>JACEFO010002219.1:0-1200000 GCA_015342445.1 Digitaria exilis | reverse complement strand
ATAACTGAATCAAATGATTTGGGTATGACTGCTAGAGGAAACCAAAAGTAGATTGGGCCTTTGCGCGATGATAGACTTACATAATCAGCATCTTCCTCGCTTCTGAATTCTACAAATCCATATCCCTGGTGTAAATTTGTAACTCTGTCTTTTGGGACATACACATTAACTACACATGAAATTTAGGAAACTTCATTAGCCAAATCCAACAAATGGACGACTTACGAGGTCATAAATTATATTCCCTTATAAATAAATATGCAAAGAGGCAACTAAAAATGGACCAAAAGAACCAAAAAAATAAATAAATAACGAAGGGACACAGTCGGAAAGACACGTCTACAACAAGAGCCGTACATGATATCATAGGGAACGAAGAAAGGACAACATACATCAAATACTTTCACTTCAAGATGAAAAAGCAGAACAAACTTACCAACAGGACCCGCTTGGACAAACAATTCCCATAGTAGCTCCTCAGAAACCTATAAGATAAGAGAGAACAATCAGCATTGGTGTGCGAATTTAATGATGCTGAAGAAACAATACAGGGTAACACAAACACACCACTGCATAAACACAATACAAACTACAGGGTTTAATTTCTCAAAAAAAAAAAAACTACAACAATATATAGGCTCATATAGAACTTTGCATGCTCCTTATTTCCAACTGCAAACACAGGGAACATACCAGGAAACATTGTCATTGCCAGAAAAACAAAAAATAAAAATCAGATACAAACGATGAGTTGGAACAACCATATGATCCGTATCCATTTCATTCTGGTACCACGGATTGGCATTACATTGTACATAGGATTCAGGAGTGGTGTGATATACTTCAAATTTTGACGACTATAGTTAGACCACTGAAAATGTGCCCAATTTGCAAAACAACTCCATCAACAAACCACTACACTAACATCTACAGAAAATCCTGGAAATAGTGATGCGCCACCGCATCTTCCATCAAGGAGGTGCAGCATAGTTCAGCCACCAGTGCGAAAAAATATGACTGAAGCACCTAATAACTACAAGCCTGACGGCCTGAGACTTACATCTACACAAAGTAGTATGGAAACTACAAGCCTCAGGCAGGGTTTAACCATAGGGACAGAAGGACAAATCCTACTAACCACAGTATATACACGTACATCCCGCTCGGAGAGGGAGAAGGGAATCTAGATGGGCGCACGAGCAGGAGTAGCGGGAGGAGCGAGGTGGGGTGGGAACCCTAACCTGCGGGTCGAGGTTACCGACGTAGGTGGTGGCGTCCTGGTTGCGCTCTGCCGAGTGCTGTCCTAGCAGGTTCGCGCCCACGCCCGGCGCGATGCGCGTCGTCATGGGTACCTAGCCCTGGCGGCGCGGCGGGCGGCGGGTGGCCGGTGGCGGCGGCTCGGCAGAGAATCCTGTGTCTCGACGGGGCACGGCGCGACGCGGCGGTGGCGGTGGCGAGGTTTAGTTGATGTTCCTGGGTCGGGCCAGGCCTTCTCTTTCTTAGGCCCACCAGTACCGAGAGGCGGTAATAGACTGGGCCGGTCCATGAGTGGAGTTTGCACACGTCGCACCATTGTTTTTTCCTTTTCGATATGAAAAAAAGTTCTTTTTACCTACTAGACATTGTTCTGAGTTTAAATTTTCTCCTTAGACAGTAAAACCGTCTAACATGCCTCCTTGAAGTTTTAAAACCGTATATTTTACATCCTTGAGCGAGATATAAGCGGTTTTGTTTTTTTCTTTTTTATTTATTTCAGTTGGAACTTTGAAAAATCATAATAATCAAAGAAAAATCATAAAATAAAAATTCAAATTTTGTTGGACTACATGTACGCATATAAATACAAACAATATATAATATAATATGCTTACTACAAAAAATTTTATTATAGATTTAGATCCATTTTTTAATATAGTTGGATATAATAATTCATAACTACATTTTTAAGGTCCAATCATGGTGAAAATTTTATGGTGAGATATTGTGTACTTCAATTGTACTTAAGAATTTATACTCATTAGATCATGTATAACTTAGTTAAAGATTTATCTAGGGCTAAACATACTATAAAAAATCAAGAACTAAGTTATACATGATTTAGTGTGTATAAACTTCTTTAATAAAGTTGAAGCATATAATAAGTAGGCTGCCATAAAAATTTCATCATGATTGGACCATAGAAAATACGATTATGAATTATTCTATTTAATTATAAAAAGAATAGATCTAAATCTATAATAAAAATTTTATACAAAAGAATATTATATTATATATTTTCTGTGTTTATATACTTACATGGAATTGAACAAAATTGGATTTCCATTTTATAATTTTTCTATGATTTATTATGATTTTTCAAATTTTCAGCCAAAATAAATAAAAAAGAAAAAGACAAAACCACCTTCAAAACCGCTTATATCCACCTCAGGGAGGTGAAAAGAACGGTTTCAAAAGTTTAAGAAGGCTGGTTACCCGGTTTTGTGGTTCACGGTGAAAATTTAAACTCGATCCAACGTCTAGGGAGATCAAAAGGACTTTTTCCTTTCGATATCGTCACACTCCTTGAGAAAATTCCTTCTCGGTCCTAAACAATTTAGCCCTCAAAAAATTTGTTCCCTACATGACCCTGATTTTATTTCCCCTAAAAAACATGACCCTGATTTTATGTTTCATTCCCAATATGACATCTTGTCAAGTTTTTCATCCAGAAACCACTACATGGCCTATGAAAAGACGATTTTACCCCTCCTCTTCCCTTTCCATCTCTTCCTCACTACTCCCTTTCGATGGCGCTGGCAGTCGGGGCCACGGGTTAGAGGCTAAGAGTGTTGACCAGCCGATTCCTCGTCGGCGACAAGGTTCCGGCGAGGGCAAAAAGGCCGGAGAGCAACACCGTGAGACGAGGAGTGATGCAGACAAGGTCGAATTGAGCGGCGAGGCGACATTCGAACGGCAGCGAGCGCAGGCGAGATGGCGGTTACGCAAAAGCAATGGTGTGCGCAGGGGAGGCGACGGTGCGGCTCATCAGCGTGCATAGGGGAGGCGGTGGTGCAGGAGCAACGGCGACGGGAGACCGGTCGGCAAGGTCCATGAAGCAGAGGAGCCGTCTGGCGAGCAAGCAGCGGGTGGAGGCAGGAGAGATGAGGGTCTAGAGAGGAAAGAGAAGGGCAGGATTGTCTTTTCACGTGACATTTGACGGTGGATGGATGGAAAGTGTCATATTGGAAATGAAGCATAAAATCAAGGCCATGTAGGGAAGAAAAAAATTGGTCCAAGAAAGAAAGAGGTAATTTGTTTAGGGCTAATAAAGGAATTTCTATTGTTCTTTTGATAAGTCTGTAAACAATTATTGGCTAATCTTGGCTTTTAAAAATTGTTTGTTTTATTGCATCCTAGCGTCGAGTAGCAATTTTGACATCAGCTATTCTATTGGAAAAAGTCCAAAGTACTCCATCAAGTATAGGGAAAGTCTAGATAACCATCTAAGGGCTTGTTCGATTAGATGAGATTCAATCCGGGCTGGAAATGATAGATATAATAAAAAAATTATGATAGGTATAATAAAAGACTTGGATTAATTTCCGGTCAGGAACTAATTTACTCATGATAGGTACACCAAAAGATGAAAATCAATCCACTAGTCGAGAAGTGGGAATCATTTCCGATCACTTGATGAATTTAATTCCCGACCCATACTAAATCCCTGGCTTTGATTGTACCTATCATGAATTTCTTGTTATACTTATCATTCCCAATCCGGATTAAAACTGATGTAATCGAAAAAGCCCTAAACAATGTTTTGGTTCAATTTAATCCTAAAGTATATAATTTGGTTCAACTTACCCCACAATGCAAATTGTCTTCTCCATACACAAGTTGAATTTAAATCTGAGACTTTGCAAAGTGGTACTGTACATGATAATCTACGTTAAAAAATATTTTATGCAATTTCCGTCGGTAGTTTTTGTATAATTTTGTATCTCACGGATAAATTTGTTATTAAATATCCTATTCTATCAAAATAATAACAAAAAATCATGTTATATGTGTTTAAAAAGTATGATGATATCTACCACCATCTTGTAAAATTTCAATTTAAAACCGTACTTGGGTATGGAGAAACGAAAAAGACAAATTCATTATGGGGTAAGTTGAACCAAATTGCATAGTTTAGGTGCAATCAAACTAAATAATCCTTTAAAAGGTTATCTATACTTTGATTATATTTAAGGGAAGTAATTTGGACTTTTTTCCTATTCTATTCTATGTGGCTTTGGGTTGGTAGAGGTCGTCTACCGAATGAGGTTTAACTATTGGAGGCTCTTGGAAAAGATGCACTAAAAAATTCTCAAGTTGACGAATTATGGGGACCGCCAAGCACATATGTGAAGAACAAGGGGATCTCGTTATTACATAGCTCAACTCAGAGCTAGGTGCCATAAGGTGTTCAACAGACAATCTCATGACCAGGGCATGAATGTCCTGGAGAATAAATTACATACTCCTTTTGGTCGAAACACTCTGGGGTATCATAGGTTGACAAGAATCGAGAGGGGACATACTGGACGTAACAATTACCATCGATTGGGGGTTTGCCGCCCTGCCTTTTGATCGATGCACAATTGAAGAGGTCGTGAGCGTGACAGGTGTGGGAGTGGATACACTTGTAAGGATAATAAATTCTAACTGTGTTTATAAAGTTTTTAAAACTATTTTGAACACCTCTAGAATTATGATATACTCTAATGCTTGCATTTATAGTCATTTTGATTTTATATAGGTTTATGTTGGGTTTTTTTTCTAATTGTTGCTCTTGTTACTTGTTGCAATAAGTCTGGTAGACCTAAGAACGACCTAAACTATATATGTAGAAGAGTAGATGACTTCCACGATGCATGTGTTATGTCACAGCTTTATATTTGATCCTATCTAGACTTATGCAATTAGCATGCTAGTGTATTCTTTAATATCATATAGGGGCAGAAAAAAAGTTGTTATATAAAATGGCAAACCATACTAGTAGTTGTCATGTATAATAGGGTTAATGTATAGACAATTCATCCCCCAAACCAATGCTCAATTTCATCCCAACTACAAAAACGTACGTTTTAGTCCCCGAACTTTCACAATAGGGTCAAACCTGTCCCCCTCACTCCACATGGTCAGCTAGTGGTCTTGAAATCCCATCCTACCCTATCTCTTTCTGCTTAAGTCACTCGTTCCGACCGTCGCCCCCAAATAGAACTCTCATCTTGAAGGCCTATGGCTAATATTATAATTTTTTATTGATATCAAATGACATACCAAGATTAAAAAGTAGTAGAGGGTGCTTGGTTGTTGGCCAGAAGATGCCACGCTTAGTGTGACGTCGCACACATCATGTGGTGTGAAAATATGCTGCCACAATATTTTGTGAAGAAAATGTTATGGCGTGCCACAACTTATGCACCAAGCAAATGGCAGGAAAAAAATAAGCGGTTGCCACTTGCCTCAGGTTTGGCGTGGCCACTAATGACCGGCAACGAAGCACCCTCATATTTGTCTCCCATTGACATCATTAAAACAGTTATGACGAAAAGTTTAGCCATCCTTGGCAGAACATGAGG
The DNA here is from genome assembly GCA_015342445.1 of Digitaria exilis. Classification (NCBI taxonomy): domain Eukaryota; kingdom Viridiplantae; phylum Streptophyta; class Magnoliopsida; order Poales; family Poaceae; genus Digitaria; species Digitaria exilis. Next base: position 1,194,394 of record JACEFO010002219.1, on the reverse strand, counting down.
TATTTGATACAAATTAAATGATACTTGTGCCATGCACTAGGTACTTGAACTACATGATGCCCTTCTTTGCCGACACTAGGTGTTTACCTAGTCTTTTCAAGACAAGTTGCTTTGTCCTCCATGTCCATTCGAAGTGAATCGAATGTTTGTTGATCCAATTGCACCTGAAAAACATATCGTCTACCATGAAAAAACATAACCACAACTAATCCTAAAATAAATTCAAGAAATGAGAGCACATGTGTGCAGAGTCCAAGCTTGAACCCGGAGGATAGATTTAGGCTACTTGCAATATGTTTTTATTGTGTTTCATAACCATTGGTTAGCATGCCACATATGATTTTTTATAACATGCCCCAAATTTTAAGAAGAAAGACGAAAAAACGAAACTCATCTTGGTGACATTACCTGCGCATGCATACTGTTGCTCCATGAACTAAACAATTAAGGGTCTGTTTGGCAGCACTCCAACTCCAGGAAATGAACTTTAGGATATGCAAATCCAGGATCTGTAACTCTAGAAAAACCAACTCCAGGATCCGTTGAACATGTTTGGCAAATTTGTGGATCCAACTCTAGAAAAGGGAGAGTTGGTGGGGAAATACTTTCTTGCCCCTGTTACTGTAGCAGTCTTTTTTTTTCAGATGTCCAAATATGCTTGTCACTTATCACAAAACAGAAACACAAGTATAAAATTCATCTCAATGACTACAAATCTATTATGCTAAAAACGTCTATAAATCTATCTACCACCCTTTATGGATTTATTTAACATCGATACACATGCATTCAGTGACATGGTTTACCATGGCCACTTCCAGCAGTAGGGCCACGACCACGTCCTACACATAGAGGCCACGCCCACGACTGCCATGGCAGCTTTGTATGCCAGCACCGTGACCATGACCTCTTTGCAGCTAGGGGGCGTCGGGATAGGATGGCCACGGCGGCTTTGCATGCCGGCACCCTGGCCACGACACAAGGTAGCGAACGCAGGGCCGTTGGGATAGAATAGAAGGGGGTTTTGCGGGAGAAAAGGGCCGAGTGTCGGGAGAGGAAGAGGGGGGCGTCGGGGAAGGAAACCGAAGCAAAGAGGTACGTGTGTAATAAGTGGCAATGGTGGGTAATTACCCCTCGACTTTATGTTTAGGTTCCTAATATTGGTTTTTGGACTACCCCTTGAGGAGCTCTAGGAAAATCCTGGAGTTGGCCTCCAACTCCATGATTTTTTTGGATTTGGAGTTTCTGGAGTTGAAGGCGTTTGACAAGAAAAAATTGGAGCGGAGCTGTGCCAAACACGCCCTAAGTTTATATGGAGTCTAGATAACCACAAAATGAAAGTATGTATTGGAGAGTTAGTTTGAGACATTGTTTGATGAACTTTATTTACATGTCTATCTTGGAAACATCAACACGAAACCTCCTATTCAAATTAGCCTTACGCACAAGAAACTTAACCAACCAAGCCATCCTATTGCAAAATATACCTCATATATGAGATGATTTATTTTCTTAAGGTATTCAATATAGAACTACCAACAATTTCTACTGAATGTAAATTTTTAATATACAATTAAATATTAGAAGATCTAAACATGGTTGTTAGCTAACGTTGCATAATAAAAATATAGTATTACTAGGTTCATACCCGTGCGTTGCTACGGGTGACAAAAATATACTATTAACACAAAGCATCAACAAAGACAACAATACTGCAAAACAACACATACTTCTAATACAAAATTAGTTAAGATAAGATATACTTAGATCGTACTATTAGCTTTCTCGCCTCCATATTCATCATTGATTCCGGCTCTCTGCCTTATATTAAGCATTAATGCAGAAAGGAGTTCAAATGCAACATGTAAAGCTAGAAAGTTGATATACAATATCACAATGGAGCACCATATAAAATACACCAACGAGTAATACCATGCATGTCTCCAATCCATGCTTTTCTCAGGGCAAGGCATCATGACATGTCACATTCAGTTCATTGCAGATCACATATGACATCCTCAGGAATGAAAGACATAATTTACAATAAATTCATATAATAATTTTAACGAGAATGTACGTACACCTGCTTTTTTATTGATTCCGGAGCTACGTCAACCCAGTGTGTGCATGTTTTAGCGTCACGACGATCCATATTCTGTCTCCCGGGTACCACTCTCGTCGTCAAAGTGATTGCACATATTATGTAGTTAAATAGAATAGCATAGGGTAGCCAAAAGAAAGAGTTGGCATAATCTCACTTAAAATATACCTGGTCCATTGCTTGGCTCTTCCAACATCAATGCATATCAGTTTTTATAAGGGCTAATTGATATCCCACAAGGTAGTTAAAGATTTATTATAATTTTAAATAAACAATACCTACTCGGGATCTATTTTTGTGTGTGTGTGTTGGGCTTCACAACGCTCCCTATTGACATAATACAGTCATAATAATCTACCTGCGAATACTCTAATTCATGTCTGTCGCTGCCTAATCTATATATCGACTGTGTGGTAATGTATTACTACTGTAGAAAAAGTTACTCTAATTAATATTTTGATATCTGTCATAATACACCACCACATCATGAAGGTTCATTTCTTCTGCATAAAGAACAGTGCAACAAACTCCTAATGTTATGAAGGTTCAGGTTGGGCAGGAAGCAGATACACTGTTCCCAACATTCAATAACTTTCATATTATAGAGACAGGCTACAAACTACATTACCACACAGTAGATCCCACCAATAATAAGAACCACTACACCACAGAGAGAAAATCTCTACTTCACGCATCTGAAAAGATTGCGGTCTTTGCAACGAAGGATAGGCTAAGCCTCGACACCGACTTGGCAAGGAAACAACCGATTAAGGCTGCATCTTTTACGGTATCTTTTAATTCATTGTTTTAGTAAGATGCACAAAACATGCAATTTACCTTCTAAGTAGGATACAAAGAACAATATGTACTGGCAGCAATCCCTAGTAAGAAGTCGTGGTGAAAAGCATACCAGAATTCTCTTTGATCTCCAGTACACAGCACTCCACGAGTTATTGGACGGGAGGCTGAGGATTGGTAGAGGAAAACGATCGAAGCACTTAGGCAGAGGAAACCTACATAAGATATATATGTTTTTAACACCCTTCTCAACGTACTGATGATTTTGGCACATAAATCATCTTTGGCCGACTCCAAATGGAGATAACCTACTGGATGTGACCTGGTTTGAGAACCTAAATCCTAGCTGTGATCATAGTGCTCGGTGGGGAACCGTTCGGCAACAACGACGCGGAGCTCGCGGCATGCAGTCCGTAGACGATGGCAATTTACAGAACCGCAGAACGCGGAAGTCGAGATCCCGGCGAGAAGGAGGGGCGTCGCGGAGCAGTCCGTGGACGGCGGTAGTTGGTAATTGGGAGATGATGGATCCGACGTCGGGGACTGCGGTGGACGTCGTTCACGGGCGTCTGGGTGGGGCTGGTGGATGATCTATCCTAGTATCCTGCATGTGCGAGTGTACGGCGACGACGAGGATACACATACTGAGCGACGGAACACATGAACCAGAAAGAGGATAGAATCAACTGACCAGGAGATGAAGCCGTCGCTACTCGCTCGGCGATGGGGGAGGCCAGCGCTGACATTGACGTGGGGCACGGACGGCGGGGAAACATGATGGCGTCGCGGACGGCAGGCGATGACGTACACGGGCTCTGGATCTAGCGGCGTCGTTCACGGGCAACCGGCGATGATGGATCTGGGGTGGACGACGAGGGCGGCAGTGCAGACGCGACGGTGTGGCAATCCTACTGCCGTGGACGACGGGCTTCGGAGTTCGACTCCGATCGACTGGCCTTGATCGACTTTGAAGGCGCGGACGGGGAGTCTTGGACGGAGGTAGCGGCGAGAGGCGGACAGAGAGAATCGCATACGAGGGGGATGGAGGCGTGGCGTCGGACGGAGGGACATGGCGGCGAGGTGGCGCCGGCGCAGACGACGGGGATGGAGGCATGTCGTTGGATGGAGGGAGGTGGCAGCGATCTCGCGACGTGCACACGGTGGAGGGCACACGACGAGAGGGATGCGCTGCTTGATTGCGGTTTCCTTTTTAGTCGCAAGATTTTCGCGCACGGAAATAGGGATCGAGAGGCTGGGAAAGAATCAGTGGTTTTCGACGTTGATTGCGGATGGGAACGCGGGCGTCGTACGTGGTGAAGCGGATAGGGAAACCAGGGGCAGGGGGACGTACCGTGGTGAAGCCACCACGGTGAAGCGGCATGTCAGCACTTTTTTAGGAGTAGAGATTATAGTATTAGCTCTAGTTCTCTAAATTTTTATTACACTAGCAGTGACGCACGTGCGACACGCACGTGATACAAAATTAATACATTTTCTCTTGAGAACGATTATGTCATTATAAATGTGGGATACATAAATTCAAGAACAAGCACAAAAAATGTTTATCAACATATCCAACACATTAGTAAATGTAAAAATAGTGTATACTTCAGTCTATGGTAGTTGAATATGAACTTAGAACTTTATAAGTAAATAGAGGCTTAACGTCCAAACAGAATATTCTAATAAAAAAAGTCACTATGTTTTTTTTAGACAAGCTCTGCAAAGGGAAGAGTTATATACGTACACAACAAGGATTTTGGCTAGCAAATTAAAGCCTCCTGATGTACAGTCCAGATGCACTTCTTTTATCCAGTGGAAGGAGTTAATTATGTAGTTTTGTACATCGTTGTGAAAGAGCTTGGATTATAGTAGTTGCTAGACAAACTAACCTCGCCATCCACGCGTGAAAATATTGTGTACGTGAAGCCGTGAAGGACAAGGACTACCTGAACGTGTCCCTTCCAAGTGAATAAGTGATGTGTCGTGAAGTACAAGGACCTAGACCATGGGAAAAAAAAGAAACATCACTGATGCGTAAAAAGGAGCTGGTAGAGGTTGATGCGGCCGGGTATCAAGAGCCGAGGTGACAAAAATATTAAGAAAATGGCAGAAACGTTTTCTAAATATCAGTTTTTGTGGCTTTGATCCCCTACCCACCTCTGTTGACCTTTACAGGTGGGTCCAGCGTGAGAGGTACCGTGGGCCTGATTTGGGTGAGAAACGTTTTTAATTTAACTCGTTCTTTTATAGATAGATTATCGTTGTAATAACTTATGTGCAAACTAAATATAATAAGGCGCAAACAAAAATTCACATGTTCAAGTGCTCTAAAAAACTGTTGTGCTCCTCTTAGATATTCATCATTAGTAAAACAGAACTTAGCAAACTAAGAATAGCCTAGCTGGATAAGGTTTGAGTCACCGGTTGTAAATCATTTTAGGTTTATTGACGTTATTTCTTGATTCGTAGGTAATATATCACTTGATAGCGAGATATTTGCGGTGACTTCATAAGTCTCAATATCCAGCAATCTAATCTGTTGAAGATGTTTATAGCGTGAGTGTGAGTGTGTGGAATAAATGCAGTCATGAAAGAGTTAAAAAAGTTGAGAAATTTAATCACAAAGTAAGTGTTAAGTGTATTTTAAAATGCTTACTATATGAAATTTTGCCTTTCGTTTTTTTACCTTATCTGGTTAAAGAACAATAGCTCCACCCTTTTCATAAAAAAAGATTGCAAAAAGTGACGAGTCCCTTCAATATGTAAACCTTTCTTGATTCATAATACCATTTAATATGGCGGGTATCAAGTTTTTTCTTTTTGTTTGAAATCGTGGGTTCCAAGCAAGGCCAAGGCAATCTTTGGTTTGCAAAGTACCTATAGTAAATTCAAATGTTTAGAGGAGTATTAAAGAGGATATCTGTCGAAACTCATTCCATAATCCCTGATGAAATTGGGAGACATATCTATTAAAATCAAATTAGGTCATGATTAAACAACGTCATGCTACCATAAATAATCTCTAATGCCTGATAAATTATGCTTAATAGGTTCCTCTCACTATTTCGCGTCCACCCCTGTAATTAGTTTTATAATTAGATCATGTTTAGTCCTCTAATCTTTGATTTATAATTGTTCTAGTAAATTTCACAAAAAAATTCACCAACTAAACAGGTCTTGCAAGTTTGGCTAAAAGTTTTCAATGTGAAATCTTTTTCCAAACTTCACCAACTTTAGACATGCAAAATAAAAAAAAACATTTGCGGCGAGCGATTTCGTTCCTCTGTCCAACCGTGTGTTCGTGTTCAGCCAACACAAAGTCACAAACCGACCTAGAACTGTTCACATGCCGCGGCACCGCACGGGCAGGCAAAAGTCCAGCCGCACCACGGCACTTCTCTCCCCCAATCCCCTTCCCCCTTTTCCCATCGCTGGCGCTGTCACGGCCGCACCGCCGCCCTAAAACCCTAAACCCACCGCCACCCAATATATACAGGGGCTCTCCAAACCATCCTCCTCTTTCGCCCCGCCGCTGCCGTACCGCGCGCCATGTCGCTCGACGGCAGCTTCTCCACTGCCGCGGCCCTCGCGCGGCTGCTGGCCCGCTGCCCCGCGCTCCACTCCGATCCGCGCCTCCACGCGCTCGCCTCGTCCGCCGCCGCCGCGCCCCCCGCGAGCGATGACGTCGCCGCCGCGCTCGCCGAACCGCTGCTCCACCCGCTCTACACCGTCCCCGTGCTGGGTTGCTTCCTCCCTCTCGCGCCGGCCCTCGTCGAACGCGCCGTCGCGCTGCTCCGCGCGGTGGGGCCGCACTCGCTCCGCGCCGATGATGTCGCCCGCTTGGAGGAGGAGGCCGGGGAGGGGAACGTCCACGTCGTCGAGTTCTACCTGTCCAGGGGCAGGGGCCTGCGGCTGCACGAGCTCGCGTGCCTCGCGCTAGCGCGCTCTCTCGATATTGCCCCCTACTTGCTCAGGTAAAATGACTGATGACACCCTCCTGGCCAAGCCACTTTTCGTAGTCAGAATTTGACACCACTAACCTTCTAGAGTGCAATTAACCAGCTTGTCTTATCTACAATTTTTTTAGACCAAAGGCCACCCTTGGCCCTCCTTTTTTATGAAAGCAAAACGTACATAACTGGGGCTACCAGTTTTACAGAGTTCAGAGAGAAGATAAAAGCAGTATCCTGCTTCACATCTAACAAAAACAGTACTATTCTTATCTACAAAATTAGACTGGCCTTTTTTTTGCGTGCTCAATTGGCCTCAATAATATCTTGCTGCTAGGCACTTCACTGATCTTCTGTTGATATCAGGCAGTAAACACTGGGCATCGCTTGCTGTAAAATGTTTAAGCTAGTTTAACAGACTTTGCAATGAAAAATCAAAGTGTTGCCACCTCCACCTCCGTAGCCCCGCATTTATTTTGAATTGATTTCCTGTAGTTTCAACAATGTAGAAAATCTGGCAATCCTTTCTAAATTTGAGTTATACACAGACTTTGCCATGAAAGTGTTATAGAGATTGCACCTCTGCCCCTCTGGTGTGCTGCAAGTACTGCACCCTGCCTATTTTAATGACTGTGATCAACATGCGTTGGGTAGTGACCACCCTCAGAGTCCCTGACCCTAGTGTAAACCTCCAAAGCTTGGTTTAGGGACAAGAAATTTCCTTTCATGAAGTTTCTTGGTGTGCAGCAAGAACAACTGTCGAAGCTCAAATGTGTTTTGGCGTTCCTTTGTTCTGGGTAAACACTACATCACAAAACAGTATAATAGGAATAAATCTTAGGCTTAAACTTTGGATTACTTTAAAGCCTGCATTGCGAAGGGAACATTGCTTGGCAGGGATGGCTAAATTGGCTCTCCTAAGTCTTTGAATCTGGTGTTGTGGAGTCAAGTTTTTAGTAGTAGTTTTTTTTTTTCTTTTCCAGTCCGGTAATATTTTGGGTGAGCAAGAAATCTAAACATGTCTATGGCACTTACCAAAAATTACATGTACTTGTTTTAGCGCCCAGGAAATTACATGTGCTAATGGACGGCAGCACACGTTTGATTTGGAGCTATACATCATACAATTAGCTTACCAGTATTCTTTTAATCTTTTCTGACAGATCTGTATTGAGCTACTTCAAGTTTTCTCCACCACCATTCCAAAGACTATGTGCAGGTTTGCCGTCGCAAATTCCTTCCAAGGTACTTCTTGTTCACTTGTTTCAAATACATGGTCGCTTCACTTCTCCACTATATGATTTACCTAATTGATTCGTAACTTACTAGTACTTCAGAATACAATAGTTATTAATGCTTATCGTAACCCTGCCCACGAACATATCTGCACAAACGAAGTCAAAAGAGAAAAACTGAACAAGGCCTATTTCTTGTTAAAAATATGATTCCTGCACATCTAGGTCCATTGATGCCTGTATTCTTTCCCAGTTACATGCTGAGTAGTGTTGTTCATCTTGAGTCATAGGACCCTTGTTTTTGGTCTCCTTGGAGCAGGAATGTTGCCTATTTTATGTTGCTTCAATTGTGCACGCTTGCCTATAAAACTCTTCTTTTTTATTGCAGCAATAGCTAGCTTCTGCTTCTCTTTCTAGTATCACATCTTTTTAAATTAAGCAGCAAACAAATGCAGATAGATAACTAATCTTTCCACAGAAGGGATATCTGCATATTTATGTAAAGCGAACTTAATCCTTCTCACACCTTAAGTTGATCAAGTACTTATTTAGCAATTATTCATGTTACATGCTGACTTTGATTAAGTTAGCATTTGGGTTATTTTGCATTTTTCTTGTGGACACCACTATTGTTGGATTGGTTGGAAGAGGGAAATGTCGAGGTGAGGAGGAAATAGATGGAGATGGGGGATACACTGGTAGGATTGAGTAGACAGGGGCATGTTTGAATTAAGCAAATAGGAAATGAAACAATGAATTCTTTCTAGTGTAGATCCTAAAGCATGGAAAATAGTCTGATGATAGCTCGTGAAGCTATGGGCTGAAAGAGAAAATCCATTATTTCCCTATTTTTGCATGCATATTTGACTATTATTTTGACTTGCCCAGTTGCCCATTTGAGTGGCCATATCAATCAATCAATCTCTGTTGATGTATTAAAATTTATCGTTTTACATTGTGTTGATGTTATTTATATTTATTGCTTTCAGGAAGTACATTTGTTTCTTGATGCCACAAGAGTATCATACCGGTTTCTACAATTGGAGCCCAGATTATTTTGTGGACAATGGGACTGGTCTTGCTTTTTAGACATTGTATATAGTACTGCTGATTATAGCTTAGTCGACAACTCACTTTATAGTGTTGGATTGAACTTGCGATGGTGCACAATTCAAATTCTTATGGTAGTTTTTAAAGCAAGTGATATGGCTATTGAAAGTTTTGGTCTGGGAGCAGATGAAGCATATACATGTTTTCTGAGGTTTCTTCTTTTTCTTTCTTTTGCTGTTGTTTCTTTTGTTTGAGATCACTACAATATTTTGATAACTTGTTATGCTTTTAGATGGAAAGAGTATTGCATGGACACTTCATTAGAGAAAGCCTCTTTGTACCTTCCAAATGAAGATGGCAATCCGAAAAGTAGTGTGGATGGGCTTACTACTTTGGCTGATTGTCTGTCAAATTGGCCAGAGATTGCAACAGGAAGAGATCATAGTGTTGGGATTTATCAATGGTGTGAGAAATTCCCCTTATTTTCCCATTCTTTAGTGTGTCTCGCTGTATTTGTGTTGTGCACTTACTTGTGATTGTTTTCTCTGTCAGCCCTTTTGTGCTTACTGCAACTTTAAGAAAGAGTTATGAGGTAGCTTTGATGGCAGTTAGCCAGAAGTGGCCTGTACTTCTCTATGGCGCTGTTGGTGCTGGTAAAACTGCACTCATTAATAAGCTGGCACAAATTTGTGGAAAACGAGGTATATACATATGTCTGAAGATTTATGTTGTTTAAAAAACGCCTGAAGGTTGTCCAACTAATATGATCTATAGGCTTATAGGGACACATTTTTGTGTACGCAAGGATATGAAATCATAAGAATAAGATCTGTTGTGTATAATATTGCAGTGAAGCACAACAGCTCACTTTTGTTACTAGTTTCTTAACTGAAATTTGCTAAATATATGATCTTCATACTCCAAGGAAGCATGCACGGCCAGATCTCAGTATTTACATGTACAGCAGACACTCTGTTTATTTGCATGTGTTGCACTTGTCAGTAGAGAAGATAGATGGGTTTGCTAGATGATGATATCAGAATAAGTCCTACAGCAGAAGAAAAAAAAAACCTAGATGCTGTGAGTTCAAATTAAATTGTCTACATGGAAGTCATCTGAGTCGGTTAGGGTTACCTAGAGGTCTTGGTGTTCCTGGGCGGTTCCAACATATTTTCTTCTAAATTTTGCTATTTAATAAGTTATTTAGTCAAACAAGCCTATGCAGCCTTTCCCAAAAAAAAATAAATCATTTGACTGAACTCTTTATTTCATCTTTCAGTCTCCAACGGAACCTTATTGCTTATCAGCACATTTTTTGGAACCACTTCTCATCCCTATTATTTTTTTTGATAACTCTGTTAATCTACTAAGCATATTTACACCGTGTGCTAACCCCTAGCTATGTTGCAGTACTTTTTATCCACATGGATGAACAAATGGATGGTAGGACCTTAATTGGAAGTTATGTTTGCACAGAGAAACCTGGTGAATTCAAATGGTCTCCTGGTTCGCTTACACAGGTCTGTATGGGAATATTGTTCTCCTTATAATCATGTGGGATCTATTCTTTATGCGTATTAATGTTCTTTTCATATTATGGCGAGCAGGCCATTGTCAAAGGGTTTTGGATTGTGTTTGAAGACATAGACAAGGCACCCAGTGATGTGCAGTCAATCTTATTACCTTTATTGGAAGGTTCGAGTGCGTTTTCGGTTGGTCATGCAGAGGTATGATTTGCATTTGCCCTTTTGGTTTCTGACAACACAAGAAGCCTATTCCGTTTAGTTTCTATTTGTATTTTAGAAAATGCTCATGCCACCTCAAAGAAAAGAAGAAGCTTATATGCCTATTTAAACTTTCATGAGTGTGGCTATACTTGCCCTTACTAGTCATAGAATGTCTAATGCAGGCTGTAGAAGTTGCTGAGAGCTTCCGTTTATTTGCTACCATCACGACATCAAAGAGTGACATATCTCATGCCCTGGAAGGTTTGTTCATTTGGTCTTAATTGTATATGATGTTGTAGTCTTGCTGTAAATTACATAAGGCTGTGTTCAGATAGCTGAAAACACTGTAGTTTAGAAAAACACTGTAGCATTCGCTGGGAAACGTGTTTTGTGAGGGAGGAATAGTAAAAAGTTAGAATGAATCGTAAAAAGTTGGAATGAATAGTGAAAAGTTAGGGAATCTGAACATGGCCTAAGAAACATTCATGATAAAACTGTCCGTTTAAGTTTTAACCCAATAGACACAGCTGTACATTTTGTTATGTTTGCAAATTTCTTGTATTAAACAGCAAAATTATGGGATAAGCTGATTCATGTGCCTTATTTGTCCTTTTCTCTGACAGGGAGACTCACATTTAGTGCGTTGTGGAGAAAAGTGATGGTGGGAGAACCTAATAGAAGTGACATGATTAATATAATTGAAGGGTGCTACCCAAACTTGGAGCCAATTTCCTCCAAGCTCATTGGTAGGTGTAAACTTGCATAGTGTATCTGCTGTGTAGTTGTGTAATTAACCCATTGTCTGCCATGTAGATACCTTTGAAAAGGTCAATTCTCTGGGATCAATTTGTGGACCCAACATGGCCGGAGGTTTGTCTGATGGTGCTCTGCATAGATTCTCTTTGAGGTGAATAGTTCACTTTTACCGCACGTTGCCTAGCATCTATGATAATGTATACTTCAGTTTTTTAGCAGAAGATAATGTATACTTAATTATCTTACTTCGTAGGGATCTGCTCAAATGGTGCAAGAGAATATTAGGATTTGATCTCAAGTTTGAGAATCTGGGATTTGCTAACAGTGGTTGCAAATTAATATATTATGAGGTATGTTGTTTTCTGTTCCTTGATTCCTTCTAATGGAGTGCCGTTTGTACTTTAACCTGATGTAGTAAAATTAACCTGATGTAGTAAAATGGCACTAGTAAGAAATGCTAATAGGCGCTGTTTGCTAATATGCATATGCATATGGCTTGTTCGCATCGATGCAAATAGTTGCATGGTTATCCTTTAATTTTTTGGAGGTATTGTTAGTTAATTTATCTAGGGCCTATTTAAAATGCGGTAGTTTATCTCTTAAGAGAGGAAGAATATACCAGTCATTGACCCTACCTATCCAATCTACTAAGCCATCTCAATGCTCCTCTCTGTTGCTTAACTCCTACCTCCAACTTTCATCGGTGATGTTCCACCACCAAGACATTGCTATTCAGCTCTGTTCCGGAGTTTATCCTTTGAAAAGCAATCCGTACCAGAATACCTCATTACAATGTATTATATATAAGAAAAACTCGACCTGCAGGGGTAAGACAGCCCCCCGGGCATTTTGCTAAGAAGAAGAACTCACACAGGTTGAGAAAATCTCTGGACACCTGCCCCACTGTCACACAGCGGCACGCCGGCACCATAGCCCATGTGAGATGACCAACAACCCTGGCCGGGCCTTAGACATGTGCTTTGGTGTGGGACAGACGAGGGGATTTCTTTTAACCCCCGACTGAAATTTGCTCCTACGGGGAGTCGAACCCAGAACCTGAGGAGCGCTACTAGAGCCACCTAACCAACTCAGCTAGAGGCCCGTTTGCATCATAATATGTTATATGATCTTTGAAAGCATGGTCATATCATAATGCATAAATTGACATATTTACAGTGTGTATAGTTGAAAGTCTGCTTCCATTCCATGGTATTGATGTTGTTTTGCTTTTGAAATATTACCTAAGTTATCCCTTGCTACAGCTCTTCATTTTCGAGTCTGGTTTTATGGAGTAGTTTGTACACATCATGATGGCACTATTATTGTTGAAATTAAATTTGAATTCCATTCCATGCTACTATGGCCAACGCCTAGGAGCTGTTTCAAATGGTTTTGCTTATGAATATTTAGATATGAAGTATGCATTTATGTCACTGCCATTTTAAAATCTACCTGCAAATGTTGAAGAACCTATGCGAATATACACTGTTTCTGAAACATGGGAGACTTTACGTGAGCTCTTATTATTGCCTTTGTTTAACAATGATTTGTGAGAAGTTTCCTGATGCTATTACCATTTTAGTGAAAAGCATGTTACAAGTTACAACACCTGGTTTTCCTGGAATCTCAAGCACCTTTCTGTCTATCTTTTTTTTTTCTTTTTTAAATCCAGGCTGTAGATGTTTTTGCTGGGTCCTTATCATCTCCAGAGAAAAGGTTTTATGTAGCAGGAGAAATTGCTAGGATATTAGGTGTTCCTTACCGAGGAGAAACCATGCAACCTACTGATAAGCCCATTATCCAGGCATGTTTGTACTCATTTGTTTTAAACAAATGTCTTAATTTGATTTTCTTATGGTCAATGGCTTCTAATTTACAGGCTCGACATACTGAATTGCAAGTTGGTAGAGTTACATTGCAGTGCAGCGACAAACCAGTAAATAATCATTGCTTGACTTAATACATCTTTTCTGGCTTTGATTTGTGTGTTAACTCTTGCTTCGAATGTGTAGGCATTGATCCAGAAGGGGCCTTTTGCTAATATTCGGCGTGCATTAGATGTTCTTGAGAGGGTTGCATGTTCAATTAAGTTCAATGAGCCCGTTCTTCTTGTTGGTGAAACTGGTACTGGGAAGACTACTATTGTGCAGAATCTTGCTGCCTGGCTTAAACAACCTCTGACTGTGGTGGTATGGTCATCAGTAACAGATTAATATTCTATTTGAACATTTAAATACTTCCCTCGCAAAATTGATTGTCATCATTTGTCACTCATTCGTAAGATGCAATTGCCATGATTTTCTACATTTGCCATAATCAGAGTGGCAGACATTGAAAGTCCAGGATATGCAACAGCAACCATGCAATTTTTTTTTTCATCTCATGATTTTCACCATTTACATTTGTTTCGAGCTAATATTTTTCTTTGTATTTTCAGAACTTAAGCCAGCAAAGTGATATTTCTGATCTCCTTGGGGGATTCAAACCGACAGATGCCCGGTCGATATGCTTTCCTCTTTACATAGAGTTCAAGGATATTTTTTGTCGAAGTTTTCCTGCAAAGGTGCAGTTATTGCTTGGTTCTCATATAGTTGTCAATATCCTACACTAAAATCCTGCTTGGCCTATATTACCAATTATTTGCAAGCTAGCTTCTGGGGTTGATCCTTTAATATTGACAAAAAGTTGATATGCTTGCTTAGATATATTTAAAATAGTAAATCTACCTTCTAGTAAGTCTGTACCTTCCAAGCCTGCTGATGTCTGGAAAGGGATGAGAATGAAGTGTAGGAAAAAATGAATTCTGGTGTTCGATGAACTCATTTATCTAATGAAGTAGCTACACTAACTAATTCAGAAAAAATCCATTTCTTTTTATATCTATTGACCAAATCATTCACTTATTCAGGACAATGAAGCTATTCTACGCCATTGTGATGTGTATGTAATGGAAAAGAATTGGAAAAAACTGTTGCACACTTTGGCAAAATGTGTTGAGAAGGCTCAGAAGCTAATTGAAGGGGTTTTCAAGTCCTCAAGTGGTTCAAAGAGAAAAAGGGCTTTGCCAGCCCAGGTTGTTTCTGAGTGGGACAGCTTTTCGTCCAGGTTGAATGCAGCTTGCCGACAAATCGGTTCAGCAGCTGGCATGTCATTTCGGTTTGTGGAGGGTGCTTTTGTTTCAGCTTTAAGGAATGGCCATTGGATTTTGCTCGATGAGGTCAACCTTGCACCTCCAGAGACACTTCAAAGAATTGGTGCTGTACTGGATGGAGAGAAGGGCACACTTTGCCTGGCTGAAAGGGGTGATATTGATTATGTTGAACGCCATCCTTGTTTCCGGATGTTTGCCTGTATGAATCCAGCAACTGATGCTGGGAAAAGAGACCTGCCATATACTTTTAGGAGCCGCTTTACAGAGTACTTTGTTGATGATCTCATGGATGATGATGATCTACGTCTTTTTATCACTAAATATCTGGATGGTCTGAATGCTACTAATGGAGCCATAGATGGTATCGTTCGGTTTTATAAGGCGGCGAAAAAGGAATCTGAGGAGAGACTTCAGGATGGAGCTAATCAGAAACCTCAATTCAGTTTGAGATCTCTTTCTCGTTCGTTAGGTTACATACAAAGTGCAGAGAAAAGATTTGGTTTCAGGAAAGCCCTTTATGATGGCTTCTGTATGTTCTTTCTTACTATGTTGGATGCCCCAAGTGCAAAAATCATTAAAAACTTAATCGTTTCACTTCTGCTAGATGGAAAAGTGCCACCTAGTGTTTCTTTTGCCGACTACTTCATTGAAAAGCCAATGCAATTAGATGGTTGTGAATCGGATGAATTTTTGCGTAGCTATGTTTTAACCAACAGTGTCACTGAGCACATAGTCAACCTTGCCCGAGCTGTATATATTAAGAGGTTTCCTGTTCTTCTTCAAGGGCCAACATCAAGTGGAAAAACTAGCCTTGTGCGGTATCTTGCTGCAAAAACTGGCCATGAGTTTGTCCGAATCAACAATCATGAGCATACTGATCTTCAAGAATACCTGGGTACCTATGTTACTGACAGTCAAGGGAAGCTTCAGTTCCAGGAGGGTGCTTTGGTGAAGGCTGTGCGCGAGGGGCACTGGATTGTGTTGGATGAGCTAAACCTTGCACCATCTGATGTCCTGGAAGCTTTAAATCGGCTGTTAGATGACAACAGGGAGCTCTTTGTGCCAGAGCTGCAAGAGACGATACCTGCACATCCTAATTTCATGCTTTTCGCTACACAAAATCCACCTATGCTTTATGGAGGCCGTAAAATGCTGTCTCGTGCATTCCGCAATCGTTTCATCGAAGTGCATGTTGATGAAATACCAGAAGATGAGCTAGTCACAATTTTAGAGCAGCGGTGTAGAATTGCTCCCAGTTATGCCAAAAAAATGGTTGAAGTTATGAAGGATTTGCAAACACAGAGACAAAATAGTAGAGTGTTTGCTGGCAAACATGGTTTTATTACGCCTAGAGATCTATTCCGCTGGGCCAATCGGTACAGAACATTTGAGGGGAAGTCATATGAAGATCTTGCAAAAGATGGTTATTTACTTCTGGCAGAGAGATTAAGAGATGACGATGAGAAAGCTGTTGTTCAAGAAGCTTTGGAGCGTCACCTACGCGTAAAACTCAATATAGCTAATCTATATAATTTGGTAATAATTATCATTCTTCCTTATCTTCCTGGTAATTTAATCATTTACGAGGAGCAGAAATTTATAGCAAAAAATGCACACTCTGATCATAATTTTATTGGATGGAAGGATTAGGGCAATCTGGGACATTCAATTTTCAGATATTTTTGCATGCTAGTACTTAGTTGGAACAGTGTGTAAAAGATACACATGTCTGCTGATGTAGATTTTTTTTGCTTTGCTGTGATTCTGTGAATCTAAGGTTGCTGTGGGCGATGCTAGATATTATTTTTATGCCCCCTCCATTCTAGATGATAGATGATGTTCACTGATGTGTGCAGTCAGACTTCACAAACTTTTATTTCTAAGGATATGCATACGATTTGTCACACAAAAGTGATATCAGTGGACTTTTCATGAAAAATGCTTCCAGATGATTATATCTAGCTTAGAAAAAAGGCACCGGACAAATATATAATTTAACACTGTTAATGTCCTGAATGAGTAAGATATAATGGAGGTAGTATATTGTAAGCTAGTTTTTTAGGGTTATATCTGAATCTATTTGCTAACATATTACTGAAGCTGTTTAATTGTATGACTTCTATTTCACCCTGGAGCTTGACAATTTGAGTACTGTTTGCTTGTGCAGTGCCCTTTGTCTTATTTTTTTAAATTCTTGAACAAGCTAACCGACTCATTTTATCTATGATGAGATGATAATTTTAGTTTTTCTTCTGTCAACACATTTTAAATTCTTATACGGTGATACTATAATAATAAAAAAACTCGACCGGTGGGGGAAGAACCTCCCCCACGTCATTGTACTTAAGAAGGCGTATGATCCCGGTCGAGAAAACCCCCCGAACCCTGGCCGGTGGGCACACAACAACCTGCCTCCACCACTGAGCTATCGCTCAGTTTGCACAGTGATACTATAATAATACTGCATGATTTGAACTATGTTTTCTGTGGGATTCATTAATGGAAGTTGGTGGAAATTTGCTCAGAATGGGAAAAAGGTAACTTAAGAGCTTGATTCTGTCTTTTGCAGGAAGTTGCGCGTGAAGATAACTTATCTCTTGATGCTATCAGACTGAGAGTAGAAGAATGCTTTGGAAAGTGAGTTCCTGTGCACTTTTGAATACAAAGTGCCCGCCTGTTTTTTTTTTTTTTTCTGATGCAAATATTTGTCTAAACTTTTGTTGCAGTATCACTTGGACAAAAAGTATGTGGAGGCTATATTTTCTTATTGAGCGTTGCTACAGATCGCGCGAACCTGTCCTCCTTGTTGGTGAAACTGGTTGTGGGAAAACAACTGTTTGCCAGGTCCTAAGTGTTGTTCTTGGATCGAGGTTACACATTTTGAACTGCCATCAGTATACTGAAACATCAGACTTCATTGGGGTCCGTTGCTGCCTCTAAATCTTGTCTCTGTATCATGCTTTGCTAGTTACAATTTTGTGCTCTTTCAAGATGTGGCGTTAACATGCTTTTTACCTGCAGGGGTTTTGTCCCATACGGGATAGGTCAAGAATAGCACTTGAGTTCAAACATCTTGTTGCAAAAATCAAACAAATGAAAATATTTGTGTGTGTTGCAGGGGATACGGTATGTTCTCTTGTTTTGGCTTGGGGCATTCTTGCATTGCTTATATATAGATTCTCTCTAAGTGGCCTTACTAATTTTTCTAATGATTTACAGCCTCTTGAAACTGATATATCTGGAGCTGATAGTGTAATGAGTCGTCTGAATGAAATACTTGACAGATATAGAAAGGAAAAATATCTGTTTCCAGAGGTGTCAGCTCAAGATCTTGACACCCTGGAGCAATGTAAGTTGGATTTGATGCATCTTAAAAAGAGGTGGCAGGCAATTTTCCTTTGGCAGGATGGGCCGCTTGTTCAAGCAATGAGGAATGGTGATCTTTTCCTTATTGATGAAATTTCTTTAGCTGATGACAGTGTGCTTGAACGCTTGAACAGTGTTCTAGAGCCTGAAAGAAAATTGGTATGCTCTTTTATTAGCCATTATGTTCAAATACCATGTTTTTTTTGGTACTAAAACATCAGTAACGATGGTATTGTATCTTGTGCAGAAAAAAACTAGACTAATCCAACCTTTCTGTTTATTTTTTGAGGGAAAACAGCAGGGCAAACCCTGTGGTTTGCTGTTTGGTTATGTTTGGATCTTGCTGCTGAGTGTTGTTAGATTATTTCCTTATGCTTTCCTAATTTCCTGCTGTAAACCTGCTCATATAAATTAAGGACCTTCAAATGGTGCTGCATTTCATAGATGTTAGAGACGCCGTCTTAGTTGGCCTGCGTTCTCCCTGCTTAAGCTGAACAACTTTATTTGATATTAGGTTTAAATTCTACAGCTTGGGGATTGGGGTCTCACTGACAATCCTTTATCTATCTTAAGTACACATCAGTTTCATTTTATTAGTTAAAGGCAGACTCTACTGAGTTCTGACTGCATCAATCAGAATAAATGCATAGTGAATTAGAATGACGGTGGGAATGTATGTGGAAATGTTGGAGGGCACCTCCATAGGGAGTTTGGGGCCGAGATCTACCCTGCTGATCTGCTTATATTACTGCAGATAAGATGTTTGGGACTCGACCCTCTTGCAGGAAAATGAGCTTCCTTCTGAAAATGTTAGGATAATACTTTACTATTTATTGACACGAAAATAATGAGGTCACACACACGGGTGCGATTGATCCAATCGCATTGGTGGTACAATGGTGCCAAATAGATCAATTTAGGACTCGACTTAACCTACTTTTGGGGACCTTGTATAATTTATTTTAGGCATAAATCGTGTGTGTACATCTGAAGAATTGGGCTTTGGATACTTGACTTAATGGGTGTTTGGGCTACTTCCATATTGCGGTGATCTTCAGCCCCAACCTAGTAGTAGAAACTGGTAACCGTTACAATTAGTTTCTTCACTTCCAATTATCGCTCTTTTCATTCCTAAGTATATGACATTAGGATATATGCCATGCTCTTTAAAATACCTTTGGCCTTTAATTTTTCTAGCTAGACCTTAGTAGAAAAATATTAGCATATGTGGAAGCAGTTTTTTTCTGGGGGTGGGGGGTGGGGACTATATGGAGGTAGGTTGGTGATAAACCTACTAATATCATATTCATATTCCATTCTTTTGATGTTTCCCTTCTAAATGGTAATCACCTCTATGCTCTGTTTAACATCCAATTTACGAAGGAATATTACTTTCAAATAAGAGCTAGTGACACCTGTCGATAGTAAATGCTTAACTTGTCATATTTTACTTTCGTTTTACTAAATTAGTGTATATTGATGCAATTCATGTTTATTCAGAAGGTTTGTTGAATAGTTTCATTTCATTTTTGAACTTCAGTTTAACTATACTTATAAGTATTTCTTCTATTGTTGTAGTCACTGGCTGAGAAAGGTGGTTCAGTGCTAGAGAAGATTTCGGCACATCCAAACTTCTTCATTCTTGCAACAATGAACCCAGGTGGTGACTATGGAAAGAAAGAGCTTTCTCCTGCATTGAGAAACCGATTCACTGAATTGTGGGTTCCTGCTGTTACTGATGTGGATGAACTTAAGAGCATAACTTTAGGGAGGTTCACCAGAGCTGAGCTATCTTGCTTTGGAGATTGCATTGTTAACTTCTGGAAGTGGTTCAACCAATTGCACATTGGAAGAACACTCACTATACGGGACCTGCTGTCCTGGATTTCATTTATAAATGTGACAGAGCAAAATCTTGGGCCACAACAAGCGTTGATACATGGCCTGTTTCTTATCTTACTTGATGGGCTTTCATTGGGTGTGAATGTTTCTAAATCCGAAGCTACTGAGATTAGAAATACTTGCTTGTCTTTCCTTCTAGAAGAGCTGCAGAAGGTTGAGGGGAAAGCAGTAGACTCGTACCTAAATGATCTAAACAATTATGGCTGGGGTGACAATATAAGAAAAGCAGATACTGATCATGATTACTTGGAAGATCATTTTGGCATTTCACCATTTTATATCCCTAAAGGTTATATTGCTTGTAGGCAACAAGGCTTTGAAATAATGGCGCCTACCACCAGTAAGAATGTTTTGCGAGTTTTACGTGGTTTGCAATTACCTAAACCTCTTCTTCTCGAAGGTAGTCCTGGAGTTGGAAAAACAAGCTTAATTGTTGCACTAGCTGGACTTTCGGGTCATGATGTTGTGCGGATAAATCTATCTGAGCAGACGGACATGATGGATCTTTTAGGTTCAGACCTGCCAGCTGAAGGGGAAAATGGAATGGAATTTTCTTGGTCTGATGGTATTCTTCTTCAGGCTTTAAAGAAGGGAAGCTGGGTTCTGTTGGATGAGCTCAATCTTGCCCCACAATCTGTCCTTGAGGGTCTCAATGCCATTTTGGACCACCGTGCTGAAGTCTTTATACCGGAGCTTGGTCAAACCTATAAGTGCCCACCATCCTTTCGTATCTTTGCATGCCAGAATCCTTCGTCGCAAGGTGGTGGGAGGAAAGGCCTTCCCAAGTCCTTTCTCAACCGGTTCACCAAAGTTTATGTTGATGAGTTATCAGAGGAAGATTATTTGTTCATTTGTAAATCACGATACCATCCGTTACTATCTGAAAGTTTCCTCAGAAATCTTATCCGGTTTAATAACAGACTGTACATGGATACCATGGTAAACAGGAAGTATGGCCAACAAGGTTCTCCTTGGGAATTTAATCTTCGTGATATTATCAGGGCATGTGAGATGGTAGCAGGTTCTCCAGATACTTCGAAGGACGACTGCTTTCTAAATACTGTCTATCTGCAACGAATGCGAACACTAGATGATCGCCATAAAGTTATCGAGCTTTTTGAAGAGGTCTTTGAGAGAAAACCGAGCATTCACCAATCAAAAATGCTATATGTCAATCCTCATTGCTTGGTTGTTGGAAATGCCTCTATTGGAAGAAATAACTGCCAATCATATAAAGTGCAAAATAATCAACTTAACATATTTCCTGGTATGCTTAATAGTCTTGAAGCTGCAATGCATTGCATCCATCAAGGCTGGTTGTGCATTCTTGTTGGACAAAATTCATCTGGGAAGACGTCATTAATTCGTTTGCTGGCTCAGCTATCTGGAAATACATTAAATGAGTTGAATCTGTCTTCTGCAACTGATGTGTCAGAATTACTGGGATGCTTTGAGCAGTATAATTTCTTTAGGCACTACAAAGCAGTTGTATCACAGGTTGAGCATTATGTTGATGTGTATTTCAGCTTGAGTATGGATATAAACTGGAAGAATCTAGTTGCAGAACGGAAGGGTTTGTTTACGAAATGGTTTGAATTTGTGGCTGCAAAAAAGTACTCGTCAGCTGGTATATCATCATTAATTGAAATGAGCGGGAATGCATCTTTGCCATCGTTAAGCTTGGTTGCTGATATAGTTGAGCAGATGAAGTGTGATCTGGAAATGTTTGACTTGCCTATATCATTGACTAAAGATGATCTGCGTAAAACACTGAAATCTATCTACAACTTGCAGCAGAATGGAACTGCACACCAACCAATTAAATTTGAATGGGTTGCCGGGGATTTGATCAGGGCAATTGAATGTGGTGAATGGATTGTTTTGGACAATGCAAATTTCTGTAATCCTACTGTATGTTCTCTGATTCTCACATACTTTGCCTTCTTTCCTGCTGTTTACTTTTGCTAATATTACTATCTTATTTATTGTTTTAGGTACTTGACAGGATAAACTCTTTAGTTGAGCAAGAAAGGTCCATTGTTGTTAATGAATGTGGTCTTGTTGATGGGAATCCTGTCGTTATCAAGGCCCACCCTAAGTTCCGGATGTTTTTGACAGTCAATGCAAACTATGGTGAAGTTTCAAGAGCCATGCGAAACAGAGGGGTTGAGATCTTTCTGATGGATCAAAGATGGGATTTGGATGGATACATCAATGGGCCTGGTGATAGCGAAAGGAAGGATGTGATTAGGTTTTTAATTTCTTCTGGAATACCAGGAATGGAACTGATATCAGCAATGAGTAAAGCCCATATGTTTGCGAAGGCTGAAGGTTTAAGTGGTGGTATAAATATTACCCTTCTTGAGATCACACGATGGGTTCAATTATTTCAACAACTTATTATTAAAGGAAATCTGTTCCTTTGGAGTCTGCATTTGAGTTGGGAGCACACATACTTACCATCGTTGGGTGAAGTTAATGGTTCTAAAATCGTTGAGGCAGGAAAACTTAAGTTTTTGACTAATTTTTGTGAATCTGAAGTTGTGGATGCGAAAAATTTTAGGTTTTTGAATGATTTTGGTGGTTATTCAACCAGTTTGTATTCTGGAATTTCTTTGACGTTGCCTGGTGGTTGGCCCTTTGAGCAAAAACTAAGGGACTTCATTTGGTATTCAAAAGAAACTTGTGTCGACAGAAATTGTATGTATCTGCAGTCATTGGGTTCCCAGTACGCTGCTTATCAGATAAGCCATTTGAAAGAAAGTTCACCCTTGTTGGCCCCTGTTGGTAATTGCCATCCATCTATTATTCCTATTACAAGCTTTCGTGAATTGCAGTTCCCTACAGGTTCTGGCCGTATTATCAAAACTCATGTAACTGGGGCATTTGATTCAGATTTAGCTGATCAAATGCTTTTCTTTGCTGCAAACTGGGTAATGGAGCAATCAACTGAAAATGATCTTGAACTGTATGACATATGGTTTGAATGGTATAATTGCCTGGTCCAGCCTTATTGCAACTTTTTTGAGAGCTATATGTACATTCGTAAACAAGAAAGGGAGCATCCTATTTGGCATAGCATCCTAGAGGGTTACAGGGAAATAGTTGCCTATCGGAAGACTAATATTGTTACTCAGCATGTTCCACTCTTTTCGAAGAAGTTGCTAGATATGGCTGGTTGCGAGGCCCTTAAAGCTTGCCAGGATCGGCTTTGCAATTCTTTCAATGGTTTGAATTTGCTGCGGCTTACACTGCGGCAGTGGCAATTTGAGAGAAAGTTTCCTGATCTTTCTGTGCTGAAATCTACTTTTTTACCTGCATTGATGTCCCTCGGATGCTTAGAGGGTGAGGTACTTAAGAAGATCGTGAAATCTCAGGAGCTGCTGCACATATACTCTCGCATTCTTGATTATCACAGGTCGATATGGAAGATGATGATTTCATCCCAGTGTGAGGGTCTACCAGTTGTTTGGAATCTTTTAAGGAAAGAAATACTGAAGTTGCAACCAAAGTTCCCTGTAGAAGTTGGTCGCTTTTTGGTAAGCTAACATCCATTTCTTTGTTTTACAATATATGATGCTACAAATGATAGCGAAATGACATCTTGCTCGTACAGATGGAAAGTTTGAATCTCAACAATCTTCATGATTTCAACTTTCAATATGGAAAACCAACTTTGTGGGTATACGGCGGTCATCCTCTTGTGCCATCATCTAGGATTGTATTTGATGAAATTCAAGCAATTATGGCCTTCTCTGTAGCTGTGTGGCAAAAGAAGAATCTTTTGAATATACCCCTAGATGGTATTTCTTTAGCATGCATTTTGATTGCTTCTTGATAAATAATCTATGCCGAATGTGCATAATTTGGAATTTATCTATTGCTTGCAGATAAAAAGCAACTGACTGATGCAATGCTGTCAGCCAATCAGGATCTTAGACGCCTTGCAATGGAAGGTACTTATATCTGTCCAATTTCTTTTCTGAGATTGTACCAGATATTGTGTAAAAGATGCCAATTAATATTTCTATTATGGGGATGCCTACATTTTTTTTTTCTTTTGGAAGGGGATTATATTGGTTATGTTGGAACACAATTTCATAACTTAAGCACCGTAGCACAGTATAATCTGACTGCCATGCTAGTTCCTAGATCTCCTTTCTTTTAATCTGTTTGAAGATAATTGGTTTTCAGAAATATTATGAAAATTATAACTCCCAACTTGTTTTTTTTTTATTTTGGTGTCAAGGTCTCTCTATGGCTATTGTTGCAACTAAAACCGACGAAGACGTGTCCACTATTGTTGATCGATTGGATGACGTTCACCAGGTTTTTCTTGGACAAGCGTATTTTTTATGACTTGATTTCTCCTATCGTCTTTACGGTTTTATTGTATTTCTTCATGTAGAGGCTTCGTGGGAAGGTTGATTTCGAGAGGAGCAAGTTATTGTCCCAAACTTCAGTGCCTGAAGTAAAATCCTGTTGTTCAGTCTCCTCTGATATTCTATGTAATATTAATGGTTTCAGTGGCTGGTTAGCTAGTCTTCCTTTGCTCAACCTGAAGAGCATAAACTTGGATGGTCTGTTACTTGAACGTATAATGAAGTATGCACAAAAAGATCCTTCTGAAGCTCGCAAGGTCTGTTTCTTTTTATCCTCATGGTTTTTCTGAATCTCTCTCTCTCCATCTGTTGTCCATTTTTTTCTACAGGACCTGACTATTTTGAGTGTTAAACTGATAACAAACAAAATGTTATACATTGTTTAATGTGGGTTTGTTTTTTTTATAAGGTCAACTTTGTCTTGCCCCCTAGTTAGGGAGCCATAGAAACTAGGTAATGTGACTACTGTTACTAACCTTGAGAAATTGAGAAGATGAACTGCCAATAGGCTAGTTGTGGTACAATAAAGAGACACATGGGCCTATAATATTTGGGCCTTTTCGATCAAAATATTTGGGCCTTGAGATTCTGAACAACCAGGATATTCATGGTAGTAGTATCTCAGGAAGAATCGGATAGAGATAATTTCTAGCATGGGTTATGCATTATATTTTGAACAATTAGAGAAATTTATACACACTATGATCGGTTGGATTGAGTGAATTTTCTCTGCCACTGTACAGATCATTATGAATTCTGAGTACCTGCTGAATTATGCTAAGGATTACTCACTACAGTCATCTTCAAAATCTCCTCTAGAGTACGTTCAGCATCAGATCATTTCGTGGATTAATGATGCCTGGGCTACTGTTGATAATGGTAAAAAAGCGACACTTCATTTTGTGACAAAGCTCTTCTTGTTTGCTATTGTAGTTTACGACTTGACACTCTGTTGTGCAGTGCATGTAGAAGTTGCCAATTCTATTCTTGAAATGTGGTACAACTATCACTCGTCCTTGTGGACTTATTGCTCGGGAAGCCCAAAGGTCTCTTTACAATCCACAGATATTTCTTTGTATTATGAAAGTATGATTCTTTCCTTATATGATTTGTGCCATTTTCAGAGTCTCTCAGTTGTACATGATGAAACCTGTGACCTGGCACACCTGACAAAGATGGATGCCATCAATACTATTATGTATGTCTATTAAAACTTTCTGCTCCTCACCTACCTCTTGATGTTCCACGTCACTTTTAAGTTCGTTTTAATGACTCTTGGATGGGGCTTGTGCTCTGCTTCATGTTTACGTACTCTTCCTGGAAAGTCGTTAACCTGATCTTGGGTAAGGAAATCACACAAAGTTCCATCCCTGTCTCTCTACAGGCAAAGGGATTTACGTGTAGTGGATTATCAGAAGAATTGTTTCATGCTTAGAATTTCATCTGGAAACCTCTGGGAAGGTGTCTCGTGTGGGGGAAACTTTGTTGCTAGTCTCCACTCTGTTGCTGATTCTCTTTTCAAGCAGGTAATAGTCATTTTATCATTATATATGTTGTAGCATCCTCTTGAACTGTTCATTGATAAAAAGTTTCGCAGATTATATTTGCCCATAAGGAACATTTCGAGGAGGAGGACTTCAACAAGTTGGAGGCTGTCCTCTTGCAGCAACCGAAACGTTATATAGAGGTTTGTGCATCATTCTTCTTCTGTGATTACTTAGTGACCGACTATGCTGAAATAACAGTAGGTTTTATTGTTCTACCATTTGGAGTAATTGGGTCGTCGTTTGTTTTGGGGCCTCTCCTTTATTTTGGCTTGGGACCGGCTATGCTGGCTTTTTTGTTGTAGCCTTTGGAGTAATCGGGTCGAGTTTGTTTTGTGTATGAAAGGATCTAGATGTCAAGGTTAATTAGTGAACTTTGTATCATACTACCTATTACCTTCGTAATTTTTCTTAGTGAGTATGCCATGGACCGCACTGAATGATATTCTCGGGAGCTATCTTTGATGGTGTTTTGCATTTTCATGACACACACTTCTCTGTTCCAGAAAGAAGGTCTTGGCACAATTTGTGCTCTGTTATCATCTTCA
The DNA here is from genome assembly GCA_015342445.1 of Digitaria exilis. Taxonomy (NCBI): domain Eukaryota; kingdom Viridiplantae; phylum Streptophyta; class Magnoliopsida; order Poales; family Poaceae; genus Digitaria; species Digitaria exilis. The sequence goes on along the minus strand of JACEFO010002219.1, from coordinate 1,167,881 downwards.
AGTCATGCAATATTGGCTTCACTCGCTGGATCAGATGAGCTCATTGAGTCATTGCTTATGGATTTGTATCCATCCTACTCCCGTGGTATAGTTTTTTTAATTGTCATTTTAAAGTAACTAATTTTTGTTGGTTTATATGATTCGTCCTAGTCATTGTAGTCCATTTCATTTCGAATCCATGAATGATTGATTTGCGATCTAAAGTAACTTTGTTGCCATATGTTATTATCTTGATGGATGCCATTAATTTATTTATATGGTTTTAGTTTTTTAAGTGGTAATATGTACTACCTCTGTTCACTTCTATTTGATGCCGTTTAGCTAAATTGCTAAAAGTTGGGCTAGTCAGCGTCAAATAAATGTGAACGGAGGGAGTAACTGCGGGATATCCTGATTGATTTTTGGGAATATGGATACATATCACTATATCTACTGTGTGTTTGTTGTTTCTGATAGTTGCTCATGTCACTTGATGGTTTGTATGTTTGCCTCATGTAGACTCTTTATTCCATACTGGGGCTGCCTGGATGCATATTGGAATGTTGCGCTTCCGGTTATTGTTGAGCTCATACAGTCCAGACCCTGCCTTTGAATCTGCTTACATTCATTCAAATATTATTGAAAAAATTTCACTTGTGAAGCTTGAGGGGAAGGTAAAGTCTACGATTTTCTTTTGTTTTTGTCAAGGAAAGAGAAAACAACTGGCAAATGAATGAAAGCAATTTTGTTACAGGTTCGTCATGATTGTGAGGAATTGGCTGGCTCTAGCTCCCCTGAAGATAATCATGATAAGTTATTGCAAGATCTGGAAACTGAAGAGAAAGGCATTCGGGCAAAGGTCCTATTACATTTGTTATCCCATTATCTATTTTTCTGTTCGTTTTTAAGTTTTAGATTTTCTTTCCATGCATTATGTAAATTGTGGAGATTTCATCACTCATGAAAATTCTACAAAAGCTTAAAATACATTTGTTGTTAATTCTTACTGAAACATGGTACACTCTTCTAGTAATGTATAATATTAATTTCTAATTCTGTTTTCTGTGTTAACATCATTGCAATGTCTTTTAAGGTTTTGGCAATTGTATATTTTTTCAGTACCTCTGGGTGGAGTGTTTATGAAGTATTAGGTTCCTTGCTACCTTACGGATGCATTATGTGAATTATGATAGCTATAGATATATTGATTTTGTTTTCCTTGCTCTAGCCATGGTGGTGATACTAGAAGTTTGTATGGCTGAGATTCACTTGCATGTTGATAAGGGGCCACCCGACCCATCACTTTGTTCATACATGAACTGGAGTTGAAAACTCTTGTACCTAACCTTGTGCGCATTTTGCAGGTTGTGTTTCGACCACAACAATCTAAACACAAGAGTTTTATTGCTGCGTGCTTTGAGTTTGAGAACCGGCTCTCTGATTGCAAGGATTTGTTAGCAAACTTAAACTGTGAAGGAGCTGGGCAGCTAGAGGTTGACAGAGTCTGTAATTGGCAGGTGCGATATGTTTGTACTGATTATGATGACATAGAGACTATCTGCCTAAGGTCATTTTCTCTTTTGCTGTGCAGTAGCTGCGGATATGTTGATTAACATTTCCATCATCTTGTTGCAGATAACATCCATGAACTTTATCAAGAGGCTGACAGAAGAGTATGGGGAGTATACTGATTTGGTTCAACCAATTCAAGTTGCTGTATATGAAATGAAGCTTGGCTTAGCAATTGCCCTGTCTGGTTATCTTCAGAAAGAATATTTGAAGAAGATTAAAGAAGATGGCATTGAAAAAGTTCTGGTATGTATACTTTTTCAACTAATAGGTGAACTATGTATGGTTCTTCCACGTACTTCCATCAACATATCATATCTTCTTAGTTGTGCACTATCTATGGTCAAAAGTAGCTGCTGATATTGATGGTGTCCTTCTATACAAATACAATTTATGTTATCAACCAATAGCTGGTGATGCATTGTTTCGATGGTACTGTTATGCAGATGTTTTTTTTAGAACATTTAGACTGCTTTCAGTCCCTTGGAAAAATCAATAGAATACCCTGGGCTTTATGATGATAATGGTTCTTCTGTTATCCCTTTTTATTGCAGGGCACAATTGTTGCTGTTATGGAGTTTCCCTCTGGATCTATTACTGAAAGGTTCGTAACTGACATGACAGACGTTACCGAATATGCAGTTGATGATAAACTAAAAACCCAAAACAGTGGTTCTCGTGATGTTGATGTATTGAAGAAGCTTGCCATTGTGTCAAGTCAGTTGAATGTTGGTAAAGTGGGAGACAAAGTGGTTAGTGCATCCAATTTCTACTTTATTATTGAGTTTCATTCATCTACATTAATTGCATGCATTTGTTTGTCCAGAGCTGACTTTGAACAATGTTTTATTTACGAATTGCAGAAGTCCCACTCTGAGATGCTAGTTTCAATACATCATATGGTTCTTGTAAGAACAGCATATCACGTCAGTTGTTCCCTTATCATGGATTCATCATCTTATCTGGTATGTGTTTATATTGATGCCATCATGATTTGTAATCCTTTAGGGAAACCAGGGTTTGTTCTCTTACCAGTTTCTCTTTCCAGTCGTTGAAGGAGACCTTTGACCATTTTACAAGCATGTGGATCGACATGAAATCTCATTTGAAGGCTAAAGAAAATGATGATTCTCATTATTATAAGTTCAAATCGCGGACGATCGATATAGAAGAAATTTTTAAAGATGTGCCATTACTTTTAGATATGGATATAGAAGGCAATATTGTACCAGACAATGAAGAAAAGTTAGAGCAGGAGTTTTCTAAGATTACGGTAACCCCTGTATGCTAGTTCTTATTTATGAATGTCTATTTCAGTTTGCTTAGTAATGTAAGAGTCTCATTTCTTACATTGGTTGTTGATGTAAGAATTATCATTTATTTCAGGAGAGAATCAATGGGGATAATGGGGTCATTGAACACAGTTGGGATGCCATACCAGAGTCTGTTCTGAAATGTATTGTAATAATACATAACCAATTGTTTGGTTCTCCAGATCTTTTTGAGAAGGTACGGTATGACAAAAAACACATATTTCTACTATTGTATGCATTTTCAAAGAAATGGAGAATAAATGCCTTCTCCCTTTTGTAGTTCTCTTGAACGTAGTAGATAGAGTGGGAGTAAATAAGGGACTACTATGTAAACTGTGTTTTTTTGTACCATTTAATGCCTAATAAGCAATTTTTCTCTTGATTTTCTTTCAGCCTAGCAAATGCCCAATCAGCGATGCACAGAAAATCCAGTCATTCATAGATTCATATGATCTGGGAACTAGAATTCTAAAAGGTAATACTATTGCCTACTATTTCAGACATGACCATGTGTATAACTTGCTTACTTTGTATTATTACTGTTCCAGACCTGCCAGAGTTAACATGTTCTATGTTCGATGAGAAGCTCATGCCTGAGCATCTATTTCGTGTTTGTCTGGAATATCAACAAACTTCTGCAGCTTTTTTCAACTGTCGTGGTTATAATGCTTACAAGGTATGGCATCGTTGGTTGTACCTTTATGTCCACTTGTTCTCTTTCATGCATTATAAGCTTTGCATATTGCAGGACCCAAATCCTTCTGTGATTTATAAAATGGTTGAGCCACTATCGACGCTTCAAAAGAAAGTTAGAGAATATTTGGAGGAATGGCCTGATCATCCAGGTCTTCTGAAAATATTGGACACAACTGCTTCCATGTTAGCAATGCCCCTGAGCACGCCGATTTCGAAGGTCTGTTATCCAATAAATTATGCATAATACTAACTTACTAAGCCCCTTTTGGATTGTCTAGAGCTGAAGTTTAGCCATGCCTAAAGATTAGCACTCTGTGGAATCCATTGTTAGAAAAGACTACTTTTGTTGTTAGGCTCCCTTCTTTTTTGGTGGCAAAGAAAAAGTCAGGGACATTTTGGTCTTTCCTTGCGCCTTTAGTTACCGTTAGCACCTCTCACCTAGCTAATACATTTTCACCTTTTTGGGGGTGGGCTAAAGTTTAGCCCATCCATTAGCATTCCTGTTTGGGTGGGCTAATGGATGAAAGTGCTAAACAGGGCCTAAGATGCTGTTAAGTACTGATTATTTGTCCAACTCTTTTTGTTTTATTTCTTATTCTTAAGGCCTTGCTTGGATTGCAACTGCTGGCTAGTAAAGCTCAAACACTGCAGGAGAATGACTCCAAGTTCTTTCTAAAAGGTAAGGTTGAATCTTCACTAACTTATGCCCCTCAGTTTTCAAGTCACTATTGGTTGTCCTCACTTCATCTGGAAAAAAGGCCCTGCACTGTCTGTTTACTAGATTTGTTTTTTAAAAAATATTATCAATAATCTGTTATGGTATCATATTGTTTTTCATTTAGAGTACCCTTTCATTTTTATGGTTTACTTGCGTGGTGAGATGCCCGACATCTGAAAAAGCCATGTTTGGCATAGCGAATGCCATGTTGTTTGATTCTCCTTATTATATGGTTTATTTACGTGTTGAGATGCCCAACATCTGAAAAAACCATGTTTGGCATAGCAAATGCCGTATTGTTTTGATTCTCCTTTTCACTGCAGATCATCTTCCACCTATATTCTTGCTTGTGTATTCATGGCAAAAGCTTGAGTTAGATTGTTGGCCTTTGCTGGTTGAGGAGGTCCAGGAAAAGTATGATATGGATGCTATAAAAGTGAGTTTTAATAACTGATGTATGTTTATTTAATATTCCTGGGTTTTTTGCTAACAGAATATTCTTTGAATTGTTCAGCTATGGTTTCCATTGCGAGCATTACTTACTCAGACTAGTGGTATTTCAACTGATGAGGACCTTTCTATCACCCGAAGGTATGCATATTTTTTGCCCTCCCTTCCTAGCAGTGTATCTTTGTTTCTAATGTAGATCTTGTTCACAATTCAGTATTGAAGAATTTGTTCAAACATCGAATCTTGGAGAATTCAAGAGACGCTTACATCTTCTTCTTGCCTTCCACGGCGAGATTTCTGATGGTGCTAGCGTGGGTGCTTATTCAAGGTAAGCCTGATACTTTATTTCCTCAACAATATAGCTTTTTGTTTTTTATGCTAATAAATAGTTCAGTACAGATATTGATATGATTTTGCTTTTACCAATATAGCTAAATCTTCCTCTTGCTGACATTTAGTTTTAAATCATATTTGTACCTTTTCAATTCAACAGTGCTAGAGTGAAGAAAATCCAGAATATTCTGTACAATGTTTTTGGCTACTACATGCAGTTCTTGTCACTGTAAGTAATCCTGCAATCCATCTGTTCCCTATTTCATTTCTCCACTGTTGGTTCTGATAGTATTTTCACAATTCAAGTGTTCATAAGGAAATTGAAGCTGGTAAACAGCCCATTGAGCAGCAGTTGAAAGATCGGGTCAACCTTTACAGCTGGGAGCAAGCACCATATAGTACAACTTCGATTGAAAACTTTAAGAGGGCTAGGCAAAAGATTTTTAAGCTTCTGCAAAAGTTTAATGTACGTACCGTACTGTTTACTTGATGTCCTTACATTTAGACTAATTGCATCTGTATGCTTCAAAAAGTAACCTAATTCATTAGCTATTTTGGATAAATCCTTTGATGAGCTATTCATATGTTTTGTTAGGAGGTTTTGAGAAAGCCAGTCATCGTTCTACTGAGTGAAGAAGCCACAGCAAGGAAAGTTCCGTGTTGGCTTGATCCTCGGTGGCCAGAATCACAGTTTCCTCTTGACACTGAAAAGTTTAACAAAAGGTGGTCCTGTAAAATCGACCATATTTGCTTGATCTTAAATTGCACGTATTTATGCTGGTCTGGTCTTTCTGGCAGATATGTGTGGTACAAGAAGTGGGCAAGTGACACTTCTTTATCGCTACAAGGCTTGCTGCATGCAAATGTTGTCGGAGTTCCTACAGTCAAAGGTTACGCACCCCCGCCCCCCACCCACACGTAAAACAAAATGCTCCATATTTCGTGTGTCTCTGATTTGGTCTGCATTGTTCTCGACAGAATACACAGATATTGTACAGAATGTGAACCATCGACAGGATGAAATTGAGCACAATGACAGATTGAAATGCTTTTGGGCTGCACTTGAGAGAATCTGTGGGGCTGCTAATTTTGCTCATACACTGAAGCATGGGAAAAAGAACCAGAAGAAAGCAGCTCTATCGAATCTTTTCAAAACTCTTGAGGAATGTGGACTAACAAAGCACAGGCCAATGGGTCATGAGGTACTCTGATTCAATAAAGCAAAATTATTTCTGTAATGCAATTCTGTACTATTGACATTCTTACACTGCTAATGCTGAAAAGAAGAGCTTTTACAAGGTGCAGTTTTTTTTAATACTTTTTCCAGTGGAGAGATGAGCTATCTGCACCAAATTCATTGTTCTTGGAGCAATCATACGATGCAGCACATTTACTCCAGCAAGTGAGCTCACAGAAAAAGCTGGAAGATGTTAGCATTGTTCATTGCACACAATTGACCACCGATAACTGGAAGCATGCAAACTGTCAATACTTTAAATGTTTGGCAATGATGCAACAACTTCGACAAGTTTCCCTAAAGTTTAATAAAGATCTTGGTCTAGAGGAGGTCAGTTCTTCTTTGTCATTTTTAGTATCTGCAGACTATCGGTAAAGATATATCAATTTTGCATTTATGCATTGCACAACTTTCAGGTTAACAGGGCTACATCCTTTATGAATCATCTGTTGACTATCTTGTCTGAACAAAGGCATTTTGCTTATAATCTTTTTAACCAGCTGAACCAGTTTCAGCATGCTATTTTCTTGTTAGGTTCTGGAGGTATTTCTTGACTCTACCTTTTCAATTTAGGTTTTGAAAATCAATTAGCAAAACTTATTTTCATACTATTTCTTTATAGGAGGGAGATCTCTATCATCGTGCCAAAATGTGCTGTTGAGTTCCATGTGGCAGCAGAAGGTACTGCTTAAGTTAGTTTTACAAATTTTATGGGTTTAAAAAGTTTCCGTGCACTTTTGACACATTCTGCTAATTTTTTGATGCAGAAATTGTTTGACAATGTTCTGACCCTGACCACGGACACCAACCTATTGCTTAAAAGTTTTAAGGATTGTCATGATACCTCTTGTAGCAACTTTGAAGAAGTTGCAGCAATGTCAACTCTTCTTGAAAAGTTTGTTTCGAGATTTTCTGAATCTAAGGTAAAATTTTCTAGCAAATTGTTTCATAGAGGGGGAGCTGACCTGTCTTACCTACATCTTATGTGGTTATATCAAATAAATATAAATCATGGTATTAGTTTGGGTCTCAATCAATGATTGTTACTTTGTTTCTAATAGAAGCTCCAAATAAGTAAGCCGGTGTGAGCTTAAGCCAGATGAAACATACTTGTTTAAACAGATACAACTAAGCACAGCATTTTACATTTATTAATGATGTCTATTACATCTATTTTCCCCTTGCAGGATTTGTTAGATAAGCACTTGCTTGGATCCAATAATATATTTGCTGGTGAACGGAAGAATGTGCCTCTTGCTACAAGAGAGATGGAGGAACTTTTTTCTGAGAATTGCCAGCTTGTAGATTTGTTAAGAGAACATATCCAGGTTGTGCGCCGGGAGGAAGCTTCAATGAGATCCATTAAGGAAGTTCTTATATCTCGTTTGGAAGACTTGCTGGATAAGGTCAGTTACATATGTGAACAGTGATACCAAAATTCCCCAGACACACAATATTGTGTTGTGGATTAGTGGATATGATGTTTTTACCCTTTTTGTTTCCATTTTTCTTTTTTCTTTCTTTTGCAAAATGTTTGAACTTTATTATGAACTTTGCATACACTGCAACCAAAATGTGGCTTGGGGTGGGAAAAATTATAGGGGGAGAAAATGTTGAGGATTCTTAGCTTAATTCTTTTTCTACACAAATACTAAGGTAACATAAAAATTTGTCTCTTAAGAATAAATTCCTTCTGGAATACTACTATACTAGTGCAGAAGTGGTCCCATACCATGGACAATAATTTCACTCTTGCCATTTTAGTCTTGTTTCTTTTTTTTTTCCTGTGAACTGCATATTTACCGAGGGGCTTCCCATTTTGTTACTTTTCCACTTCATCAACATAGTAAAAGTGACACATTGGCAAAATAGAATGCTGATTAGGGTCAGCAGGCCATAATGAAATGACAGATATGCCTGTCAAAGATTGATAAACAAACAACGGAGAGCATCTTGGAATGGATGTTTGCTGCAAGGTGCATGAAAGCACCACAGGGTTAGAACATGACCAGTTTCTTTTAGTTTTTCTGTGTTTCAACAAGGAATTTATTCCAGTCCAGATATTGCATGTTACATACTTACATGTTGATTCAGCTAGGGGATTTTGTTTGCTATGGAAATTTTCTGCTTAAACATGCATTATTGTTGTAGGGCAAGATGGCAATGGAGAATCCGAGAAAAGTTGAAGACAATCATGGAATATGCTCTGATGTCCTACCAGAGCTTGAAGCTTCATATGAGGGAATTTTAAAGGAAATTTTCATGATAGCTGTTGGGGTTTTAGGAAAACTCACTGATCTTGAAATATGCAATAATGGAGCTGAAGATTCACTAGAGGGGACGATTACGTCATGGAAAGATGTTTTGCAGTCATATACTGTGAATCTTAAATTGAACCATATCTGTGATGCTAGTGAAAAGCTTCATACTAGAGTGGTTTGTTCTTTTACCTTTTGCACCTTATCTTTTCATATCTGTATATGTCTGTGCTATACCATCTGCTTTTTAATTTATTTTCTATTTTTATTGTTTCCAACAGAAGCGATTGGTTGAGTGTAAGCCTGAGACACTTTCTAGTATAGAGGTCCACCTAAATCATCTTCATACTTGGCTGGGTGTAATACTGTCGTCAGTAGAAGGGATACTTTCTGAACTTTTAGAAGCACACAGAACAGTAAGTATTTCATGTTTAGAGAAACTTTGAACTGGTAATAATGTCATTTTATTTATCTAATTTCCTTTTTAATTTCAGACTGCTGACATTACTCATGCACTTGGAGACATTTTCATTTATTTATTTGGGGAGGGATTTGGTTCCACCGAAGATACATCAGAAGATGCTGAAGATGAACAACAGCAGGATGCAGTAGAAACTGGAACTGGCATGGGTGATGGGGATGGTGGAAAGAACGTAAGTACTGAAATAGAGGATGAATCACAAATCGAAGACCTGGCAAAGGTTAGTGCATTTAAGTATATATTTATAACTGTAGCAGTTTAAGTGAGCTTCATTGCCGCTAACCTTCCTGATGTTGAGCAGGATGTTCCACATAAGCCAGATCAAGCTCCTAAGAATGATGATGAAGCAGTTGAAATGAAAGAGGACTTTGATGCACCATTATCTGATGTTTCTGAGGATCCCGAAGGCAAGGACTCGGGTAATGAAGACGAAGACATGAACTTGGATAGTCAGATGGGTGATACTGGTGATTCAAGTGAAGTGGTTGGCAAGAAATCATGGGACAAGGATGAAGATGATGATCCTAAGACATCAACTGAGAAATACGATTCTGCTTCATCAGTCAAAGGGACAGAGAAGAATGATAGGGAGCTGAGAGCTAAGGATGATGGTTCTCTTGAGGAGGAAGATCAAATGGAAATGGATAATGATGAGCAAGGCAAGAATAATGATTTGGAAGAGGAACCAGTTACCTGCGAGGAAACTGATCCGAATACTGAGGAAGTCATGGACAAAACAGATGCATATGATGACCGAACAGGACCTGAACTCCCTGAACCAGACAATGATTCCGAGGATATTGACATGGAGAGACAAGAATCTGATGAGGAAGATGCTGGCAATGAAGATATTGATTCAGAAGAGGTGGAGCATGCAGATCAGAGGTCAGATGCTTCAGATGAAATGGAGTTAGGGGACATAGCACAGCATGGTGATAGTGCGGTAGATAATGAAGGGGACCATATTGAAGATGCAAACACAGAACCAGGTGACATAGATAAACTACAGTTGGATGAGGTTGACTCACTTAAGCATCCTTCAGGTCAGCCCGACAATATGCAAGTAGACAATAATAGAGAACCTGAAGCAAACTTGGCCAATAGCAGCGATATGAATGGTGCAGTTGCTCCTTCAGTAAATTTTTCTGGAAATGAAGTCCCCAATATGGAAATATCTGTGCCAAATTCCGGTAATGATTCAAGATTATCCAATGCGAAGTCAGAGATGCAAAATGATGTTCCACAATCAAACATCAAGCAAGCAAATCCTTTCAGGAGTATTGGAGATGCAATGGAAGACTGGAAAGAGCGAGCTAGAGTCTCAGCTGATACCCAGGATCATCCACCAGAAACTGGGCATCAAAGTGACGATGAGGATGCTACTCAATTTCGTTATGTCCCTGAGGGTGAGCAGAGCACCTCTCAGGCATTGGGTGCTGCAACAGCTGATCAGATCAGTGATGACACTCAAATCAAACAATCTTTCATGGAAGATGAAAGTCGTGCAAAGAAATTAGAACAAAGTGAGGAGAGATCACCTGATAACACTGGGGTGCCCCATATTCAAGCTTCACAGGCACTTACAAGCAAGTCTGAAAATGTAAACGAATTGGAGGGTCCGGAGATTCAAACTAATACATCCATTCAAGATTTAGTTGAAGTCAGAGAAGATAGCTCTTTCCAAAATCTTGTTTCCTTCAAACGACCCCTGGCAGATGACAAAATAGATCTGGATGGCCTAACTGTTGGTACAGAATTGTCTACTCAGATGGATCTGGACATTCCTGATGCAGAAACGGAAAGGGCTATTGTGGACTGGAAAAATATCGAACTTGCAACTATGAAATTGTCCCAGGAACTAGCTGAGCAATTGAGGCTGGTCATGGAACCAACTCTTGCAAGTAAGCTTCAAGGGGATTATAGAACTGGAAAGAGAATAAACATGAAGAAGGTACTTTTTTTTTCCAATGACTTATCATGAAATGTTTGCAAATATTTTCATTTACCCTCTAAATGTTCACTTTTATGATGGGACACAACTATTACTGTTTTCAGGTTATTCCATATATTGCAAGTCATTTCCGCAGGGACAAGATATGGTTGCGGCGAACTAAACCGAATAAAAGGAATTACCAAGTGGTTATTGCTGTTGATGATTCACGAAGTATGTCTGAGGGCAAATGTGGAAAAGTTGCTATTGAGGCATTAGTCACAGTGTGCCGTGCTATGTCACAGCTGGAGGTTGGACAGTTTTCAGTTGCAAGTTTTGGGAAAATGGGGAATGTTACAGTTCTACATGATTTTGATCATATTTTCAATAGCGAGGCTGGAGTCAAAGTAAGTTGACGAACCTAACATTATTTTTCGTTTGTCTATATCCCGGCCTTTTTGTTTTGGAACCTACGTAATTGATCCTCTTTTTCCTGCTCCGGTTACAGATTATCTCTAGTTTGTCCTTTGAGCAAGAAAACAAAATTGAGGACCAACCAGTTTCTGATCTCCTGACGAATCTGAACACAATGCTTGATACTGCCGTGGCAAGAGCGCGCACACCATCAGGGCAAAATCCATTGCAGCAACTGATACTAATCATATCAGATGGCAAGTTCCATGAAAAGGTAACTATTTCTATCGACAACTTTTGCCAGTGGCTCCAATACTATCTATCCCTTCGATTCTGAAGTCAGCTCTAGCAGGAAAACTTGAGGCGCCACGTCAGAGACGTTCTAAACCGAAAGAGGATGGTCGCATATGTGCTCCTGGATAGCCCTGAGGATTCTATTATGAATCTCGGGGAGGCATGCTTTGAAGCTGGGGAGGATGTAAAACTGAAAAAGTACATGGATTCCTTCCCGTTCCCTTACTATGTTATGCTACAAAACATTGAAGCGCTTCCTCGCACATTGGCTGACCTGCTTAGACAGGTATGAAGTACCCATTGCATTTTTGTTCTTTTGATTAATTATTAGCAAATTGATGCCATACTCATGTATCTTCTTTCTGCTTCGCAGTGGTTTGAGATCATGCAGAGTGCTAATGAGTGATCCTTTTGGTATGTATATGAACTAAGCAAATTTTGTAGCGGGGATGCCCTTTGCCTTGGTGGCAAATTGAGGCTGCTGACTGTCAATGAGCTCAGCAATTTGTTGTTTTCAGGCTAGGTTGTGTCAAAAGTATACCACAGTTCCTTGTAAATCGTTTGAGAATTGTTAATAGAGGGGTTTTTTTGCCACTTGGAGCGTACTATGTTTTCATAAACAAAATCAGCCGTATGTTTTCATAAACAAAATCAGCCGTTCTAACATTGCCCGAGGCTGTCCGAGCTCTCGAGTGCTTCTCTCAAACCCCAAAAAATTAGGAGCAGCCACAAGAGCTCTTTTATAGTAGGAAAAAGTGTAGATTACACCCCCAAACTTTTATAGACGTATAGATTATCCCCTTTAATCTTAACTGGTGTGATTTTAACCTTGAACTATTTAAACCGTGAACAGTAACCCTCTAGGCCATAAGACCGGTTTGGGTTGTGATGGACCTTGGTTTTTTTGGTTGACCCATGATACAACAATGCGTTGTAGACGGGATAATCAATCTATTCTTTCCTTTTCAACCAACCACCCGTGATACTTGCCTCCCTTCTTTCCTCCCTCCTCTCTCTAGAACAACTGCTCGGCGTCTAGTTTCTTCGGACGAGATTAATCGAAGGTTACCAAGAGCACGGCAACTGGATTTTGACGGACAACCTGAGGTCATCTAAGTCTGTTCTTGCTACCAGTTGTTCGCTTGGAATTGGAAGCACACGTGCAGGTTAAGGGACAATCAACCAGTCGCAAAATGTAAGTTTACTCATTTTGTTTCAGTTTTACTATTTTCTATTTTCCTATGCTAAAATGATTGTAATGTAGGTTGTGACTCATGGCAGCCAACAGAGTTCTGCTAATAGTTCAAAGAGAAATAAAAGGGCAAGTTCCGCTAATAGTTCAAAGAGAAATAAAAGGGCAAGTTCCGCGAATATTTCGAAGAGAAATAAAAGGCCATCAACTTCTAATATCAATTCAGGAGGATCAAGTGGCCTAAATGCGCAGCCTGTCATACTAGCAGCAGCGAATAGAAAGAATATGCCACGATTGTGCATGGAGGACTAGATCTTATAATTTTTTTTTTGTCATGTAGCATACAAGCTCATTCCATCATATATGTGTGAAATACTTAACATACAGAGTGAGTGTGTGTATGGTGCTGAAACTTTGGGCTTATTTTTATGGTTTTGAATTGCTTGCCATTTGAGGCCTATTATTCTGGGCTTATTGTTTTAATGCGAATTGTGAACTGAAAATGCAAGATCTAAAACATACAATGCAACTCCTTATTTTTTTTCGGCTACAGGGACAACGAGAGGGAAGAAAGAGTGTGTGATCCTAAATTGTCTAGCTTATTGTTATTAGGATATAGGAGGACAAAGAAGCGGAGGAGTGTGACCCGAACAAAAAAAACCAGCATTAAACTGGTCTTGAGGCATAGAGGGGGGTAATGTCCACGGTTTAGAGAGTCTAAGGTTAAAATCACACCAGTTCAGAGAACAATGGGCTAATCTACACGTCTATAAGAGTTTAGGGGTGTAATCTACACCTTTTCCTTTATAGTATTTTATCCACCAACGATGGCCAAGGGGAGGGCAGCACCGCTGTGGACGAAGGCATCATGGCTGCAGTGGGTGCGGCCAAGTTCGGCCACGTTTGGCCATGCCCAGCAGGCCGGCGGCAATGTCCAGCCAGGTCTATCAAAGCATTTTGATAGACGTAAAAGATAAATTAGTGGATAAAATACTCTAAAAGAGCTCTTGCGGCTCGTCAGGTCTATCAAAGCATTTTCAGCAGGTCTTGCTGCTCCTAATTTTTGGGGTTCGAGAGAAGCACTCGAGCTTGGTGGCAAGTCTCGATGTCTCGCCCTCGATGCGCCGGAGATGAGCATCCCGATGCGGTGGCGAGAGAGAAGCGGGCCTTCATGACGGGGACACGCATGTATGTGGCATTTTTTTAAAATTTTAACCTGTTTTAATATTATTTTATTAATAGCCGGGTTCGACTTTTATTTGTGCCAACGGCAGTGGGGCGACATTAACACTTTGTTGCGCTATTGCATGTGGCGCGACAGACATGCCACGCTGGCGCCGGAGGCCAGCGCGGCGTCTAGTGGGGTAGCCTTATCGACCATGCTGATGTCCTTATCTTTTGGGACGGTTGGTAGCCCAACATGATATTTCCTCAACATTTGCGCCTCCCGAGCTGTGTAAGACATATAGCGGGCAATAGGGTGCCTCTTCGATACATCGTGAATGGCACTTGATCATCCGATTCAATCTTTAATCTGCATCATCGTCCCATATGAACCTGACTCATCTGATTTATCCACATGCCCCCCATCATCCTCTGCATCACCGCATTCGAAACCCTGGGATACGTCATCATCGTCCTTCTCTTGTTCGTTAGTCTAAAGCATCATGGGGAAAATCATCATTTGCAAAGCCGAGAACATGATCACCCATGTGTGCTCGCACCATATCAATCCGATTGTTGCCCAATTTATCAATTGCAATGTCTTCTTATTGCCTAAGACCAAATGCAATGTGCGAGATGACAGACTCTTGTGTTCCGCCGAATGCAATGTCTTCTCTAGGACAAACATTACTGACCGACCTACGATTTGGGGAGGGGGGATTGTTTTCCCCACTTTCCCCGCTCACAACGACCGGATTTGGGTGGCGCGTCGGCGGTGGCCTGGTGCGGTGCTGGAGGCTGGAGAAGAGGAAGGAAGGGGGGGGGGAGAAGGAGAAATAAGAGAGCCCACATGGCCCTCTAGTTAGATGTTGCACGGCAGGGGCTACCCCACTGGACGCCACGCTGGCCTCGGGTGCCAGCGTGGCAAGTCTTTCGCGCCACATATATTGGCACGACAAAGTTTTATGCCGCGCCCCTGCCGTTGGCGCGGCCAAACGGGTCACCCAGTGCAAATAAAAGTTGGTCCCAACTAATAATAAAACAATATTAAAAAAGGTTAAAAATAAAAAAAATGCATGTATGTTTTGGATCCCTCCCTGTGGCAATTTGTGCCGTTGTCATCTCTATCCGACTGTGGCTCGACATCCAGGGATGGAGAGGCATCGAGCACACGCCAATGAAGGAAATAGAGTTGAAAGAGGAGATTGAATTCTGAAGTGGAAGCGGATTTCATGCTGGTTAAAAAAATTTCCCTAAGAAAATCACCTCGCTGGGATTCAAGGATTTTTCTATACATGAAGGTTCTCCCCACCCGCCGGGTCTTTTTTTAGTGACATGTTCTCAATTCCTCTCACTAACCAGATTTTTAATTTATATTATCAAATGTCAAATATGATTGTTTTCTAGACATGGTAGATTTGTTTGGTCACCTTCCGCTTCACCTTTTGCATAGACCGATTTTTATGATTTATAAGTGAAGGCTTATTAATTATGGACTATACGAAATATAATCTAAATAAAAATATCTAGGAGGATTAAATTTATTTGAATTTATTTTAGAAGTAAATTTCAATCCATTGAATTCAACCATGTTTATTGGCATATATGAATCTGTGCAGGGCCGATGTTGCATATAGAGGTATCACAAATGAGGATGGCTTGCTTCAAAAAGTTGTTTCCTATGCCATAAGAATTAGCTCAAGTAAAAGATGAGTATGCAAGGTTCTCAAGTTGTTCAGAAGAATTTAATGATCATGATTCAATTCATGATAGATGGGTTGTTCCGCCCATGACATGGTGGACAAATCATGACCAGTCTGTTCCTTTATTGATGACTTTGGTCATCAAATTGATCAGCCAACCAGCCTCTTCTTCTTTCTGTGAATAAAACTGGAGTACATACAGCTTTGTTCATGGTGTCAAAAGGAATGCCTTCACTCCAGAGCGTGTAGAAGATTTGGCATTTGTACACTCAAATCTGAGGCATTTGTCAAGACGAACATAAACATACAAGACATGAGAAAGAAGAATGTGGGATGTGGGAGGTGATCAGTTTGATTCTCTAGGTGGTATAGGTCTTCTTGAAGTGGCCGATCTCTCCCTTGATGAGCCTGAGTTGCAAGAATGTGCTCCCTTGATGCGGGGGCATCAATGACGGAGAATGAAGAACATGAGGAAGAAGCAAATTAGCTAATCTATGTTTGTTGTTTGAGTTTATCTTTTTCCCTATGTTGAACTTATTATGTTATGTTTGTTGTTTGAGAAGTAATAAGAACCACTAAACCTTATTTATTTGGCCCGGACGTCCGACGTCCGGGCGTAGCAACGGACGGTGCAACATTAGACTACAACATCGAACACATGTTGCAACATTCAGATAAAAATTGAAACATTACAATATGATTTCAGTGAAACATTGCAACATCATACTGGGCAACATTGCAACATCGAACACATGTTGTAACAATCAGATAAAAAATTGAAACATTGCAACATGATTCCGGTGAAACATTGCAACATCATACTGGGCAACCTTGCAACATCGAACACATGTTGCAACAATCAGATAAAAAATTGAAACATTGCAACATGATTCTGATAAAACATTGCAACACTGTCAAACTTCACAACATCTCAGCAGAAATATTGAAATGTGAAATATTGACACCCTATAATATGTGGATCAGAATGCTCTGCGTAGCCGTCCGGACAAAAGACCCGCGTCCGGACGTTCGGTACGTAGCATTACAGCTCTTTCGAAACATGCCGCATGGATCCTTAGAGCAACTCCAACTGGTTATTTAAATGGATATAAATAGGTAAAAACAAGGGGCTTGCTAGCGTCCGGACGTCCGATGTGTAGGCACAACGTTGTACGAGGGACTATGTAACATTGCAACATTGAACATTAGGTGGAACATTGCAACATTTAGTAGAACATTGAACAACAATAACATAGCCTTTAGTCCCAAGCGAGTTGGGGTAGGCTAGAGATGTAACCCAAGACACAAATATTTTAAAACATTTAAACATCAACATTTAGTAGAAGATTGAAACATAAAAAAATATTTTAAAATATTTAATGAAACATTGCAACATCCAAACATTTTTTTGAAACATTTAGTGGAACTTTGCAACATTGAATTTTTTTTGAACATTTACTGAAGAGATTACTGTGTTTTTACCCCTACTTTGAAGTGTAATTGTGATTTTGCCCTTACTTTTTTGAACTTTATGAATTTGCCCCTGTTATTCATAAGTTGTTGTGAATTGACCCTGGTCGTCGTGAATTTGCCCCTATTTTGACCGTTGACTAGGGGCAAAATCACAATGATTTGTAACAAATAGGGGCAAATTCACAATGTTAAATAAGGGTAAAATCATAATTACAGATCAAAGTAGGGGTAAAAACGTAATAGCCCCTTTACTGAAGCACCAAGCATTCTTTTGAAACATTTAGTGGAACAATGCAACATTTAAATATTTTTTTTGAAACATTGTAGGGAGATGAGGTCGACGGTTAGGTGACGCGCGTCCGATATTTACTTTGGTGTCCGGACAACTGATTAGCATTACCAAAAAAAAAAGTGGGGGCATGCTTTGTAGGCAGGCAGGCAGCACCGCACCGTTCGCCAACGCCCCACATGCCGCGCTGCCCCCCCCCCCCCCCCCCCCCGCGAAAGGTTTTCCCATTTACAGCAACGGCCAGTGGTTGATCACGTTATAGCTGGAAGGTGATCATGTTTAAACATGCTGCGTGCATCTGGTTTAATTGGTTGCGTCTGAATAATGGCAGCTAATATGGCCAGAATGGTGGAAGAGGCAGCAGGATCGTCTCTTCCCATCTTTCATCAAACTCAGAAAGATATTTTCCTTATTACGGCGATTTTTGAGATCGCGGCGATACGGGTAGTTACAGGTTACAACAGCAGCGTCCTTATAGTTATATTTGCTCTCTCTCTCTCTCTCTCTCTCTCTCTCTCAAAAGTTCTGCACGAGTCCACGGCCACAACCTGCTCCAGGTTCTTTCGATGTCTCCACTTCGATCGCTCATCAGTAGATGATGCATTGTACCAATCATTTCTTTGTTTATGTACCAGTATACGCACGGATAAAATTTTTCGTAGATCGACTAGCGCCCAATTCTCGACGGAGCGTGTCCTTCAATCTATCCGCAATGGTCTTGTGGTTTCAGGTGGTGTATTTCTACTAAACCTCGCAGCGCACGGCAGCCATCATGTCCTTGGGTGCCATCGTCCTGGCGTGCGGCGTGGTGGCCGTGGCTTCCGCCGCCGCCTTCCTCGCCACGCTGGTGGCGCTGAGGCGTTCGGTGGCGCGGGAGGCGTCGCTGCGGGCGAGCCTGGTCGGGCACAAGGAGGCGCTGCAGCAGGCGGAGCGCAAGAGCCTCAACAAGACGAGCGCGTTCGCCGGCGCCAGCCACGACATCAGGTCGGCCCTGGCGGCGATCACGGGGCTGGTGGACGTGTCCCGGGCGGAGGCACAGGCGCACCCGCAGATCACGCGCAATCTTGACCAGATGGATGCCTGCGCAAAGAAACTGCTCGGTGAGCTGGAACTTTGCATACTTGTAACTGCATGCTATATTTGTAGATGGATCATGCCTGCACAAAGCAACTGCCCATAAGGTCTAGCATTACAGGTTGCGTATAGGAATGCTCATTGTTCCATCCGCTAAAATATGCATCTATATTGTTGAAATCTGAACTAAATGGTTAATCATCCGCATGATAGTATTCTACTTTACCAAAAAATACATTTGAAGTGTACCAAATGAACATAGTGAATTCAGCCTCTCTGTCCTGAGAAGAACTGTTCTTGGGTTGACTGTTAATCAGTATGACCTTGATTATCCTGTTATGTGCTTTGAATATTAGAGCAGGATATTGAACCGCTACAGTACCTGAATTTAAAAGCCACAATTTTATTAGAAATAGGCAAAGATACCAATTTTTTTTACAGTTACTATGTACATGTGTCAACTAAAAACGTCCCTCGGTTTACAAGTCTCACTTCATAAACAGAGCAATCCTTAACGTTGTAATGTATTGTGCAGGGATACTTAACTCCATACTAGATACGACCAAGGTTGAATCAGGAAAGATGCAGCTAGACGAGGTTGAGTTCAACCTAGCAGACGTTTTGGAAGAATCCATGGACATGATCAACATTGTAGGCATCAGCAAAGGGCTTGAAGTGCTCTGGGATCCCTGTGATCTATCAATCCTCAAATGTGGTAATGTGATAGGAGACTGCAGGAGGCTCAAGCAGATCCTGGATAACATACTCGGCAATTCTGTGAAGTTCACTCAAGAAGGGCATGTCATTCTCCGTGCTTGGGCAAATAGGCCTATTACAAGAAGCTCAGTTGGTGTTCCTTCGAGATTTGGCTGTTTAATACCTGGTTCCAGTTTCTTATCCTTGTTTAAAACAAGTGAACGTCAGGCTGATTGTCGTTCGTTCAGTTCAGTCCAAAATGATCCCAACTCGATTGAGTTCTACTTTGAAGTGGATGATACTGGCATTGGAATCCCAAAGGAAAAGAGAGAGCTTGTCTTTGAGGACTATGTTCAAGTTAAAGAAGGGCAAGGAGGAACAGGCTTGGGGCTCGGAATCGTTCAATCTTTTGTACGTTCTATTTTCCAGCAGAAATTTCATGTTTCAGAAATCTTTGACGATTTGATATACCATTCCTCTCTTATGAAATTACTGTATTGTACCTGACATATATATACTGTTAATGACAGGTTCGTTTGATGGGAGGTGAGATTAGCATCAAGGATAAAGAGCCTGGTAAATCTGGAACCTGTGTTGGGTTCAATGTGTTCATGAAGATGGGTGGAATCCATGAACAACATGACATAGAAGAAGGCAGTTCAATCCCATCGAGAGAAACAAGCGAAAGCCACATCCGAGCCTCAGCCTTCAGAGAAGCTAATAGCTTTGACGGTGTTCACTGTGTGCTTCTTCTTCATGGTGCTGAAACACGAAGAATCCTGCAAGCTTGGATGGAGAACCTTGAGATTAAAGTCTCTGTAGCTCAAGAGCTCGACTTCCTTGCTTACATGGTGGAGAAGTTTTGTCATGTTAATACTTCTCCTGCAAGGGCATCATCAGGCAGTTTTGAATGTCACACGGACTACTGTTTCAGGCGCAGAGATACAGTTACCCAAATACTGCCCATTGCTATGAGTAATAGCAATAGCGTCCACAGAGGCACATTTAGAGGAGTGCTAGTTATCATTGATGCACACTATGGAAAAATGGAGGACATATGCACAGAGATGAAATTTGCTGAAATAAAAAATCAAATTGCATGCAAAGTTATTTGTCTCACAGATGCGAATACCTCTTCTAGTGACTTGACAAGGTTCAGGCATAATACATGCTGTGATCTAGTCCTGCAAAAACCGATCCACGGATCTCGGTTGCACGCACTCTTGAAGACCCTGAGGGACGTCCACCAGATGCCCCACGTCCGACATCCATCTCATGTTATTCCTGACAACACTGAGACTACCACACCAGGAGGATCACTAGGAGCTGGCACATCAGCCATGGCTACCCAGTCGACTTCAGAACCAAGAACGGAGGCCGATAAACCATTGACAGGAACTCATGTACTGTTAGTGGAGGACACTTTGACTTTGCAGACTATTGGGAAGAAGATACTGCACCAGCTAGGAGCAACTGTTGAAGTAGCAGAGGACGGAGCCAAGGCTGTCAGCATGTTCCAAGCTGCTCTTGAGCGAGCCCCAGCTGGCTCGGAAACGGATACAGCATCCACTCCCTATGATGTCATCCTCATGGATTGCCAGGTTAGATTTAACAAGAATCTTACAATACCCACATTTTCTCTTTTTCTGTACTAGATACCCACATCGTCTCTTTTCTTTATGAGTTGTCATCAAATTATCCGTCTGATTAGTCCACTGATAGTTAAGTTAATTACTGTCTATCACAAATCATGCCTACCTGTTCGTTGTGCCAGATGCCCGTGATGGGTGGCTACGAAGCAACAAGGCGCATCAGAGAGGTGGAGAACCGCCACGGCATTCACACTCCGATCATCGCACTGACTGCGCACGCAATGGAGGAGGAGATGCAGAAGACCATCCTCGCCGGGATGGACCTCCACCTGACCAAGCCCATGGAACGGAGGAGCATAGCAGAAGCCATCCGCCACGTGCGTGGAAGTCAAGGTTGACAGATATTGGCGCGTGAATGTTTTGTAGTGGCAAATGCAAACCTTTTTGGCCCGTCGTTACAGACTTTGCAATCATATATATAGAGTTCTGAACGTTTGGTATACTTGGTGTGTGCCGCCGGTGCTCGGTAGGTTGCGTGCGATCTGTGTTCACCGCCGGAATCATGGACTTAAACGGGGGATATTTTTTCTGATATCTTAACATGTCTGAACGAAATAAAAGGTTTAAACTTTTTTTTAAAAAAAATGGATAACAGCCAACAGGTTTAAACTTTGTCAGTATATGCTGTTTCTTGGCAATCATTGAGGTCGGGAAACCTGTCGACTCAGTATGTGCATGCGTAGATAACAATGTGCATGCACTGTTGTTGTTGATGGTGCTTATCCCTCAAATGATTGACTGGTACAGCAGGGGAAGCTCGAATGATGGAGTGCATACCATCTTTTTCTTTAGAACTGGCTGTAACGAGCTTAATTTTTTTTTTCTTTTAGAACTGGCTGTAACGAGCTTAAAATCGAGTTACTAGGATTGATCGACCATTTTAACCAACTTTAATCTTGTAAACTTCTAAAGAATAAGCCACAAGTTCAATCTGTATGGCCCATATCTTATTTTATGCCATGCATCCTTGTCTGTGATCCCAAACAGGATAAGATAACATGCCACTTGTACATAATGCATAGTGCTATCTCAACATCTCGTGTCAACTGAGCGTCTGTTCTTTAATTTGTACCTCGGTCACTATCCTCTGAAACTAAGGAACGCTGTCTGATCTTGTAATCCCACTTGCGTTATAGATCAAAATGTTTGAGTACATAGCCTCATCTGTTGATTCCTGGGGGGAAAAGGAAACAGAAAACAGGTCATCGACGGGGACAACAAGGTGACGATTATTTTCCGATCTTGGACTAGTCGAAAGATATTTTCCTCGTCTTTGGAAATATCGGACATGCATTAAGATATTTCTTCTCGCCAAGGCACACATGCCGTACAGTTTCTGTATGATCTTTTTTCACGTTTGGATAAATCCACGAGATGTCATGTCACTCCTTGGATAGGGTTCCTCCTCGAATCCAAAGGAAACGGAGCTTTCTAATCTCCGGGGGATTGGAGACGGGATATGAACACGGGGGGATAGCACAAATCAACTGACCCATGGCCCCTACCAAAAGAAGAAGAAGAAAAAACTGACCGTGGCGGACGCCGACAAGGCCTTCCCAATCCCAACCCAAGTGGTCCGAGCTGGGCAAGCTGGCGACGTGATCTGATCTCCAACCCCCGCGCCCATCCTCATCCGTCCGTTCGAGTGAGATCAGTCGCTTTGACGGCCCACACCGCCCCCTCATCCGCCGACCTCTGCCGAACCGTGTCCCGTCGTCAGGCTGTCATCCCGTGGGCGCTGTCAACCCGCTCATCATCTTCTATGATTAGCAGTAAATTATTGCTCCTGCTGACGGCGTCGACGCGTCACGGGCTCTCGTCCAAATTCAACCCGGCGGCAGGCAGCTGTGCGTGACCGTTTGCCAGTGCGTTGGGCATGCGCAGGTGCAAAGGCAAGTGCACTGAACCAAGACCGTCCCGCCCGATCGCCGTCACGTCACGGCGAAGAGAGTTAGAGAAAGAGGGCAGCTCGCGTCGCGTGCCGTGCCGGAAGCCGGAGACGAGGCGGAACGCAAGGTGCGGCCGCCCGCCCGTTTCCCACGCGACGGGCCCGTGCGGGGCGGTGACCCGTCACGGCGCCGAGCTATAAAGGCGGGGAGGGCTCCGTTGGCGGGGGCGCGCCCCTCACGCGGCTAGCGATCCTCGCGCGCGCACAAGCGACCCGTGTCGCCGCGCGCTCTTGCTCGGGACGGACGGGCGGGCGGGAGCTTCGTTCTCCGTCCTCCACCGGGCCTCCGCTGCCGCGGCCTCGCTCGCTCGCCCGCCCATCGCGGCGGTTGGGAGCTTTCCTTGGGCGCGGTGGTTGGGAGCTTTCCTTGGGCGCGGCGGTTGGGAGCTTTCCTTGGGCGCGGCGGTTGGGAGCTTTCCTTGGGCGCGGCGGCCTTCGCCGATCGCATCGCCACCGACGGCGGTCCAGATGGATTTCGGGGCGGAGCAGCACGGGTAAGCAAGCCAAGGCGATTCAATTCTCGATTCGAGCCAAGCCAAAGCATTTTGTTTCACAAGGAGATAAGCCTTACCTGCTCTGTTCTCCGTTCTGTTTTTCTTTTCTTTTTCTTTTTTTTTTTTAATTTGGGGCGCGAAGCTGCGAGCATTACAGGCGTGGGTGCCGGGTCGTGGCGCCCTGCTGCGGCGAGGTCTTCGGCTGTCGCCATTGCCACAACGACGCCAAGGTTGGTTCGGTCCTTCTGATCGATTTCGTTTCCTCCTCTCCATTCTCCAATCAATCAACCATGCTTCTTCTGGCGCTTTGGCATTCGCGAGGAACTTAAAAAATAAAAAAAACTCTGAAGCATTGGGATTTGTTCTTTGCCGCAGAACTCGCTCGAGGTCGACCCGCGCCACCGGCACGAGATCCCTCGTCACCAAATAAAAAAGGTCGGTGCTCTGCTCCCTGGCTTATAATCTCGTGCTCGAGTTTTCACCGTTTGCTTCTGCCTTTCCTTTTTCTAAGTTGTTCTCAATTTAGGCTTATTGCATCATGTTTGTTTCCTCTTTGGGAAATCCAATGTTTCTTGTCGATATCCAATGTCAATATCTAAAGAAACCGTTGCCCTTTCAATCTGGTATAATGAAGCCCGGCCTCAGATTTTTCTTCCCTTTCTTCGGATAAGGTTAGCAGTTAGCACAATAGCCCGAGATTTTTTCTCTCACCCATCCTCAGATAAAGAAAAGGCCCACATAGGTTAGTGCTATGGGGAATGAGAATCGTTCCTTCTTGATATTTCCGTTCAACACTCCACTTGTCGCAAAATATTGTCCACTTCTGCTGCTACCTTACCTGCACGGCTGCACCTAGTGGCCGGGGGACACTATGGTCCACTAGAGTTTTTTAAGCCCATGCAAAAGAGTGTCACTAGAAGGAAGGCGGTCGGGAGCTTACTAGTGAAAAAGAAGCAACAAGTGGAGAGGACAAGGGCATATCTCACCAGTCACCATCAAATTGAAAGGAGTTAACTGCATTCAGCTGATTGAGTATTGCATAATTGAGGACCTGAATATGATTGGTGCTGACCTGCTGTAGTTTATCAAGATTAAGTGATGTGGCCCAACAGTTGTCCTTTATTAATAGAGTCATTTTGATGGCGATTTGCCAAGCAGCAATCCTTCACACTCTTTCGTGGACTTATTTATTGAAAATAGATATGAGCCTCCGCTCCTGACTTTCCTGTAAAAAGATAGGCTAAAGAAATTTTGATTCTTTCTTTGAGCCTAGAATATCTATAGATATATATGAGTCCACATGGCATATATGATTGCTCACATTATAAAGAAGATCGACTAAAGAAATCGATTTCTCCGGGCATATAACGGCAATAAATGTCCTATCCCATTCCTACACAGCAACGAATTATGTGGCCACTTGGAGCAGTTTTCTGATGATAGATATACGGAGTACATTATTTGGATACATGGAGGTGATATTATCCTCCTATTTTATTTAAAGACAAGAAATAAATATGAGCCCATATGGACACGTCATTTTTTTTACAACTCTTTCAGAGGATGTTCCCTTTTGCCACTTAAATCACAAGAATTCGATTATCCTTTTACTGTGGCCTGACTGGAACTGTTCTACAGGTGATCTGCACTCTCTGCTCCAAAGAACAGGATGTAAGTTCTCTAACCAAAAAGTACTACAGTAGTGCAGTGCTTCAACAACATTTATCTTTTGGTTGTACTAGTTGCATGAAAATTGTTCATTTCCATTGACAGGTGCAACAGAATTGTTCTCACTGTGGGGCCTGCATGGGGATGTACTTTTGTGAAATATGCAAATTCTTCGACGATGATGTAAGCACATTTTTTTTTCTATTGCTTGTGACAAATTAATATTGTCTTACATATGGAAATCGCCGTGCTACACTTCATGAATAAATTGCACGCTTCACAATCTGAATATGTGATACACATACTGCTCTGTTCCAGATATCTAAGAGCCAATACCACTGTCATGGATGTGGTATATGCAGGCAAGTACCAGACATCTATGTTTTCGTCCATAAATACTTGCCTATATGCCCCAAATTCTGAAACGTTTGCTATTTATTCAAAATGATCAATCTGGATGCCTTATCTTCTTTTTTCAGAACTGGTGGTGCAGACAACTTCTTTCACTGCTACACATGCGGTAATTTTCTGCATAAACTTCGTTCTGCTATGATTTTGTTGTCTTTTCTGCGACAACGATTTCACTAACTCTCGTGCTGCCCTTCTTGTGATCTTACAGGGTGTTGCTACAGCAACGTCTTGAAGGATTCTCACCGCTGCGTCGAAAGAGCAATGCATCACAACTGCCCTGTCTGCTTTGAGGTTAGAGCCCTCAACCCTGTTTTATCATATGATTCGAAGAGAAAAAAAAAACATTCTAAACTATGCATTTCGTGGTCTTGAAAAAAAATTCCTCACTTGCTTCACAGTATCTGTTCGACTCCACGAAGGACATCAGTGTGCTGCAGTGCGGGCACACGATTCATCTGGAGTGCATGAACGAGATGAGAGCGCACCATCAGTGAGTTCCTCACATCCTTCAGACAACTTCACCTTTCATCCCGTGACTGCAATGATCTCAAGCCCTTCGACTCTGATGTTGCCAGCTTCTCGTGCCCGGTGTGCTCGAGGTCTGCCTGCGACATGACCGACACGTGGCGGAAGCTCGACGAGGAGGTCGCAGCGACTCCGATGCCAGAGATCTACCAGAAGAAGATGGTAAGCAGAGCAGCAGGTCGCTCCATTATGTCGTACCTGCATCATTTGTGACCCATGGCGGTTCTCCAGCGGCGCTGGACGCCGGTTGCTCATGCTGAACGATGAGCAAACGCTGTTGCTACTGACTGCAGGTATGGATCCTGTGCAACGACTGCAGCGCGACGTCGAGCGTGCAGTTCCACGTGCTGGGGCAGAAGTGCCCCGGGTGCAACTCCTACAACACCCGGGAGACGAGGGGCGGCCCGGTGCCCGCGGCGCGCTCCAGAGTTTGAGCAGAGGCCAAGCCACAAAGGCCAAGGAGGTTCAGTCAGAAGCCCAAAAGCGTCCATGACTCCATGCCCCCCAGTTACACCATGGTCGAGGATACAATTGTAGCGTCCTCTTGTCTCAGGGATCGCTGCCAGGAAGGCGCGCACTGGCTGCAGCTGGAGAGGAGACATGAGAGACATTGGAATCGGACGCTTGCATAGCATGTTCAGAGAATCACTGTGTGTGCCTATTGCCTCACTGTGTTTGTTAGAGCAAATTCACTGAATTACATGGGCCTCTCCCGAGGCCATGGCCGTGTACCGAACATTGGGAATTTTGCAGAAATTTGAATATGAAGCAGTTCAGTATATACTTCCATACCTTCTTCATTTCGATTTCTTGGGGATATGGGCTTTGTTCTCAGAAATTTATTTTGGAGAAATCTATATGGGCCTAGCATTGTCCTCGATAGCCAAGGTATATAGGGCCGAGCACACCTGCTAGAATGGGCCAATCATCCGTTGACACAAAATTCTTTATGCACGTCATAGTTTTGTTCTGAGGAAAAGAAGAATTGAAATGGCAACTATGCGCAGCTGATAATTGTGCAGTGGAGGCGGCACTTGTTTTTGTTTCTTGGCAATAAGAGTGTCACCCATTTGTGATACACTGCCACGACCAAACTGGCCAACGAAGTGGTGGTGGTGCTGGATGGGGCCTCGACCGCGCACGCATGGCGGCAAAAACTGCTGCTGGATAATCTGATTTAATTAGCCGAAAAGGATCGCTCAACGACGGCCGCCTTTCTCTTTCCAAATCATCCCTCCTGTGACGCATATCATCATGGAATTGAATCATGATCCTCCTGCCTGTGTATACCAATAACAAAAAGAAAAGGCCGGGCTCCTCTCTCTCTCTTTCTTGTTAGTTGTTGCACAAGAACTGAATTGTTGGTGCCACAGTCATGATGCCTTTATCACTGATTCTTGTGAGAACAACCCATACCATTGTTTTTGTTTCACCTGAGAAGTACAGCGTCTTTAGCGCGTGATTTGGCACCAGAGGGAGTTGAGGGACCCACAACACATCATCTTCAACCTAGATAGACTCAGACAATTAAAACTAACCAATCGAGTCAGTGACTTAGCGTGTACATAGTCGTGAAAGCTACACCGTCGTCGCGAAACCGCATCCTCCCGGATAGCAGCCGAGCCGACAGATACAGCCATACAGGTATGATTGAATACACGTACGCAGCAGCAGTATCCTACGCCTCTGGAGACCGGGCGCGGATCGGACGTCGTCGTCACGCGCGCGAGAGGCGAGACCACGTGCCCGGGGGAATACGCCACCAGGTGTGTCGCATGATTGGGATGCAGAGCCGTAGACCCCCCGTACTTAACTAACTCCGGCTCCATCCTGTCGCCGTCGGCAGGTAACCGGCGCATCACCCTCGCTACGTATACGTACCCCTGCTAGGATTCGTACAGATGTCCACCCGGTCGTAACATCAGGAGTAGCGTAGCCGTAGCCAACTTCCAAGTAAAAATCCCCGTGGACGGCAACGAGCCAACGATTGAAGCACACGTCATCCCTACCAACCCATATCGTCCGTCCCCTCCGACGATCCAATCCACCGAAACCGGAGGAAAACCTTCCGAAACCCGTCGGCCGTCGCCCTCCCAGGCGCGCGCCTGCCAACTCGGCGGCGGGACCGGAGCGCGCCGCTCCCCGTCCTGTTGGTCTGCCATAAGTAGCTGGACCAGCCGATCCCCACTCGCGCTCCGCCTCGGTCAAAGCCAACACGACAACACCAACACACCGGGCTCGCTAGCTGTCCCCTTGGTCGCTCTCTCCCTCGGTCCCTCCTCTCCTCTCCTCGGCGCCGCTGCCGGCCAGCGCCTGCGTGGCTGCGTCCCCCCGCCCCGCGCCTATATCCCTCCGTCCCGCCTCGGCCTCGCATTCCGCGCCGCTTCGCCAACGGATCAGGGAAGAGGAGGCGAGGGCGGGCGGGGATGGGGTCGCCGGGGGCCGGGGGCAGCGGCGGCTACGAGTGCTCTTTTAAGATCCTTCTCATCGGGGACTCGAGCGTCGGCAAGAGCAGCCTCCTCGTCAGCTTCGTCGCCGCCTCCCACCTCGACGACGACATCGCGCCAACCATTGGTACGCCCGCCATCCGATCACTCACCACGCCGCTTCCTCTCCCTCGCTGCCTGCCCCCCCCCCCCCCCCCCCCACCGCGCCGATCGAAGTCTGATCCCGATCAGGCCTACCACTCGACTGCGCTGCTGCCGTTTCAGAACAGGACCACACCTAGAGCCCCAGCGTACGCTCGTAGTCGTAGCAGACTAGGAGTGGTGTGGTACAGCACTAGGATTCCGGGCGCACGGAACTAACTCTGCTGTGGAGGCAGAAATCAAGGCGTCCGTGCGACAGTCTCTCTCACCAGGAACCTTTGCTCTGCTGTGTCGTCGCCATCATCCGCACCCGGGAGAAAAACTGGAAGCGCACCTCAATTATTTGCCTCTGTTTTTTAATACTCCGACTCCACCACTCTAACTCTATTTAATTTGTCCGTGGGCGCGATCCACCTTGTGTGCCAATTCTTCCATTTTGGTATTAGCGTGGATTCAACTAGGAGCGTGAAGTAGGTGGCGGATTAAGGGCACGAGCGACTCGCTCAGTTTTGGGAACAAAACTTCCACCACTTTTTAATGTCGGGAGCTGGTTTCTGCTTTTGCTTGTACTGGAGAGTTACTGCAATGGTTCCTCCTTTCTTCTTGTCTGTTGGGGGAAGTTGGAAAAATTTGCCCATCTCTGCTGTACCGTGCACTAGGCCTTGTGCACTGGTAGTTAGAAGTTAGCTTAGATGAAGAACTAGTTACACATTATGTTGGTTAGATTAGCTCCCTGATCTTACTTTCCCTTCTCTCAGTGCTATATTATATCACTAATATTTTAAGGAGCAATCGTGTTTCCACTGCTGTATAGCATGCTGTCTTTATAAAAAGGAGAATCCAGTAATCCACAGCTTATGCAAGACCTGATCGTGCATATATTTTAAAAATAAAACTTGCTATCCTTATTTCCTGGCGGGCTGTTGTTTCAGGAAATTTCAACAGGAGTGCTTTAGCTTATATGTTATCAGCTGAGGGTGGTTCTACTTCTAGCATGACAGTTACATTTGCCTCTGCAATTCCAATCTGGCACTTTAGCATTTTGTGCATTGCATGCTTGTGGCGTATCATACTCTAATCAAATGGCATGCTGGCTGACTTCTGTTTTACTCTTTGTTGCCAGGAGTGGATTTTAAAATCAAGTTCCTTACAGTTGGTGGAAAGAAACTAAAGTTGACAATATGGGATACTGGTAAGCATGTACTGGTACTTCGATTATGCAAATATCATTTAGTATTTCTTAATTCTTATTATATACTTTCTGATTACTGATGGGAATACACAATGCTAGAAAGATTATTTTGCATACAGTTTGGTATCTGCATCAGAACTTGCTGGTCATTCCACCCTTTCCTACTCCTTTTAGAGTTCCAATCTTCTCTGGTCTCATTACTATTAGTGGTGTGAAAATCAAGTTTTGCTTTTCAGCTAATATATTTGGATTCTTCCTTCATACCTGTCCTTACATCATGGCTGTTTGGGTTTCTTATTCACATGTTTTAGCTGCACCTTGCTGCTTTGTGCCTAAAATATCTGGCTACTTTCTCCATGTTAGCCCTTACACCCCCAAAATCATTGCCAACCTTGGTTCCATCAATATTAAAAGTTTTGTTGTTGGACTTGCAGCCCCACTCACCCCTTTGTTCTAAAGTAGCCCAGTGCTTCACCATGTTACCTCTATCAAGTACTGCTAGAATTATCTATTAACAACATGAATTCTGTTACTATGTTTTTTGACATTTCAGTATTCTAAAAACTTATGTTCCATACTTCCGTTACTTTGCAGCTGGCCAGGAGAGGTTTAGGACGATTACTAGTTCTTACTACAGAGGTGCTCAGGGAATTATTCTAGGTACCATAATAAGTTTATAACTACAAGTTGACTGCTTAAATATGTTACCGTGTCATTTTTTTGTCACCCTGATATCAGATCGTTGAAATATACCATAGAATCGTGCAAGTTGGCCTTTTCGATCACTAAAAAAATGAGCTTACCATAATGTCTGGCATCTGATGTTTCAATATATTGGTCTGTTAAATGTTGAGGGTTTCACATGTTACACCAATGAGTTCCTTATGGTTTCTTTATCTCAGTGATATATCTTGCCTTGATAGTGTACAATAGTTATAGATTACCGTGTATGAATTCTCTAAATTTTTTCGGTACAGGGATGTATGATGTGTCTCTTTTACGGCAGTAGAAATGGCATCCATGTTCTGTAAATAATGTTCCGCATACATCTTCATGGCTTCATGCACAACTTTCCAGGGAAGCATATTTTATTTGTTGCATTAAAAAGACATATTGTATATCATTATCACCATGTTATGAATTGGATCCCTGACTAAACTTTGGGTGACTATTCTAAATGATCACGTGCTAATGGACCATTTAGCTGGCAGACCATGCATAAATACATCATGATTAATTTTGATGGTGGATTGTCTAGAGAGTTTTCAGGTCTGTTGTCCATATTTTTTTCATGTTTTGGTTGTAGCATTGTGGAATGTGAATCATTGCTCCTAGGTTGATGGTGTTGAAATGCATTATTATAACTTCCTTGTGGAAAATTTGCCTATATAACCTATCTCTCTCTGTTCGTCCTTCATCTTGTTCTTTTCGTTCTTCAAAATCATTTTAATATCTAATGAATTTATATTTTATCCTAGTATATGATGTTACAAAGAGAGAGAGTTTCTCAAATTTGGCTGATGTGTGGACTAAGGAAATAGAAGCAAATTCAACAAACAAAGACTGCATAAAAATGCTTGTTGGAAACAAAGTTGACAAGGTACTATCTCTGCCAGAGACTTGACTGTTAGTATTTTTTTTTTCTGGAAATATTATGGTCTGATCTAAGAATCTCTTAAAACTTTTTTTGTTACAGTAGTTTTGTTGGTATCTATACATTCTATATTCTTTTAATCCATTTTACCCCCTAATATCCTGAAGTTGTAGAAAGTAAAACTGATGGGCTCTATGTGTGAGAATAATTACATTTCTTAATTTGATTTTGATGGTCTCATCTTGCAGGATGAAGAAAGGATGGTCACAAGAGAAGAAGGCCTTGCCTTTGCAGAAGAAGCTGGATGTCTTTTTCTTGAGAGCAGTGCAAAAACACGAGAAAATGTTGAGAAATGTTTTGAAGAACTTGCATTGAAGGTATGCAAAGATATTAGGCACAATAACGTTTAGAGCCCATTTTCCCAAGGGATTTTAAAGAACAATATAACATATACACATACATACGAAGTATGAACTTCAGGCCTTGTTTGGGGGCCCACATCCTTGCCCTGCATTATGGGCCCATAATCTATTGGATTGAATTGAATGCACGTATTGCCAATGTTCCCATGTTCAGTTAATACTTTATAGCACCATTCTCAACAAAGCTTGAGAGATTTGTTGCTTTTGATTAAACTAGTAATTTGAATAGTCAAACAAAAATCCTATTTCTCGAGAGTTAACTGTCACATGCTCACATATGATACTTTCTCCATGCTGATGGCCTGATGCTCTGCTCAATTACACCCATGGCTGGTGTAAAGACAGATAAGAAGCAAGTGCATAATACACCTGCATACTAATTCTACTAGGAACATGGCTAGCTGAAATTCAGTAGGGGAACACATGATGGCTTGTTCTTCAGTTTACACGGAAGAGTGCAGATGATTTTCTTCCAGCTAAGGACTTATTTTACTCATTGCATGAACCAACTGATTATCTTGCTATTACCATGCAGATTCTTGAGGTCCCTAGTCTCCTGGAGGAAGGGTCATCTTCGGTTGTCAAGAGGAACATCCTCAAACAGAAGCAGGAAAGTCATGCAAAGCACGGTAATGGATGCTGTCAATAGATATTAGCCAATCCACTCGGCACTTTTGGTCGTCTTCGTGTGAGCTGTCCTTGTGTTCTGCTGTAAATGATTGTATCTACATGGTCTATGAGTAAAAAAAAAGGGAGGGGGGAGGGTAAAGAATCACCTTGTGTGTGTGTGGGGGGGGGGGGGTTGTAGTTATTATAGTTGATTTGTACAAAGGACATGCGGCCTCTTTCAGTGTTACTCAATTTTTTCCTCATCACCTGCTTGGTGTCTAGATGGGGTCAAGCCTTCAGGCTCATTTTCTCGTCGTCTCTGAACCTGTCAATGTACTTCCTTGATAGAAAAGTAGTTAAAGCCTTGATTTTTCAAATTTTGTTGCAAGTTTGGGTGTCAACATACTCTTCGATGAGCATGCTCTTGCTCTTGTTGTCGATAGCTGCCTTGAGCTTCCATGGACAATCATCTTTTCAGTACACTTTTTTTTTTTTGCGACCGTGCCTTAGCACGTATTTCATTAGGAAGAAAGCAGGTTACAGACACTTGAGACAGCTAAACAGAGCTTGGCCGACACAAGATCACAAAGGACTAAAATGAAATTGAACTTCACTGTATGTCAACATCTTCCCTAAAGTGAAATTGACCGGTGCTACCATGTCAACATCTTCCCTAAAGTGGAATTGAACTTTACTGTATGCAGATCATAGGCAAATTGATATTTGTACCCCAAACAGCATCATCGTCATCGTCTTCCTCTAACTCATCTTCACCAGCAACCTCCTTTCTTTAGTATTATTAGGCCCTTCATCTGTTAAAACGTCATCGACATTTTGACCAAATAAGTCGTCGTCGTTTAAGCTCGGAGTCACTAAATAAAGTCGGAATCTTCATGTCCAACTAAGTCCTGCTCACCATCATCTTCTAACTCAATATCTTCCTGGGAACCCTTGCTCCTCCTCTCAATACAACTAGACGTCCTCCTAGGACTAGTCTGTTCGACTTGTCCAAGGAGTTGTGTTCGATCATGCAAAACATCACCACAATGCTTTCTTTCAGACAGATATGTCGTTTAAGGAAATTTGTATGGTCAACATATATCAAGATGTTCTTGCAAGTCAAAGTCAGCATCACCCCTCAAACTTCTCAGTCTATTTGCCAATGTCAAAAGGCCGGGAAACTAACTGTATTCAGGAGGGTCATCATGCGGTTATCGACGATGAGAGGCTCCATGGCAGGCGGCTCCGGCGATTCGGCGATTCCCAACGTCGAACGTCTGCGCGGGCATTTTTTGTTTCTACGTTGTTTGTGCCCTACAGTCGTGAGATACAATATCAGTCGTGAGATCCAAATATCATAGCAGGGATATCGTTCCATAGAGCCAAGCCGAGTTGAGCCAAGCCCATGTTTCCAAGGAATCAAGCCAGCCCATTAACAACCTACCTTGCCACCTCATAATCCAACATCGACAAATATGTGACATGGGTAGATTTGGACGGTATGCACACCCAAGTTTAAAGTTCTTGCATGAGACTAATCATATTACAAATTCTTGGACCAATTTGCATGCACCTAAATAGTTGTTGTATCACCATGCAATTTACTCAATAATTTATTTGTGTGCCCCCCAAAGACCTTAAAAGAAGATCACTGAACGAAGCTCACCATCTCCTTGTTAATTTATTGGTTCATAGTAACAAAAAAAGTATGATCACAATGAAAAACTCAATGAATCCAACAGAGAAACACTCATAAACAAAAAAATCTAGATGGTCACGATAAAAACAAATAGCCGGGGTTCTTCTGTGATTTCACAGTTTTCCCATGGCAAAGCTATCTGAAAATATGTATTCTAGAGCAATGATGGATTTCTAATAAAATATACACTGAAATAAATTTGAACTGAACCGATTTGTTTCAGGCGTATGCGACAAACCAGTTTTCATCCTAGCTAGTACCAGCTGAAGATTTTCTTCTGAAGACCATCATCTACGTGGTATGGACACGAGGGTATCCATTTCGTAGCCAACAAAGTTCCTCCACGAATCGTAGATTCGCAGTCGACGCCATCAGCCACCTTCTCAACATGCTCTGTGGTGATATTGAGTACAAAGGCTCTAGGACTACTGGTGCCTTCGCCGAGAGTAAATGGTGGTATCTTCTCTTTTCCAAAGCCTTCACAGCGCACCTTCAGCTGTTTGAGTTTTATGAAACATCTATCTTTCTGTTCCCACTCGCCGGAGCAATCGTCATCCCCGCTGCCAGAACAGAAGACTGACCTTGTCGCCACCACAAGGTGATGCAAACGAACTCCGGCGCCTAAACCTTTACCAAGTACAGTGTCGTCTAAATGATCCATACAAAGATTGGCGTCGAACCATCGACGAATATAAGCCTCCCGTCGGGATCCCATGCCAAGCGAGCGCCAGCCCAAGGGCAGGTCGCTGATTCCTGTGCCGGTTGGTGGAATGGGCAACGTGAACGCCTAGCGTCGAACGTCTCAGGTACCAGCAAGCCACGCCGCCGAACACGATGCTCTGGCCAAGCTGGCGTAGGCATGGGAGGCTGGGAGCTTTGGGCCCCCTGACCTTTTAGCCTCCTTGCTCCACTGAAGGCGCGTCGGTTGTGAACTATGAGCAGCGGCGGTAGGGCTCGGCAGAGGACGGCACCGTCCTTGGTGATGACGTGGGCCCAGCGCCGGCACGTGGCGGCGGAGCGGACCACATTGGCGCTGGGGAGCCTGGCAAGGACGGGCGAGAGCGCTTTGTCAGTTTGTCCAGGATGGCGTCGTCGTTCTCGCTGACGAGGCCACCATCCTGCAGCGAGCCTCTGCTATAGGGCGAGGTACGGTGGGCGGTTTTTGATCCAGAAAATATCAATTGGGAGGAGGAGATCCAATTTGATCCAGGCAAAGAAAATAAATATGTGCTTACCATCCTAATATTAAGAAATCAGTAAGAAGAAAATATTAGGTAAATGGTCCTTGTCAACCTCACACTCTTGATTTTCCATCAACTAGGATTGGGGACAAAAATATAAGGTTTAATCTTGAATGGTTTGGTAATTTTAGAAATTAGCTCGAGTATAGTGAGTCCTATGATAGAGCATATTATTTTGCTTATTTCCTGTTTAGAGACTTCACCAATAAGGAGGGGTGGGAACAAATCTTTTATTGTACATGGTTAGAATGGTTGGAATAATAAATAAAAAATAAAAGAGCGTGTTGGTGGTGTTGGCAGCCCTCACAATGATGCAGTAAAAAATTGTGCTACTCTATTGCAAAGAAAACAGTATATTCATGTTGCTTTAGGTGAACAACATGAGTCCATGAGACTTCTAAGAATGTATATTTTGTTCGAATTAATGGTGCAATTGATATTGCTAGATTGCCACTCAAGCAAGGATTGCCTTTCCGAGGACATGATGAGTTACAGACATCCTACAACAAAGGATGCAGATTTGGCCAAGGCGGTGGCCGTTGATGACGCAGACAATTAGTCTTTTGGTATGTTATGTGTTCAGAATAAGCAATGCATGCTTAGAACATTTTGAAAGGTTGTGGAAGACACGAGAACTTTGTCATATGCATGAAGATAAAAATCGTGACAAAGTGAGAATCTTCTAGGATATTGAAGAGTTTGCAAGAGTCATAGTTTTCATGGTTCATGGCAAGTACGGAAGACTCTAGAACTAGATATATTTGGTAGGGTAGAAATATCAAGAAGTAGATAAGAATGAGGAAAGTTTTAGAATTAGATATTTTGTAGAGAAGTGTGTGTAGAAGGTGGACACATGGCATCACTACATGAGCAATGGTCTCCTATAAATATGTGTGCCCTCCACCCCTGTATGAAGTTGAGTCATGAATAAAGTTTTTGAGTTCCCTTGTAGAGAGTTAGTACTCTTATATTAGTATTAGGTGAAGATATTCACAAAGTGAGTAGTGTGGGTAAGAGTCCACGGAAGGGACTGTAGAAGTTGAGTCATGAATAAACATATTTGCATACACTCTGGCTGGCCCATAAGCAGCCTCATATTCCAAGCCAGTCACCACCTGCTACCCCTGTCCATCTTATCGGTGTCACAGGACTGCACGCCTGCCGGCGCCCGGAGTGCCCAGAGGTCTTCATTGGGCTAGAGGGGTTCTGTTCCATGAGCTGCCGGCACCAGCCCGCGTAGTAGGTTAATGTGAGTAGGCATAGGTGCATCTGCGCTGAATGAGGAATCTGATGAGACTGATTGATTCAATCTGTTAGTATGCCAGTATTTAATATGTAGGAATGTTAGTTAACTCTTGCGCACGTGTAGGTAGTATTTACATATTTCAATTTGTTCTTTGCATGCGCACGAGCTCCAGTCTATGGCAAGTCGTGTGCGTAGGAGGGCATGCCAAGATTAGCTCGTGCACGACCCTGGGCGATTCGTGTTGGCCGCATCATCGTGAACGTGGATATGGATGCATTCGTACGCAATGTGCGTGCTCCACCAAGAGCTCCTACATGTTGTATTATCTTCAGAATAAAAGAGAAAAAAAAACCCAGAAAAACTATAGGTTGTTTGCAACACCAATTCATCTCGTGTTCTAAGTGTTCGTGTGTGTGTGGGCGCGCGCGCATTCTCTGATGAGTCAAGTCCTCGCCATCGGCGTACATCGTTGGGTTGAGGCCTAACAATTGGCATCAAAGCCAGGTTCACCTAGGCCGCCATGTCGCCACCAGCGAAGATGGAGTCGGGGCAGTCACCGAGCAACTATGGCGACAAGAAGCTTATGGAAACGTCCTCCTCAAGCCGCTCCCGAACCCCATCGTCGAGGCACCCGAACCGCTCGGCGTCACACTCGCTCCCTAAGGACACCCGGCGGCACGAGGTCATCGTCAAGCACGTGATCCAGGAGTCCAGCGGCTCCAGGAACTGGACGTAGCTGATGAAGATCAACTGCGACACCTGGTTGTTGTTGATGAAGCTTATGCATGCTTCATCATTTAATTTATTTCTTTTTTAAGATGAGCAGAGAACAGGAATGTAATAGACTTTTAATAATGTGTAATGTCAGGTAATTTTTTGGAAAGAAAAGCGCCAGAAGATGCTAACAATGTTGCTAATCCTCATCAAGAGAGAAATGTTGTCTTCTCACTTCCAGAAAATATCAATTGGGAGGAGGAGATCCAATTTGATCCAGGCAAAAGAAAAGAAATATGTGCTTATCATCATAATATAAGAAATTAGTAATAAGAAAATATTTGGTAAATGGTCGTTGTCAACCTCACACTCTTGATTTTTCATCAACTAGGATTGGGGACAAAAATAGAAGGTTTAATCCTGAATGGTTGATGATTTTGGAAATTAGCTTGAGTATAGTGAGTCCTTGATAGAGCATATTGTATTGCCTGTTTCTTGTTTACAGACTCCACTAATAAGGGCGGCTGGGAACAAATCTTTTGTTGTAGATGGTTAGAATGGTTGGAATAATAAGGAAAGATTAAAAGAGCATGTTGGTGGTGTTGGCAATCCTCACAATGATGCAGTAAAAAATTGTTTGCTTTGTCGCAATGAAAACAACATATTGATACTGCTTTACGTGTGCATGAGACTTTAAAGAATGTATATTTTGTTCGACTTAATGGTGCAATTGATAATGCTACTCAAGCAGGGACTGCCTTTCCGGGGACATGACGAGTTAAAAACATCCTACAACAAAGGAAACTACAAGAAAGTTTATGATTTCTTAGCTCAGCATGACACAGCTTTAGCCAAGGCACTGACAGTTGATGATAAGTGTTTTCATCAAGTGTTTTCGGATGGATTTACATTCTATCCTTAAAGATATTGGGCAAGATATATTTTGTGTGCTAGTTGATGAGTCTAGAGCTATCTCTTGCAAGAAGCAAATGGCATGCACTACTACGCATGTGCCAATAGCAAACATCCCCTTCACAGTCAGTTTTGTTGCAACCGGTTGTGAAGGGGCATCACAAATTCGGGGCCGTAATGGCCCTTGGAACCGGCTGTGAAAGGCTCATCACAACCGGTTCCAAAGTTGGTGGGGCTAAGCCGTTGGAACCGGCTGTGATGATCCTTATCACAGCCGGCTCCACCCACTAACCGGATGTGATAAGGCACCCTATCATCACAGCCGGTTCAACACACCAACCGGCTGTGATGCAACCTTTTGCAGCCGGTTGGTGTGTTGAACCGGCTACGATGATGTGTACAGGACAAAACCCTCTCCCCACTCCGTCCCTCCCCACTCACTTTCTTCTCCAATCCGACACCTCACACCTTCTCCACCCCGACGCCTCACACAGTCACACCTTCTCCAAGCCGATTTTGGAAAAATAATAAGTTCAATAATAAGCTCAATATATTTCTATTTTGAAATAAGCCGATTTCGGAAAATAATAAGTTCAATATGTTTCCATTTTGAAATTAGACGATTTTGGAAAATAATAAGTTCAATAATAAGCTCAATATGTTTCTATTTTGAAATTAGCCGATTTTGGAAAATAATAAGTTCAATATGTTTCCATTTTCAAATTAGACGATTTTGGAAATAATAAGTTCAGTAATAAGCTCAAAATATTTCTATTTTGAAATTAGCCGATTTTGGAAAAAAATTAGTTTAACATGGTAATGGTAACTACAAAATTGGTTAGTAAAACCTAACAAGCGAGCATCCCCTATCTAGCGCAATGCAAACAATTAACACTCTAAATGCTGCGGTCACTCTTCAAATCACCGTGACCACACTATTTTTTTTGTGAATTAGCAACGCAGCCAGTTCCAATACCGAGCCAGCTGCGTTGCCATCTTCACAGCCGATGCGGTTGTAGCAACCGACTCTGATTGCCCACCCCCAATTTTTCAACATCCAGGCCAAATTCCTGGCCCCCACGCCCAAATTTTTCCCCATCCACGCCAAATCCCCAGTTCCAATACCGAGCCGGCTGCGTTGCCATATTCACAGTCGATGCGGTTCTAGCAACCGACTCTGATTGCCCACCCCGAATTTTTCAACATCCAGGCCAAATTCCTGGCCCCCACGCCAAAATTTTTCCCCATCCACGCCAAATCCCTAGCCGCCGCCACCGCTCTCGCGCCCACGCCGCCACCTCCTCCTCGCCGCCCGATGACCGCGGCCCGTCGTCCTCACCCCGACCAAGAAGGAAACGTTGACGTCGGATGTTGGGCATAAATTTTTCCCAATCCACGCTAAAATTCCCTATGTACCCAAAGAAATTAGACCCATCCCTTCTATACCCAAAAAATTGCAAAATCCCTTCTATACCCAAATTATAATTTCTCATCCCTTCCATACCCAAAACCGTTAGGTTTGGGGTTAAGTGAGGTTAAATGTGGGCTGAAAACACCATTTTACCCCTATTTGGGAATGAACAATTTATTCTTCACAAACAACAGATGATAAAGCAGTTGACAAAAGCACAAACAGATGTGGGCTGAAATTTTTTGGGTATAGAAGGGATGGGTCTAATTTCTTTGGGTATAGAAGGGATTGGTCTAATTTCATACTACCATAGCACGTCACTATTCATGGTGACTATCTATACATGTATTCTAGTTGACATGGATTTTAATAACGAGGTGGAGGGCACCCCTATTTGTAGGAGATTGTGGTTCATGTAGTGGTGCCATGTGTCCACCTTCTACACTATTCTCTATAAGTTCTCTTCATCTTACCTACTTTCTTTATATTTCTACAACGCAAAACACCATGCTTCAAGAGTATTCCACATTTCACAATGAAATTGGCAACTATGGCTCACATACACTCTCTACTCGTTTTAGATGCTTCCTATTTTGCCATGATCTTTATCCTCATGCATGTTAAAGTTTTTGTATCTTTCACAACATTCTAGAATATCCCAAGTGTGCATTGCGTATTCACATAATTATTCAATAAAAATAACAAATTTTGATGAGTTTAATGAACGATAGTTTTATACTACATCATACTAATCAGTAGCCTTATACCTAAATGGATACAGGATAATGTTGAACTCTACAGAAGACATCAACATAGTTAAGTGATACAATCATGCACTGATGAATGATGTCAAAGTAATAGTTGTGTCACCGCTAGTTGTGCACCCCGCCTTGTTCGCCGCCACCTCTGGGTAGGGTGGGAAGGGAGAGAAAGAGGGGAGGGATCAAACCCTACGTTTCCATATTTATAATAGCCGGCTATCGAGCCTCTCGTAAGGGCTGGGAAATAGTAGTGGGCTAGGTTAGGTTTAGGAGGTGAGCCTTATAACATAACCGCTTCTATTAATTGTTTACCGAGGCATTTTTGTTGTCATTAACCATGGCGGTTATGTTAGGTTGTCTGGCTCAGTTAATTAATTTAGGAGGTGATTATTTATTGTTGTCTTGGTTAAAAATGACCGCCTCTAATCTGAGGTATTGACTAAGGAAGCCAGCAATTGTGTTCGTCCATGGCTAATTTTGCTAGATTACAGTAAATGTTTT
The DNA here is from genome assembly GCA_015342445.1 of Digitaria exilis. NCBI lineage: Eukaryota > Viridiplantae > Streptophyta > Magnoliopsida > Poales > Poaceae > Digitaria > Digitaria exilis. The sequence goes on along the minus strand of JACEFO010002219.1, from coordinate 1,127,030 downwards.
TTTTTTCAGTAGTGTGACATTAAGGATCAGTCAAATGCCGATTAGGGATTGGTGCAAAGACTACTAGCCTGATTGTCATGTGCATCTATTGTTGACTATCTAGCTGCAACAATTAACTGTGATTAGTGGCCCTTGTAGGTCGGGGCCCACTGCCTACGGACGGCCCTGAGAGAATAAGCAAGTATATGTGACAGTTAAACCAGCATGCCTTAATCAGCACAACAGAAAAGTTAATACAAACACATTGTAAGTTGTAACATACATCAGAGAAACAAGGTCTCTAGTGACTCGCCGTTGCCGTCACATGCCTGTGTTAGAAAAGAGATAGGAAATAGAGTAGGTCTTATATACAAAATTCACTTAGATGCATACATCCATACAGAGTGAGCATAGACTTTGACTTTCCACACCAGAATTACCAGAAGGGTCCGTCCCTTAACTCATTACTGTGAGTTTACATTTTAACACGCAACGTTTATTTGACAAGAGATACGGCACGAATCAAGTTCAATCACAGGACGAGACACGAGAGAGTTCGAAAAGAAACAAGATTTATCCTTCCACGTAGTCTTTCGCTCATACGGTTAAACCATTTGCCGCGCCTGAAAAACGTACTCTCTCGTTTCCTTCTTTTGCCCTAGTACAGGTGGATGAGGTCGCTAAATGCCCCTGGTTTCTTCGCGTAGTGATCGATCTCAGCCTGCGGTGAAAATATTTTTTTGGCAGAACGGTGAGTGAATCCAAAATATTTTAGTGTAACAAAAGAAGATATTAGACATGCTGACCTTTCGTATAGCTAGAGCGGATGAGACAAGTTTATCACCAATTAATTCATGCAAAACCTTATCTGCAGAAAGCGATTCTACTGCTTCCTGCAGGTTCTGTGGTAGCCTTTTGAGCTTGGAAGCGTAATCTGCAGGATTTGATTCTGCAAACAACGTGGGCAGCATGAGACATTTGCATACGGTGGTAAGCACACTAAGTAACGTTAAACACATGATGGAGAATGAATGTGTATTATCGTTATATACTTGAAAGTCTGTTTTGCACGCTCTGAGTGTTATAAATGTCTGATTTTCGACCCACAATTACAAAACCAGACACTAAAGACCATCCAACTATCCAAACCAAATAGATTTGGCCCTTTGGATGGTTTTGAAGGTGATTTTCAATTTTATGGAACTAGAAAAAATATTATTTAAACTTAAAAATTCATAACTAATTCATTTGAAATATAAAATAGGCACAAACAATTTCTGTAAATTTACCTATCTATTAGCACACTATGTAATGTTGTTTGGTATTATTTGTTTATATTGGTAGTGTTTTATTTTTTAAAAAATACTTAGAGTAAAAAAAAATAAGATACAAATAACTCCAAAAGATGCACCAATATATAGTTCACATTTTCAGAAAAATATTGGCACCGGATACATAATTTTCCAAATTAAAATAAATTAGTTACGATTTTTTATTATAAAATTATTTTTATATATTTAAAAATAGAAAACCACCCTTCGAAATGACCAAAAGGGTCAAATCTGTCCGGTTTGGATATTTGGATGGTCTTTAGTGTCTGGTTTTGTAGTTATGGGTTGAAAATCAAACTTTTGTAACTTTTGGAGGGTAAAAAATGAATTGTTCCTATATACTTCTAATGTGTATTTCTAAATGCCTGGAAGGCCAAATTTTGGAAACAATGGCCCAAAAAGGAGGGGATTCATACCAATTGGTTCAGGCAACTTAAGATCGCTCCTAAGCCCATCAATGCCAGCAGCAACGATAGCAGCAAGACCCAGGTGCGGATTTGCGCATGCATCGAAGGATTTGATCTCAAAGTTGCTGACTAAATCAAGAGGCACACCCGGTGGGCATGCAGTTCTCAATGGAGCCTCCCTGTTCTCTTTCCCCCAGCATAGATAGGCTCCACTCCATGTATTTGGCTGAATCCGATCATAGCTGTACACAAAAGATCAAAGTGGACATGATTTTTAAACAGTAGTACTGGCTCATAACATATAAATTTGAAGTGGTTGCATGAGTATCCTGATATTTTGTCAGACAAGTAGCAAATCAAGCCCTCATGCAGCTTATGTGAGAAAGGAACAATGTCTTGAGTTATCAAAATTTAATTATATTACAGGACATTCTTAGAAGGTTTAATTACCTATTGGGGTGAGGAGCAGTAAATGCCAATATTGATGAAAGATGATGATACACTCCAGCAAGAAACTTTTCTCCAGTTTTTGACATTCCATGAAAATTATCTTTACTTGACCCCATAAAAACATTCACACCATTCTCCCACAAACTCAGATGCACATGAGAACCAGATCCAATATCATTCAAATCTGGCCTGTAAAGTGTTGAGGCACAAGGAAACGATCACATACCAGATACGTAAGTTCAAATGATTGGTCCAGTATTGACCAAGTATAGCTTATCGCAGCTCCCTTCAATACCAAAATAATTTCAACTCTCTATTGCCTGGACAATCTGTTGGCATATACTGTATTGCTTCTTGAACAAAACAATCTAAACAGATAAATCTATTCTCCGGAGCTTGTATGTTAATCACTTATGTTTAATGTACTAAATTGTTAGCTTAATCTATCTTGACAGTTTTTCACCTATGATCACACATTATGAAGAAAGAAGAAGTTGGTCCTCATCTAATTGTAATATGTCGAAACTTGAAATGGAAGACCTATCTATGTCGATGCATTAACTTACTTTGGAAGAAATGTGGCTAGAAGTCCATGCTTTCGGGCAACTGATTTAATTGTCTCACGGGCATATATCAGTTTGTCAGCCGCAAGGGTGCACAAGGTATACTTTAAGGCTATCTCAAACTGGCCTTTTCCAGCTTCGGCGTGCAACTGACATATATTTTTAGGAAGAAGTAGAGGTACATATAAAAAAATCAATCAATAAATTACAAATGAACCAATCAGTCTGATATCAAATGTTGTACTTCAAAAATGAAGTTTGCATACGAGAAAGAGCACTTACCTGCTCAACCACAATGTTTGAAGCTTTGAGACAAGAATATATTTCTTGTAATATAGATGATGCACCATCAAATGCCGAAGTTGAGCAGTAATTAGTCTTGTCATATGGAACCCATTGCTCAACTCCATCACTGCAAAAGCTTTTCTATTAGGATCCCGTAAAGAACATTTTTTTTCAAAAAAAAAAACATTTTAATACGAAATAGAGTCAGGGAAGCTACCTTACTAATTTTCTGCGAAGAAAAAATTCATTTTCAAAACCTGCCTTCATTGTCTGAAAGGATAAATAAGAAAACAAATGCACTTTAGAATCCATGAGACCAAAATGGCCTTTGAAAATACATGCAGGAGGGCGTGTGGAATTATTCATACCACATTGAACTCATCTAACAGAACTTTTGTTACTTTCCTTAAGGCATTTCTAGGACAGTATTCCCATGCTTCTCCAGGCCTTATTTGCATGTCAGCCATCACCATTTGCTCATGTTTTGACCTTGCAACAAGAATAATATGTCATTAACATAATTAGAAGTGAAGCTTCTAGATACAGAAAATTTATATTAGCATAGTTAAGTCAACTTTAATGGATATACTATTAACAAGAATAAATGTCATGCTTAATGGATATACTATTAGCAAGTAATTAGAACACTCTTAGCCATTATTAGCAATGGATGTTTAGAGTTGTAACATAATTTAGATTTTTTTTCTCATAAAAATACAGTAGGAATGACTAGTGAAGGAACGAGGCTGCCATGATATTTTAAGAAATGACATCCCTTGTTCTAGTAGCAGTTATATTAGTATAAATAACAAAGGAACCTAAAATGTAACAAAACAAGAGAGGCATCGCAGTAGAATGTAAATCTGCATATCATTGAAAAAAGTCTAAGCAGAAGACAAGAAAACAAATAAGAAAAAAACAGTGTCATAATGGATGTATCAACTGAGAAAGGTACTGAAGAAGGAAAAGGAACTGGGCCTAGTTCAATTGGTGGATACTATGGCCTGTGGGTGTACACTATGGCACCAAGGTTCAAGTCCTCTTCAACACAAATTGGGTGCCTTTTTCTTCATGTTTAAAATTACAATACCACCTTGTTCCCTCTAGATTGATGGAGTTTATATGAAAAGGTGCTGAAAAAAATGTTTGAGGCAATTAGAAATACCATGGAAGCCTCATAAGTGTTGGCATATCTGGCATGAGTCTAATCTCGCCTACACCAGTAAGATTAGTCCCATCCGCTGGGCCATCACAAAATGATGTCATTCCCATTGCTGCAAAAGTCAGACCAACACCCTTATTCCTTGTAACATCATCAAACCGTCCAGCTGGCACAACCTGAAAGCACAATTATTTGAAAAGTTAAAGAATGGTAAATTAGTTTCTCAAGGCCCGGGAAAGGAAACTTTCAATTCGAATAATTTACTTATATTACAAAGTTACTTAGTAGCATCGTAAGTGCTATTTTGGCGGCATCTTTCGCCCCGCGCGCGCGGGGGGGGGGGGGGGGGAGGAGGAACAAAGTTCATTATAACAAGTGTGTATAAACCGTATCTGGAGAAGATGACAGTGCAAGACAAAAATCTAACAAATAACCTTTTCTCCTGAGGAAAAACTAACATAAAATTTTGATCTATGAACCTAGAGTCTAGAGAAGTGATCAACGCTTCACATCGCTAATTATGGTATGTGGTTATAAAAGGTATGCTTACACGGCATCTATGTTGACCAGAAGCATCAGTCCAGATAATTCGAACGAAGAGAATGTCTTCCTCAACAGAAGACAATGGAGCGCTGTCAGCAGCTATGGAAGTTTCACGATTAATTGATCCGTTAGCAACATTTAACTTATATAGATGCAAAGCATTTCTTCTAAATATGTCCTCAACAGCTTCAATAGCTTCCTGAATGCTAAGGTCTCCATCTTCACATGCAGCAGCTAAGACACGATAAACAACATCCCTTGACCTATTTGCACCTGTAAATCAGTGCAGTATGAATTAAAAAATTAAATATTAAACATGTATATTGAATAGATACTCCAATATTAATATCAAATATTAATACTGCTTTCCATGGCTTTAAGTACAAATAATAGCAATCATATCTATAAATCAAAATCCAATGAACCTAAACTCCAAAAGTTTCCTTTCTAATCCATTTGTTATCAGTCAAATAGTATTTTTGTTCTATCCTAATGTAAGCCACCATTCGCGCACCTTGCTTTCTGAGAAGATATTTAATATTTGTAATGACATGCAATGGTCCTTGATCATCTTATGAATTAGTTAAGATGGTGAATGTACCTAGATAATATGTCTCTGGAAAAGCATATCCATCTGTACTGAACATGACCTGAAAATGTTTGTAAATTAGAAATACCAAGCAAAGTGTACCATCAAAGTTAGAAATACATATGTTGCTTGTATCTAAATGGCAACGGCACTGTCACATTCATCAGGATATTTATACAATGAATTAAAATGGGCCCATGTTACAAAGGTGATATGATGCTGAATATTACAGAAAAGGACTACCATAAGTTAACTAAATGCTGGTAGCACAAGGTGGTAACGAGATACTTTCAAACCTGTAGTGTCTAAGATGGAAGGCCTACTAGACAACACTGAATTTCTATAGACAGCTTAAACGATAAATACTTGTTGTTATTATGAAAGAACCACTACTGGCAGGAACCAGTTATGTACTAGTTTATCAGTCAGAAGATGATTATTCTAGGTATCTTAAGAGCTCGATCAGAATAATTGAAGAGTTCTATAGTTTTTGTATAAATGCTTCAATTATATGTCTGAGTTTTCTTTCTTTTATATAGAGTTGCCATCCTCATAAGCAGTTATAACTCAGAGTTACAAGACCTGCCTATAACTTACTCCACCTCACTTCTGTGGAAAATAATCTGGCCCAGTATATCTAACTTGAGGTATCTAATTGAATTCTGGAACCTTTTTGTTCGATAAAGAATTCTGGAACCTTTCCTGTTACTGCAGCATTTTCTGTGTTTATTATGGCTGGAGGTATCAACTTGGATATTATAGATAGCATGGGAAGGATAAAACTTAGTTCCATTATTTAACAACGCTGGATCCTGAGGTAAAAGATGTGGACTTATTTAGTACTTGAACTTCTCTAGAAACTGTTATACACAAGAAGAACGCTTTACCTTCTTTATGGGAGCTAGCTCCAGAAGCTCTTTCAGTGATGATATCATTCCGTGAACACTAAGTTTTGGAATCGCTAAGCCAAAATCAAGATATACCTGATTTTGATTTGTTTAGGATGGTTAGAATCCATGAAAAAAATATATAAATAGGATAAAATGATGATCTACCTGGGAGTAAACAGATGCAAGATAAGACGCTTCCTTAGAAAATGGATACGAAGCATGTAAAAGAACAAGCTGGCACTTCGCAAATCTTTCATCCTCAAGAACACCACGCAAATGTAGCGGGTTGCACTTTCTCAAGTCTAGGTCCTTATCTCCAAAACTGAAACATATATAGGAGTGTATGTATTTGAGATACTCAAACAACCAAAATATAACATTGATTTCATACTAGGAGCAAAAATGTCGTCACCCTGTGTGAATTTGCACTGGCAGGTTAAATGACACAGCAATTTCAAGACTACAGATAAATAGATAGTCAATCAGGTTCTTGTTTGTAATCCGAATCGGCCTAGGACCTGAAAAACACGGAGGAATGTATTTGCAAAATTTGTTTGAGCTTGTTTTAGGCGTTTTATCTCCATAATAATAAAAAAAGGTTTTAACCTGTTAGCTCCTTCTGAAGACCATCCTCTGCATCAGTCTTGCTAACATTGGGATTGATCTCTAAGCCACTTCTATACGCAGCTATGCTTTTCAATGCAACAATTTGGTTACACACTGTGGCCAATATGTTAAGGATATTTCTAAATCAAAAGGAACTAAAGGAAAATAATCCAATTAACTTGAAAAGGGTATCAGGAAATCTGGAGGATATGACTTAAGCTTAGTTACATAGCTTCCAATGAATGAGTCCAGTGTCCAACCTGATCCACTGAGTGACTCCTGAAAATGGCAATTGTGCAAGTTGACTAAACAATGCCCATTACGAAGTAACAAAAAAAAGGATCATTAACAACATAGCAGATCTGATACTTCAGGATCAAAATGTCATGTACTAGGGTCCTAGTTCTGCAAAGGAATGGTTGTGCCTTTTTTGTTAGGGAAGTAAATTCTTCACAAACAACATTCCACTTAGTGAAAAATAATATGAATAGTCAATAGTGTAATATCTTGCTGGGAGAAAAACAAGAGAAATAGACTCACGTCATTGATGATTGTTTCTGCTAGCCTTTCTATTCTCAGAACTCTGCCAACTACAGGAGCAAATGCCTTGTGAGACTCCAAGTCTAGCATTTTGTCAAATGGTATGCCATCATCTATGAGGATGACAGATATGTTGGCAGCTTGGAAGCATTTTGAGGCAATCGATTTCAATCCTTCAGTCCTCCTGAACTCCTCCACCTTCTCAAGTGAGGCTTCACAGTTGTACAATGAAGCGATGTCCCTCACGCTTCTCTGCATTTTATGACATTCAGAGGTTGTAATGAGCTCTGAAAGTGCACTCTTAGGTGCCTTGGAACAAGTCAACAACTACAGAGTACATCAACGCGCCACCTGCTGTCCTGCCCTGAACTAGATTTCCCGACGCTCTGAAGAAAGAAAATTCTAACGAAAACATGCAACAGGTGCTACAGTAGGCCCATGGCACGATTGCACGAACGATGACACTTGGGTCATAAATAAAGCTATTAATAGGCCTACCAACCCTGTAACGACTACAGGGACGAAAGGAAATGACCACACCACATGAACCCGTGAACACTTGGCTGGGAATGCCAGGCGAGCACCAAGAAGCTTTGTCACGTGCCAAGTAGCAACAATTCACCGTTCCAGTTTCCATACGTCGTAGGCCCCACCCCCCGCAGGAGGCAGGACGCAACCATGATCCATCACAAGCAACGGGAAAAGGCGTGCTACATGGCCACCACGTCCCAGTGTCCCACTGCACAAGGGCAAGGCAGACCATAAAGCTGCTGCCATCTGCATGCCGCACGGCAGAAAACGACGACGAGCTCAGCATATTCTGCTAATGCGAGCTGCCACGAGTAAAATTTGCATCTGTTTGTTTCCCTCAAAATTTGCATATGTTTTGTGTAGAAGTTATCTGTGTCAGCAATGCTAACTACAGTAGAACGTTAGCAAGCATTATTATGAGCAAATGCATCCGAATTATGACCGAATGACACCTTTTACATCATTTTTAGAGACGATCCAAAGTACCAGTGACATCCAGGGACACGGATTTGGGTTTTAAATAGATTTAAATTTTAAAGCAATGCTCGCACATCAAAAACTGCAAAAAAAAAATCAATAAAATCTGTTAGTAGTAGTAGCAACGAACACCCAACCGACACAATCTAGCAGGGTAGCCCAGCCCGCAGGTTCCCATTAATGCCACAATTCTGAACATATTTGCTACTACCAGAGTACCAGTAGCACGGAGGTTGCGGCAGGCTGCAAAAGCATTGGGCGTGGTCAAAGCAGAGGGCCGGGATGAGCGGGCCCGCGGGGCGGAGAGTTGGCGGTGGTCGCGGCGCGCGGCGGCGTACCTTGAAGGAGAGGGAGTGGGGCGCGAGCGCGAGCGCGTCGCCGTCGGCCTCGCAGAAGCAGCGGGTGAAGGGGAACGCCGAGCCGAGCTCCACCAGGTTGTGCGCGTGGCCATCCACCGCCGCCACCTCCTCCGTCGCGCGCCGCAGCGCCGCGTACCTCGCCTCCATCTCCCTCCCTTCCTCTCTCTCTCCGGCCGGCCTCAGCCTTGTTTGACAGAAGCGGTGGCTGCTGTGTCTGGGGGTCGAGGCGAACACGCTGCACAGGGCGCCGACTTTTTATATAGGCGGTGGCGGCGTGGCGCCGTGGCCGGGGAGGAGTGGAGGAGGCCAAGGAGGCAATCAGGCAAGAGCACGGGGCCGGCCGCGCGCGCACGCCTCAACTACCGCTGGCTCCTCGTTGCGGCTGCTGCTGCTCGGCCACGGCTCGCGCCTGCCGCCTAGCGCGTAGTGCGTGTGAGTGGTGGGAGCGACTGCAGAGTGGGGCAAGGGATCCGGCGCGGTGGCGGGGACGTGGCTGACATGTGGGCCAACGCGCCAGAGTTCAGGGAATTTGTGCCGGAAGGGGAGCGGAGAGTTTTGACTGATCTTATCTAAAAAAATGAACCCGAACCAAGAAGAAATCCATCAGATGATCTCATGACTGATTCTGTCTGGCTGCTCATTGTTTAAAAAAGTTGTCTGGCTGCTCATACCAGTCAACAGTCCATGAGATTTGACGGTCTCTTCAGTACTCTACTGCCACAAATTAGAAAAGTTGGAATCACTTCATCAATCATTCATCAATCAGTTCGCCAAGACGGAGCTCACACCTCGAACTAGCTGATTTTTTTTAATTTTTTTTTCTAATAATATTATAATAACAGCCGGGCTAGACCAATATTTGCATTGGGTAGCCGTTATGGCCGCGCCACCCCGTCTGGCGCGGCCAAATCACCCTGTCGCGCCAGTGCATGTGGCGCGGCAAGGCCGCCACGCTGGCCGCGGGCGCCAACGAGGCGGCCAGTGGACCAGCGGCTACATGTGTCTGCCGCGCCACGCCGCCTGGCGCGGCAAGGCCGTTTTGAACAGGGCCCGTGGGCTCCTCTTCTCTTTCTTCCTCCTCCACTTCCCCTCCGCCCAGACCGACCGACAGCTGGAGCTCCACCCCCCATTTTGGTCCATTTTTTACGGATTAAACTTGAGGAAATCGGTCCCCCCCATCTCTGGTAAGCTTCTCCCCTCTTGAATATTGTGTCTTGGACCTCATTTGTTAGTTTTTTTTGTTAGAGTTTGGTTGGTTAGGGTTAGATGGTGAAATGAAATACTTGTTTCATTTGTTATGATTTGCTTAGAGATGGTGAAATGAACGCGTTGGTTGGTTAGGGTTTTATGGTGAAATGGAAAGTTATCCCATTTCATATGCTTTGTTTTTAGAGATGTTGAAATGGAAGAGTTGTCCCATTTGTTATGGTTTGCTTAGAGTTTGGTCTTCATTCACTTTATTTTTGTATATATTTGCAGTTCGGTGATGGACTTTGATAATCCTGCCGTTGTCTATGAGAGGATGCTACGCCAGAGGGGGTATGGTCAGTATCCATATGTGGAGTATGCACATGGCGTATCTAGCCGCCTGGCACCATCAAGCCTGCCGCGCCTAGCCGCCTGGCGCGGCAGTAGTCTTTGGCCGCGCCAGGCGGCATGGCGCGGCAGAGCAAAACAACAGACGCCCTAGAATTTTTGCTTTGCTGTGGTTGTGTTCGACGTTCAACTCTGTCTTTGTACAGGCATTCAATATGTATATAGACATGAATATAAGGTTCACTAGAGTGCAATAAACATGGTACACCACATAGTTCATCACAAAGTTTAATACATAGCAAAGTTCAACACACACGGTTTCAATACACATGGTTCACCACATAGTTCATCATATAGTTTAAAACATAGCATAGTTTAACACTGCCAAGTTCAATACGCATGGTTCAACACGAACTCTTGATTCAACGCCGTGGCGGCCTCTGACCTGGTGGGCTGAAGACATTTGCTGCCCGACCCTACGCGAGGAGTTTTGTTAGTCATTTTCCTCTTCTTCTTGGTGCGGCATTTGCAGTCTTTAATGAATTTGTGACACTTGGAGTACCGATTTTGAGACCTATCCTCATCGAAGTCACCAGTCCCGTAATCAGCCGCGAACCGGCCTTGTGAAGCATCCTTGTCCCCTTTCAAACGCTTCTTTTGCTGTCGGCCTTTTTTGTCCTTCTTCGACGACGAGTCAGGCACGTAGTCACGTCCGTGGTACGACGGCCATCTGCTACGATCAAGTATGGCTCGAAACTTGACTCCCAAATTTTTAGAGTGTGCTCCCTACGGTATAGTGGCAAAAGTCGGGCTCTCATAGTCTAGGCCTCTAGCCCTACAAGCTGTAATAACGTGAGAGCAAGAAAGATGCAACCGTGTAGGGACGTTGCACATGCAGGATCCATTAGTCAAGTCCACTCTATAGTGCCTGCCACCGTGACTCTCACCACCTACGCTAGTTCTCCCAGCACTTCTGACATCATACACCATCCGAGTAGGTCCAAATGCCTCAGCCAGTTGATTGACAGATCTTTCCTCAGCCATCTTAGATGCACCTCAGCAACAAGTCCCTTTCTCTCACCGTTGGCCAACTTTTTGCTCGCTATTTCCCAGCGATTGATGAAATACTCATTGTATTTGGAGAAAGAGTACTCAATCATGCTTGAGACAGGTCTACTTCGAATGCCTTTGAACACATTATTCAACGACTCTGAGTAATTTGTCGTTGTCATCCCGTATCGGCAGCCATCATCAAATGCTTGTGCCCATTTCTCCTTATCCTCCATCTCACCTTCTAACCATTTCAACCAGAATTAGACAAACAACATGAGTTTTCACAAATGCATTTCTCCTAATATACCCTACAAACCTAATCCCTTCACAACATCGTAGAATAAAAGCATGCAACAAATTCTACACGTTCAAATCGAGGGCATAGTCAATACTACGTTCATCCTAACCATCACATTGTAAGAAACAAACGTATAAATCACTACAATTTCAAAACATATCACAAACCCTAAAACACTTAAACCTACTCATATCTTCCAAATCCCGCGGTGGAACAAGGGAAAAAAAAGATGGAAATACCTTCGCAGGAGGGAGGGGAACGATTTCCCCCGCTTTTCCCGGCCAAAAACGGCCGGATTTGGCCGGAATAGGGCTGGCGGCGAGAAGCGCCTGTCTGTTCGCGCGTGGAGAAGAAAGAAGAGAGGAGGAAGAAAGAGAAGAGGAGCCCGCGGGCCCAGTTCAAAACGGCCTTGCCGCGCCAGGCGGGGTGGCGCGGCAGACACATGCAGCCGCTGGCCCACTGGCCGCCTCGCTGGCGCCCGCGGCCAGCGTGGCGGCCCTGCCGCGCCACATGCACTGGCACGGCAGGGCGATTTGGCCGCGCCAGACGGGGAGGCGCGGCCAAAATGGCTACCCAATGCAAATATTGGTCTGACCCGGCTGTTATTATAATATTATTAAAAAAAGAATAAAATTTAAAAAAACTCCAACTAGCTCGGTCTGGCCTCCAACCGTCCAACGAACAGAAAAAGGGAAAAAACGAAACATAAAACATAGCTTCAGCCTCCAAGGTAATGCAACGACAGACGTTTAGTTTTAAACCTTCGCCCTTCGGTGGTTGATATAGAACATGTGATCTGAATGCGATTTTTGTTTTTGACAAAGTTGCCACTTGCAAGAATCCCTTGGAAAAGTAGTACCTACTAGAGCTTTGTTTTTTCCCCTACAGGATGTTAAAAATACTTCCTATTTTTAAATATATGACTTTTAGGACGAATGAATATGTTTATATCCTAAAATAAACCAGTTCCTCCATTCCCTTTTTATGCAAGTGGCGCTAGTGTGGATAGTTTGTCCGGACCAATTGGATCAGTCCATGATTAGTTAGTTGACATAGTGGAACCAGCTGTAATCTTGTAGATACACCCTGTACACGTAAATTTATACTAAAGAAAAGACTGACCTGAATTTACATTTTGAAAGACTTACGGGATAATAATTCTGGACACTTGTATTCATAGAAGGCTTGGTCTCCAATTGATCGGAAAGCTTCCCATTGCATAGGCCGCCACTGGATCAACCGTGCTCTGCTCCATACCCCCGCCCCTAACCCGGTGCTAACGCCGATACTGACGTGCAGTTACGAGTTATACGATCCTCACGCCCTGTCTCAATCTAATTCCAAAGACCCATGCACGCAAGATTGCAAGGACCATCTGCAAGCTGCCGAGAGATTTCTTGTCACGGACGGCGCTCCAAGCCCCTGTCAATCTATTCAAGTCGATTGTCTACCCAGTGGCGTTGGCTTGTTCGAGCGTCGCGGTCCACACCTGCACAAATGTCGCCGATGGATACACCAGGACGTTTACAAGACGTCTTTTTCGTGACCTGCTCGGGCAGACCACAGGCTCATCATTGATCGATGGATGGCGGAAGGAGACGAGCGAACGAACGAACGAACGGGGGTGGGTCGACTATAATACAGTACTATACATGGCAATGGCAGCATCGCACCACACCTGCCTCGAGTTGACCTCAGGGGGTGGGGGGACTGACTCGGATCTGTCGCTTGTTTTTTCCAGCTGTTTGGCAACGCGTAAAAGAAAGGCACTCGGCAGCTCAACGGTTTGTTTGTTGTGAGAGAGCACTCTGGCTCCTACACTGACAAATGACAAGTCGATTGGCCGATCGGCGATCTGAGTGATCGACGCCGGTGGGGGTGGGGCAAAAGGAGGGGAAATCATACAGTCCTTTCACGCACGCATCGCACTCGGATACAACCCTTTTTACGCCGCCGTGATCGCGCAGCAAGCCCGCAGGGGCCATTCGGTCTGCCGCGGCCGTGTCGCGTGGGGGCTATGCTGTGGAGGCTCCTGTGGCCACGGACCAGGGCGCCGTGGTCACAGGAGTGGTGAAGGGAGGGAGGCACGGGCCAGTGGGCTCGTCCGTCGCCACTCAACCTGCTTCTATTCTCGTGATGAGTTTTGATGCTCGATGCGGTTGAATGCGCATATTCGTTTTCTTCAGTCAAGCAGTCAAGCTCATGCTCATTTGAGGAGCTTATTGCTCCGTTTGAGCATGGCCGTACGCAGATTTTGCAGATTAGATCAGTAGCAGCCTGTGGCATTTTCACCAGGCCACTTGGCCACGTCAGATTTCAAGAGCTTCGCAGTAAGATTGCCACGAGCCCACGATCGGTCAGGTTTCAAGAACTTGGCTGCCAGATAGATCGGCACCATCGGCATCAAGTAAGCTCAGCAAGTTTTACGAACAAGTGTCTATGCCCATTCGTTTCCTTCTCTTAGCTGTGTGTTAGTCAAATGCAAGGCCAATTTCTCACGACTCACGGTCGCGTGCATCTCGCAAAAAGCCGCATGGAGCGAGTTTTTGTGTCGCCTTGCACAATGCACAGGGTGCTCGTTCATGGCGCTAGGCCGCTAGTCCCAAAGAGGCCACAGGCCACAAAGCCAACGATCTGTACAAATAATCCTTTAAATTCAGTGGTCGTACAGGTTAGAAAACGCTGCCGCTTCACCGCGTCAAACCAGGGACATTCCTTGCGTTCATGTGCAGTCACAGGTTGTTCCGATATTCTGGGCCGACACAAAATGTTGGAACAATCTACAATCCGATCCAAGGTGAACGAACAGGAACACGGTGAACTCCTGGTGTTGTGCTACAAAGGGGCAGCGCCTCGTGCCTTGTATCGCTGCTGAATTTGAAGGAATCTTTAGACCGTGGACGGTATCGTGAACATGTACACGCCGTTAGCCCTGTTTGGATCTTAGGGATAAACTTTAGGCTTTTATTTGGTGTCAAAGCATCTCCAACAGTGCCCAAAATATGTTTCTAAAATCTTTTTGAAAATCAATGGAAAAACTCTTGCTCCAACAATGACCTAAACTGGTGGATATTTTTTCTCCAAACTCCCAAAAAACAATGGCTCTAGAGCCATTTTTGCCCCCTTAACCTGCACTCTCAATCCTAAAATTTAACTATTTTAAAACTAATTATTAGGAACTGTTAGAGAAATGATGCCTTTTTCGCTCCCAATAATTTTTTAGCAAGTTTCTAAAACTAATATTTTGGAACTATTTTTCTTGGGAAGTGTAGGAGATGCTTCAAAAATACCAAACATAAGCTAATTTTTAAACTAATTACCTAAATGAAGGCTAATTTACAAGTAAAATCCATTAATCCTAAGTTCAACAGGAGCGTCATTTTCATACCGACCCGCTCATCCATACTGCACCACCACCTACCCGCCTTCCACACAATCTTCCACTCCACTATCTCTTAAAAGTTCGGAAGGCAAACATGGGGGTAGGCTGAAGCAAGGTGATGATGGCCTTGAGGACGGCGCTGCGTTAAGCGAAGCATGAACGACGCGAAGGCGGTGGCATACTGGCATATGGGGAGGAGCATCGGAAGCAGGGTGATTGCCATTGAACAGGAGGCCCGAACAAGTACTAGGATGGAACCCAGGTCAAAATTGATCTAGTTTTGCAGGACGAGGCTTATGGCAGAAAGTCGTGGAAAATGGACTGTGGAATCTGAATATAGGCTAAATACAAACATGAGCCAACAACATCTGATGTAGTGGCTTTGCACTTCTGCGGTTCTGCCGCTGTTGCTGTGAGTGAAGAAGCTAAAGCACAGTTGCCATCTGTGTCCGGGGGTGAGGTAAAAAAGACTCCTCCAACAGGCCCAAAAATGCAATAACATAAAAAAAAACAAGGGCAGTGACTTGTACTTCTGAAAGGACCAATGCAAATGCAGGGCTTCCACATGTATAGGGGAAGTATGAAGCCTTACTGCCATGTTGCAAAAATTTCTGGTGAAGATGCAACGAGTGTGTGTGGCTGCAGGCTGCAGCTCAAGCCAAGCGCCCAGTTAATGTAACCGACTGGTCTTACTATTATCTAAACAGAACTGGCTTTGATCCAGGCAATACGTTTGCATCAGATTGATTGAACTTTATGTTGAATATATAGATTCACAAAATGGAGAGTAACATGGTCGTGGTGACAAAAACTGATAGTCTACAGTAGAAGAGATACGAAGCACAGCTGCAATAAGGTACCATCAACTAGTTGTTTCAGCACAAGTCTAAAGCACTAACTCAACATACTAGCGGAATCTGGACACACAAAATCAGCAATAGTGGTATAAATTATAAAAATATGATACCGGCAGTCTAACTATAAAACGGAACAGGTGCGAGTCACCAACAAGAATGTTGGAAATATTCTGTAAACCATTATATTTCAGAATATCAGCTCACCTTAGTCCACCAGATGATCACGAGGAAGCTGGGCATGTATTCACGCCATCCTTGCAATCGCGTGTAAGATCATTGAATGTTTCCAAATGCCTCTTCCCCCTCAGAAACACCTCAGTATCAACTGCAACCCTCATGTACCCATCAAATTCAACTGGCTTACCATTGCTCAGCTCCTTAGTATCAGTAAACCACTCACTATTCTCATCCCACAAGTCCTTGAAATCATCCAGGAAGCGTGTTTTATACTTCTCCTTAAGTGGGTCAAAGAATGATTTGTCAGGCTCATTGGTGGCAATGTACAAATACCGGCCAGCGCCAACCTTGTCATTAAGTGTCATAAGCAGACTGTCTGGAGAGGTATCTCTATCAAGGTTTGGCCATAGTTGTGTGTTCTGTGCTTTCTCCCCTCTGACAACATGGACCGAATCATAGTCCCAGTTCATCCGCGAGGCAATGGCAGATACAATCGCCATCAAGCGTTGGGATTTCCACAGGAAATGCCATGGACGCTTGATCACTCCCTCAGTCTCACCCTCACACACACGTGACCAGTAGTTATCTGGCTCAACACTTCCAAACTTCCTCATGATTAATGTGTCCTTGACGTTACTGAGTTTCATCGGGGTCATCCTGATGTCTTCTGTATAGAAATTCTTCAGCCTATCCTTCTTCTGCCACTTCCCCCAATCTTGCCAGAACTGGCCCTGATCGATCACTGAGGCTGATTCCTTCAAGTGCTCGAAATCAAAGTAGAGCCTAAAATCTTTTTCTTCATCCTTGCCACTCGAAGTATACCGTGCATTGAGGCATACATTGAGGTCCATTACAAGCGTCCGGTTCAAGAACTGCGCCTCACCAAGTGCACACAAGAACCCCCAAATGAAGTGGTTCATGCTCTTGCACCTCTCGCCGCCACCCATGTAAATGAGGTACCTTCCGCGGCTGAATTCGGACTCAGAGGCAACCACTGGCAAGCTATCATTGACAGCCTCACCAACAACAAACACCGGCTCAGTCATAGCCCCCGCAGCCTCATTGTTGGCAGCATTCTCGTCCAGCCTAACCTGTGTCTTGGCCGGCACAAAGTCAGTCACCGGTGCCTCACGCTTTCCCTTCTTCCCCTTCTTTCCCTTGCGCTTGCCACTGCGCTTGGCACCTACACCCGAGTGGTATTCGCCCACACTGTCGACAACGAGGGTGCAGGTGTTGACGTCTCGTGTGAGCGTGAAGCGGCGGTAGTCCTTGTAGTATGTGGTCCGGCCGGTACCGATGGCGTCGGCGGCGGGGCGGAAGCGCCAGGCGAGGTCGCACTCCATGGGACTCCCCGGCACCGCCACTGGACGGCCGAAGCGGTAGAAGTGGAGGTCGGGGAACCGCTCGATGGCCGAGCGCATGAGCAGGTTGAAGAGGTCCCTGTCCCCCGTGCAGTCCACCGGCGCCTCCGTGTCGCAGGAGACAGCCTCGATGACAGGGGTCTCCTCCGCCGCCGTCACCGCGCCCTCGCCCGTGCCGGCATCAGTGTCGACGGTGACGGCCCGCTCGGCCTCGGGCTCCGTCTTCTCAGCCTCGGGCTCCGCCTTCTCGGCCTCGGACGCGACGTCGGAGAGCTTGATGAACGGGACGGCCTCCTTGATTTCCGCTTCGACGCCAACCTCGGCGCCTGCACCGGAGGAGGAGGAGGCGTTGAAATCCTCGCCGGTGCGGAGCACGGAGTCGTCGGTGAGCAAGGTGGAGGTGGACGTGGCGGAGGTGAGGAAGTCGGTGAGCTGGTGCGAGGACGGGTGGAGGAGCGGGTCGTCGGGGCTGTGGACCGCCGCGAGGAGCGTGAACGCGAGCACGGCCAGCACGAAGAGCGCGAAGAGGAGGTTGCCCCCCGACCGCAGCGCGGCGCGCAGGTCCAGCGACCCGCCGCGCCACCGCGGCGCCGCCATCCCCGACGCCCGCCCCAGCATTTTGCGCGCGGATCTGAGCTCGGATTGGGAGCGGAGTGGGAATGGAAGTGAGGAGGGGAAGGGGATCTGGCTCTGGCTGGAGAAGGGGAGCGGAGCGCCGACAAGGCGACAGGACGCAAGCGAGAAGGGGAGCGTGGAGATCACTCCTCCGGTGTGTTTTTTACTGGGTACGCGCGGCCGGCGCTGGCCTGTTGACTGTGTTGTGGGCTGCGGCAGACATGAATTTTCGGCCTGTTATTTGGGGTTATGACGAACTGCCTTGGGCCTGGATTGTCCATGGAAAATAAAAGGAACGATAGTTATATGAATGTAAATACCCCTAAAAAAAGTTATATGAATGTAAATTGATGTATGGAAGATTTAAAGTTTGAAATATGTGTACGCGAGTAAGTTCAGAGAGTCTTCCTACCTTCATCCTTCCTCCCCACTCCATGGATAGTGTCGGCTCCCGGAGCTGTTTTTTTATCACACACGTGGGCAAAAGATCTCCTGCTTAATATTTCTTGTTAAGACTTTTTTTTTACAAATCACACAACACAGATGTGCAGATGGCCATACGTATGTTTGCCCCTACTAAACATGTGCAAGAAACCCTACCATATGAGCACGTCTAAAAAGCTGGACCGGTAAATCCTCATATATGCAAGAAACACCACCCTATGTGTCCATTAACTTGCTCTTGCTAGTTTCAATGGGAATTTACGAAGAATTTACGAAGAGTTTCACCCTATGTGTCCATTAATTTTCACATGTGCTTGTTGATTTGGCAAGATATTTATAAAGAGAGAAGGAAAATTGCATCATATTTGAGAATAGGTTAATCCCAAACTCCCGTAACATAGTTAACTACTCTCTTTGTTTCAAATTATTAGTCATCCTAGGTTTTTACAAGATTCATTAGAGATGCTATGAATTTAAATAAGTATATGTATAGATTGATAGAAGATGCCAGTGGCGAATCTAGGGGGTGCAGGATGGGCTCTAGCCCCCCTACAGCCAATGAGCTAGTGGAGATTACGAGGAAGAGATGAAGAAAAAATTGCGTACAGATTATGAAGAGAAAATGGAGATTGGGAAGCATGAAGAGGGTTGAGCCCCACGAACTTTCTAGGCTGCATCTGCCAATGAAAGATGTCATGAACTTAGACATTTAAAATGGCACTTAGAATGACTAATAATTTAGAACGGAGTGAGAAGTTACCAAATATGAAATCCTCCAATTAATTGAGGCAGGCATTAGGGTTCACCAACCGTCGAACGCCTCTCTTTTGTACTCTCATCATCATATACGTCATCCCACGACGGAGTCCAGTCCACCTTGCCATCACTTCCCATGGGATCATATGTCATCGTTAAACAAAACGTACATAATCTAATCAAAATGCGGTCGCAGCCTCCACGGACCCACTCTCCATTCTGCTTCTACTACCTCTGACGAGAGCCGTGACGTCCGACCATCTGCCAAACCTTGTAGTATAAACACACGGCCAACTCGCAATTGGAACACAACGAATCTCGCGCCCAACACAAAGCATCGCGATCGCCGCCTGATCGAGGCGAACAGCAGCAAGTCAGTGAGCCGCCCCCACCCGCTAGCCGCTAGCCATGGCAGCAGCGTCAGCCGCGCCGCTCCCGCTCGAAGGCCGCGTCGCGCTCGTCACCGGCGGCTCCCGTGGCATCGGGCGCGAGGTGTCCTCCCACCTCGCCGCGCTCGGCGCGAGCGTCGTGGTGAACTACGCCTCCAACCCGGCCAAGGCCGACGAGCTCGTATCGGAGCTCGCCTCGCGGGGCCTCCGCGCCGTGGCCGTGCGCGCGGACGTCTCCGACCCGGACGCCGTGCGCGCGCTCTTCGACCGCGCCGAGGAGGCGTTCGGCTCCCCGCCCCACGTCGTGGTGGCCTGCGCGGGCATCCTCG
This sequence comes from Digitaria exilis, assembly GCA_015342445.1. Classification (NCBI taxonomy): domain Eukaryota; kingdom Viridiplantae; phylum Streptophyta; class Magnoliopsida; order Poales; family Poaceae; genus Digitaria; species Digitaria exilis. The sequence goes on along the minus strand of JACEFO010002219.1, from coordinate 1,107,121 downwards.
ACCCCAAGTACCCCGCGCTCGCCGACACGGCCGTCGAGGACTTCGACGCCACGTTCGCCGTGAACACGCGCGGCAAGTTCCTGGTGTGTCGTGAGGCCGCCCGGCGCATCCCGGCACACAGCGGCGGGCGCATCGTGGCGTTCTCGTCGACGACGGTCGCCGCGCTCCCGCCGGGGTACGGCGCGTACGTGGCGAGCAACGCCGCCGTGGAGGCGATGACGAGGATCCTGGCCAAGGAGGTGGCGGCGAAGGGGATCACGGCCAACGTGGTGGCGCCGGGGCCCGTGCGCACGGAGCTGTTCCTGGCGGGGAAGGACGAGGCGTTCATAGAGAGGGTGGCCAAGAATTCCATGGGGCGCATCGCCGAGACGACGGACATCGCGCCCGTAGTGGCGTTCCTGGCGAGCGATGCGTCGTCCTGGGTGAACGGACAGGTAATCAGGGTCAACGGCGGCGTCGCGTGAGTGTGCCAGGAATTATTCTGCCGTGTCACTGCATAAGCTGAAGGAGACCAAATTGATGTAATGATTTCCACGATACTTTATCTAGGCTGAGTGCTACAAAAAATATTCAGCAGTGCCATCATGGATTTCTTAAGAACATCTATCCTGTGAGAAACTAAATTATTCATCTCAGGCTCTAAAACCCAGTTCTGAGTTGTACATTTCTACTTGGGACAAATGCCAGGTGCAGAGCAGACAATCTTGCTCATAGAAGGCAGGAAATTATCTACGCCTGTTATCATCATCAGCACCTTCGTCGAACACACCAGATGAGCCTACACGGAAGTCGAGCTGCTTCTGATGTTTCTGCCGCCGACGCTCATCAAATTCCTCCCACCCCTCCACCTGTTTGGAAATAGGAACAGGTGAAATTGATGTTAGTGGGAATGTGAAATCTATGTTACCACTAGAAAATGTCTATCTGAGCCTAAAAATAACAAACTAGTGTACTTGTCAAAACGGGTAAATACACAAACACTGCTACTGGCTCCTCGGCCACCAGTACAAATGATGGTATTAGTAGACACATAATTAGGATAATGTTGGCAACAAAGATATGCACAATGTGAAGGAAAATGTGAAGGAAGCATAAACATGGCCGGGCAGGCATGATTCAAATGAAATGGTACCTGCCGAAGAATATCATTTGTGATTTCCGTGCCATGGAGATCAAGTGTAATAAGCTGCATACACTTTTTGAATAACGTTGAAGGCAGGGATGTAAGACCATTGTTCCTTAGATGCAAAACCTGTTGGAAAAGGTATTCGATGTAAAAAAATTTAAAAAATGCTCAATTCAGTGCAACAGTAACAAATGATAAGTCATCATTCCAGCAAAATGAAAACAAAACACAAGTGGCAAATAAACATTTCCTTCAACAAAAATTAAGGCAAGGGAAAGACCTCCCCCAAGGCCACGAACCCCAAACTGCCCAGGATGTGCGTGCAGCACGTATAACTCTGGAGACAGTATAACTCAGCGATGGGCCATTTTTATGCAAGACCCAGGACTTGAACCCTGGTTGGTAGCCTCACAAAATAACGCAGAAGCAGCATGATTCAGATGTTTAATTAAGGTAAAACTAAACCAAAAGCAAATAGGTGCAACGAAATAATTGTATCCAAGAGATTTGTGGTTGTATGAAGCCATAATAAACCCATTTCTGTGAATGATATACTGATAAACAAAGAAAACAGATGTTCAACTTCAATCTTAGCCTACATAGAACACTACAAAATTGCATGCAGAAATTATCCACACTACTTAGCATATCACGCATCTTGTAGAGCTACTGCTATCCACTTTACTAAATACACTATACCCATTTTTCCGCTCGAAATGTGAATATTGCTGCAGTTAGACAATGAGCATGTTGTGGTTTCTTCAATAGTGCGATCATTATTGCAATCTGGCAATTGGATGTTTGCAATATTATCAACTTAGGATACTGCATTAAGTCACTTCAGCTCTTCATTTGAAGTTAGTTATGAAGGTTTCTTGCATATAGCTAAAAGTCACACACCTTGAGATTACAAAGCTTTCCAAAGGTCTCCGGCAGTTCAGTTAAGAGATTTGATGACAAATCAACCTGAATTCAAGATTTGAGTGATATATACTGCCAATACAAACTCAAAATAGTTATGTGTTCAATATAGTTCTGTGAAAGCATACGAAGCAGGAATGGGTAATGTATGATAGAAACAACATACCTCAGTGAGAGATTCACAATCCCCTATAGATGAAGGCAATGAAGTTATTCTGTCAGCAAGTGAAAATGAGTCAGATGTCGCATTCACCATAAAAGTTTTAATTCCTTCACAAAGTATTATTAATGTAGTTCCCATAAGAAGCTATAGAAAAAAGTCTCTTCTCCTTGTACCAACTGTTTAATTTGACATATCCAGTCGCAATGTACCAGCATTTGTACATTAGCTAAGAAATGTGCCAAAAAAAAAACAAACTCTCTCTCTCTCTCTGTTCTGTGCTTAAAAACATCTTGTTGGGTTACATAGAAACAATTAAAATAGAATAGGCACTAGAAAAAAAAAAGCTCTTATCAAATGGCGAAAGCAATACACAGACACTGATCTATCACTCTATTCAGGTGTGGTTGTGGTTATTTCAACCCTAAGCATGATTGAAAACTGCTACACAATGTCAGTCTCAGTTGATCGCAAAACTCAGCAATTTTTTACCGCTTCTTAATTGGAAGCATTTGTTTAGCAGTACTAGAATGAACACAAGTGCAGTGTAAACATGTCAGCGTGGAATAACTTATTAAGGTGCTGCAAGCCAGCAAATGCTGAGTTCTTGTACAACCTGTTGTTATTTGCTATCAGAATCTGGAGATGTTTCAGTAATCCTATTTCGATAGGTAAGTTATCAAGCCTGTTGTTTGCAATTCGAAGTTCACGCAGAGAAGTCAGTGAGCCCAAAGCCGATGGCAGGCTAACCAGTCTGGAAGATTAAAAAGAAAGAGAGGAAGTGATTAGTCACATTATCTTGTACTACACATGCCAAAAAATATTGCATCCCCCCTTTTGTATGCAGGTGATCATTTACATGAATCTATGTGGAAGGAGAGCCAACAGACAAATTTCTATTAATGGTCTCGGCAATAACATAGGTGAAAATGAATGTGAAGTTTAATTACATAGTGGAAACAAATGTGAGGTGTAGTAGCTCAATAGCAAAATTCAAATTTAAAAGCTAGCCTTTAAGCTGACATCATCCCATTTAACATCAAAATTCATGAAGTCAAATAGCACCCGATTCCCACCAAGATATATTTCTCACCTCAAGGATTGTATTACAAATGTCATGGAAAAACTACAAGCCCTACGATTAATATGCATTATCTCTTCTTTTTTAACATATGATATTTGCCAATTCTTAGATCAACATCTAGCTTCCTGTCGGCTATTGGTTGATTCTAGGTCAATATCTAGCTCACAGTGGGCAAGTCTCTGTGAGAGTCAAGAGCAAAAGTAATTTTAGAGAACAGAATTTATAGAAGTTCTTTATATCCGCTAGCAACACCACAGATAATTCATAGACTAAATAATAAAACAAGAGTTTCAAAATTTCACCTACCGGTTCTGGCTTAAAGACAGGTTTAATAATTTTTGAAGACATGATAGAGCTTCCCAGCTGATGTTCTCATCATCTATATCATTGGCAGTCAGGAGCAATTTCTGCAATACAATAATTACATCACCTATAAGCTACAACTGCAATTCATTGTGAAAGTAGAAAACAACCCAATTTACTCAATGTCAAAGAATAATTACATTTAGAGATTTAAGAGAAGCAATTTTATGTGGAATTTCCTTGATACAGTTGTTGCTGACATCTAGTATTCGTACTGAGGGGCCACAATCCCAGACTTCTTCCGGCACTTCCTACAGGGAAAAACATTCACAAAAAAGAGAGGATTACTTATGTTTACATGTTAAGTTGTTATGAGAAAATAAGGATACCTTCAAGCTCCATAATGCTGGAAGTAGTTAATAATGTATGGTTCAAGGAATAGTAGCATCGGGTCACAATGGGACAGCAATTTACAAAAGGATTTAAGCAAATATTCTATTGGACTAATTTCATCTATGTTCTGTTTGGTACAAAGGCAGTAATAAAGCACTGGATATATTTCTTTGCAACCAATATACAGAGAGCACATTCATTGACTATGAGTAGATATGGGCATATGGCAGCTCCCAAAAAACAAACCCAAGTTATCCTATGCTAGAATGCATTCGCAGGGCCTTCATAAAGGTGACTCAAAAAAGTTATAATCTGATACCTTCAAGTCGCAATCATGCAGTGCAACAACACCCGTCAATTTCCATCGCTCAGCTCGGGTTTTGCCAACAACTGCCTCTGGTTTTTGTGTTTGGCGCTCTTTAACAATCGAGGTTCTTGTTACACTTGTAGCCGAACTGCTGCTATTCTTTGTGATGGGGCCATCCTGTTTGAGAGTACGCACAGAAAGGAGGTTGTATCAGATACATAACACTTGTCCCCTGCTTCCATTTCCTCCCTAGCAAAATTATCAGTATTGAGATACTTTTTTTGCGGGTATCGGTATTGAGATACTGTCATGGACTCATGGTAGAATATGTGACTTCACAGCTACTTGCAATCCCCAAACAGTCACAGAAAAGGCATCAAAATGGTGAAGGCAGTAATCTTATGGTCAGGTCAAGACAGTTATCTTATGTTCGGTGAGACACCTAAAACTTCAGATCCGCTCCCAACCCAAGCTGAGCACAGACCCAAATCGAACCTTCCACAAGCTTAAGGACTGCACCCTACTCCATCGAATTCAACGCTAAACGTCTAAAGAAAAATAACCACACAAGCACATCAACCAGGACAGATCGAGGAGGCCGATATCCTACCCCCTGATGGAGACCCTGCGAGGCGATGAGCATGACCTTGGATCCGTTCACCACCTGCATCGAGCTCAGGCTCGCGGCGTCCTGGAGCACTTTGCCTGCAAGCGCGAGGGAGTGAGGATTAGTATGTACCAGAGAGAATCGGTACTCAGGATGTATATAACGAGGGTTTGGGGATCGGTGCCTTTGCAGACAAGCTTCTGGCCGCGGGGGAGGACGTTGGTGAGCGGCTGGAGGAGGCGCTTCAGCTCCGCAGTGGTCGCGGCGGAAGGGACCTCCACGGGGATGGTCCGGCCGGCGAACTTAACCTGGACGGTGATGGTTGGCGGCGAGCTCTCCATGGCCTCTGTCGGTCTGTCCCCCCAAAACTCTGTTTCGGTCGATGAAAGATGGACGGCAACTGCGACTACCGCCGTGCCGCCTCGTCACGTTCGTTTTGGGCGCCTTGAGCCTGAGGTTGATTGGTGATTTGGTTCCCCCCGTGTTGGAAGTTGGGAACAAAAGAGGTTCGGCAACAAGGCATTTTAGATTTGTCTTTGACAAAATTCTTTATTTGACACCAATAGGATTATTCCTCTCTTTTAGTCCTCGAATTTTTTACTTCCCTATTTGACACAAACTATAACTTTCATTTCTAAAATGACACCACCGTCTGACTTTCATTCCTAAACCGACATTATTGTCAGTCTGTCACTTCAGTTCTGTATTCCCTCTAAGACATGACAATTTTCTAATCAATTAACAAAACTACCCCTGCCTCAAGGGAAAACATCTCCCTCCCGAAGGCCGCCAAGAGCTTCATGGTGTGCGCGGCGGGCGGCGAGCTTGGCATTGGGGGAAGTAGCCCATGGTCATGTGTCGGAGAAGGAAATAGTAGCATGAGCAACTGGCCCACATGAAGCGTAAAAATCGGAAAAGACCTCACACACTAGCACACGAAATCGGTTGTGACCGTGAATACCGGGGCGTGCCAGTCAATTTAACCTGTTAATTGACAAGAGATGAAACCGTAAAAATACTAGAGCGTATCGGCTGGGATTCCGATTAGCTCTATAGGCAGAATCGGCAGAAGCTGTCCGATCTGGTAAATAATAAATCGGCTTGGATAACCGATTCAGAGCAAAGCTATGCGAGATCACTAAAGCGTCATCTAACAAGCTAAGCAGAGCAGCTCTTGGAACAGATCTAGTCGGTTGTGATAAGAGATGCAACGAGATAACACAGGTAAAAACCGACCAAAGCGTGTACCAAGCTGGATAAAGGTTGAATAAAATCTAAACGAAGTAACAGCGATACGCCGGTTACTAAAGCCTAGATACTTATCCGATAACTGTTGAATAACTTAAACGAAGCAACAGCGATACGCCGGTTGCTAAAGCTTAAGGATTATTCGGTAAAAGACGGAACTTACGAAGCAAGCCCTGAGATCTGATCACCCTTGACGTGCTCGAAGAACTCGTGAAAAGAAGATAGCGAAGTCGCCGACTTGATAAAAGTAGAGGTATTGAAGAAGTAGAGTTTGTTTATTTGATCGTGTGATGATCCTTACAATAACCGTGCACCCTTTATATTTATAGGGTCGCTGAACTAAAGACCTGACATGCAACTCACGTATACAGAAGTCTAAACCAATTACAACTTGACTACTTAATCAATATCTAAATAATAGAAAATATTAAGATACACGGACTTCAGTTTTATTTTCCTTAGAGTCCTTCTCGATGAAGTTCCATGTCGTTGTTATCCGTATACAGAATGAACTCATACTCTTTTCCATACGGCAACACACCCTTCCTCCAATTATCAGTACATACAGGTGTTATCTTGCATCTAATCAACCTAGCCTTCACACTTGAGATCTTTCTCGTAGATGTTTTTCCTTTTATTAATCTTCACATGATAGCTCTCTCATGCATACACGTACGCACCAGTGCCGATCCCTTGATTGCTACTGGCTGCCGCACGGGACTTCCTTGCCGATTCACGTATGCCGATTTACTCCCTGGTTCCCTGCCGACCTCCGATCGCTACTGGCTTAATTTCCGATCGCTACTGGTTCACTTCCGATCAAGACAAGCATGCACAAGCACAGGCCCATTTCCTCTCTGTGCATGTATACTGTACTTTCTTGCACACGGCCCATCTACACTCATGAACCTCCCTTGCATCTGCATGCTGATCACATGTGCTCTTTTCGATTCCGATTCCAGCAACTGCATACTGCCGACGCCGATTGCTGCTGCCTTTTAACTGTACTTGCACACTGACCATTTCAGTGAATGCCAACACCAAAACCGATCAGAACATGAACATCCAAGCGCAACTTCATGTATTCACAATTTTCCAGAAACAACGACAGACGTTGTCGCATTCATGCTGATTCTCATGTCAATAGCCGATTGCCTCTTTACACCAGATTTTGCCTGTCAAAATTCGATGTCAACACAGGCCCCCCTAGTTTCGGAGTATGAAGGATTCATGCTTCGAAACTTTGTAAATCCAAGACTTCAATCTTCTGGCCGATGTAATCTGCTCTATAAATAATTTAGTATCTTGACTTCAATGGTACTGCTCTTTCTTCAAACGTAGCTTTTCTCCTGAATCGGCGCAGTCCTCTGTTTTGGCAATCGGCAAAATCAGGAGTGACAAAAGTGCTCTTCTCCCGAATCGGCGCAGTCCTCTGTTTCGGCAATCGGCAAAATTAGCAGCGAAAAAAGTGGGCTTCTTGTATACTGGTTATCGGCTCTAGTTTGGCACTCAGCGTGACATCAGCATACATCATCTTGTTATCGATTTCTGTCAGCCACGTAGTGTCGCCGTCGCCATTGTCATAAACGGTGATCAGACCGTAACAGCGGAATTGCCGATGCGTACGAAGTAATCGTCGGAATCGCCGATGCGAATGAAGTGATCGGAAGAATCACCGAGGAGCCACGTCCTTTTTGAACTTCCCTTGTTGCACGTAAGTCGTACGTACATGACCTCATGAACTTTCTTGTTTGCATACATGCTGGAGGGTGTCAAGCCTTCTTGCTTGCTCATTCAAGTTCCCTTCTGCGTGTATATGTCTACATCGTGCTGGGTATATGGACCAACTTTTCATCTTTTCTCCTCAAACAGTGGCCGATGGGATCGAACCTCCTTGATCAATGGTTCCCCCTAGGAGGTTTATCTCGATTTTAACTTGCACGAGAGAATCGTTGCCAGCTGATCTCTGTGTATCTGTGACCAATCATAGCATGAGCCCCAGAACAATTAAATCGGGCCGTTCCTGTCATCAACTTTGACGACCATCACAAAACTTAGATGATACCTCCAGTATGACTACCTTGAGACTCCAATAACAGACAGATTATTCTAGACGAAACGACAGCGTCGGAAGTTAAAGCCTAGAACACCTGATAGACGAAGATCATAGTGAACTGGAGACTGTGACGATTTTTTCTAGCATAATTGTCTCATAGCCGATGGTCCACTTTTTTAGCCGATGAATTTGCCATGGCCCCCCAGTCAACATACAAAAATCCATCGGCTATCTATCCTTATCTCCTTCATCAACTATTCATCGTACGAAATAGCCGATTAAAGAATTCCAGAACTATTCCATCTGTTGTCTTTATTTCTCTTGGTACGTGATTCAATCGGCTGAAAAATGATTCCATCGGCCATCCTTTCTGTAGCGTTAATCTCTGTATTGCTGATACAGAGTATTATAGAGCCAATACCAACTATGAAATATCTCAAACCATAAGAAGCTATGTACCGGCCGAGAGCACAAAGCATAACTAGAGAACTCGGCCTGAGAAAGAATGACATGTCCCTTTGTGCCGAATGGCATTGATCTTCTTGCTTATGCCGATGAGCATGCTGATCCTTCTAACCGTGCATATGAATGCCCTGGCCGTAGGCGCATATGAATCGCATGACACTATTGCTTCCAGCCGGTTTGCCTGGCATAATCGTCACCTTCAGTTGATTACCACGGCATCCTTGTCATCCTTGACCAACAGATCGACACAAGACAGCCGATTCTTCTTTATGCATCCGTGTATGTTGATCACATAATTATCTGGCTATGGTGCTAATCACATTAGCTTATGAAGAAAATCAGGATATTGATTTTCTCATGTAAGCACTTTTCTATCCATCGCATATTTCTGATTAATAGCCGATTAAATATATCAACAATCTAACACCAGAACTGAACCATCGACTTTCACGATCTAAGGTAAATCGGCCAATGTGCTAAATCGGTCAAAGTACCAAGGTGTCGTTACCTCCTCTTCGTCTTCACATGTGAACTGCACATGTGCATGTGAGTGGAAATTTTTCCTTGTTTAACCAACCTTATTAAGACGATGCCTCTCTTCATTGTATTTTATCCATTATCAACATTACGTCTCAAGCACGCTGCTCGCTGCGTGAAATTATTGAGCCTTTTGTACCAATGTGCTTATACTCTGTATCAGCCATATGTTAAAAAAAACCTCCTATCAGCTATTGCCGATTTCTTTTCTGCAGACACCTCTGGTTACCAATTCCAACATACCACGATTAAGTCAAAAAGTCCCATATCCGTTGGCTCTATAAAACTGTCCAGCTTTTTAATTACTTTCATCAATGCAAATCGGACTCCTTCACGATAATAAACACATGCCAGTTTTCTAGTCGATGAAGCTTCTCCCATAGTTAATGAATAAAATAATTCCATCAGTCAATCATCTTGTAATAATAACACTATGGCTGAATCATATTGGACTGTGGTTGACCATCGACTATTGTATTCCCACATGGCAATATCTTGCTGCATCGATCAGAATAGTACTTAGTTACTACTTACTTACATTCATTTGCTGTGATGCCCTGCTGCAGTATATACTGGATATGCCTTGTTTAGATGAATTTCTCGTACATTCAGTTGTTGCGATGCCCCTGCTATAATATATGCTGGATATGACACTATCAAATTTGAACCAAGATGGAACACTTCCCTGTCTTCTTATGATGCTATGTGGGTTCTGATCGGCAGGAGAAGGCTCCCTACGTGTCCAAGGCCGAGAAGCTCAACGTTGAGTGCAACAAGAAGAAACTTTCCTTGCTCTGTACTGAGATGAATTCTGATGCTGCTATGTGGCAGTTTTAAATCTCAGATTGTGGTGTATTAATTTGGTGAACAAAATTCAGTCTCTTGTTTACATCTGATATTTTGATAAGTGGCCGATGAGGCTTAGTTTCTGTGTTGTGCAGCCGAACATGCAATGGTTTTTGATCCTATGCAACCGAACAAGACACCCTTTTTTTTTTAATACTGGCCCGGAACTGCTGATCGCCAGGATCTAGTGGCATGCCCATGGATTCTGGCCTGACTTTAATCCTGTCAAAACGAATTCTAAGGCCTCGTTCGTTTTGACATAGAATGGGCTCCAAACCACATGGAATAGGTTGGCATGGAATCAATCCTAATCTACCTAAAATGTTTGTTCGGTTAGGCATGGAAGGGTTTGAAACCCAGCATAGTTTGGTCCCGTTCCATGCAAAAAAGGCCTATTTCATTCCATGAGTATGACCTCATGGAACCAAACCCCATGGTTTAAGTGACATGCATGGAACCACTCAAACCATGCATGGAACCATTCCAGCTTGGGAGCAATTCCTGGGTTGCCGAACAAGCCCTAAGGGAGATTCTACTCATTATTCATTATACAAACTTCAGATGTGGAAAGAGATAACACTCAGGACTTGTTCGGCAACACAGGAATTGCTCCCAAGCTAGAATGGTTCCATGTATGGTTGTCCCTCAAACCATAGGGTTTGGTTCCATGAGGTCATACTCATGGAATGAAATAGGCCTTTTTGGCATGGAACGGGACCAAACCATGTTGGGTTTTAAACCCTTCTATGTCTAACCGAACAAACATTTTGGGTAGATTGGAATTGATTCCATGCTAAGATATTCTATGTGGTTTGGAGTCCATTCCATACCAAAATGAACAAGGCCTCACACTAGACACAAGAAAACACAAGTGGAGTTAAGTACGAAAAAAGACTAGCTTATAACAACGCTCATTCACTGGTCGAATTTGAACTTTTAATACCCAGCAGAAGCCACCTCCAAATTCAAATTCCGACATCCGGGGCCTGCTTCGCTTAGACAAAGCCACCATTAACCCTGATGACTTGGCCATTCACCCATGCCGCGGCGTCGCTGGCCAGGAACGCCACCACCGGCGCCACGTCCGTCGTCTCCGCGATGCGCCCCATGGACGCCTCCTCCACCCTCTTCAGGAACGCCTCGTCCTTCCCGGCCAAGAACAGCTCGGTGCGCACGGGGCCCGGCGCCACCACGTTCGCCGTCACCCCCTTCGCGGCCACCTCCTTGGCAAGGATCCTCGTCATCGCCTCCACGGCGGCGTTGGTCGCCGTGTACGCGGCGTACCCCGGAATGAGCGTGCCCACGATGGACGACGAGAACGTGACGATTCGGCCGCCGCTGTTGGCGGGGATACGGCTGGCCGCCTCGCGGCACACGAGGAACGTCCCGCGCACGTTCACCGCGAACATGGCGTCGAAGTCCTCCACGGCGGTGTCCGCGAGGGACGGGTACTTGGCGTTGAGGAGCCCCGCGCAGGCCACAACGATGTGGGGCGGGGAACCGAACGCCTCCTCGGCGCGGTCGAAGAGCGCGCGCACGGCGTCCGGGTCGGAGACGTCCGCGTGCACGGCCACGGATTGGTGGCCGCGCGAGGCGAGCTCCGCGACGAGCTCGTCGGCCCTAGCGGAGTTGGACGCGTAGTTGATCACGACGCGCGCGCCGAGAGCGGCGAGGTGGGTAGACACCTCGCGGCCGATGCCGCGGGAGCCGCCTGTGACGAGCGCGACGCGGCCGGCGAGAGGGAGCGGCGTGTCTGCCCCTGCCATGGTTGCGGCCTTGCGGGAGCAGGTAGCAGGTGCAAGGTGCTTTACCGTTGGGTGTTGTCTGTTAATTGCTGGCTAGTGGCTTGGCTAACTTAGTCGAGTCGCTTGTGTTTTGTCCCAGCAAGAGTTTTGCTGTGTTGTGCTGCACGCTGCAAGATGGCCGTGTGTTTATTTATTTATAAGGTTCAGCCGTTGAGGAGTAGACAGGTACGACTCTGTGGCTAACAGGCTCGGGTGGAACGTGACACAGACGGTGACATCATGTTTCTCTGTCCGGGCCAAGGTCAATAATCCCACAATCTTCTCTTACTCGTGGCAACGGAGCAGCTACGCCATGCCAATATAATGGTAGGTTGATGACGTGCAGGATGAGAGTGCATACCGGGTAGGATTTTCTGTGAATGCAGACGTTCCTCGTACCAAACGGATGCAATTCAGGACGACAGGATTTCAGTTTCAAAGCAAACTGTCGTGGTTCAGAAATAGAAGCTTAGGTCCTTGGACCTGGAATTCGCGTGTCATGTCTTCATGCCCAAATGTTCAGGCTGAATCCAAAGCCTTATACTACTATGAACCGATCATTTCACCTTCAAATCCCGAAGATAATAATCATGGTATGACCATTTACTTTCAACATATAAGAAAGCTCATGGCATTAGTGAACTTGGCTCATATCAGGCTAGTTCAACATGCTGATGGCTTTATTGGAGCAATAAACATTAGTCAAGGGTTATAGGAGTAGAGGGTGAATTTATTTTTTTTTTCCTGTCGCATTTGTATGCCAAATCCAGGATACTGATTTTAATTTCGATATTGTTACAGCCTTACAGGTGAACGATCCTGGCAGGGATGTAAAGTGAACAAGTTCGATTCAAGGATCAATTTGAGTCTGTGGGTCTGTGGACTCGTGGCTTACTAGCATAACTGATCAACTGAGCACCACTCGGCCTGAATGTCACAATTTCTCCGCTTTTTCTATAAGGCATACGTGGAAACCTTTGTTTCGCTTCCTTTGGATAACACAAAGTCCCCACTCATGGTTTCTTTACTTGGATCCTCATCACTAATTTTTTTTTAAAAAAAAAGATTGGTAATTCAGCAACGTATAATTGATACGAGGTAAGCTTAATCTTGAAAAGTACTAATATCTTTTTGAGAAAAAAAAGAAGTACTAATACTCAAATAACTTTTATTTGAAATACTATATCTACAAAGTTGTGAAAGTTCCATCTTATAATTTTATAAACTATTTCATTGTCCGCGACAACTTATGACATCTTCGTAAACTACACATGCATCCTGATCCAAACGCTCAAATTCATTGACGCAACATCAAAGCCAGGAACGCTAGATGGACCACTTGAAATGGAGTTACATGTACACTGTTATTCATGACACTAGATGGATCACTTATTATACATAGTATAGATGCGGCAACTGAAGAAGCTCTGCTTGACACCGATCGATAATAGCGCTTAGGCGAAGCCGCCGTTGACCCTGATGACCTGTCCGTTCACCCAAGCCGCGGCCTCGCTCACCAGGAACGCCACGACCGAGGCCACCTCCGTCGTCTCGGCGAGGCGCCCCATGGACCTCTCCTCAACCTTTCGCACGAAGGCCTCGTCTTTCCCGGCAAAGAACATCTCCGTGCGCACGGGCCCCGGCGCCACCACGTTGGCCGTGACCCCCTTCGCCGCCACCTCCTTGGCCAGGATCCTCGTCATGGCCTCCACGGCGGCGTTGCTCGCCACGTACGCGCCGTACCCCGGCGGGAGCGCGGCGACCGTCGTTGACGAGAGCGCCACGATGCGTCCGCCGCTGTGGGGCGGGATGCGCCGGGCGGCCTCCCGGCACACCAGGAACTTGCCGCGCGTGTTCACGGAGAACGTGGCGTCGAAGTCCTCGACGGCGGTGTCGGCGAGCGCGGGGTACTTGGGGTCCATGATGCCCGCGCAGGCCACCACGATGTGGGGCGGGGAACCGAAGGCCTCCTCGGCACGGTCGAAGAGGGCGCGCACGGCGTCCGGGTCGGAGACGTCGGCGCGGAAGGCGACGGATTGGTGCCCGCGCGAGGCGAGCTCCGCGACGAGCTCGTCGGCCTTGCCGGAGTTGGACGCGTAGTTGATCACCACGCGGGCGCCGAGCGCGGCGAGCTGGGAGGAGATCTCGCGGCCGATGCCGCGGGAGCCGCCGGTGACGAGCGCGACACGCCCGGCGAGCGGGAGAGGAGCTGCGCTGGACTGTAGAGGTGAGCTCACTATGTTAGCAGCTGCCATGGCTATCTACGACTTAGGTGCAGGTGCTTTGCTGGTGAATTGTCCCGCTGAGTCAGTAGAAACTGCAAAGTGTAGGACTGTGGGTTCTGTGCAGGAATTCTGCTGTGTTGTATCTGATCGATCGCGGGTTGCACGGTACTATTTATACAAGTTTCTCTCTGTTCCAAATTATTAGTTATGCTAGGTGTCATTTTGATTGTCTAAACATTAACAAATCTAGTAAAATGTCAGGATAACTAATAATTTAGAACAGAGAGTAATTAGTATAAGTGAGGCTCGGTGGAAGTGACATCTGGGGACGGGGGTGACAGTATGTTTTCAATAATGACAGTTTTCTTTGACCCATTAGCCGCCAGGGTCAGGGTGAGTACGCTAATAACTCAGGCAGCAGGGTGATGACATACACGATCTAATAGTCGAGTCGCTTGTGTTTTGTCCCAGCAAGAGTTTTGTTTTGTTGTGCTCCACATTGCGAGATGGCCGTGGATTTATTTATTTATAGAGGTTGAGCCGTTGAGGAGTAGACAGGTGTGGCACTGTGGCTCGCTAGCTAGAGTGGAACGTGACACAGAGGGCGACATCGTGTTTCTCTGTCCAGGTCAAGGCCAATAATCCCAAAATCTTCTCTGACACGTGGCACCAGGGCGGCTACGCCATGCGCCCATGCCAATATAATGGTAAGTTGATGAAGCATACCGGGTAGGATTCTCTGTGAATGCAGACGTTCCTCGTATCAAACCGATGCAATTCAGGACGACAGGATTTCAGTTGGAAAGCAAACTGTCGTGGTTCAGAAATAGAAGCTTAGGTCCTTGGAGTTCGAATTCGCGTGTCATGTCTTCATGCCCAAATGTTCAGGCTGAATCCAAAACCTTATACTACTATGAACCGATCATTTCACCTTCAAATCCCAAAGATGATAATCATGGTATGACCATTTACTTCAACATATAAGAAAGCTCATGGCAGTAGTGTACTCGGCTCATATCAGGATAATTATTTGTTGACGATGGCTTGACTGGAGCAATAAACATTAGTAAAGGGTTATAGGAGTAGAGGGTCAATGTATTTCATTTCTGTCGAATTTGTATGAATCAAATGTCAAATGAAGGATACTAATTTTAATTTTGATATAGTTACAGCCTTACAGGTGAATGATCCTAGTAGGGATGTAAAGTGTACAAGTTCGATTCAAGGATCAAACCGATGACATCTTGAAATAGTTTATAAAATACTCTTTTTAAAATTATAAGATGGATCACTTGAAATGGAGTTACATGTACAATACACTACTACAAAAACAGTTTTCAGAGACGGTCATTTTTTATTTTCGGAGGTGGAAATCTCATCTGCCTCCGACGTTGTGCTTCTGTTAATCGGTGATTTTTAGAGGCGGATGGGTGTCCGCCTCCGTTAATCTGAACAAATAAAAAAAAATAGGACAGGCCCGCCGAGTCCATCGAGTCAAATCCGCCAAATCTGCCGCCGCCGCTCCTCGCCGCTGCCAGATCCGGCGCCGTTGCTCCTCGCCGCCGCCTGGGAAGGAGCCGCTGGAGGAGGAGGTGCCCCGCCTGGTCCCCTCGCCGCTGCTAGCTGCTTCACCTCCGTGCAGGCTGTCATCATCGCCCGTGCCGCACCTCCTTCTCCGCCGCGCTCCTCGCTGCGCAACACCTCCTCCCCAGCCGTGCAGGTCGTCTCGCCCTCACAGTCTCGGCTCCTCCCTTGCCCGGCACAGCTCGTCGCCCTAGCTCGCCTGCGTCGCCTCCTCGTTGCCGCCTGCCCGCCTCACATGTGCATTGATGGAGGAGGAGGCTCGCCGTCGTGCTGGTGGCGGAGGAAGGTGCGGAGGTGTTGACGGTTGAGGGCAGGGGAGGAGAGAGACGGCTGGGAGAGGAGCTGCGCCTCCGGATCCGTTCGCCGGAGGAAGAGAGGTGCACGCCGGAGGAAGGGAGGCGCGCTGGAGGAAGAGAGGAGTGGGCTGTGCTGGAGGGGAGGCGCCATCAGCAGGCTGCGGCTGGAGGGAGGGGAAAGACTGAGGGAGAGAGACCCTAGGGTTGTGGAGTTTACATATGATGAAGAAAAAAAATACCTAACGGGTCTTTTGGGCTTGTTTTGGCTCAGTATTTTAGGAGGTGGGTCTTATAGCTATCCGCCTCCTAAAATCGATTAACAGAGGCGGATATCTTACAATGACCGCCTCCGAAAATATATGATTTTTCGGTGCGGTTATTTTAAAATGTCCGCCTCCGAAAATAGATTTTCCGAGGCGGATAAAAACAACCGCCTCCGAAAATAAAAATTGTCCGCCTCTGTTAATCTCCACGTTAACAAAGGCAGATACCTTTTCTGTCCGCCTCTGAGCTTTTTTGAAGTGTCTCCTAAAATGTTTTTTTATAGTGATATTATTATTCATGGCGCATACAGTCGATCATGCATTACTTGAATTTCAACTTATCAGACATAGACACATACGTAGTAGTCTATGCCTAGTAGATACTGCAACTGAAGAAGCTCTGCTGAACGCCGGTAATATATATAGCGCTTAGGCGAAGCCGCCGTTGACCCTGATGACCTGTCCGTTCACCCAAGCCGCGGCGTCGCTCACCAGGAACGTCACGACCGCGGCCACGTCCGTCGTCTCGGCGAGGCGCCCCATGGACCTCTCCTCGACCTTCCGCACGAAGGCCTCGTCTTTCCCTGCAAAGAACAGCTCCGTGCGCACGGGGCCCGGCGCCACCACGTTCGCGGTCACCCCTTTCGCCGCCACCTCCTTGGCCATGATCCTCGTCATCGCCTCCACGGCGCCGTTGGTCGCCGTGAACGCCGCGTACCCAGGCAGGAGCGTGCCCATGATCGACGACGAGAAGGTCACGATGCGCCCCCCGCTGTTCGCCGGGATGCGCCTGGCCGCCTCGCGGATCACCAGGAACGTGCCGCGCACGTTCACCGCGAACATGTCGTCGAAGTCCTCCACGGTGGTGTCCACGAGGGAAGGGTACTTTGGGTTGAGTAGGCCAGCGCTGGCGACCACGATGTGCGGCGGGGAGCCGAACGCCTCCTCGGCGCGGCCGAAGAGCGCGCGCACGGCGTCCGGGTCGGAGACGTCGGCGCGGACGGCCACGGATTGGTGCCCGCGCGAGGCGAGCTCCGCGACGAGCTCGGCGCGGACGGCCACGGACGGCCGGCGAGCGGGAGAGGCGCTGCGCTGGACGGGAGAGGCGAGCTCGCTGTGTTCAGAGCTGCCATGGCTATCGACGACTAAGGTGCAGGTGCTTTGCTGTTGTGATATGGTCGCGCTGAGTCGTCAGTGGAAACTGGAAAGTGCGGGACTGTGGGTCTTCTGTGCAGGAATTCTGCTGTGGTGTGTCTGATCGATCGCTGGTCGCACAGTACAATTTATACAAGTTTAGTAAGTAGTATTAGTGAGGATCGGTGGAACGTGACATCGGGGGTGACACAATATGTTCGGGGAAGTCCAGGTCAATGGTGACACACGTAGTTGTTTTCTTGACCCATTAGCCGCCAGGGTCGGGGTGAGTACTGAGTACGCTAATAACTCAGGCAGGGTGATGACATGCACGGTGATAATACAAACTAATTTTATCCTAACACAAAGGTGACAGGTGGATTCAGTATGCTCCGTATGCCTTTTAATTTATTTTCAAACGTAGTACAGACATGGACCCCGTGATCCTCGCAGCTAAATTACAGATTAGAAGGGACTAATTGCATAATTTACAGCTAATTTACAAGTATAATGTATTAGCACTGTATTAGACTAATTTGTGAGTAGAATCCATTGGTACTAACTACTCCCTCCGTTCAAAATATAGCTACGTTCAACATTCAAAATTTGTTCCAAAATATAGCTACATACGAGTTATGAAGCCTGATTGAATGGGTGAATGGACAAAAATATCCCTCTAGAATTTATTGTCTTGTGGTCGTAGTTATAAGCATGGAGGTATATACAACAAGTATAACTACCATATATACCTGCATGGACATGTTTAATGAAGGGTATATGAGACATTTTATCACACTTCTTAATCTGTCCTAGAAAAGCTAAATGTAGCTATATTTTGGAACGGAGGTAGTAATAAATTTTACTCGCAAATTAGCCACGACTTATGTAATCAGTTTTGCATAGCCCATATTTGGTCCTTCTAATCGGCGTCAAAAGAGAGTTAACGTTTAGTCCTGAGGATTCAAACATGGTCATAGACTTTCATATATAGGCAACGTATCCTATGAGAACTGACTTCGTGTGAGAACTATGATAACTCCAACCAAGATCATAGGATCCTCATTCGATGGCCAGAGGTAGAGGTAGGTTATTTTAGCACTTAAACCCCGCCTCACCCCACCCTAATATCTTGTTTTGCAAATAACCCCCCATGTAAACTCACCCTAATCTCACGAGCCAGGGCGCATGCACGATACCCGCTTCGGTATGCTTCTGACGTTAATCATATTTGAGTTCAGATCATGTGGCTCAGATTTGAGTTCTCATAGGAATTGAGTTTTCATAGGATACATTGCCTAATAAGAAAGGGCAAGACCAATGCCAAAGTGAGTGGCACGTATTGTAATTTGCAATGTATGAGAAATTTGACACAAAAATATTAAACATTTGTTTTCAAATCTGGCTTTGTTATTTATGGATTTATAAAAAAAACTTTGCCATACCTTAAATTCTTTTGTCCTCCGCCACTGCTACGCCAAAATGACCTATAATTTCGGGGGAACAGACGGAGTACAGACTAACCAACACAGGAAGAACGTAACATCTACATGACCATCTATAAGCAAAAAACAATCGTCTCATCTCATAGTTCACAATGCACACAACCACAAATCACAATAAACACAATCTCTGTCTAAATCTCACTATCCCACATAACATTTTTTATGGTTCACATTTAATATAATCACATAAAAGAAATAGCAAACATCCAATATTATTACATTCAGTCTTAAACGGTCACTCATAGACCAAAATTATAGTGCATATATGTTTAGAAATGTTACAGTCGGCCCCTATCTTTTCATATAATCAGTGGTGCACCGGTAGACCTGACCGTGAAGTCAGACGATCTCATTCCCCTTTTCTAGCCTCTCTTTGCACTTGACCACGACGACGATTAGGACTACAGCTAAAATTCCTTGTAGAATGAGCAGTGGTTTGCCATTAGCTCTAGGGAGAGCTTACAAGCTCGGTAGTGTGTGGCGGATGGACAAGGTTCTCACCAACTCACCACCATGCCAATGTCTACTGGCAGGATTTCATATCAACAAACTACCCACGGGCCATGGTCACATTTTGACTACTATACCTACTTCACTACTTGTCCACGCTATCATACGTGTGATTTGTTTTCATTCTTTCTTTTTTCCTGAGAGGCAAAAGTATGCTTCCTGCAGCGGAAAAGGATAGAGTTCTGAAATAACTTTTAATAAGATGAACAAAGACGCAATGCGAGCTTCTAAATAAGATAATATAAGAGGCCTAAAAAAATTCCAAAAGAAGAACCAACAGACCAGCCCACGTTGATTTGGGGGATTGGAGAGGTAAACCAGCCCACACGGGCACATGAAAAGTGAATTGGGCCGTTGATTCACCGCAGTAAATGGGCCTGCTCTGTGGCGCAAATCCCAGCCTCTCCGTCTCGCTCACTCAGACAAAGCTTGTTGCGCTTTCCTAGCCCATCCCCTAAACTCTATGCTAATATGCTATGGAGTGTTCTCTGCAATGATGGATCAAATGGGGGTTTCTCTAATTTTTAAAACATCTAAATATTTTTATGAGAGCCATATCAGGGATAATTACCTGTGGAGCACCCTGCACCCTGTTTGTCTGAGACTCGGAGTTACTACTCCTTTGCCTCCTCTCACTATTAGAGAATGGAGCATTCGTCCCTCATAAGTACCGGTTGTCTTAAAACCCGGTACTAACGTGTCCCAGGGGGTTCCCGAGGGCCCTCGGACTATTTAGTACCGGCTAGTAACACCAGCCGGTACTAAATGGTGCCATTTAGTACCGGCTGGTGTTACCAGCCGGTACTAAATGGTCCCGGGGGGTTCCCGAAGCCCCCACGAATTTAGTACCGGCTCGTAACACCAGCCGATACTAAATGTTGGCATTTAGTACCGGCTGGTGTTATAAGCCGGTACTAAATGGGTCCACAGGGTATAGTTCAAAAGGAAAGCATATCCCACTTAATCACAAGTGATGCATAGGTGGGATGGTAGAGGGGGTTACACGTGAGGCCAGAGGTTGTGAGTTCGAATCCCACGAACCGCGCACGCGCATTTATACGTGAAAAAATCACGTGACTCGTGACTTGTGACTTGCGACGTTGCGCGTGTGCGAGCCTCCCGATAAGCTTACAAATTTTTTCTTTATTTTTTGGCTCGAAACCCGTTAGTACCGGCTGGTGTTACCAGCCGGTACTAACTGGCCGACCTCGCCGACCCTGCGGCCGCGTTAGTACCGGCTGCAGTAGCCGGTACTAACGGGGATGCCATTTAGTACCGGAAGCTCGGTACCGGACGCATAACCGGTACTAACGCGGCTTTGCGCCCAGTACTAAAGGTCTCTTTCCTACCAGTGTCTATCATATTTTGCTCAGAGCATCGTTCTGCCACAATCCTTGTCTACACGACGAGATCAAGGTCTGCAACGACCCTGTTGGTGCCCGTCAATGGAGAGGAAAATCGTTGGGCAGTACTATCAGGTTCCGCTCCTCCCGCGTCAGGTTTCTACCATGGTGGCTCGAGGTTGTTCATTAATGAGATTCACCTCTTCCTCAAGGGCACATATAGTCAAAGATCTCAACCTCCTTAGGGGCTGTTTGATTACAAAAGAATCCGGGTGAAACGTGGTAGATTGAATCCTGAAGTGACTTGTTTAGACATAAATCTTTCTAATCCTCCTCAAACCACTTTTTTTTTTTACAAACAACTCCTTAGGCATCAGGATAGCTCTCTGCTTGCGCAGAAAATGATTGAAAGGAGAGAAAGTTTGGTAACTTGGTTTGTTATGTTTCCTTATAAAGTTGGAGAAAAATATTTTTTTAAAAAATAATAGTTACTTTTTAAAAATATATTTGAAAAGATCCATTTGACTGCATTTCACTACAATATGTTTTGCCGTGGCAGCACGTAGACTAAAACCATTGTCATAACCGTCTAAAGTGAAACTGGATTGTTTCGAAAGTGGAGTGGGTGGAAATGTTCGTTGGTTGAAGGTGAAAAATCAGACGTTTCCTGCCAACTACTCTGCTGGCCCATCCGAGAAATGTACTCTGCCTGCAAACGTCGAGCGCCTATGCCTAATTGACTAATTTACCCTGTGATGAATTAGCAACAACGATGCGCGGTGAATCCCGGATGGTGGCGGCCGGCGGCAAGCTGTCTACTTGTCTAGAGTTTGGCACTAAACTCTGACTTCACTTCCAATTCCCGAATCCCAACTCGATCGGTCTACTGCAGCAGCAACTAGCGAGTCTGCAGCTGCATGCGTGCTTGTTTATTTGCACGGTAAGTATTGTCCTAGTTGCATGCAGCGCACGCAACAGATCTCGCCAGATGGACGTGGAACTGGTCATAAGGGCGTTTCCAACAGTCCTAGCCAGTTGCTGGCCAGGAGAAATCCACGTCATCTTGTGAACTTATATATAATATCTTAAATATTCTCTTTCCTTCTTTTAAGACCCACAAATGTACTATTCTTTACCTTTTCACTGCCATCTAGTAGAGTGTTGCATGTATTTTCCTCGATTCATAAGCTTCTAGCTAGCTAGGAGCAAATAGCTGGTGAGCTGATCTCTCTCCTCCACGTCATGCACTGAGCTGAGTCAGCCATCAAATAGCTAGCTCAAATAGCCTTATTGAGGACGCCCTAAGGTGATAGTACTAGCAATCACGGATTTCGAGGTCATCGCACTCGCTGCGACGAGTTGACGTGGTTGCAACTAGCGACGAGTCAGCACGAGCAGCAGCGGATACTACTAGTAATCACGAGTTAACGTGCAGCAACTAGCGAGTCTGCATACTCGTTCTGCTCGTGCTGACTTCTGAACAAACGATATGGTGATGCTCCGTTTACTTATTAATTACTACTCCGGATTTGCTTGATCAGAATCGATCGAATCGGAAGGGGCAGTCGTATCCGGCCGTCTTGATCACATGCACATGCAGTTTTGATCTCAAGTTTTGCTATTGAGTATTGATCGACTAATTCAACATTACTCGTGGCCTTTACGCAGGTCAGCTGCGCAATCCTCGAGGTCGTCTCATCCGCAACACCGACGCTGCTACTAGCACTGCAATGCCATGGCGGCCGGTCCAATCGATGGGTTTCCAAACATCGGCCGGACCTGCTCTGATTCCACATCCGACAATTCTTAAATTTGCGTAAAACTTAACTAAGAGAAAAATCTTAAAACTCACTAAAAACAGTCTGAAATTACTCAATAGTAGTTTGCAGGCGCCTGTGATTATGGCAGAGCAATGTGTGCCCAAAAGGATGGCAAACGGCCATATGCGATGAAAATGATCAGAATCAGTATTACGGCATGAAAAAAATGAAAACAATTTAGTGGTATTTTCTCATGTTTATGGAATGAACATATATAAAAATTGTGAAAAATAACTACAAAATTAGTAACTATATTATGAGGTTGATGTTACTAAATTTATCATGTAAACACATACAATTTTTACTATTTGAAATTGTAAATGGTTATAAATTTACAAGTCCAAGTGTTGTATCCATAGTATGTTAATGTTCAAAATAACTTATATTTGGAATACGATGGTCTATAGGCTTCCAATTCTTTTTAAATGGACGAATTGGTAGTGGGCAGCTTTGTAACCAGATCCATCATCACTATTGATTTTATTGATTTTTGGTCAAAGATGATGATGTATATAAAGTTTCTGGAGGGAGCAATTGATATTTCAAATAAGGCTCAAACGCTCCAAGCTAGTCAGATGATTACAAGAACCTACATCAGCCATATTCCAGTCTGGCATATTGGGGAATGGGGAGGCCATATTCCGGTCAATATAGGCTCTTCGTTTGGTGAAGCAGAAGTAACGAGCAGGTGTTGTATGAATTGACCCCCCCCCTCCCCCCCCTCCCCCGGTAAAATGAAGCTGATCGAATAGAGAGAAATAATGGTTGATGAATTTGTTTTTAAAAAAACTACCTCATCAAACTTGACCATAATATATATCGATCATATTTTTTCTACCACGCACAACTGAAGAGGTCCATATGAGCAGAGCTGGATATAGCGAAATCTGGCTATAGTCAAGCTGTGGCATCTTTATATTAGTACATCAGATGAAAAAAGAGCCATCATGTTTGCCGATAGTTAGGGTAAAAAATTCCTACATTAATCGAAAAAGAGTTGGATTAGGACCGTTGGATTTTAGTATTGATAACGCAAAAATCTGTGTCAAATACAATTAGTCTTAAAAGAAACCACGACGTTCGCCAAAAAAGGTCTTGAATTACTAGATTAATCGAAAAAAGAACATACACAGTTGGATTTATGAAGATAAATAATCATACTTGCTATATGTGTTATAGAACATATTTTCTTTCCGTCATGGTTCCATATTTGCCCAAAAGAAAACAAAGTTACATACTCACGTCATAAAACATGTCCTAAGAAAATAAGGTTAGGTAAAAAAAAAGGAAATATCACATCATCAACATGTCCGTTTGTGAACAAAATAAGGTCATGTCCTGACCAATTCATGTTGTATACTTGTCGAAGGGATTTACTCCAAATTTCAGTTTTACACCGCATACCAAAATATGATATTAATGATTCAAAATCAGGCTGTGTTACTGAGTTTTGTAAGCCATTCAATTTCAAATTAGGAAGATTTGATGTATGAAAACTAGTATGAGAGTTCTACTTGGAAAGTTTTTGAGGACTGGTCACTAGTGGTATATTGTAGAAGTACTCAACAAATCTTTGACGTAATTTATGGTCAACACACCGAAAGTGCTAGATCGTGCGGGTCGGAAACATACTAGATTGTGGTGTAATGGAATAAGCCGGCTAGGCCGATCTCTAAACCATACCCGATCAGGTCGGTTTTACATAGCTAGACCTGAGAAATTTGGTCACGCCGTTTTCTCAGGTTTTGCCGTAATAAGTAATTCAAGGGAGATAACTTCCACGCTTATTTGATGGAGGACGGCTATATTTTTGATTCAACAAGGAAAGGATAACCAACACACATATATGCCAGAGAATGACTAGTTTACGAGCAAACTAATAAAAGTTGTCGAAGCTCTCGATCGCCTGGCTAGGAGGGATAGACGTAAACTGATCGGATATGAGTGAACGTTGCCCACACCATATTTATTTTCATATTTTCTTTTGGAATGTATATCAGACACGGATACATATCGGATACAGATATAAATACAAACATTAATAAATACATATCAAACATAGGGCAAGACAGATACAAACAATACTGGTACAAAATATTTCCTCGGATACTGAGTAAAAACGACAACCATATATTTCACACTTGTTGTAATTGTTTTCTCACTCCACTAACCTAAATTATATTTAAGGCGGATTGAAAAATAAAATTATATATGCTATAACATTACTAGGTCACTTCACTTACCATTCTAAAAATCATCTAAGGGTTTTACAAATAAAGAATATGTCTATTTTGACAAAAAAAACATTGTTAATACAATAAAATTTTAGTCCATAGAATAAAATATGAATAAATAAGATCCAAATAATTTTAAATGAAGCACCAATAGATATATTATATTTTTGTGAAAAGTTTGGTACTAGTTTTGTAGTTTTCCGATTTTAAATGAATTAGTTATAAATTTTTAGAGATTAAATGATATTTTTGTTAATATAACTACCTAAATCTAATATCCAACTTCACTATCTGGATGATCTGAGTGGACATTCGAAAAATTTATCTGAATGACTGTCCAACCCTTTTCGGTCGGTCCGTGGAGTGGATATTATCCACTCTGTTTGCATGCCTTGGAGGGACCTTATTAGGGTGTGGACGTTGCCGCCGTGTCCTAGGTAGACTGGCAAGCCTAGAGCGCTATCTATGGTTGTGGACACAACGTATCAAATCAAACCAAATAAAATGCATTTATCTTTTTACCTTTAAACCCTAATCTATCTTTTGATCTCCCTGCTGTTCTTCCTCAAACCACTCTTTCTATATACACGTTTCGATCGTCTCAATGAAGCCTATGCAATGGTGTAATCTAATTTACTATTTGATGAAATCATCAAATCTGGTCTTGTTTTGGAAAACCAGTTTCGCTGGTTTGCCTATATTGCAATACAAATCTAATTGCTGGTGCCAATTTTGGTCATCAACATCATTGTAGTCCATTATATTTGTTGTTTTATGTACTCCTATATAAATATTGAGATATATCTGCGGGACTGAGATTGTAATGTTTAAAGGAAGTCTAATTCAGATCTTTCTAACCGTGTATCACAGTTTATACTCGCTGGATGCCTGGGATTTCATATTTCAACTCTCTGCATATGGACCCACTTGCTCAGTTGCTCTATACAAGCTTACTACTCCCATGCACGTACAATTTCGAAGTCATTACGATCGAGCACTTGGAAGTCGCCTCTTCAATGTTAACTAACCACGGCTAGCTCGCAGAATGATTTCGGCGATTAGTGGATCGATATGTTGGTGTTGGTTCCAGAACACGCAATTAATTTATTAAAATGAGCGTGTATCCATCTAGTCAAATCAACAGTGTTTCCCACATGTATGCTCTCTACTTGATCGCCAAATGAACTTGTGCTATTAATAATAAGATAACTAACCAATGAATGCATGCCTGGAGTACTATAAATACCCATGCATGCTAGTTTTAGACCATCACTCAACTCATCACCTACAAGTAAGCTCACACACAATGGCGGCCACTAAACTGGTAGCCCATGGTTTCATCGTCCTCTTGAGCATGGGATTAGCCAATGCTGCAGGAGTGGTTAGATACTCTAGTTCAGGAGGAACCGGTACGGGAGAGGGTAGCGGTGGTGGATCTGTGAATGGCGCTGGCTCTGGGGCCGGTAGTGGTGCTGGGTCTGGTGAGAGCGGTTCAGATGGTGTCTCTGCAAGTGCCGGCGGCGGAGGCGGCGGCGGTAGCAGCGAAAATGGTGGCTCTGGGTCTGGTAGTGGATCTGGCTCAGGTTCAGGCTCTAGCCAGTATAGTGACGACTCATATGATGGCTATGGTGGCTATACCAACGCTGGAGGTCACGGAGGTGGCGGTGGCGGAGGACAAGCTGGAGGTTCCTACGGGTCTTACGGCCAAGGTGGTGGCAGCGGAACTGGCTCTGGCTCTAGCGAAGCTGGTACATACGAGTACGGACCGGGTTATGCAAACGCCAATGCCGATGGCAACGGTGCAGGACAAGGCAACGGTGAGAATGGTGGCAGCGGCGGTGGTCAAGGTGGTGGGTCTGGCTACGGTAATGCAAACCCTTAGAAGTTTCAACTTCAAGAAGATGGAGCCCAACCTATGGTGTTTTCGGTTGTTATTGTACTAGAATTTGTTTTCTTTTATTTGTATCGTTATATGCATACGCTCAGTCGTATCGTATCGAATTAATAAAGGGCTCCATCGGTGTATAAGTGAACTTAAACAATGGCATGCAGCTCATATTGTGTGACCCGTGGTTGAGACTATACTATTATGCATGTGCGTATCCGTCCTCTATCTATATATGGCAATTTCTGAAGTAATCTAAGTCATTCTTCCATAATGTATATAAGTTTCGTATGTATACATTCTGATTGTGCAACATGTAAATTACTTCAAGATGACTTCTATTGTAACTTTTTCCGTGAATACGTACTCAGAGAGTTGCACCTCTTTGTAATAAGAAGAAATAATGAAAGTTCGAAATGTTCAACTTGCAATGCCAAAATGCATGCTGCAGGGTATTCCCTTGGTATCGAAATATTTGCTGTTGTTGACCTTTTTTTAAAAAACTTTGATCATTTGTCTTACTTAACAAATACCTATACAAGCATAATGTATTTGCCTATAATTTACTTTATTATCAAAGGCATTTTGAGCATGGCTTTCTTTTCATATATTTATAATATTTTTTTAAAAATAAGATAAATAGACAAAGTTTGTGTTAAAAGTCAACAACGATAAATATTTTGATAAAGAGGTAGTACATCATGAAACTAACAAACAGATCAACATCCAAGACTATTTACCTAGCCAACCCAAATTAAATTTGTAGCTCCAGTAGAGATCCACATCTCTCCCGTTTGCTTGATCATAATAAGTAGCTGCTCCACCTCCAAGACATCTCCACAACTCGTACATGGCATTGTGGAGGAGGCGGCATTTGGGTCAGGGCAATATATACCCCTTTATGTGCGCTTGCCCAGTGCTTGTGGCATCAATCCGGTCACGAAATCATGACGTGCAATAAACCTTGTAATAAGACCTTGTATGCTCTTCTTTGGTCACACACTATGACCAAATTAGAGCATTGTAATTATTCTTCTCCTTCTTAATGAAAATCGTGTCAAGGCACAGTCGCTAAAAAAAGTAGCTGCTCCACCGTTGCGTATGTACTTCTGAACACAGGTGAGTTCAATTCCACTTGTGGTCTTTCCACTTGTGGTCTTTTTGGAGCGAATGGCATGGTACAGAGGATTTGGGCCTAGGGCCACGACCCTAAGCGTGGCCCAAAATGCCCTTTGTAGTTAAGCTATTTTTGCTTGGCCCAACCATGTTTTCCGTCAACTGGCCCTATGCATGTGGCCCAGACAGTGAAGTCACCATCCATGTTGCCACATGCGTCTCTCCTGCTCTGCGTCCCACATGAGAGTGCACAATCCTCAGACCACAAGTGGTAAGACACCAGCGTCACCAGGGAGTTCAATTCCGTTTTACCCCTCCTGTTTCCTCCAAAAAGAAAATTGTGATCGATATCGTAGGTTGCACCACCAGTCCTGCAATAATGTTGTGTCTCGTGCATGATATCTTTAACTTAAACTGGCACAAGATCCTGCTGTCGAGCCATTGCTAAGCGTTTCG
Source organism: Digitaria exilis (assembly GCA_015342445.1). NCBI lineage: Eukaryota > Viridiplantae > Streptophyta > Magnoliopsida > Poales > Poaceae > Digitaria > Digitaria exilis. The sequence goes on along the minus strand of JACEFO010002219.1, from coordinate 1,078,916 downwards.
ACTCGCTCTTCGCCTTAATTTCGTGGCAGTTGTGGAAAGAATGATATATACGCAGCTCTGAGAAAAAAAAAGGCATTGGTAAGGGTTCTGTATGAATTTATAAGGGCAGAGAGGCAGTTTTGTAATCTTGAATGTCTGCCGTGTGTGAACCTGGAGCAAAATTCAGAGCAATCATGTTTAGACATCTGATATCCTCCATGCAACATGTTTATCCCGATAGGGTGTCCCTTATCTATGTCATCCCCATACAAAACTTGAACTCATAGCCCCCCTCCGCCCCCATCCATACAAAGGAAATTAGAACTCGATAATACTTTGTTCAGTTGCATAGGGTTTAATTCTGGACTGGGAATGATTCCAGGCATCAATCACGACTAGTTTATTTCTCTTAATGTTGAAAATTTTAGTAGACCATGGATTCCATCCAACAGCTGTACTAATTACCTCATGTTTGGTACACAAGAGAACATGATTGATTCCACACCCAAGAACTCATCCGGTTGGATTGGAACGTCAACACGGGTAAGCACACAAAACTTAAAAGGCCTGATTAGTTGGATTGGAGCCAACATGGTCGAGACCATAATACTGGGCAGCAGAGGCAGAACAGTCCAAGCTGCTGCAAGCAACCTTTGTGTGTTCTCATGTAGCCGCTGTCAAGGCACAACCCTGTGCCGATAGATAAACATACTGCTCCAACCGAGTGGGCCACAACCATTCTGGTTCTGTCGCTGTAGCACCACTGCAACAACATAGACCATTTGATAGGGTGAAAACCACCAGATCCGGACCGTGCACGTAGGCTTCTGCACTTCGAGAGATGCTATGATAGTCGATATTTTCTGTCACAAAAACATGAAATATCATTGTACTTCGTAATTTGTGATGCTCATGTGACGAAAATCGGTTTGTCACTTATCACGCACTATAAAAGGTGTTCTATGATGGTGGGAAGAAGGCTACTTAACCCCTTCACCTTAGAAGTGGGCAACTTGCATTAGCTATTTTTTTCGTCATAAAATTTTGATGAACCTTATTTTTTATAGATTTGTGACGCTCATATTTCGTCATTATCTGGGCCTAAAAAGATCATAATATGTCATGTGGCACACAACAAAGCTTATGTAAGGAATTTAAGGCCACTAAGCCAGTAGCCTGTTGCCACGTGGCTAGCAGGACATGCTAAGTTACTGCAAGGTAACCTACAAAATGACATCTCGAAGCGACTAGTGGTATAGTGGTTGTGCTGAAGCACTTGATCCAGCTCACATGTTGGAACCCCTGCTTCTCTATTTTCTTTGCTTATTTTTTTTCTCTTTGCGACAACTCTTGTGTTAGCTTTTTTTGTTTTTTTTCTCGCAATATTTTTAATCTTTCGTTACCATTGCTTTTTTCTCCTTGAGAAATTTTTACTTTTTTTTCCCTCCTTGTGATATTTTTACTCTTGCATTAACTATTGCTTATTTTGTTTCTCCTTGCGAAATTTTTACTCTCGTGTTAGCTATTTTTTGACCTAAATTTATATTTTATCGTTAGCTATTGCTTGCGACAACTCTTGCGTTAGCTATTTTTTGTTTATGGGAAATGCTATGCGGTAGACATCCGACGGATCAGCTAGTCTTCGGACGGACGCGTGGCACAATATGGTTCACGTCTTTTTACTGCTTCCGCTGCAGTTCCTTTTCTCCCTCTCGTCCTCATCTTCATCCGCTCCGCAACCGCAAGTACCCATTGCTCTCGTTCCTCTTCGATGCTGCTTTTTGCTTTGATCCTGCAGCCATGACCCTACGAGATTAGCACGCAAGCCGGTGAGATTACATGCCTAAGCCCAAGCAAACAATCTCCATGCCTCTCGCTGCCGCCCGAGGGAACGAAAACATCGTTGAGCCTGCCGTGACACGTGGCAGTACCACCTAATTTAAACTGGCTCAAGTGTGCCATAACATCCAATTAAGGACATTGGACGCACTTCAGACAGTTTAAACTAGGGAACTGTCGAGTGTCCCAAGGACTTCTCGATAAACCACATTATTTATCTTTGCCATACGACAGGATCGTTTTTGGTAAGGAAAACACAACAAACATTACCACTTTTACATAGCATATCAAGGTATTAAGGTGAGAATTATTACAAACAAGTTTTGAAGTAACCTTAAGTGCAAGGTCAAACCATTGCTAAGAGCTTAAATATAAACCAGTCGAGAAAGTTCTATTATACAAACTCCGGCTAACCCCTAGAATCACCGGGACCACGATGATCTAGGCCTTCGGGACCTTCTTCGCGACTGCTTCAGGAGCTGCTTCTGAAAAAACAACAAGAGAGATCCTCTGAGTACGAAGGTACTCAGCAAGACTTACCCGTCTTACCAAAAGAAAAGACTCTCAAGGAGTATGCAAAGCTTTTTAGTAGTTTGGTTGACTCAATTTCTTTGCTAAAAAGCTTACTAAATCATTGATCCTTAACTTTCAAGTTTTATACCCCGATTAAGTTATCACTTAACCATCTAAGTTGTAAAAGCTTTTCCAAACAAGTGGTATTAAGCTTCATCCAGCATATTGAATCACATGTCATCTCTTTCCACTTGTATTACTACGGAGGTTAGCAGCTGATCAAGTGCACTCATAACCAAGAGTTGTAGCGATCCGGACCGATTTACACCCTACAGGGGATACCTAATTCCCAGCCACGTACAGTTATTTCGACTGCACGCAACAATGTGGCAAGCACATGTAAGCGATATTTCCAATGTGGGCCCCACGTCTGGCGACCACCTCGTGAGTTTACCGGCTATGTCCCCGCCTTTCTCCGACCCAGCAAGCACAGGTAAGCGATATTTCCAATCTATGAACCAAACAACCTAATTGACTTTACTGGTCCCATACCTAGTAAGCAACAAGATAAAATCACTTGATCATTAGTTAAACCACGTCAACTCCTTAATCCATTCACCAATGTGAGCAACACTATAGGATTAAGCTCCATCTTAATCCTCCTATCCATTCTTGCTCACCTCTTTCTTTGTATGACAGAACTTTGATTCAAGCTTGACTTGGATTCATCATTAAAGCATTAGCTTAACTAAGCATGACTGAGTGATGCCATCTCATCTTGATTATTTAACATGTGGCAAAGGTGTCCTTATATCAAGGCAGGGTTCAATGCATCAAAGTAGGTTTCAAGCAATTCCTATACGTAATGCATATAAAAGCATAATGATTGGACACATGGAATTTCATAAACAATAGGAATGTATGCACCGGGGCTTGCCTGGGATCACAAGCAAGTTAGAGCCTTCAACGAAATCTTGAGATTCCAGAGCGACAACGATCACTTCCTTGTATTGCCGTTGATCCTCTGAGAGTTCAATGAGCTCACACTCTAGAACTTGAGATGCTAAAACGTAATGCAAGTTATTGAGATATGATATGCCACGCTTTTTAAAGAAGCTATGCAACTTTCCCATCTCGATAAAGTTGCAAGCCAACTCAAGCTACCCCAAGATTTTTAAAAGACAAGCCTATATTTTTCCTTTAATAAAACTTGCCCTAAATCATTTTTAGTTGATTTCAATGATTTAAAATCATTTTCTAAATGGATAAATCATTTAAATAACTAAATAAAACAATTTTATAAATCATTTCTAATTATTAAAAAGTTATTCAGAATTTTAGTATCTTTAGTAATTATTAAGCATTTATTTAATTAAGCTAAACAAAGGAATTAAATTAATCACCTACACTTAATTACTTAACATTTTTAATGGATAACTTGATTAAAAACAAGATTAGAAAAATTAATTTCATCATTTTTGGACTTTCCTATGATTTTCTATGAATTATCTTGTGAAAAACCGAATTTAAATCTAGTATCCAAAACCTAAAAGGACATTTTGCAAACCACCCCCCCCCCCTGAGGATTCGCTTCTTCTCCCCCGCGATCCCTCTCCTCTTCAAACAGAAGCCGACCTGTTGACTGGCCAGCTGCCGGCCTTGACCGGCGCTTTACCGCCGCCGGCGAGCTCCTTCGACCAAGGGGAAGGCACCTCCAGCGCCTCCACGACCCAGCACACCTATCTATCCTCTTCTTCTGCTGGATTGACGCCCGCACAATGACACTCGGCAGAGCAGGCGGCGACGCTTAACGGCGACGCGCTGGCCGGCTAGATGGCGGCTAGAACTCGACTCCCTTATTGCTTCGAAGCAACACTGGACCTTGGGAACTCATTTGCGAGCAGTATCACGTGCGGAGGTGATCTGAGATGGTCTGGCCACGTACGTCGGCGACCATGGTGGGCGGCGGTGGACAGAGATGGAGAAAATGGTGATTTGAGAGTTCTGCAGTGGATGTATGTCAAAGAGGGTAGGATTGGGAGGTAGAGGAGATTGAGTAGAAGGATTTGGCGGAAGGAATCGAAGGAGGAAGCTCGGACGGCAGAGGATTTTGCCGGCGGCCGAGAATTGGCCGGGAACGGTGAGGAGGAGGAAAAGAAGAAGAAAGGAGGCGAAGGATGGGTATTTATCGATGGAAAACGACCCTAGATGACCGCCACCACCTGTTGTTCGCACTGCCATGATGAACTCATGCGCGGCGACACGTGGCTGAGGTTACCGCCTTCGAACCGACGTCGGCCGCCATTGCTCCTCCTCCGAGCTCCGAACCATGATATTGCGGCCAACTTTTCTCTCAAAACTTCTTCTAAATTTGACAAACTCCAAACATAGAACTTGTAGAGTAATCCAAACACTCCAACTTTCGTTTTAACCCCTGACCGATATGAGCAACCACCAAAGCGGAATCTGAGCTCCAATGTCAGGCGAGTTTGATCCCCATTTTCAGACTCCGAATTTGAATCCTTCCAATTACTTTTGAATTTCTATTCAAACTCTCCTCAATTCCAAAAAAGGAAATTGTTCGCCAATAATTCAATTCCATTTTCTCTTTTCAAACCATATCAATATTCTCAACCGAAGGCTTGAATTTCAGTCAAATTTCCGAACCGGCTCCATGTGTTCATTCCATCTCTGAAACCCTAGGTTTGATTCGGATTCAAATCTCGAATTACTCCAAACTTTTGAATAGAACTTGACCATGCTCGAAATACAGAAGTTCTTTGCCTTGAATTTAATTTCATTTCTTATTTTTGGACCTCTATCAATTTCTCAACGGTTTGAGCTCAATTTCGGAAATTTCATCTCAGCCTTCAAAACTCTGAATTTGCTGAATTGTTGGTTGATTCAATTTTTACCTCAATGTATCTTATAAATCCGAACCCGATCATGACTTACCCAAACATAAAAGTTGTTTATTGTACTTTTCTTAACATCTTTCATTTCTACACCTTGGTCAAACAACCATTAGTTTGCTCATAATTTATCAACGAAGAGGGCTGTCCAATATGCCAAATCTGAAATTTGAATTTCCTATTTTCATACGGTGAATAGTAACATTTTGCTTTTTCTCAGATTCAATTAGTTGAGATGCTTCCAAGTCTCTTTTTGCCCCGACTTTCATTCCAATATTTTCCATGGGTCACATTTGAATATTCGAATTTCTTTCTTTCAAATCCCTATCGAATTTTGACCAAAATTTGACTTTGGTCAAATTTCCTTTGATATAAAAACATGGGATGTTACATGACGCGCGATGCAAAATCCACTGTCACGGTGATCTCACGACGGTTGTGCTCGTCGGATCTCGTGCAGGTCTTCTTGCTCGCGTGCGGGACCAGCAGACAACAAGCGGCGAGCTTCCCCGATGACGCGAGTTTCCCCAGCAGCGCGATTCTACGGTTGCGAGGAGGTGGTGGCGCAGCTTCCATGCGAGAACCCCATTGTCGCCTAGCCTTCCTCCTTTGTGACCATCACAACATCAGGATGTTGTAAACATGTTTTTACCATGTTGTAGTTGTGATTTCCTAGTGTTGTAACAATGATTTAAGATTTATAACTGATTTTTGATATGTTGCAATATGGTTTTTTCTATGTTTCAACGATGACTTCGTGATGTTTCACCTTTGATATGTGATGTTGCACATTTGGTAACACTATCCTCAAAATAAGACTTTGTGATGGTGCATTAGTTTTTTTTTGTTGTTGCATACAATGTTTTTGATGTCTCAACAAGTGATTTTATAAAATTTGTGATGTTATAAGGATTTCATGTGGATGTTTCAAGTATGGACTAGATGTTACACATAACATGAGCCCGATGTTGCTTGTTTCATCTGGATGTTGCAAATAATGTTGCGATGTTACAGTGTTTAAGTAAATGTTGCAATTTTTGCATGATGTTGCAATGTTACAAAATCTTTCATTGTTCCACTTGCACCACCATCCGGACGCTAGCGCCCAGATCGGATGTCCGGACGCTAGCAGTTCCCTTTGTTTCTTTTTCTCCTTGCCTTATTTTTACTCTTGCATTAGCCATTGCTTTTTATCCTTGCGACATTTTTATGCTTGCGTTAGGTATTTTTTGGACCTATTTTTTTTCTCCTTGCGACATTTTTACTCTTGCGTTAGTTTATTTTTTTTCTCCTTGCGGCATTTTTACTCTTGCGTTAGCTATTTTTCGGACCTAAATTTTCAGCGCCGACTGTAACACATTGATTTTATATTTTATTATCCAAGCGGCAGTCCACTGTTCAATTCTTACCAACACCATTTTCTTTTGTCTGGACTGTCCAATAATGAGCTGGGAGTCTTAGATTATACTGTGTAGTGCCTAAGCCTAATTTGTTTATAGCTATGAATTAATTACAAAAAACATAGATCTAAAGCTATATAAAGTTTAAACTGGAGTATACCATATTATATGTTCATTGCATATATTTACTCAAGTGGAGTCTAGCAAAATTGGATTTTCTATTTTATGATTTTTTTGTGATTTACTATATTTTTTAAAGATTAAGCCAAAATAACAAAAAAAGAGGAAAAGACAAAACTATGTTATTATAGTAAAACCGCCCTCCAAAACCGCTTGAGGGTGTAATTTGTCTGGTTATGAAAAGTTCAAAGGGTAAAATATCCGGTTTCATAGGTTAAGAGTGATGTAGTCGACCACCCATAAATTGGGTGGGTGGGTGGCAGTCTAGTAGAACGGCCATTACTACGCAAACCAATACACATTTCCTTACCCGGGGAGGACAAAAGCCTCTATGTGAAGGGTCGGGTTGCCTAATGATGATGATAATGAGTATGACAATGAAGACTTATCCTCGGGTGTAACGAACTAACGACTGCTCTGATGATGGAAGCGTCCACCATTACCCATTAGAACGAGCTAGTCCCCTTCATCTCCTGTAAGTCTGTAACAATGGCAGTAAACCCTGCTGAGTCGATTAGTTCTCTTAAATTATTTAGCCTCATAATAACACCATGAAGCTTTTGTGTATAAAAGCAGATGGCAAATATTGGTGTAAATTTTGGATTACAAGAGTTTGTGTAAGATTCGGTCAGCATCAGACATGTACATATGTTTTAATCCTTTTTGAGCATTTATTGAGAAATGAGTTTAATTAAATGATGATAATATCCTTTGAGCATGTATATGATGAACACAACCTTGTACATCTAATCAAGTACTAAGAAATACATGACGGAACCTAAACACCGGATGCAGTTGGTTAAAACCTTAAACCTCCCATTGGGAATGAGGTTGTTGGCCTGGCTTTTGTTCCCTCTCAAGGACAATGATATCTAATAAGCTCATACTTATGCGGCAATAATCGGTAGATGGACATCCAGAGGTCAATGTGTCCTAGCTATAGCTCTCAGGCTTCAATGATAGCGAAGCAACTATTTTGGTGGAGCTGAAAACCTTGAAATACTATTTGGTAAAAGGGTTAGTTGGATCCACGTCATTACAACTTTCACGTTTTTGAGGCGCGCCATTACAATTTCTCATATATTTGATATATGCCATTATATGTACGTCTTTAATGCTGTTGGACCCGCCTGCAAGCGTATGTGTACAACTCGTATTTCTATATGGACCAAAATACCCTTCCCATATCTCCTCTTTCATCTCACTGACACGTGGACCCCATGTGTCATCCCCTTCCTCTTCCCCATGTTCCTCCTCGATCCAGCGGTTCCACTGGCCCAATCTAACGTGACGGGTGCTTTGCCTGGCTCTTTGATTTGCTGCGCTCGTCGGTCTGCTTATCAGCTCCCAATCCACAGCCGCATCCTCAAGCCCCATGCCACCATGGACATAGATTCTGAGCTCGACTTCGAGAAGCCGGGCATCATGCGCATGTACAAGAGCGACCGTGTGTCCAGTGCTTCGACGAGCACCGAGATCCGCCTTTCTACCACCCGGGCAGGGTGGATCCAGGAAAAAGGCTTCCCATCGTCTTTTTCTTCCACAGCGGCATGTTCATACTTCACACTACCGCCTCCCCGCTCTACCACATCTATGCGACCTCCCTCACCGTGATGGTCCCATCGTCATCATGTCCATCAGTTAACACCTTGCGCCTGAGTGCCGCTTCCCCACTACCTACAAGGACGTGTTCGTGGCTCTCAAGTTGATTGTCATCGTGTGTCGCATAGAGGGAGCCGAAGCGGAGCCCTGACTCGTCGTGCATGGGACGCCTCCCGCATCGGCGTCGCCGGGGATAGTGCTGACGCCAAGATGGTGCACAACGCCGCGATACGGCTATGGGGGAGCAAGAGGAGGCGCGGCGAGCGGGACCCCGATGGCGGAGAGCAGGAGGCGCCGAGGGAGGCCTCCACGGTGGAGGAACATGAGAAGGGATGGAGGAAGGTGATGACATGTGGACCCGCATGTAAGTGAGATGGAGAAGGTGATGTGGCAAGGGTAGTGCCGTCAATATGGAAATATCAACAGGACACATACGCCTGCATGTAGGTTCAACAACATCAAAGACCTACATAATGACATATCTTTAATATACGAGGAAATGTAATGGTCTTCCTCCTATAGCGCGAAAAGTAATGGCATGCCTGAAATTTGAAAGTTGTAATGGCATGGATCAAATTAACCCTTGCTAAAATGTTTTTTTAATGTTAATGTGGGTAGTTTTAGGGACAATTAATTCTTTGGGGGCGAAGAGATGCCAATGAAGCCACATTTTGAAGATCTTTTTCTTTAGTGTAAACAGTCTTGGGGTTCTATAAGGATGATGCTATTCCTTTTACCCATTTGGCAGTATATACTTCATTGTAAGCCAGTGAAAAATCATGCCAAATAAGCACGTAAACTTTTTTTTAGTTTATGACCTAGTTAAGGATGATCAAAGTTTGCCTACCTCTACCTGTAAAGCGTTTCAAAGTAGTTCGTTTAAATTAAGGTTGCACAGTTTGATAACTTTAGCCTCATATATATGCATATCCAAAAACTGAACTCATCTCCAAATATGACCATTGACCATCTTTCCCAATGTACACCTACTCATCAGGGCTATGCTTTAGTTTAAGATGTCATTAATTGTGCTACAGTTGATTAAGCAATTGCCAAGAGGAGAACTAAAGAAACATATCGTTAGCTCGATCGTTGCGTTCAGCGCATCTCTTTCATTAAAGCCCATACATTTTTTTAGTATCATAAACTTTAGTAAAACTCGTGGTGGTGTTTTTTCTTTTCATTTTTTTACTATAGTCATCTAAGAAGAGACCGGAAGACATGGCATCTCTGTTACATGTTGCTAAGGTAAACTAGAGGAGGATCTGCTTGTACTTCAATTTGCTCCCTTCTCAACAGCTGTTACCGAGTCATGCATTTACCAAAGTCAACTACGAAAATCACGAGGTCACTGCCTGTGCAACTGCAATAGAGAATTGTTCAGTCCGTCAGTGGATGTAATGCTTGTGTTGATTGTAATTCGTGCTGTTCAGAGCTCATCCATGCCGTCGTTTTACTTTGCTTGACAGCTAGGTAGTATTACGGTGCTCGATGACCATTGACCATTAACAATCCCTGTCTTGATTATGGCGATCGATTTGGTAGTCATCGTCTCGGTTTGTGGTGTCGCTAGCTGTTCATGTTTCAGAGAATAATTTAGTCAAATACATTGGTACGACACTCATGTACATGCATTTGCTGAAAGCTATGCATACTCATCCATGTTGAAGCCTATGCATATTCTCAAGTTTTTAGTATGGAACGGTTTATCCATAAAAATAACTAAAAGGTCGTTTCAGGTTCCAAATTAGAGCATACAACGTACAACATATACTCTCTTGCTGCTTGAAAACGTATGTGCAATAGGTGTTTGACCTTGGAAGTTAAGTGATTTCTTCCAATGCATAACATATATATAGTCCTCAATAACTCCCCGAATGCACACATAAAATTAATCAATTTAATGCTTAATAGACTACGTAAATAGTTTATGGAATTGTCCTATGGAGCCCGTTAAACAAAACAGTTCAACATGCACGCAATTCACATCACTTGAAGCAGTGAAAAAAAAGTATGAAGAACATTAATATTTTGATGGATGTTTTGTCTTTTTTTTTCTCAAATGATGCTTACTAATACAATGATAGACTGTTTAAATAAGATGAGCTAGTAAGCTAGCTAGGTTCAGTTTCAAAGGGGCCTTCTGGACACATATATATGATCATATTAATCATCACAATTTGGTGCCTTAAATTCTACTATTTATGGTCCCACAGAGATGATTATAAACGGCTTGAATTAACCAGATCATCCAGAGAGGAGAGCCAAATAACAAGCTCAAAGAAAATAATATGTTATCACATCGCTTCTTGTACATACGGTGTAGGCAAGTCAAGGAGCTCCACCTACCTAATTGGTTTTTAAAAACCTCCACTTGTTGGCATCTACTGAACACTGCACGGCCTCAACGTACTATAAATAGACATGCTGCTTTTCACTCAGAAGTCGTCTCAATCTAGTGTCCTAGGTAGTAGCTCACAATGGCAGGAACTAAGCTAATAGCGCTTGGGTTCATTGTTCTCATGAGCATGGGGATAGCTAACGCTGTGAGGGTGGCTAGATACTCTAGTGCTGATGGGACGGGTACAGGAGGTGGCTATGGCGGTGGGTACGTGAATGGTGCTGGCTCAGGGGCTGGGGGTGGCACAGGATCAGGTGAGAGCGGTTCAGATGGTGCTCATGCATCTGCTGGAGGGGGTGGTGGAGGGGGTGGAGTTAGCCAATACAATGGGTCTGGATATGGTGGAGGGGCTGGGTCTGGTTCAGGTTCTAGTGACCATAGTTACTATGATGGAGGTTCAGGTTACGAAAAATCTTCCAGTGCTGGTGGCACGGGCGGTGGTGGCGGCGGAGGACAAGGTGGTGGTAACTGGGGATCTAGTGGTTATGGTGAAGGTAGTGGCACTGGATCTGGCTCAAGCTACGGTAATACGTACTGGGATGGAACAAATTACGCAAATGCAAATGCTAATGGCAATGGTGATGGCAAAGGCAATGGTGAGAATGGTGGAAGTGGTGGTGGTAAAGGAGCTGGATCTGGGTATGGTGATGCCAACCCCTAATTTATATTATTGACCAGTGAGTGTAAAGGTGGACCAACTTTATTTTTTTTCATGTTAGAGTTTTTTCTTCTCTGTGATCGTATCATTATTTAGTCAGTTAAGGACAAAGTAATAATAAAGGGTTCCACTGCTCAAGTCAATATCGAGTAATGTTATGTAATCTTATCCGTTTATCAATGAAATGGTATTCTTTTATCATTTAGTACTCTCCCCATGTCCAGAGATATGTTACTTGTATCAAACTGAACTGTGCCCCCGCGCCCCCCACATCAATGTATTTTTATTCCACAACAATTTCACCAAGTTAAATGTAAGGAGACTCTATTTGTAAAAACTCTGGTAAGAAACAATTTGAAAGTACTCATAGTACTCTGCAGTCACCTATGGCCCTATCCGGTGGCCCCATCACAGATGCCCATCTCCATTTCCCCCAGCCGTCCATTCTACCAAGGCAAGTTGCACCGCACTATATAGGCTGCCACCGCCCATCGTATAGAGAAGGGCTAGCCCTGTACTTTCAAGGGCCGTAGGACATAATCTATGCAATGGATCTTTAGACTATACTCCTCTGTCCCCGAATTATAGTCGTTTTGCGTGTCCGTGTCACGAGTTTGACTAGGTTTGTAGAAAATACGTGCAACATTTAGATCTTCAAATATTTTTTATAAAAAACTAGACCTTAATATCTCTCTAATGATATATATAATGTACCATAAAATTTATTATATTTTATATATAATTGGCCGTAGTATTTTCTCGGGAAGTGAGAAAGACTATAATTTTGGCACGAAGGGAGTACACACAAAATGTATTTTACAACCACATACACAAAATTCTAGGATATTTATTAGCACACCATTCATCCTCAAATAGTGGCACATATTAAAGCAGGTCTAATAACCACGCTCGTCTGCGGGCGTCTGGTGTATGATAACGATGGACCCGCTGGCATTTAATGGGTATGAGAGAGCTTAGCCAATCGTTGCATCCCATTCTGTTTTCACCATCGACTGAGGGTAGGTGTGTTGTGAGACGCCACCTCTCTATTTTTCCCTCTTCCTCGTTGGTTTTCACCAGCCTCACGTGGATCATTAGACTTGCTCTTAAACTTGACTTAAAAGAGCTTGGTTTAGTTATTGATTATTGGTAAACAATGTCAATATTACAATTGAAATTCTGGAAGTGGCAGAAAAATGGATCTTTAAGTAGAAATAAAGGGAACACACAGATAATTAAACTGAGGGCCACAAATTTTGATTACACAAAATAAAGGCGTGAAACGGTGCAAGAGAGTTAAATGGAACCCTAACCAATAATGGATCATTGAATTGAATCATAACCAATAAATTATTTTCACATGGCTATGGCAGGTTGGCACTAGCAAATAGTATCTCATAAGAGTTCATGTTGTCCGGGGGAAATGTGTTCGCCAAACTGGCCACTCCGAGCAGTATATACACATATTGATAGGCTTAAAGTGGAAAATAATGTAGAAGCACCAAAGCTGAGAACTAATAAGTGAATTGAGGATGCTATTTAGTTGGCTAGACCTATACAGAATTATATTAATGTGTTCGCCAAACTGGTGACTCCGAGTAGCATACGCAGCATATTGATAGAGTTAAAGTAGAAAATAACATAGAAGCAACCAAAGTTGAGAACCAATATGTGAATTGAGGATGCTATTTTGTCGGGCTAGCTAGACCAATAGGACTATATTATTACGTCAGGACTGGCGTGTTGAGGAGGCAATATTCGGCGCGTGCAAAGGTTTTCAGTGAAGCAGATGCAGTGAGTGGGTACGTTGGTCTATGATCTGGGAGAAAAAAAAAACTAAAAATTGCACTCTTCAATTGGATAGAAATTAAGGTTGCTTCGAATTTGCTTCAAATAAAGAACTGTCTGCTCAAAGCTTTTTGGTTAATCAATCCATTTCTACAATTCACGAATCAAGAGGAGGTTCATTTGGGCAGGATCGAATACAAAACTGAGCTATAATCAAGCGGTGGAATAAGGAAGTAAGACAGAACGTGTTGCTAGATTGATATGGAGAATTGTACAAATTTCTTTTAATATTTTACCTCCTCAAAGTGTTCACCATATTTTTGGTGACTAGTTACTTGGGGTGGATAAGAAACTTAGACACAAAATCTTGGTAGCAGCTTGCACTTTATGCTGGGCATTGTAGATATGTCGAAATGATGTGGTTTTTAACAATACAAAAGCTTTCTCCTATACAGGTGATCTTTTGAGACACACATTGGATGCGGTTCTGGTCTCTATTGCAGAAGGAGGAGGGGCGACGACTTTTCATTTGGGGATGTTGTATGCTTGAGTTCGCATCGGTGGAAATTTTTAGTAATAACGAATAGTGTTTTAGTAATAGACTTCTTGCTATTTAAAACATTAGTCTTTCGTTATTTTTTTAGAGTTGTGTGGAACTTGATGTAATAATAAACAACTACATATACCTATCATTGCATATGCTGGAATATTGAAATATATTCCCTTTTCTAAAAAAAATAATCAAGCGGTGGCTTGCTTACTGTTAGAAATTTAGGCAATTTCAGTTGTAACTTAATCTAGAAAAATATAGACAACATGTTGTGACATTAGATATGTGCACATGTGATCTAAATGTATGATCATACAAAGGATACTAATTATCACAAGAAAAATATACCCAGCGACAGAGTTGGATGCACTAGTTGTTCCGCTTGATGCGGTGCAGAAAAGTTGCCATGCCGATCAACAAAGAGACGCCGGAAGAAGACGATCACCGATGCCACCAGGAAGAAGAGAATGAAGCGAGTAGTCGTGCCGCTTGCGGACACTCCCGAAAACGTGATTGTCGGCCTTCCCCCGAGTAGGCGAACTCACGGACAGCTGCGTTTCGGATGGCTATTCTTCCAGTACTCGTGCGTGCAAGGACTGGAACAGGGAAGCTTGAAATAATGCAGCAGAAGTGTGGAAAAACCAGCCTCATATTTTCAAGCACGTGTCTTACTTTTTATAAGCAACCCATGAAGCTGAACAGGTGCATACGCTAGTGGCAAAGAGCAGCCCAACGGAGGACCATAACGCCACAAAGCAGAACTCCGGTAACCTTCCTTGTAACTATTCTCATTTAGGACAAAAACTCCCGTGAGTTACTCCCAGCAGTAAATAGCTTGAGCCCATGTATATCAAACCATCCATTGTTAAGGATAATTTAGTAATAATTACATATGTATTAGTTGACTCTTTTATAGGGATGGTTTTTTAGTGTGAAAATAATGTTATCGTGATATCATTATAAACCTATGCTACTTTGTATACTATCCATACCACTAGTGATGAAGCTATAAGGCACCATAAAAGAGCTCAAAACTAGAGGATGTGCATGTACCTCAAGTTGTGACCTTCTCTCTATGAAGTGTGCAGACACTTAATGATTTATTAGTAAGGCTATCCCTAACCCAATGACTAAGATGGTGTCCATAGCATTAAATAGGCTGCCACATAAGCAATTTGATGATGTGGCAGATCATTTAAGCAGGGGAGAGAAGGACATGGTGTCTTGCATGAGAAATCATGTCTACACAAGAACCAAGAAAGAAATTATGATGATAGGGAGAGTAATGGAGAGAGAAGATATAGGATTGGATGATAATTTATTTTTAGGAAACTATGCATTGGGGAGGTGATTTCTATGCATAGTGTCCAGTTGACATGCATGTATGAACACTGTATAAGATGGTGTACAATTTGCATCCGTTGTTGCCTCGCGCTATCCAGATCATCAACGAGTCACGTGGCTATCAAACTGAACTACGAAAATCACGAGGTCATCGCCTCCCAATGTCAAACAACAGGAGAATTGCCCAGTCCATCAGTGGATGTAATGCTTGCATTAATTGTAAAACGTGGAGCTGTCAGAGTTGGCCCAGACCGTCTTTTATTTTCTTGGCAGCAAGTGTATACAATTCCGCGTTTAGTTACAAAGATTGATTTGGTGATCCCTTGTTAGCCGTGCTGCCAGCTGTTCACATTTCCCGGAGTTTAGTCAAATGCATACTCCCTCCATTCTCAAATAGCGAAGTAAACACAATGTACATGCATTCAAAGTTTGTGATTGCATATGACGCTCTAGGCATATTGTTCATTAATTTAGATCTCCTCGAGGTTGATAGAATTTGTTTGCCTGATTAGTGAATTAGTTTTTTTTGGAAATGGATTAGTGAATCAGTTAAGTGGTCTTGCTATCTACTCCTCTGTCTCTTTTTATTTGTCGCCGTTGGTGTACGTGTCACGAGTTTGACTACATTTGTAGAAAATACGTGCAACATTTAAATGTCCTAATATTTTTCATAAAAAACTAGATGTAAATATCTATCTAATGATACTTATATTATATCATAAATTTTAATATATTTTTTTATATAATTGACCGTATTGTTTTCTCGGGAAGTGAGAAAGACAGATATTTAGGGACGGAGGGAGCATGTGCTATAGCGAAGTAAACACACTGTACTCCTACCTTAATTATAACTTAGGGGTATTAGAACAAGGGAGCAGGAAAGGTGCACATGGTTATTTGAAGAAAATCTTACATCTATACTCATTTGATATGCATGCATTTTGAATATGGTATGGAACAATCTAACTATAAAATGTCTTCAATATGTCATGTTCCGTAGGAGCACAATCCAACAACTTCAAATCATTTTTTCGCCCATGGGGTACATAGGATTCAACCCAACCTCATCTGTAGCTTTCTTACCATCTCAACTATACATCACATCTGACTTATGTAAAAGATTATTTATTTTTTAGTTCATCCAAATGCCTCGGCCTCTATAGACACATAGATACATATGTTGGGATGAAAGATGGTTTCTCTAGTAGTGTTAGCTAGAACGTTAAATGAAACGTGTAGTAGGCTTTCCGCAATTGTTGTGTCTTCTATTGCTAAAATGGAGTTCTCCAATTATCCTGTTTTGTCCACAAATAAAAAAAGGATAGATTTAATAATTAAATTAGAAGCAACAGTTTATGGAATTATTGGAGCCCATTAGACAAAACAATTCAACATTCAAGCATAGTCTCATCACTAGAAGCAATGAGAAAGTATATACGAAGAGAAGTAATATTTTGATGGATGTTTCTTCCTTTAGTTTTAAATTATGAATATATACTAATACATTGATAAATTCACAGGAATCAGCTAGGTTCAGTTTCAAGTAGCACGCCTTCTGGACAATTCACAGGAATCAGCTAGGTTCAGTTTCAAGTAGCACGCCTTCTGGACACCATTGACCACATTAAACACCACACCTTGCAGCTTTAGTTTCTCCTATGAATGTATGATCTATGGAGATGACTTCAAAGAAGCTAGCTCAACTTAATCAGACACTAGTAGAGAATCGAGCATTCGTCCCTCTCACGTTAGTACCGGTTGTCTTAAAACCTGGTACTAACGTGTCCTTGGGGTTCCCGAGAGCCCTAGGACCATTTAGTACATGTTGGTGTTACCAGTCGGTACTAAATGGTCCTGGGGGTTCCCGAGGCACCCGTGCATTTAGTACCGGCTTGTAACACCAGCATCTAATAAGGTGGAGAGCAAAAAGAAAAGAATAGTGAAAATTTATTATCACATCGCTTCTTGCACATGTGGTGTAGCCAAGTCAAGGCGCTCTCCACCAATCCAATTGACTTTTAAAAAGCTACTTGATCTTCTATTGAACCACTGCATGGCTTCAAGGTACTATAAATACACATGCTGTTTTTCACTCCGAACTCATCTCAACCTAGCAGAGTCTTTGTAGGAAGTAGGTGCACAGTAGCTCACAATGGCAGCAACTAAGCTCGTAGCGCTTGGGTTCGTTGTCCTCATGAGCATGGGGATAGCTAATGCTGTGAGGGTGGTTAGATACTCTAGTGCTGATGGAACGGGTACAGGAGGTGGCTATGGCGGTGGGTACGTGAATGGTGCTGGCTCAGGGGCTGGGGGTGGCACAGGATTAGGTGAGAGCGGTTCAGATGGTGCTCATGCATCTGCTGGAGGGGGTGGTGGAGGGGGTGGAGTTAGCCAATACAATGGGTCTGGATATGGTGGAGGGGCTGGGTCTGGTTCAGGTTCTAGTGACCATAGTTATGATGGAGATTCAGGTTACGAAAAATCTTCCAGTGCTGGAGGCACGGGCGGCGGCGGCGGTGGAGGACAAGGTGGTGGTAACTGGGAATCTAATGGTCATGGTGAAGGTAGTGGCACTGGATCTGGCTCAAGCTACGCTAATACGTACTGGGATGGAACAAATTATGCAAATGCAAATGCTAATGGCAGTGGTGATGGCAAAGGCAATGGTGAGAATGGTGGAAGTGGTGGTGGTAAAGGAGCTGGCTCTGGGTATGGTGATGCCAACCCCTAATTTATGTTATTGACTAGTGAGTCTAAAGGTGGCCCAACTTTTATTTGTTTCACGTCCTAGTTTTTTCTTCTTTGTGATCGTATCATTATTTAGTCAGTTAGAGACAAAGTAATAATAAAGGGTTCCACTGCTCAAAGTCAATATCGAGTACTCTTATGTAATCTTATCCATTTATCAATGAAATGGTTCTTTTTTATCATTTAGTATTCTCTCTCCATGTCCAGAGATCTCTTAGAATATCATAAATAAGTAAATAACCTTCTCTGTGTGTTACTGTTACACGTTCTGATGTCTACAGCATGCATGCACATCAAGCAAGCGCGTCAAATTTATGCTCTAAGTGGTGTTTGAAATGAATAATATCGTCTGATTCAAATTTACCTACAGTTTTGCTACTGCTTAGTGCTAATTCCGGATTATTATATATGTGCACCAATATTGCACGAACGTTAATGTTGGCACAAAAAATAGTAGCGCGAGCCAACACACAGAATATATTGCACAGCAAGAACTTTAGATAATAATCTGATCCTTGATTAATGTCCAAACAGTAACGTAGGGCAATAATCCAAGATAAGATTGAAAGACTTGGTAAAAATACGGATGCCTATCTTGGCTCTCCGTAGTTGCATGTTAAATAGAGGCCAATCAGCCAGAGATTACAAGGTTGCGATCTGTTTACAACTTGGTTTACAAGGTTAACCCTTTCCTATCTCTAACTTCCTATTTCTGTTACATACAACCGAAACTTCCATGCATGGTTACAATTCCATGCATACTTCGATACATCTTTACAATTCCATGTATGGTTACAGTTCCATATTGCTAACACCCTCCCTCAATCTAAACTCTTCCTGCGCATGAGTCTTAGATTGCCTTTGAAGTCTTCAAACTTTTGAACTAGAAGGGCTTTAGTAAAACCATCTGCTAGTTGATCTTTGGTTCCAATAAGTCGCACTTGAAGCTGTCTGGCAGCAACTCTTTCACGAACAAAGAGAAAATCTATCTCAATGTGTTTTGCTCTTGCATGAAACACTGGATTGGCTGCTAAATATGCAGCGCCAAGATTATCACACCATAGACACGGTGGTTGTTTCAAATAAATCCCAAGCTCAGCTAGAAGTGTTTGTACCCAAATAACTTCAGCAGTTGCATTAGCCATAGCTTTATATTCTGCCTCTGTGCTTGATCTTGATACAGTAGGTTGTTTGCGAGCACTCCAAGAGATGATATTTTTCCCAAGGAAAACAACAAAACCTCCTGTAGACCTTCTGTCATCTACACTTCCAGCCCAGTCTGCATCAGAAAATACACTAACCATCATAGATCCTGACCTTTCAATTTTCAAACCAACGCCCAAAGTATGCTTGACATATCTCAATATTCTTTTGACTGCCGACCAATGAACAGTGGTAGGACTATGTAAAAAGTGACATACTTTGTTGACTGAGAAATCCAAATCTGGACGTGTCATTGTAAGATATTGTAATGCACCAACAATACTTCTATACCGAGAACTGTCTTCAGAATTTAACAATTCTCCTTCATGCTTAGATAATTTTTCTGATGCAGAGAAGGGAGTAAAACATGGTTTGCAATTTAACATACCAACTCTCTTTAATATATCTTGACTATATTTCTCTTGAGATAGAAGTATACCATTGTCTTCCTTTGTAACTTCAATTCCCAGAAAATAATTAAGCTCTCCAAGATCTTTCATTGCAAAATCCTTCCTAAGATCTTGCAGCAGTGCTGAAATAGCTTCTTCAGAAGAACCGGTAACAATTATATCATCAACATAAATAAGCATGAATATTGTGAGCTTTCCTCTAGAATAAATGAATAAAGAGGTATCTGATTTAGAAGCCTTAAAACCAAGATCAACAAGCTTACTACTCAGTCTCGAGTACCAGGCTCTAGGAGCCTGTTTTAATCCATATATTGCTTTGTCTAATCTGCAGATAAAATGAGGTGAACTAGCATTTTCAAACCCAGGAGGTTGTCTCATATAAACCTCTTCTTCCAGAACACCATGTAAAAACGCATTATGTACATCTAGTTGTCTTAATATCCAACCCTTTGAAACTGCAACTGAAAGAACTAGTCGTATAGTAGCAATTTTAACAACAGGACTAAAAGTATCCTCATAGTCAATTCCATATCGTTGTTTAAAACCCTTTGCAACTAATTGTGCTTTATAGCGATTAACCGTTCCATCTGACTTTTTCTTGATTTTATAAACCCATTTGCAATCAATAATATTTGTACCTTTCTTAGGAGAGACAAGATGCCATGTCTTGTTCTGAAGGAGAGCATTATATTCCTCCTCCATAGCTTGCTTCCACTTGGGATCATCCATTGCTTCTTGTAAAGTCCCTGGTTCATTATTCACACACATACTGCACCATCGAATAGTACCATCAGTGAATTGCTTAGGCTTAGAAATACCACTTTGTGATCTTGTTCTTGGTCTGACCACTGAAGTAGCTCCTGTATTTCCTGGTGCAGCCTCTAGTACAGCTGCTGGCGCATTGCCTGAATGCGCACTGGATTCTCTTGATGGAGAAGCCAAGGAGGATGCTGGCGCTGCTGCTGGTGCGGACAGTGCTCCTGCCACGCCCGTCGATCCGCCTGACACGGTCATTGAAGTTGTCGGCGGCATTGCCCCCCCCCACGCGTCAGGTGTTGAGAGGACCCGGCCAGCGCTGGCGATGCAACCATCGCAGGTGCTGGCGCAGGCGGATCAGCGTCGGATTCTGCACCTGATGCCTGTAGCGAATCACCATGGGATCCAGTGCCCTGATCTTCTGGGAGTATACCGGATCCTGAACTGAAGATATTTCCTGAACCCTGTTGACCAAGAGGCAATACACAATCCTGATCTTCAGGGTTAATGGTAGAATTATCATCAGTATATGGAACAGTACAATTATCATTCCCACAAGCAATATTACGAAGATGCTCAGGAAGTAACAGAATCTCTTTTCGAAGTTGAGCTCCTGCATTAGGATGAAGACTTTTGAAAGGAAAGACAGTCTCATCAAAAATAACATCTCGAGAGATGTAAACACGTCCAGTGGAGGGCTCAAGACATTTAAACCCTTTGTGTCGTGAGCTATAGCCAAGAAACACACACCTAGTAGAGCGGAAGGCTAATTTTCTTGTGTTATATGGACGTAAATTTGGCCAACAAGCACAACCAAAAATACGAAGGGAGGTGTAATCAGGTGTTTCTTGCAAAAGGCGTTGGACAGGAGTATCATAACCAATGACCTTGCTAGGTAGCAAATTGATGAGATATGTTGCTGTCAAGAAGGCTTCATCCCAAAATTTTAAGGGCATAGATGCATTGGCTAGGAGAGCAAGACCAACTTCAACTATGTGGCGATGTTTTCTTTCAGCTGCACCATTCTGTTGATGAGCATGGGGGCAAGATACACGATGAGCTATGCCTATGCGCTGAAAGAAAGAGTTTAATTTCTCATATTCGCCTCCCCAATCAGTCTGCATAGAAATAATCTTCCTATTAAACTTTCTTTCCACTAGATTCTGAAAGTCATGAAAGACTTTAAAAACATCAGACTTGTGTTTGAGCAAGTAAATCCAAGAATATTTGCTAAAATCATCGATGAAGCTAACATAGTATGAAAATCTCCCCACAGATGTAGGAGCCTTTCCCCAAACGTCTGAAAAGATTAATTCAAGAGGAGCTTTCGAAATACTATTAGACTTTGGGTAAGGAAGCTGATGACTTTTAGCTCTCAAACATGAATCACAAACTTCACCAATGTTTTCATCACTAACACAAGGAAGATTATTATTCTTGAGCACACGCTCGACAATAGGAAAATCAGGATGCCCTAAACGACTATGCCATCTCGAAGTAGACAGCTTTATTGCACCAAAACTTGTTTCTGTGGCTTGGACCTTGAATGTTGCGGAACTAGAGGATAGAGACCGCCCTCACATCTGCCTTGATGGATGACCCTCTTCGTTTCCCGATCCTTAATAAGGAAGAAATTAGGATGAAATTCAATAGATGTATTATTGTCAGAATTCAAGCGATGAACAGAAACTAAGCTTTTATTTGCACTAGGCACATGAAGAATATTTCGAAGATGTAAATCTTGCTGTGGGGTATGAAAAATTGCATGTCCAATACTGCTGATATTCATACCTGAGCCATTTGCTATGTGAACTTGATCTTGTCCATGATATTTGTCACGGACTGAGAGCTTCTCGAGCTCGCTGGTGACGTGATCGGTAGTGCCGCTGTCCGCATACCAGTTCGTGCCTACTCCATAGCTGGTGGTAGCCGAACCAGCAACCTTGGAGCCCCTTCGACCTTGGTAGGCCTCATCATAGCGATGCCAGCATTCTGCAGCTCCATGGTTAGGTTTCTCACAAATCTGACAAAGAGGCTTACTGTTGGAGGAGTCCCCTTGCTGTTTTGGAGATCCTCCATAGTTGTTGCGACCACCACCTCGTCCACGCCCGCGGTTGTTCCCACGGCCACGAGATCCACCACCGCGACCTCGTGATGCAGAATTTGCAGACGACTGGTAGCCGGAACCGTTCCCATCTTGGAACATCTCGAGTCTTGTATCGTAGGCAAGGATCTCTGAGTACAGATCACTCAAGGAGACCGGGGTAGATCGCCCTACGATTGAAGACACGAGAGGATTGTAGTCGAGGTCGAGTCCTGCGAGGATGAACGTCACCATCTCTTCTTCACCCACAGGCTTCCCTGCAGCGGCCAATTCATCACCGAAGCCCTTCATCTTGTGGAAGTATGCTCCTGCAGATAGGCCGCCCTTCTTGCAGGTAGAGAGCTGCATACGCAAGTTAGTAACTTTGGCACGAGATTGTGCCGAGAACATTGTCTCAAGCACCTTCCAGACAGACGCAGAAGAGTCCATCATCGCAACGTGTGCGAGTACTTCCTTGGACAGGGAATTGACGAGGTATGAGAGAACTTGCTGATCTTGCACCAGCCACTTCTCGTACTCAGGGTTGGAGACGACCTCCACCTTCTTCTCCGCGTTGGTCACCTCCATGGTGGGTGCCGGTGCGGGTTTCTGTCCATTGAGGATGGACAGAAGATTGGCTCTTCTGATGGCCGGCATGATCTGGGCCTTCCAGAGGAGGAAGTTGTCGCGAGAGAGCTTCTCCGAGACCGGAGGACCAAGCGACGCAGGCGCCATCGAGGCTGTCGAGGAACACGCCATGAACTTCGGCAACTAGATGTATTTTGGAAGAGTAGCTCTGATTACCATGAAAGACTTGGTAAAAATACGGATGCCTATCTTGGCTCTCCGTAGTTGCATGTTAAATAGGGGCCAATCAGCCAGAGATTACAAGGTTGCGATCTGTTTACAACTTGGTTTACAAGGCTAACCCTTTCCTATCTCTAACTTTCTATTTCTGTTACATACAACCGAAACTTCCATGCATGGTTACAATTCCATGCATACTTCGATACATCTTTACAATTCCATGTATGGTTACAATTCCATATTGCTAACAAAGATATTAAAATATTCTGATGATGATACAGTAATTGGAATAAGTCTAAAACCAAGTACGAGCCTAGTAGCAAATAGATCTTGCGGCAGCTTGTATTTTCTTCCGAAGTCCAGCAACAAGACAACGGCAACAGATTAACACTCGTGTCGTGACGTGTGCCTTGCTAATCGACGTCGAGCTGATGACGTTCCCGACCAGGCCTGTGCACCTTGCAATCCAGCGAGCACCGGCTACTCGAGCCGATGTGATAATCCTCGGCGATGGGAGCCGCCGATGATGATAGGGCTTCGATTACGGCGAAGCGATGACGAGTAATTTCCGAGCAAATCATCAAAGGGATACAGCCTTGATTACGACAAGGCGACGATGGAAGATTGCTTCAGTTACGTGGAAGCGGACGACCGATTTACAAGCTAATCGGCAAAGAGTTGCTAAACCTAGGCAAAAAAGTAAGAATGAGAAATAGTATATGTGTTTTTCGATTGGTGGGGGGGGTGTTGGGGGTTCCAATCGGCCATGATTTTATTTATGGAGGAGCTGGACTTGCAGTTAAGATTTTACGTAACACGCCTTAATATCTTCGGACTCAATCAATTAACTCGGCCATAACCTTTGCAGAGTAATCCTGCATGCCTTAATCATATACTCTAGATATCCGGCCAAATATAAAAAGGAATATTCATATAATTCCCTCGGCCGAATAAAATAGATGCTCACGTGTGTACGTCATCTTTGTCAGCCAGACAATCATACACAAACACGATAGCCTTAGCCTGATCAGAAAGATTGACCGGCCACGTAAAACTCCGTGGTGATTATGCTGCACTAGTCGGCATCCCTTTCCCTTTTTCTTTTCTCTAACGAACCGGCTAATCAGCTTAGCTTACCAATATAATAAACAACAAGCTGAGTAAAACACATATTATATCTTTCAAACAAAAATGATTAACTACTCGGCCAATAATATCATTAATTCAGTACTATCATAAGTCAATTCTTGTTATCAACACTTAAGTCACTTGATCTGACAAGCGATAACTCTGCTACTAACGCTGGAATTGTTGTTGCTCGGTGGATTCCTGTGTCGATGATTGATTAATTATTTTCTAAACATGGAGAAATTTAGTCAGACCGTGTCGTTTAGTTTCGTCTTCACTGCCAGTGTTACTTGCTTCGAGCACCCCAAAGTTTTTTCATTCCACAAAAGTTTCACCACCACCAAGTTAAACTTAAGGAGGCTCTACCAAGAGTAATTTGTATTAACTCCTTTAAGAAAACATTCGAAAGCACTCATAGTATTCTGCATGCACCTAGAACCCTATCCAGTGGCGCCGTCACAGATGGCCATCTCCATTCCCCCCCCCCACCCCCTCCCAGTGGTGGAGCAAGGAATTTATACGGTTGGATATGCCACATGCATAAAATTTCGAAGCAAATATGTAATATAATAGATGATAACTTTATAAGTTAAAACGGTCATACAAATCCATAATAACAAACAAATAGGTACTATATCAGCTGATATAGTGCGGTGCAACTTGCCTTGCAGCTGATATAGTACCTATTTTTTTTCCCCCAAATCATGAGTATGCCTGATTCCCCCCATCCTTCCATTCTACCAAGGCAAGTTGCACCGCACTATATCAGCTGCCACCGCCCATCGGACAGACAAAAAAGTTTTTAGCAACTATACACACAAAATTCTAGGATATTTATTTAACACACCATTCATCTTCAAATATGGCACAGATAATAAAGTTGACTTAAAAGGCTTGGTCTATTTCTTGATTATTGGTAAACAATGTCAATATTACAACTGAAATTGAAATGCCAGCAAAATGGATCTTTAAGTAGGAAGGGAAAACACAGATAATTAAACCGAGGCGACGAATTTTGATTACACAAAATAAAGGCATTTATAAGGTGCAAGAGCATTATATTAAACACTATCCAATAATGGATCATGGAATGGAATCATAACCAATAAAGGAAAAAGTCCATTTTTGGTCATCCAACTCTTCCCTCAGTTTGGTTTTGGCCATCGAACTCCAAAACCGGGTATCTTTGGCCATCCAACTATCAAAACCGTTCAAATTTGGTCATCGGGCTGTTTTGATGAGTGGTTTTAACTTTTTGAATTTACAATTTAGTCCTTAGATCTTAAAATGATTATTACTTTTTGCTCGTACCTCCGATTTAGGTGATTCTTGTGGTCACGTGTTACTAACGGTGAGCACTATATTTTAAAGTAATCTTTATACTATTTTATCACAATTTGTTATATTATTTTTTTGGTCGTTGTGTAGAAAAAATAATATAAGAAAATTAAACAAACAATTATAAATAATATAATCAATATTTTAAAATGTAAAACTCATCGTTACGAACGCATGACCATTAGAATCACTTAAAACGGAGATGTAAGAAAAAAATAGTAATCATTTTAACATCCAAGGACTAAAAGGCACTAAATTAGTCCATTTTAATCTTTGGATCTTAAAATGGTTATTATTTTTTTCTCCTATCTCTGATTTAAGTGATTATAGTGGTCATGCATTCATAACGATGAAATTTATCTTTTTAAATGTTGATAACATTATTTTATAATTGTTTGTTTTACTTTTCTTATATTGTTATTTGTACGCAATGATAAAAAAATTAATATAACAAATAGTGATAAAATAGTATTAAGATCACTTTAAAATATAGTGCTCACTGTTAGTAACACGTGACCACAAGAATCACCTAAATCGGAGGTACGAGCAAAAAATAATTATTATTTTAAGATCTAAGGACTAAATTGTAAATAAAAAAGTTAAAACCACTCATCAAAACAGCCCGATGGCCAAATTTGAACGGTTTTGATAGTTGGATGGTCAAAGATACCCGGTTTTGGAGTTCAATGGCCAAAACCAAACTAAGGCAAGAGTTGGATGGTCAAAAATGGACTTTTTCCACCAATAAATTATTTTCACATGGACTTTTTCCACCAATAAATTATTTTCACATGTTAAGGCAGGTTGGCACTAGCAAATAGTATCTCATAGAGTTCAGGTGTTCGGTGGAAATGCGTTCACCAAACTGGCGACTCCGAGCAGTATACGCATATTGGTAGAGTTAAAGTAGAACATAACGTAGAAGCAACTGAAGTTAAGAAATAATATGTGAATTGAGGATGCTGTTTAGTCGTGCTAGATCTATAGGACTATATTACTGCTGGACTGGCGTGTGTTGAGGAGGCAATATTCAGCGCGTGCAAAGGCTCTTCATTGAAGCAAATGCAGCGAGTGAGTACGTTGTTCTATAATCTGGGAGACAAAAAAACTAAAAATTGAACTCGTCAATTAGAGAAAGAGTAAGGTTGCTGCGAAATTCGCTTCAAATAAAGAACTTTCTGCTCAAAGCTTTTTCGTTATCAATCCATTTGTACAATACACGAATCAAGAGAGAGTCCATTTGGGCAGGATCGGATACTAGTAAAATCGAGCTATAATCAAGCGGTGGCATTGCTTACTGCATCAATTAGAAATCCAAATTAGTCGAACTCATGTACTTCAAGAAAAGCAGACGCATATAAACATGAGTGAATCTAAACGGAGAGACCTTTTCATTTAAGCTTAGGAGAGCCCTCCTAAGTTACTTTCTTTCAGCAACAAAGTTTCCTTCTTTCAACAAAAAGGAGCACAACAGAGGAAGTAACTCACATGGACAGGCATTCTTCTCCAACTCTGACAGGAAAGTAACTTCACAATATTTAATTTTATCTGAAAAGTAACTTTCTAATATTCTGCTCAATCTGAAAAGAGTAACATTCTAATATTCTGCTCAATCTGAAAAAAGTAACTTTCTAATATTCTATTGGATCTGAAAAATAGCTAAGACATAACTCCATTAATATTCTACTAGATATATGTTGGACATGCACGTCCTAGGTACGAAGTAACTAATCAATGACATCCATGAGTAGAAAGTAATATTTTCACATTTTTGTATGATTCAAGTAACTTTGCCATGTTTTTATCAAAATATACGACTGAAATCTTGTTTCAAAGTTTTTATCGAGAAATATAATGGTACAATCTAATTTTTATTTGGATGTTTGCTCTCCCTCCCATGCGTTCGTGTTAGAAATTGTCTTCCCCATCCAAATACGAAGTAACTTTCTGGTATGTAATATGAAGTAACTTAAAATATAATAGCAAGTAGCTTGCTTGTGTATTTAGCCCGCTGCCGGCTAGACCATAAACCTTGCTCTTAGTGTTGTGGTAAGTTATGGGCAATAGAATCATGCAGTCTTGGGCTCGATTCCCCGCTCTTGTGCATGGTGGGCTCCTGTTTTTTCGGAGAGTCCACCACGTCATGGTGGGCTGGACTAGTCCCGGTTCTTGAGTCCGCAAAAAGGCAAGGAGTGCTTGGGCTGGACTTATCAGCCATATGGGCCAGCGCTTATATTGGGAAAAATCAATGACAAACTCGCACAAGACCCATAACTATGCATACAGGATGCGGATTTTCTATCCATATTCATGTAGATCTTAGTTTTTCCACCGTCCAATACTTAAGATTTGTGCAAACCAGCTTCTACCTCCATATCATAATATTTGACGTTGGTTAGTTCAATTTTCCACTAACCAACGTCAAATAAAATGAGCCGGAGGTAGTACATATGTTAAATATGAGCATAGAGGGGCAGCATAACTGTCATAAAATTGTTGTATCAAACCCCTATAAATAGTTTTTACGGATCGAGATCAACTGGTTACATATGTTAAATGTGAGCGCAGAGGGGCAGTGGAAGCGACCAAATTAGTAAGCTAATTAACACCTTATGTGCATAGAACAAAACAACCTCTTAACATTAATACTTCAAACAAGGTGTTGTCCAAACTGCACATAGGCAACATATTGCGGAAATAGCTCACTAAGACATCAATCCCCATAACTAAATCACCAACACATCAAAGAACTCATGCATGTCTCATATGTCAACCATACATACACCATTCAACATGAGAAATGGCACCAATAGCAAACAAGATAGTGAGCAATCAACACATATGGCAAGATAAATACCGAATCAAGAGAGGACATCAAGATTTATGTGGAAACCCCTTACAGAGAAAAACCACGGGCGGCGGCGAGCAAGCAATTCACTATGAAGAGGAAGGATACAAGAGGTGGGAGCCAACAAGGTTGTGGAGGCTCCAAATCCCCACAAATTGGTGGATTTGGTAGATCAATTCCTCACCCTCTCCTCTCAAACCCTAGCTCTTTCTCCCCCGCAAAATACAAGAACAAACCAAACAGAAAGAAGGAGGCTCGGGCTCCCTTTAGGGGCTGAATTGGCAAGTTTCAGAGAGCCCCTTAAATGTGCATAACATAGCAAAACAACTCCCATTTCATGCTACTATATGAATCATCACTCTTTTGCACCATGTATTAGCCAAAATGATGCACAAATGGTGAAATTAGGAGGTGCACATTCTCACAATTCTCCACCTCAGTGATAGTTGAACCATAGAGCAAATACATCAAGCTTCTTGATGTCAAAAGTCCAATCTTCAAATGTTTCATGTTCAAATAAAATGATCAACAAGCAACAAGATCACAACCTCCACCACTCCATATGGACACATCACAAACTTGACTTGGCCAATTATCAAATGTTAACGGTACTTAACTATGAATAATTTTTATCAACAAAAGCATGAATTAATCATTAAAACTAGAATAGGGCTTTCATACTAACTATTTCCACAAGTTTTCATGATTTATGTTGTGCATGCCTCTACAGGTGAAAATGTCAAGAAAAGAGAAAAGAGGTAGAGGGAAACGATCGCCTTACGCTGCACGCTTTTTAAAGAATTCCAATGACATGTCTAATAAGTCACTAGAAGTCGTCATCAATGAAAAACTAGAGAAGACCATGCAAACTGACAATCAACCAAGGGCAACAAAAATATATAACCAGAAGCGGCACCCTTGAACTCCAGAATAAACTACAAAGGATCCGACAAATAGCCAACCCTCCAAATCCCTAGAAGGACATACACAAATACTAGGAAACAAATGATCCTCAAGTAGCTAGCATAATGAGGAGAACAATCAATCATAGACCATACCTCCTCCAAATTAATATCTGCAATCAACCACTGTAGAGAAAGAATGAATGATCAAATAGTAAGTGAGAGTAACTATTAGCTCAACCATGTATGGAAGAACATGTAGTGAGCTTTTAAAAAATTAATGTTCAGTTAACCTATCAAATATCACCACTGTGATGTGTAGTGAACAATGCTATAGCAAATCAAACTCTCACTAACAGAACCAAAACCATATAAGTGTCCAAACCATCAACATAATGCCACACAACATAACTGAAGCTATTCAACTTAGAATATGACCCAAAGATTTATCAAGTTATTGGATGTACAATGAAGTGCCTTTACAATACCATCACAAGACAACTCAAACCAAATGAATTTCCCCAAAGTACTGAGTAAACATAATCAAGACTCAAGAGTGATCTCAGTAATCAGAAATGAGTGCCTCAAAGTGAAGGGTATACTTCCCAAATGCATAAGCTAACAGAATAGAAGCGACATATACCTAAACACAAAGGTTGTCCCAAAAAAAAAGAGCATTCTTACCAAATGAATGTGACCAATAAGATAGAAACAATTCACACTAGATTTTTAAGACCATCTCAAGTAGTGAGTACACTTCTTGAACTACCAAGGATAACAGAATGGAAGCAACCAACATATGAACAATGACATTGTCTTGAAAATGGAATATGCATCTCAAATGCACAGGTGCACAGGGCTACCAGAATAAAGCATTTCACACACAGACTGACCAAATATTGTGTATGCTACTCAAATGCCAAGGCTGACAAACTCACATAAGAATACCAAGATTGTATCTTAATGATGAGTATGCCTCACATATGCAAAGGCCAACATAACGAAGCAACAAATATTTTCAGCACTGAGATACTCCACAATAATACTCGGCCATATCTCACTTTGAAAATTTACACCATGCCATAAATGCCACATGATAGTAGTGAGTGCAAATCTACTCGAAGTAGAAGCGACAGAGGCTACCCAAATGAAACAAATTCTAAGAACCACTGAACACATTGCTCAAATCCCTTCATGAACCAAA
The DNA here is from genome assembly GCA_015342445.1 of Digitaria exilis. Classification (NCBI taxonomy): domain Eukaryota; kingdom Viridiplantae; phylum Streptophyta; class Magnoliopsida; order Poales; family Poaceae; genus Digitaria; species Digitaria exilis. The sequence continues at coordinate 1,048,323 of JACEFO010002219.1, read as the reverse complement.
ATATGAATGACAACAATCTGTGAACATAAAAATAGTGACAGATGATTTTTTTCATTCTAACATAACACATACCAGACTGCTCTGCATGTCAGATTGCTACCTTGTAAACTGAACCCCAAAAATAAGCTCAAAGATGGCAACAATAATTAATGCACTCAATCAGTATGAACAAACAGAACTAGAATTTTAACAAGTAGTGTAACTCAAGATACGAATAGTCACAATACTGAAACAGTAGCGCTGCCTAAACTCACATCAATCGCAAAAAGCAACAAGAACCACCAAATATTGCCCTCCACCGCGAACTGCCAACACTACTGAAAAGAAAATCTAAAAGTCTCCAATAACCTGCAATAACAGACCCTCATAAATAGTTCCCAACAACTTCTACAATTTCTTCATAATCCATAACCACCACTATCAACAATACTATGCTCAATTGGTCTCAAATATGACACACAAGACAAAAACTTATAGCATAACTTTATGCAAATCTTCAGAAGCAACAACCATAGAGGTATCATAAAGGGATATGCCTCAATTCCATCATATGATTGAGAGATACCAAATAAATAATTCATGCTAGGCTGGGGACAAATTTCAGAATGTGCATAAAAGCAAATGCATTATCAAATTGTCGTCTAAAGGCTGACTTGTTCGCAATAAGAGCTCCATGGTATAATTAACATAACCTTCTCATAAAAATGTTGCACAAAATACCGCACATACAGACCAATACTTGCCATAACCAAATGTCACCAAGTAGTAACATTAAACTTGCTTACTTCCAAATTTGACACATTTAGGAAAAAACAACAATTAAACATGTGCCTTTGATAATTAACCTGATGCTCTAGTACCACTAGTGAGCGAAGAGGGACAACAAAAGCGATCAAATTAGTAAGAAAATTACTCACAAGCATTTCATCGAATACCTTATGTGCATAGAACAAACCAGCCATTAACATTAATACTTTAAGCAAGGTGTTGTCCAAGCTGCACATAAGCATCATACTTGCAGCAGTAGCTCACTGACACATCAATCCCCATAATCGAATCACCAAGATATCAAAGAACTCTTGCATGCCTCATATGCCAACCATACATACACCATTCACCATGAGAAATGACACAAATAACAAGCAAGATAGTGAACAATCAACACATATGGAAAGATAAATACCAAATCCAGAGAAGACATCAAAATTACATGAAAACCCCTTGCAGGGAAAAACCACGGGCGGCGGCAAGCAAGCAATCCATCACTATGAAGATGAAGGATACAAGAGATGGGAGCCAGCAAAGTTGCGGAGGCTCCTTCCTCACTAAAATCACTCTTCTATTGGTGGATTTGGTAGATCAAAGCCTCACCCTCTCCTCTCAAACCCTAGCACTTTCTCCGCCTCAGAATACAAAGAACAAGCACACAGAAAGAAAGAGCCTTGGGCTCCCTCTAGGGGGGATGAATTGACAATTTTCAGAGAGCCTCCTAAAGGTGCAGTGCAAACAACTCCTATTTCAGCCGACTATATGACTCGGCACTCTTTTGCACCATGTATTAGTCAAATTGATGCACAAATGGTGAAATTAGGAGCTACAGATTCTCACATTGAGTATACCAAAATCAATGGCAATATGTCTCCGAACTATGTTGAGGTTTTCTTCCAGTGTATCCTTTTCTAACGCATCTCTCGTGAGAATTAATGTTGGACCTTATTTCTGAATATCAACCTCATCATATTTTGCCAACTCTTCTCATCTTAGCTGAAGACCTCGTTGATGAACCTACAACTTGCATGGAATATAAATTGATTAACTTGTGATCGAGGCAGAGCTCCAGCCCTACTTGTTTTTTATTTTCATTTTGGTTTCCTAGGCCTAGCTGTTTAGCTTGCTTAGTTTAGTATACAAGATGTAAGATGCTACAGTTATATATTAGATTACATATAGGATGCCATGCTGCTAGCTCCTGATCGATTGACCTGCTACTATCCCATCATTTGTTGAAGATACCACTACTCAATCAATTAATCATCTAGATTTAACAAACAATTAATGCTGCATATGCACTACTAAACTATCTATTACATAACGTTAATTAATTAAGTCGCATATTCCAATCTCCGCAACCAGCGGTGCATCATCTTATTCCAATCTCGCGAGCTTCTTAATTATTGCTTACTGCGTGTAAACGCAGTTATAGCGTCAGTACAGTACACACTAGTAACTATTGTGTTTCAGTCGTTCAAGTCAATGGCTACAATTTCGAGGTCGCCTGGGTTTATATTACAATGTCAACTAGTTGCTATAAGGTAAGGTTACTATTGTACTATCAGTGGCGGAACTAACGAGAAAATCAAGGGGTGCTAAGACAAACATTTGCCAATTGAAAAATTTACAGTTTATCCTAACATTTCATTGTTCACATAAGTATAAACTAGCTAGCCATGACTATATAGTAATTAGTTATGCAATGACAATAAAAAAATAGAATAATTCACAAAAGTTATTTTCCGACCATAGTGGCTGCTAGATAACGAACCTGAATATACCCTTTATGGGCGATTCTTTACTATATTAAAATAACCGAATATGTCGTGACACTCATTATAGTTTCTCTCTCAATATAGAGTATAAATCAATCTCTTAAAACTCCATCTTCCATTCTAATTCTTAGTCTAGTCTAAACATGTTTCATTGCAGAAAATACACACTCTGCAGTTATAGTAGAAACTAGTAAAAGTTCTTTTTTCCATTGATACAGTGCTATATTTAATTATATTACTTTGCTATTTAGGCATGATATATAGAACCCAAAGGAGGACTAATGACTTTTTTATTCGAGGACCTTGCTCTTAATAAATTGAAGGCATAAACTGCAATGAAAATGTTCACGCCTGATGACATGCATTGAATACAGTTGCGCATGAACTTGCTCATCTAGCTAAAAACTTGGGCCATTGTGATGTATGGCGTGAGTGTTGCCAGTGTGTGTCGAGCATTTGGTTGCTCAAGATTGTAATGATAGTAGTAGTAATTAATGAAGCACGCGCTCTCTCTCTCTCTCCCTCTTCACTTGCAAAAAAAAAGTAGGGCGCATCTAACCTGGAAGTGGATTGTATATATATGTAGATGAACTAATTAACCCCAAACTCACCACTGGTGATCAAGTCAACGGGTTTGAGATCTGCTCCATAAAGAAAAGGTTTTGCTCTGTTCCATAACAAATAAGGTTTCATCTTAATTAAAAATTCGCCACATAGATCTTGGGTATGGAAGATTATCACCACCCCTACATCACCACTGCACCATCAATACTATAAATACTATGGAATCCTTGGTTCGACGTTCATCCCTTGTTAGGTTCCACCAAGGTCAGAATGGGTAGCAGTAAGCTTATAGTGCTTAGCCTTCTTATGCTATTCAGTGTAGGGCTAACCAATGCTGTTAGGGTGGTTAGGTACTCCAGTTCTCAAGGATCAGGTGCAGGAGGGGGCAATGGTGGTGCGCTTGTGAATGGTGGTGGCTCTGGATCTGGAAATGGCTATGGATCTAGTCAGACTAGTGATAGTGGATCACATGCAAGTGCTGGAGGTGGTGGTGGCGGCGGTGGCTGGTCACAGTATGGTGGTTCTGCATTTGGTGGTGGATCTGGCACAGGGTCTAGCTCTACTCTATATGAACAGGGATCCTCTTATGGCTATGGTGGATCTACAGATGCTGGAGGCAGTGGTGGTGGCGGGGGCGGCGGGCAAGCTTCGGGCAATGAGGGCTCTAGTGGGTATGGTGCAGGTGGTGGCAATGGATCTGGCTCTAGTGAGGCAGGTGGAAACTATGCCAATGCGAATGCTGATGGTAATGGCGGCGGGACGGGCAATACTCAAAATGGTGGGAGCGGTGGTGGTAATGGTAGTGGCTCTGGGTACGGTGATGCAGAGCCTTAGAATTTCTTATATGATTTCAAACTGGAGCCCACAATATGTGATTTCACTTTATTAGTTATAGTTTGTTTAACTTCTATGATTTTTCTTTTTGATGTATTACCAGACATGAATTACTAATAAAGGGATCCATTATCGGTAAACCCAATAATGATATCTTTGATAGTGTGTGAAGATTAAGTGAGTCATTCAGTGTGCTTGTTCGTTCACATATTGGCCTGGATCTTTCTACTAAAAATAACTAATAGGGTACTTGGTTCTTAATTCATCAACAAATAACAAGAAAAAATAAACAATTCCCGCTTCAGATTATGTTTCTTAGATACATTATTCATTTATTATTCTTCGAGGATCAATATATAGGTGTGTCGACCTTATGTATATTCATATTCCGCTAACATTTATGGGAGCTGATTTGCTGGATCACGTATGCGTAGTGCATACAAGGGAAGTGATGATCTCATATACTACTCCACCCGTCCCAAAATACTATTTATTTTAGCTTTTATCGATAACTTTTATTATGTATCTAAACATAAGTATATATATAAGTGCATATCAAAAACTATGTATCTATAAAAGCCAAAAGCTATGTATAACTATAATAATGATTCATGGAAAACAAATTATTCAAGGAATTACTACTACGTACCTTGGAACCGTGGAAATGGAGCTGTTACAAACCTACCTCAGAAATCAAGGCAGTTGAAGCAAAACATCAACGAAAAACGTGCAGATGTCTTGGGTACGCAATGATGGAGAATGAAGAATTTTTACAGCCTTTACAAGCTAGTTGACGACCGGAAGACGGGGACAGCTGCTAAATCGGGTTTCTTAAAAGAGCTCCCTCTTCCTGCCCTCCCCGCACTTCACGGCTCCTCTCCTTTCCTTTTGCGTCGCGCCACGTGGCTCACCCAGCGAACGAGAGCCCTCGGAGCGGAGAGGGTGCGAACAATCCTTCTGTTTTGCAGAGACTAACCCGCAGTCCACTCATACCCAAACCCTAGGGCCCCTCACGGCTCCTTTTGCGCCGCCGCCTCCCCGTTGTCGCCATTTCTCTCTCCCTCGGTCGCAACAGAAGCTCTGGCTGCTCCCGCGGCGGCGACGGTCGTACCGGAGGCATCGTGTGCCGGCGATGAAGCCTGCTTACGGCGGCAACATCCTCCTGTGGCAGTGCTCACTCCTGAGGGGCCCGTATGGCGGCGCGACCTTGAGGTCATGTGCGCCACTCCAAGAGGAATCGCAGGAAGAGGTTCGAGATCTACGCCGCTCTCAGCCTCTCACACTCCTCTCCTCTCCTTCCGGCTCCCCCCTCTTTCTCTCTCTCTCACCATTGCTCGTCCAGTCCGAAAGCCCCTACGTTTCTGCAAGATCCCTTTCCGGCGGTTGCTCCCGGATTCGGCCTTGGGTCTCGCGGATCGACGGCGGTGATTTTCCCTGGAAGTGGCGAGTTTTGCAGACTCAGATCCAATGCTCTCCTTTTAAGAGCAGGTGGGTTCAGTTTCAGAATTGTGTGGCTGATTGGATGTTTTGTTGGTGTTTGGGTTTTCGTATCCTAATCTGGTTTGTGGGTGCCAGGAGCGTGTTTGCGGTGGATTGACATTGCAGCGGAGGGGATTAGCTTGGAGGAGACAACGTTTCTGTGGTGGCTCTGATCTGACCCTCGGCTGTAGATCCGGAAGGTATACACCACTTTGCCTTGCATTTTTGCATGCTTTTCCTGTTTGTTACTCGGTAGTTTTGGTAAAAACCATGGCTTCACTTTCATAGTATACTTTACTAGCTGTTGTACTGGGAAGTTAGAACCACAGTTAGATTTCATAAGCGTGTAGTGTAATGGCAGGAAGGATTTCTCTCAGTCTGACTAGCAGAGATGTTCTTTTATTAAATAGGAATTTGTTAGTGCATATGAACAATATGTATTTGTGAATTGAAATTCTTTGCTTGAAAGAAATATATTTACGTCGATTGGTATTAACAAATAATCAATACTTCCTGGACTTTTTGGTGGCTCAGTTTCTGTTCACTTAATCAATACTTCCTGGAATTTTTGGTGGCTCAGTTTCTGTTCACTCTCCACCGGCGTGGCTCCCTATCATGACGCTGGTGGCGTTCTGGTTGAGCATGCCTAGATCTGCATAGAAGATGTCGTGCATCCAAGGCGACACCTTGCGAGTTGCTTGCGTGTGGATGTGAGGTACAAAAAGAAATTATCCTTCTTCACCTCCTTCTGCTCCCATCCTTGTGTATAAATGATTGACTTGGAAAAAGCTCACAGGTTGAGATGTCTGAGGCAGAAGTATGTGAGACAAATAGCTTTTGGGTACAAGCAAGAACAATCTCATTTGATATCCTCTGATTTCTCGAAATCCTCATATATTATGCCACCTTCGTGTATCCTATTCCACCAGAGGCAAGGGATCCTTCATCTCATTAGTTTAGTTGCTAACCTGTTTACGGCCATATCATGTGTTGTTCACTTCGTTACACTGTTGTTCATGCTTACTTTAGGACGGTAGATCTGTTGGATTGTAGTGTTATTTGTGGCTGGAACCATATAAATTGAGATATCTCAGTTATTATTCTGTTATCTGCTGGGTTAGGTTTGAACAACGCTTCTGTTTGCTTTGGCTGACAAATGAACGAACTGATAGTGGGTAATTAAATTTTATTGGTTCTAGAGAGATGTGGACATTTCTGTTTCTTCAGTGTAACATGCAATTGTTGCCTGACCTATGTATTTTCCTGTTCATAACTATGAGTTGATTGGAAATTGATTTGTTTAAATCCCTATTGACATCTCTGACTTATAATGAGTTGATTGGAAAAAAAAATATTTCATTAGAATCACCTTTTGGTTTTTGATAATGCTCAATTTCTGTCATGTGTTGCCTTGTACTATCAGCGACATCCTCTGCTCTGAAGTCTGAACGCGATAGATATTAATGGTCTAATTAGTATTCTGAGCTTCGAAAATTCATTTGTTGTTGACTATAGTTTAAGCTGGTAAAGGTGTATGTCAAACTTTCGAACTATACTTTAAGTTGTATCCAATATTTAAATAAGCAAGCATGATCTATATAAAAAATAGGTAAAGTGATCTATTTGGCCCTTCCATGGTTTAGATAGAAAAAGGAACCGTAGTAGCAGAAGTAAACTCTGGAATATTACCAGTATAATTTTCTATTTATATTGTTTCTACCAGTTGTGGATCAGTAATTTTAGAACCCAGAACAGGATGGAAATCAATCAAGGTTATGCTTTTGTCCTTGTGGTTGAACACATATAGCATTAAGTTTTTTGCCTGTATTCTTTTCAAAGTATCTCCCCTTGAAAACATGGTTATCTGCTGACCAGCATAGCTTATTTTGCATTCAGAAATATTTGTCATCAAAATCAGTTCTAGAACAAAAAAAACTAACAGATGTTCCTCAACTATTACATTTACAGATCAAGCACCGATGCTTAGGAGTGAAAAGGAGATGAGTTCATTTTGTGTTTATACACTTGCAGACACAAGTCGGACCTACATGTGATTATTTGCTACTCAATATTTTCTTTGCAAGACCTGATGATGATCATCATCAATTATCTGTATTTTATGTATCTCATGGTTACTAAACAGTGTAAATTTAATATTTGGCTTGGACTGAGATGCCATTCAGTCAACATAACAAATGTTAGAATATATGCATGATAAATTATTATGAATCTATAATTCTCAATATTCGTTTTGTAATTCTATGCTATGATTTGGGGGACGGTAGCAGCCAAATGCCGATGGTTTGAATTTAATTTAAAAAAAAGAAGTATGGGAATGGTCTTGTCATCTAAGTATGTAACTCTTTTTTCTAAAAAATAAATATATAATTCATACTACGTGTTTTTGGATTTTTTAGAAATAAGACTTGTTATAGGGCGCGCGATAGCGCGCATCCTGTTCTAGTACTACTAGAGAGGTGACTGAGGAAGTGACTAGGCCCATGTGTGACTGGGTTTACTTCTGAGTTTTGAGCCCGTGTTCTGGCGTCTGACAGGCCGGTGAGTTCTGAATTGTTAACGGGTCGCTGCGAGTGGAAGATGGGGAGCTTGGGAGGGATCGTGTGGGCCGGGGAATGCGTCATACTAAGAGAATTTTTTATTTTTATATTTTTTATTTTACGATTTTTCAAAAATATATACCTGGTCAATATTTTTGCAAATCTGTCATCCTGTCGCCATTTGGTCCGGCGGTAATGTGCTACCGCCATTTGAAATGGCGAAATCATATGAAATCGCTTTTTGAACCGGCGGTATGACTTTAAACCGTTTGAATTGGCGATAGATCGTTTCGAGGTTGGGACGTTGGTGGGCCTGGAGGCTACCGCCATTTCAGTTGGCGATAAGAGGCCTCAGCGCGGGCCCACGAACGAAGCCACCGTTTGAAATGGCGAGAAGTTGTCGGCGCCAGGGGCCCGTCGCGCTCTCGCCATTTGAATTGGCGATAGGCGTTAACGCCGTTTCAAACGGCGGTAGCCCCCGCTCTCGCCATTTCAAATGGCGGAAGGAGCGCCTCTCGCCGTTTGAATCGGCGGAAGGAGCCCTTCGGCGCGCGCACAAAACGCAGGGAGGCGCAGGGACCACTCCTCTCCGGCCGCATTCTCCGCGCCGCGTGGGGAGGAGAGCAGAGACGAGAGAAGGAGAAGAGAGGGAAGAGGAAAGGAGAGGGAGGAGCGTGGGGAGGAGAGCAGACGAGAGAAGGAGAAGAGAGGGAACAGGAAAGGAGAGGGAGGAAGAGGAGCAGCAGCTCTTTCGGATCTGCGTATTTTAGGTATTTTTTTAGAGCTGTCTTTGTACACTTACTTAGATAGGAAAAATAGTTTAGATAGAAATAGCAATTTAGAAGTAATGTCAATGTTTTAGGTAGAAATATTAGCTGCCTAGTTTAGATAGATAGAACTATTATTTAGAAATATTATGCTGTTAATTTTTTTTAGGACTATTAGCTAGTTAGATTTACAAATATTATGCTGTTAATTTTTTTTAGAAATATTAGCTAGTTAGATTTAGAAATTATGCTGTTAATTTTTTTTAGAAATATTAAAAAGTTAGATTTAGAAATATTATGCTGTTAATTTTTTTTAGAATAATAGCTTTACCTATAGGATTAGTAGCTAGTTACACTTAGGATTACTAGCTAAATAATTTTTTATATTGAAAAACTAGTTTACAAATATTGTGTTGTTAATTGTTTTAGGAATATTAGCTAGTTACACTTAGGATTATTAGCCTATTAATTTTTTAGATTGAAATAGTAGTTTACAAATATTCTGATGTTAATTTTTTAGGATTATTAGTTAGTTAGACTTCGAATTATTAGCTAATTAATTTTTTAGAAATGTATGAGAAATGTCGTGTATGTTGGCAGGCATGTCAGAAAGATTACCTTTTCAAGTGTTCTATGGGTCTGGGGATGTTAGATATGGTCCTGAAGGGGTAGATTTGTCAGACTTTAGTTCCTTCATAAAGGAAGTACCCCGAGCAAGAGAGAGGACTTGGGTTTCAATCTGTAATTGGCTATTTAAAGCTTTCGGACTTAATGGAGAGCAACATGAGATTTCGGTCATGGCCGTTGTGAATCGGAGGGAACCGGTATTTTGGGAGCTATTGCCACTTCAAGGCACCCAAAACTGGAGGAACTATGTGAATCTAACCACTAGTCGGAGTTTACCTCTGGTATTATTTGTGCAAGCGTTCGAAAAGGCTACAATTAGTACTGAAGCAGCTGACGAAGATGGAGGCCAGGGGGATACAGTGTTAGAAGATTCAGAGACGATGCATGGACAAGCTGATGAAGATCCGGATACGATGCATGAACCAGCTGAAGATGGAGATGCCTCAGAAGAACCTCGTCAAGCAACTGGCGAGGCTGATGAGGGGGAAGACAATCCCCGCATAGTCAATGAGTTTCAGAGGGAGGGTGAAGAGCATGCAGTGGATGATTCATCTTCAGACGATGAAGATGATTATTGTGTCCCGCAGAACTGGGACGGGTACGACTTTTCGATGCTAAGTGTAAATGATGGTGAAGCGGTGCAATGGGAGTATAGGCAGAATGAGGTCTGCGTCGGTTCAATGTATGCTAATCCTGATAATATGAAAGAAGCAATAAAACGTTGGTCCACTCTATCTTTGCAAAGACAGTTCAAAGTGCTCAAAAGCAGTCCGCAAACATATGATATTCGTTGTGTGAGAAGCGAATGCCCGTTCAGGGTGTACGCGTCTAAGGGCAAGTGGCAGGATTTCTGGGAGGTCAAGATTGTGGTAGATCACACATGCGAGCTTGAGCAATTAACATCAAGGCACCGCAACCTGACAGCTGCCTTTATTGCTAACTACATGTACCCTCAGATCGTGGAGAATCCTAGGTACGAGCCGAAGTCAATTATTTGTGCCGTTGAGGAGGAGTTCAAATATAAAATTAGCTATAACAAAGCTTATAGAGCGAAGCAAAAGGCGCTTGAGATGCGGTGGGGCACGTATGAAGCTTCATATCATAACTTGCCGGCGTTGTTGCAGACTATATGCCTTCGAAATGTAGGAAGCTTCTATGACTTGAAAACATATCCTTGCATCCAGAAACCTAGGAAACAGGTGCTCCAACGGTCATTCTTAGCCTTGGCTGCTTGTATTGAGGCGTTTCCGTACTGCCGACCAGTAATCTGCATAGATGGGACATTTTTAACAGGAAGGTATAAAGGCACCATTCTCACAGCCATTGGATGTGATGGTAATAGGCAGTTGTTGCCTTTGGCAATTGCTTTTGTTGAGAAAGAATCTGGAGATAGTTGGTATTGGTTTCTAGAAAGGGTGAAGCAAATGGTTGTCAGAGATGTAGCCAATGTGTGTCTGATTCATGATCGGCATAAGGGCATCTTACAAGCAATCGACGACATGCAGAATGGTAACCAAGAGTGTCGTAGGGTTCCACAATGGCCGGACGTAAAGAGCAGGTGGTGCATGAGGCATATGGGAGCAAACTTTCACAGCCAATTCAAAAACAAGACCCTTATGACCCTATTTAAGCGATTATGCAGCCAGAATCAGGAGAGGAAATTCAACTTGTTGTGGAGGAAACTAGATGAGCTCACAAAGAAGCAAACAGCTGAGCTAGCGAAGATAGCTATCAATACGGAGGAGGACGACCTCATCTCCCTTGAAGACGTGGGCTTGGATGGCCCAACTGTCAGGAGGAAAAGAAGAAGGCAAATTAAGACATTCTCGCAGTGGATTGAACACGAGCCCAAAGAGAAATGGGCTTTACTATATGATGAAGGAGGGGCTCGGTATGGTATAATGACTACAAATCTAGCCGAGGTCTATAATTGGGTGTTGCGTGGTGTAAGAGGACTACCCCTTGTGGGGATTGTGGAGTTCTTTTTATATCGAACCTGCAAGTATTTTATGGACCGATTCGCGGTGGCAGATAAAGATATGCGCAATAGTCAGATAACTTATGGCTACAAGATTACTGAGTACATGGAGAAAGCATTTAAAAAGGCTTATCTGCACCGGGTTTGTCCAGTTGGTGTAGTGGAACGTCGCTATGAGATTACATGCAGGGACAAAGGTCGAATGGGAGGCAGGCGTGAGAAGCACACACATGAGTGTGTTCTCAGCAATGATGGTTGTGTTTGCTCATGTCAGAAGCCAAGGCTTTATCACCTACCATGCACACATGTTATTGCTGCATGTTTCGAGGCAGGGGGTTTGCAACCTCGTATGTTTGTTTCAAATTACTTCATGAAGGAAACAATTTGGAACACTTGGCGGCGTGAGATTTATGGATTCCGTATACTGGGAGACTTCATAACTGATCCTGGACATAATGCAACTTATATTCCAGACCCGGATCCAGAAATGATTCAAGGTATTGGGCGTCGCCAGAAAAAACGCATTCGAAACAACATGGATCGATCTGAAGCAGGTCCTGCAGTGCGCATCTGTTCAAAGTGCCATGAGACGGGTCACAACTACAAGAATTGCACGGCTTTAACCTACGGTGCCGCCATAAATCAGGCTGGTCCAAGTGGAAGTGCTTCAGGTCCTTCAACGCAGACTGCAAGTCGTCGTGGTCGTCATGTGACTAATGATGGGCTCATGTAATGTTAAGAAGCTATGTACAATTTAATACTGAACATTGGCGTATCTATAATTATGTATGTTAAGTGTTTGGATTATTATGTAATGTGAAGAACGATGTTGTAACTATTAAGTGGTACGAATTATGTTGTAACTATTAAGTGTTAAGAACTATGTTGTACCAACTAAGTGTTTTTACATATTATACTTTGTTATGCTTTCTTATGTTATGCCTTTTTATAACATATTATACTCTATTATGTTGCTTTCTAATAATTTAATCTCGTAGGTGGACACCGTACAGTCCTGCCGATGTTGCTGCACGAGCACCGAACGGCCTCCACCAGGGCTTTCCCGTTCCCGTGACACACTCAGTTCCGGCACACGTGCACAGGTATGGATCTGTATGTTACTTGTAATATCTTCTATAAAAGAACAGTACATATAGCCTGTCATATTTGTATTATTCCAGGTGGACACGTCAGGGTCAGCCTCCAGGGTCACTATGGGCGGCAAAGGTCCTCCCGTTCGTTCAGTCCTGGGACCAGGCCTTGGACGACTTGGTCTTGGAGAACCGTCCACACACGGACGAGGCGTTCTCTCGGTACCTATCGTGGTACCTTCCGAGGACGCGCATGCGCATGGTGCATGTTCCTCCAGAGGCGCCTATGGCTATGGCGTCGCTGTCTGACACGTACCCCCTTGTGAGGGACCAGAACTTCGCGGTAGCGGTATGTTTTCTTACTTGAACTTATATTTCCTTTGAGTTCTTATATCTAACTTTTCACATTATTTATTCTCTGTAGTACGATGTCATACAAGGGATTGAGGCAGAGGCTGCGTCGAGCCTTGCCCATTGCTCCGACATGACGCACGCGCAACACCTAAGCGCATACAGGAAGATTGCTGACCTTTGCGGTCGGTTTCGCCGAGCCGTCACTTGTCGTAGTGACGACACCACCCTTCCACCTCGTGGTCCACGTCCGGGAGCGTATGGAGGTACGTGTACACGACAGGATAGCTCCGCCACGGCATGGGGTGCGCCTCCCCGGCACCCTTTGTTACCACGACCACGTCACCTCGTCCTCCTCCACCCATGTACACGCCACATCCAGGTACACCATACTAGATTGTTTTCTTACTTATAATATCAATACAATTTCAAACTAAATATGCAAAGCGCAACCCTTGTTGGTGTACTTGCAGGCACCAACGATGAATGCACCCAGTGCGCATTGAACAACCATATCTATGTCGACATGGAGGGATGACCCGAATGCGATTCCTCCATGGAATGAGCGGCCCAAATGCCATTGCGGCTTCCGTACATGGCTGCAAGTTTGGACTGACCCATTACCTCAAGGCAAGAAAGGGTGTAGATTCTTCAAGTGTCCTGACATAGATGATGATTTCAAGGTACTTTCATTTCTAATATCTTTTGTAGTCTTTTTTCTTCCCTTAACTAATTCAAGTAAACACTAATTTAAATTCAGGCTTGCACATTCATGCAATGGATCGACACACGTCCACTAGGAAGGGTTTCGTTGAACGAAGTTGAAACCAAAGGACAATACTATGCAAGGCACACTCAGGCTCGGGAGGAAGCACGTCTTGCAAGAGAGGAACAAGAAAGGCGAGTTCGACAACAACAGATCCGTTTAAAGAGTAAAGAAGATGAGCTAAAGAGACGACGAGCTGAGTTAGGTCAGAGAGAGGCGGCCCTCAAGATTCAAGAGGAACAATTCCAAGCTCGTGAAGCACAGTTTAAAAGGGAAGCGGACGAACAGAAGAATCGGTACAAGGAGCCTGCACAATCTTCCACAACCGATGAAAGGAACAAGAAGGGAAAATTTCTTCGCTTCACCCAGTAGATTGTTCGTTGTCTATTGTCATTTTACGTTACCTAAGGCATGTTATCTGTAGGCACGGTAACCTATAGGTTATTAATTAGAGGTACCGCTCATGCCATTGTACTGATCTCTCTCCCTCCCTGTCTCTCACACTGTTTGTATGCGTGTCTTTGTCTTTAAATCAAACACTGAAAAGTAGCCTTTTCAGATGGACAAGACAAGTGCATGTCCAAGCACAGAGCAAAGCAATGCTCTTGTCGCAGCGATATGTCGTCGTACATGCCACTGCTTTGCTCGCATATATTTTTGTAATTCAAAGATTCTTTGTTTCACTATGTTGCATATAATACCGTAGTATATGCAACAAGTAGAGTGAAACAAATTTATTTCAGAAGACAACTAGAGCATTTCGGAAGTATATACAAATTTATTTCATGCAAATATTTTGCCTAGAAATCTCTTTTACACTATACAAATATTATTCTCTTTACATACTAACCACTAAATACACTATTATTTACACTATACAAATATTCTCTTTTTTCCAAAGAAAAGATAAAAAAGGAATTTAAATTTTGATTCAACTAACAACAATGAAGTGCGCTTTATAGACAAATAATTACGAGGTCATGGGACTATCTGAACAATTTATTAAAGACCAACAATCAAATTCATAACAGTATAATCCATTATATAACAAAAGCATGTATTTTTATGAAAAAATACACGCTTATCGCCAATTCATTTGGCTATCGCCGGATCATCCGGCGATATGTTCCACGTCACATTCCGCTGGCGATATCGTTAACCGCCTGTTGATCAGGCTATAGCCGCCCAACTCACGGCGGTAGTACTTATCGCCGGATGAAACGGTTATAACCGTTTCATCCGGCGGAAAGTGCCATGGGCCACGGCCCAGCCAACGTATCGCCGTTTGAAATGGCGATTACCTCGTTTCGCCGGACCAAATGGCGACAGGATGACAGATTTGCAAAAATATTGACCAGCTATATATTTTTGAAAAAACGTAAAATAAAAAATATAAAAATAAAAAAATCTCTCAGACTAAGCTACTCCGGCCTTCCGCCCTTGCTGGCAACTGCTCTCCGGCCTTCCCCTCCTCCATCTTGGGCCGTGTCCGGCGAGTATTCCTGCGCCGTGTGTCGCATCGATCTTCATGAATCGATCGATACCGTCGTCATCGTCTCAGAAAAATATATGCAGGCACGGTGAACGGAAACGAGGCCAGGACAACTGGATCCATGATTACGCATTACTCAATGTACATTGAGCCAAGTTAATTATCTAGCTACCATAGCGTCCATGGGTCGCCTCGCCCGATCAATTGCACTCTCGAATCGATGTTCTATTACTCTAACCTAAGCCACAGAAGCAAATTTGCATCGTATCACATGCATCGCCGATGGAATCCCGTCGATCAAGACGGCTAGGATCTGTCGCTTGCTTCCTGTTCATGTGTTACTAGCTGTACGAGTGATCTCTTGGGGCCCTGTACGTCGGAGAATCGACTACGAAATCCTAGGTCAACTAGATGCATCATGCATGGTGTTGCATGCAATTTTATTTACCACTCGGTCTCTTGTTTTGGTGCAAGAAAACACCTACAAATACAGTGGCTACAGCAGGCTCTGCTGCTTTGCAGTGAATCCAAGGTCATTGCAGGGCGGCAAGAGCGCGAGCATCGAGCCATGGAATAAGTCCGAGTCAACACTGTGCCGCATCATCGTTTAAACAAATGAACTCTACTACGACTCACCTAGCACGACCAGTGGAGGGGTGAAGTGCTTGATTGTAACTATGCCTGATCAACTACACCGACGAAGCTGCTCGTCACCCCAGGCGATGTTCAGCTCTATACTGAAGTTTGGGTCGTCATGGGTAACTTTAGCATGCATGTAACTTGAAGTATACTGTTGGATGTTTAGTAGGAGTATATCAGTATGTAACTTGAAGCAAACGATATGAAGTTATGAACGATGTCCAAAGATTTCAGGCTGGGCTCATGTCCTGTTTACTTGAAGTATACTGTCTTCTGTCTTCTCTATGTATCTGGAGTCTGGACTAGCTCGAAGCCTGAAGTCGAACATAGATGGCGTCTAGTTTCATCATGGAATAAAAAACAATATGACTATATCGACGGGAATCTCTAGCTCTTACTATACTAGGCTCTGAATTTTGACAGTAACCGAAGCAACAGCTAGCTAGCTAGCTAATTAACTCCAGAGACTTCTACAGTGTGCTGTATCAATTAATTGCCACCAGAATTAAATTAACATTTCAAGAGAGAGATCGCATCATGAGAAAAAGATGCTAATGGTTTCGTGATCGACGCGGTCAACAGGCGCTCCCAGATTAGAGAACCCCTGATCGAATCTCACTCACGTGGCCACCCATGCATCTTCCTAGTCCCAACCCAACGCGGAAACCCTGAAAGATCGCGTCCTTGCTCCTTACACGGCCTCCACCCCCACCACCACTATAAATACCCATGCAACCCCCCTGGCTCATCACCCACCTCGCTTCACTAGCTCACTGGCAATGGCTACCAGCACCAAGCTCGTGGCCCTCGGCTTCGCCATGCTCCTGAGCATCGGCTTCTCCGCCGATGCCGCGAGGGTAGTTAAGCTCGGTAGCCACGCCTCCGGTGGAGGCGGTGGCGGCGGTGGGGGAGGCGGTTATGGCGCAGACGGCGCTGGATTTGGCGGTGGCTCCGGCGGTGGCGGTGGTTTTGGCCAGAGCAGCGGGAGCTGGTGGGACCGGTTCGCCTCCAGCATCGCCGGAGGCGGTGGAGGCGGCCAGGGAAGCGGCGGTGGGACCAACGGTGGGGCCGGATCCGGCCGTGGGTCCGGCTACGGTTCAGGCAGCAGCTCTACTGAAGTTGCTGCTGGCCCTACCAGCGGCAACTACGCCAACGCTGATGGTAACGGCGGCGGTGGCGGCATGGGTGGCGGTGCTAACGGCGGTTACGGCCAAGGTAACGGCGGTGGCGTTGGCGGCGGCAAGGGCGAGAGTGGCGTGGTGGCGAATGCACCCTACGGGTCGTTCAATGGCGGCGCCGCTGATGCTAGCGGTGGTGGCTCCGGCGCTGGTGGTGGCAACGGCGGTGGCGCGGCCAATGCTCCTAGCTATGGGACAGGTGGTGGTATTGGTGGAGGTAGGGGAGAGGCTGGAAGTGATGGCTCCAATGGTTATGGTTACGCTCAGGGACTTGGCGGTGGCGCTGGTGGCGGTGGCGGTGGCGGTACCCAGGGCGGCGCTGGCGAAGGTGGTGGTGTCGGTTCTGGATCCGGCAGCGGTGGAATCCACTAAGGTCCAAGCTTGGAGCAAATTTCAGCAGCTGTGGAGCCCAACATATTAGAGTCCGTCCATTTTGGTTTCGTTTCCGTACGTGCAATTGAGTCTTGTGAGTTGTTGGTGGGTTTTCCTTGTTTGTTTCAGGCATTAGTCAGGAATAATGGGCTTCTTGGTTGTAGTTCGAGTAGGTAGTCCAGCATGCAACTGAGATGTAATGGCTATCTACACCACTATATGAACCGTCATCTTTTTGTTGTCCCCTTAGTTTGTAAACTGTTTCTCATCAAATGTCAATGGATGCTACTAGCTTTTGTTTCTTCCGGGCCAAAATTTCACTGGTATTCTTGGAACCTGTTGCTTTCACCACCCACCTTGTTGTAGAGTTGTACTGGTTGGTTCCATGACTCTGGTGTACTGTGGAAGAAGGATTCCATAAAAAAAAACTGTGGAAGAAGGAAAAATGAAAAGACCTAAACACTCTGCCCCAAAAGCCCAAAGCACGCTGAAGTTGGGCATACCCCATTACTTTTGGCTTGCTGGTGTAGTGGCAGGAGCGCATCTGACATCCAAAACCGCGCAAACAGTCACAGCAGAGAGAGCAAGAGCAAGAGCGCATCTGACGCCCCAGGCCCCAGCCCATCCTAATTCCTAAACCTTGAGATGGAGAACACTATCAGCTACAGAATAATCACCAACGTCCCTACGGCTTCCATGCACGCGCTAAGCTCTGCTTCTGAATGGTGATTTCACGAAACACACGCCTTTAATATCACAGAAAAAATGTACAAATATGTTTGTTCCAGATGCAAATTATTTGTTCCGCAGATCGACAGATGCACCAGCAAAAACGTTTGCACGTCCAGATGCACAAGATTTTTGTTCCTACAATATAAGTTTTATTCCACGTTAAGGTTTTTCTTCTTTCAGTCATTCTTCTCAAACGGGCCGCCAGTGTACAAACTGGATCCACCCTATCCTTAAGAATGGCATTGAAGAGATATGATTTTTCTAAGTGATAGATGAAGGATTAGAGTTTTGTCGACCGTGCAGTGTGACCAAAACGGCTGTGCTACTGCTTCAAGCTGCCCGGACAGCTAGCAGGTCCGACATGGGCTGCAGCCGTCCAGCAGCATCAACAGACCAGAGGAAGCTTGGGCCCTTTAAAACAAAAGCTTGCACGGCGGCCTTCAGCCCTGTAGCAGAAGCAAATGGGCCATACACTACCTCGCGGGCGGGACAATTGGCGGCCGACCTGCGGCCCAACTAGCATGGGCTCGAGTTCCGTTGTCAATTTGTTACGTTACTTACATGGGGCGGGCTTCCTATACAACTTCCAAAATCACACAGGACGTCCGACTCGGAGGAAAATATCGGACGGTCCCCGCAAACCAACCGAACCCCGCTCCCTTCGGTAATGCTTCCCATCGTAAAAAAAAAAATTAGATTACACTCCACGGTCCCCACCCACGCTCCCAACTATTTTTCTTCTCATCCCCACGCGATCCTTGCACCCATGCTCTCCTCTTTCTGCGTCTGACGGCCATGGCAGCTTCGAGCCGACCTCCTCGACGCCCCGTGGCGGTGCGGCCAAGCGTGGCGGTGCGGACTGCGGCAACCCATGGCCGCACGGTCACACACGGTAGGCTGGGCATGGTGGTCCAACGTGGCCAGCCCCAGCGTCCGACACACGAGCCCATGGCGGCGTGGCCAAACACGACAGGTCAGGCGCGGCAGTCTGGCACAGCGGCAAGCAGCCCCAGCAAGGAGGAGATCTAGGTGTTTCAATGTTGCTTATCGAGATGTGAGATTGAGGTGTTTCAATGTTGCAGATCGAGTTGTGAGAATGATGTGTTTCAATGTTGCAGATCGAGGTGTGAGATTGAGGTGTTTCAATGTTGCAGTGATTTTCTTTTGATGTCGTAATATTTTTAGCGAGCTCCTCCTCATGCGCCCCTCTTCCACCTTCTCTCCTGCCTCATGCGCGTGCTCTTTCGGCCGCGTGAGCTCCCTGCTCGCCATCTCCCTCCTGCTGATATTTTTGCTAGAATGCTGCAACGTTTCATCGGAATGTTGCAACATTTTCGTGTGAATGTTTCAAGAATCGACATGTTCGATCGATGTTTCAATATTTTCAGCTGGATGTTGCAATAGTTTCTGTATGTTTCAATGTTGCAATTTTGTGATATTCCGGTGGATAAAATTCTGGCGTTTCATATTTTACTTGGGTTGGTGCATTACTCGTGAATGTTTCAATTTGAGATCTTGCGGTAGATAAATCAAGCATGACGCAAGCAACTCAATGCTCTCGCTCGGTCGTCCGGGCGGTAGTAAACAATGTGGACTTTGTTACAATGTTTCAGTGTTGAAATATTTTCAATATTTCTGCTTAGGGATGTTTCAATGTTTCATGATTCACTCAGATCGTAATGTTTGAAACTTTCAGCTATGTTGCAGAATGTTACAAAATATAACATATGTTGCATGTTTCACTCGAATGTTGTAATGTTTCAAACTTTCAACACAATGTTGCAAAATTCAATATATGTTGCATGTTTCACTCGAACTGTAGTACCGTCCGATACTACGCCCGGACGTCGGACGTCCAGCCGCTAGCAAGTCCCAAAAAAATAATTTTAAGTATCTATAAGGCCCAGTTCGACAATGCTTAGAATTATTTACAAATTCACAAAATTATGTACTGTTGTAGGTTAATTGATGCGGTGATATTTCAAAAGAAATGCACCAGAGACGGATAGTGGTAACAGTGCTCGGAATTCATGTTTGGATGATATTAACTGGGAAGAGGAGATTAAATAAGATTGTGAAAACATATTTATGCAATTATATCGGTGATAATACATGAGCAATTGTCTTATTTGTCATGTGGATAAAGAAGAGATTATGAAAGTCACCAATGAAGCAGGTGACCAGGCGTTGGCCATTTTATGATAATGCAAGATCAAAGATTTTATGAAAAAGATTGAAGGTGATGTATTATACTTTTTGATTGGGTTATTTTCCCTCACTAAAAATTAAAATTGAGTCATATGCCATTTGTTCAATTTTTTTAGGCCATTGGATCATCAATATTGTTGAAAACTTGAAGTCAACTGTATATTTTGCCTATGCCAACATTATCCACATGGAGGTCGGTGAGAGGGAAGAAGAGCAAGTGAAATGTTGTTTCTACCGCTTCATGAAGGATGGCAGGTACAAAGAGGAGTTCATCACGTGGAAGAAATGTGTGGAGGAAGCTAATGCTGCTATGGATGGCATCGGCCAGGGGCGAATCTTGGAGGGGGTGTAGGGTGCAAGGACCCCCCCACCCACCGACCCACTCCCACCACCACCATGAATCAGTGGAGATTATATGAAGGATGGATGGGAGAAAAATGAAGAACGTAAATAAGAAATAGAGAGCTAGGAAGAGAGATAAGCTCCCCTCACCCCCTCCTCTCCCCACGTGTGCCGGGGTGGTATGTTGGTTTTTTTGTGAGGGATTTTTGAGGATTTGCATTTTTTTCAAGCATCATTTTACCTGTTGTGATTGGCGAATAGTGACGGAGAAAGATCTCTTTTCATGAAGATGCGATTCTTTTGGGTGAAAACAAGTTATACACGGGTTGCCATATGAGTTCTAACCTTTGCAAATTATATAGACATCTCATG
Source organism: Digitaria exilis (assembly GCA_015342445.1). Classification (NCBI taxonomy): domain Eukaryota; kingdom Viridiplantae; phylum Streptophyta; class Magnoliopsida; order Poales; family Poaceae; genus Digitaria; species Digitaria exilis. The sequence continues at coordinate 1,027,427 of JACEFO010002219.1, read as the reverse complement.
CTTGAATATTCTGACGATATGGGCTCTAAATTACTGACTACATTGATCTTTGATCCTTTGTGAATTATTTGATGTTCGATTGAGGTTCTGAAAAGATGAAGTTAAGTACATTTTGGTCAGTAGTTTGTGTCTACCTACCTCACAATCATGCCATCCAATTGTTATACGTAAATTTTATGGTTGGTAACTAAACTATTGGATAATTCTCATCTAGTTCTCCATACTATGAAATTGCATTTTTGGATCCCTGAACTATGGCAATGGGTCATCTAAGCCCAAATTAGGGACACCACATCCTAGAAGCTAGCTAACAAGACATGCTAACTATGTAGTGAAGTGGAGGCCTCATATGTCAGGCTCCCTTTCCTCCCTACCTCCTTCCATAAAAAAATACCTGCGCAAATAAATTACTTGTTTGTTCATGTGCTTCCATGTAAAATCTTAAGGGATCTTGCCATGGCCGATGGGCGGTCGGAGGCCTCTGCTACATTCGAGTCGGTCAAGACTTCCATAGTGCGGCGCACATGAGAGAGAACACACGAAGGCTACACGAGTGGTATCAGCATGGCATGTCGCTACATAGTCAGCATGACACGTTTGCTTCTAGGGTGTTGTGTTATTGATTTGGACATAGATGACCTATATAGATAGTCTACGGATCCAAAATGTAATTTCATAGTATGGGGGCCTAGATGACCCATTCGATAGTCTAGGGATCCATAGCGATACACCCAAAGATCAAAGCTGAGATATTATTCGATAACTTAAGAATAAACTAGACGAAGCCACAACGATGCGCCCAGTAGCTAAAGCCTAGATTACTCGATAAAACAAAAAATCATCAGCAGAACCAAGTCACTTGAACATGAGACATCCTTGATCACTCTCGAAAGAAGTCGTTGAAAAAAAAGGCAAAGCCACGGACAAAAAAGTAAAAGAGATAAAGTAGAGAGTTTTGTTGTTGTGAGTTTGTACTGATTTTACATAATCCTTCAAGGCTCATATTTATACCCTAGAACCTATGACTCCTGGCCAATTAGGACAATTACATTACTTGAACTAAAAAACTAGTTTTCTAAAGATAAGACTTAAAAACGAGTCAGACTCTAACAAATCTAGCTTTTCCGGCCATCTGAATCTTCATGGCCACAACGCCATCAACCGACTCTTCCTCCAAATCGGATAATATTTTTCAACTCTTCATAGGCTTCTTCTTCCCTTCCTAGAACTTCTCAGTCCATATCCGACCCAAATCAGTTATGACACAATCGGTTGAACATCATTAATCCATCGACTAATGCTCGACCCAACACCTTCTCTCCTGGTCAAACCATTTTCATTCCTTCTGACGCCGGTCTTGACACGTGTCAAAAAATGATGTCAATACATAGTATGACGACCTAGATAAGAATCATCCAATAGTTTAAGGTGTGTCCATGAAATTTACTCTTTATATTTGGTCCATCGTTCAAGAACCCTCCAATACTTTGCCCTTATTTATTTCAATTTTGAAAGGTGACGGCTTATATATATTATTGTCCTATTGGACTATATTCTAGTCACCACTCTTTAGTTGAATACTTTGCCCTTATTTTATTGGAAAAATTTATATGGAATTCACTCTGACTTTGTGAAATCAGCTGCAGGAAACTAACATATTTTTTCTTTGCTGTAACACACTAATTTCTTTGCTGCAGGACACTTCCTAGTGCCTTGTGGCTAATGATCTGGTTCGCAGTGTCCCACAGCAATATGGAAAATAAAGAGTGTCCTTTAGCAAAATTTCCCTTTGTTGGAACAAATTATATGAAATTGGATGAGTATCTCTATTGTGCCTCGTCTGTGAGGCTAAAGAAGGCATCAGTGTTCCTATATCTGATACTAATATATAGGAAAAATTGTACTTCAGTGTTCCTATATCCTTGACCATTCCATCCTCATCACTAGATTCATTTTCTATGTCATTGCAAGGAGTAGAGGAAATAGATTTGGATCACCTTAGTGCCCTTAGCCATAAGGCAAAGAGGGGCATGATCTTCATCATCACTATCGGACAAGTTAGTGAAGAGACGGCTTGATGAAGAGCTTGGTTTATGGATGGTAAGTGTTGCTACGTTCTCATCTTCCGACTCTTCATCACTTGATAGCCATTCCATACCAAGATGAGCTTGTCTTGAGTACTTCTTATGATCATAGCTCTTCTTGTTGTCATAGCTTCTCTTGTTCTCTTCTCTCTTGTCTTCCTTCTTGTGCTTACCATCTTCCTTCTTGTTGGGACACTCGACAATAAAGTGTCCATATTCACCACATTGGTAACCTGGTCTCTTCTTGCTTCTTCTAGTGTCCTTGCTCCCATTTCCTTTCTTGAAATTTCTCTTTTTGAGGAAGCCTCTAAAGTTCTTGATAAGCAATGCAATTTCTTCATCGGTGCTCTCATCTTCATCACTTGTATCTTCCTTCTTGGCTTTGGATCACTTCCCTTTTTCTTCACCTTCTTCTTTTGCCTTCAATGCAATATCTTTCTTCCTCTTCTTGCTTAGGGCCGCTTTTGCTTCCTTCTCGGCAAGTTCATGTTGAAGCAACTCGCTAAGAAGGTGAACCGGCGTCATCTTCTTGAACTTCTCATCTCTTCTAATCATTTGGGCAAGATGAAAGTCTTTTGGAGTGAATGCCTTCAATAATTTCTTTGTGGCTCGATAGTCACTCCACTCTTCATTTCCAAGTGCTCTAATGGTGCTGATCATCCCCATGAGCCTATCAAACATTTGTTGAGTGGTCTCATTATCAAGCATGACAAACTCTTCTAGTTGATTGTCTAGCAAATCAATTTTGCCCTCCTTGATCATGAATGTCCCTTCATGTGACTCTCTAAGAATATCCAAATATCCTTTGCCACCTCCACATGTTGAATCTCGTTGAATTCTTGAGGAGACAAGGAGTTGGTGATGATTCTTGTAGCTTGAGCGTTGCGGTAGTAGTCTTGTGCAAGCTCCGGAGTCATCTTCCCTTTCTTGGGCTTCTTCACACCTACACACACAATCTCCCAAAGAGAGGGGTGAAGCCCGAAGAGATGCAATTTCATGTCATAGGCCCATTTTTTGTAGTTTGTTTCATCAAAATATGGTGCCTTGCCAAGATTAATAGATTGAAAATGAGATGCATTGAAATTAGATATATCACTGTAGTCAAGTGGAACACGAGTTAACTCCCTTGACTTGTGTTTCTTCTTCTTCTCTGTCTTCTCATCCTCCTCTAGCTTCTTTAGCTTCTTTTTCAACTTCTACATCTTCTTAGCCTTTGAGTCGGCGTCTGAACTCTCATCCGAGTTAAAGTCCGAACTTGAGCTTCCACTTGGTGTGGTGATGCATCCTTCTTTGATCTTTTGCTTCTTGTTGACTTGAAAGAAGCTTTATCTTCATTATCTAGAGGAGGTAGATCGATGGGTGGAGCTTGAGAGTTGATGATGTCCATGTTTTCTTCACCTTCAATCCTCGACATCTTGATTCTCTTGAGCGGTTAAGCCTTGACAAGAGCCTCGGCTCTTATACCAATTGAGAGGATCTTGTAGATGCCTAGAGGGGGGTGAATAGGCGTACCTAATAAAACCTGAAAATTCTTTCTTCACAAGTTGTCAGTGAAACCGGATCTTCCGAGTACCACTAGGAAGATCCGATGACCGGATCTTCCGAGACTTACTAGGAAGTTCCGATGTGAAAATAACCTTTGCTAGAGATTCAAAATCTAACAAGTTATTCGCAATTCCACTTGAATAGAAAGTTCACACAGGTACTCTAAGAGCTATATATGATGATCAAATACAGCGGAAACCTTTATAGAGATAGATCGGGCAATATATAGCAAATATAAGAATATATGAACAAAATGAAGTAAGCAACATAAAGAGACACGAGATTTGTTCCCGGAGTTCACTCCCAAGGGAGCTACATCTCCGTTGAGGTACCCACAAAGGGTAGAGTCTCTTTTAACTCGTTTCCTCCCTCAATCGACCACAAAGATCAAGATTGAGTCACTTACTAGATGATTCACACAAGGAATGGGTGATACAATCCTCCAAGGCGCTCCCACAAGCTAGGTGCTGCACTTGGTGACCTCTAACCGTCTAGGAGCAAGCTCCAAGAGTAACAAATGCGAATCACAAGCCAAGGATGCTTCAAGTGCTTCTTGAGATGAACAAATGCTTCTTTTCACTCAAAGTCAACCACAAACCTCAAATCTCTTTTCTCAACCAATCCCCAAATGAATCTTGGCTAGGGCAAGATTTGGAGAGGAGTGGAGAGAGCAAGTGAGAGCTAGAAGAGTGTTTTCTGTTGAGTTGTGCGAGCTAGGGTTGAAAGGGTAAGAGAGGGGGTATTTATACCCATCCCCAAAATCTAACCGTTATGTTCTGAATCGGGCAAACCGGAACTTCCGAGTACAACTCGGATCTTCCGGATAGGCTTAGGTTAGCTGTAAAAATCCTAAGTGTACTGCCAAACCGGAAGTTCCGATTCACAAAATCGGAACTTCCGATTTTGCCAAATTTTACTCAGTACCTTTTCGGATCTTCCGATTCAAAAAATTGGATCTTCCGGTTTTACCATTTTCTACTCAGTACCATTTCGGATCTTCTGATGAAGAAAACCGGAACTTCTGGTTTTACGCAGAACAGAACCGGAAGTTCCAAAGAACAGAACCGGATCTTCCGGTTTTCCCTGAAAAGCTGAGTTTTGCCCCTTTTGTCTCTCAAAGTTAGTTTTCATCTCAATATAGCACTTTAGCAACCTTGATTCATCAGACACGTCCCCCTTGATAGTACGGTGTTTCCTATACTCAAATTCAAAGAATAAATTCAATTTAAATCCTCCACATGAGCTTCACACCATATAATTTGAATTGGGGACCTCCTTTGTATATATTCTTTTTCTTATTTCATTTAGCATCTGCACATATCTTTATAAAAGTATGAAACCTCCAAATTGTGGTTGTTATCACCACCAAAACCACTAGGGGGCCAAATGCACTTTCAATTTTACATATCAATCGGGCAATTGGTTACACATATTGCCTCAAATAGCATTGCAATTGTAACGGCGACATTCTCCCAAATCCAACAATAATTTACCCATAGTAAGGGCAGAAATACAATGATCATCATCTTGGAATAATTGTAGCCACTGCAAAAATTTGCTCTGAAACATAAAGCATGAGCAACTAAAGTAAACAAAAAAAACAACATGTTAGAATGATATCCATGTTACTTGGGGTAGTTTTCCATCCAAACAAATTGAGAGCTACAAATTAGGTCAGTCTTAATGGAAGTTTTATGGGCAATAAATAGAGTATAATATAATAGTTTTTTATGACATGACATTGTATGTAGCTTTTCTCGAAGCTCGTGTTCCCAGCGTATGTCCAGGTGGGTATGTTCCCTGCAAAAGCATGGATAACTTTTCTGAAGCTCTTGTTCCCTTTGTTGGAAAAAATTATATGAAATTGCGTTTGTAGCGCTTCTATTCATTCAACATTTTTAACAAGCCAGATTCAACACTTCTTGATAGGTAGGGATGAAAGTGCTATGGATATTTCCCGTCCGACCGACCGATCGAAGGCCATCAAGCCTTAAATGGTACATACCGTATCCGGAACCGAAAAATCAATATTCGACCGTATCCGTATCCGTATAACAAAAGTTGAATGTCTATTGTAGATATGTAATGTATATCAATATCCGATGCATATCCGACATATTTTGTACTTTCTGTATCCGAGTCCGATCCGACAAAAAAATAGATATCCGTATTCGTATCCGGGCATATCCGTCCGTATCCGACCCGTTTTCATCCCTATTGATAGGAACTTCAAATTTTGACAAAACTTGTTGAAATAGTTTACAAAAAATGGTAACATAAAAGATGATTATTTTTTGAAAATAAAACTGTACCCGTGTATTGGATCTCATATACTCAGTTGATAGAATTAATTGTAATAGTAGCAACGTGGTGCAAGCCGATTTAAAAAACGGATATCTGGTTCAGGAGGAAAGCTCAATTGAAATTTGAAAACGCAAGCCGCGTCTCACTCTATCCTTCCAATCGAAGATGAACACGTGGGCTAATTAGTAGCAATAGGCCGAAGGTAAATGCACTAGAGGAAAAACATATATTTGTTCCCTTCCAATCAGTACCGGTTGCTTACCAACCGGTACTAAGGACCATTTAATACCGGATGGTAAGCACAGTACCCCCAGGACCATGTAGTACCGGCTCGTAACACAACCCGGTACTAAATGGTGGCATTCAGTACCAGTTGGTGTTGCGAGCCGGTACTGAATGCACCACCCAGGATTACTTTAAAAGGATAGCATCCTTCTCTCAACCACAAGTGCTCTATATGTGGTTTGGTTAAGGAAGAATCGCACGAGGGGGGAGGATGCGAGTTCGAGTCCCACGGACCACGCTCGCGCATTTACACGTGAAAAATTCGCGGGGCCCCGAGCGAGTTCAAAATTTGTTTTCGCATTTTTTTGGGCTCAAAATCATTTGGTATCGGTTGAGAACATCAACTGGTACAGATGGGCGCTCATCGGTATCTGCACCGATGGGTGCCTAGCAACCGGTATGGGGGCTTTTTTGTAGTAATGATGGCAGCCCACATCACGTAGTCGTCGAGTTGTCCTGAGTAGGTTTAATGGTTACGGCAGCAGCCGCTGTAAGCCGTGATCAAGTAGCATATTTTAATGATGGGGGCTCATCGGTACCGGCTCCTCCAACCGGTACGGATGGGCGTGCCCATCAGTACCGGATTACTAGTACTGGTTGCATAACCAGCACCGATAGGTGCCTAGCAACCGGTACGGGGGAGGGGGCTTTTTTTAGTAGTGATGGTAGCCCACGGCACGTGGTCGTTGAGTTCGCCTTAGAGCAGGTTTAATGGTTACGGCAGCGGCCGCGGTAAGCCATGATCAAGTAGCATATTTTAATGATGGGTCCTACAACGTTTTAAGGCAGCACAGATTCTTCAGCGAATAAGGGGGTGTTTGGATCCATGGGCAAACGGCAAATGGCATCTATTTTGCCCTTTGTTTTGCCATTTGCCTCCAAACACCCCCTAGGCAAAACGGCAAATGCAAAAATAGTTGGCAAAAAACTCTTGCCTCCAAAGTGGCCCAAAAAGTGGGCAAATGTGCAAAGTTTTTGCATTTGCCCTTTTGCCAAGGGGGTGTTTGGAGGCAAATGGCAAAAAAAAGAGGCAAAATAGATGCCATTTGCCAAAAGTTTTGCCATTGGATACAAACACCCCTAATGGCAAAACTGTTGCCATCTTTTCTTGAGGGCAAAAATTTTGCTCCTTTTTTTTGCTCTTGCCCCGTGTATCCAAACAGCCTCAAACGTGCGCTGGTGCGTCTGCGCCGGCGTCGAGCGAGCGCGTCGTTGACAGGGTTTTTTAAACCGAACCGGGACAGGAACCGCCGCCCTCCGGTAGCGGCTTACCGGAGTGGTTTGAGCGGTTCCCGGTGGAAACCGGACAAATTCAAATTTTAAATTCAAATGTATATGAAATCCTAGTTCAATCGGTTTGAACCGGTAAGCCACCCGTTTGACCGGTAAGCCGAGCGGTTTGGGTGGTAAGCCGGCCGGTTTGGACGGTAAGCCGACTCAATACATAACTTGTCGTGTTTTCAAATTTAACTAAAAATTTTAAAAAATAAAAGAAAAGTTCCTAAAAAATATTTCAAGGTGCGTAGAATCTAATGGTGTCAAAATTTTTCAAATATTAGTGTATTTAGTATTTTTTGTGTGCATTAGAAGTTCAATGAGCCATTTTTTTTCTTTTCCTTTTTTTTGAACTTCTAATGCCTGCAAAAAATATCAAATGAGCAAATATTTGAAAATTTTTTACACCAATAGATTACATATACCTTGAAGTATTTTTAGGAATTTTTTTAATATTTTTCTATTTTAAATTTAAATTTGAATATTTTAAATTTAACGGTTTGAAACCGCCCCAAACCATTACTGATCCGGGCGGTTTCACCGGGAACTCCAGACCGGTTCCCAGTGGTTTCGTAAACCGTGGTCGTGGAACGCCCGTGCACGTTCTCTCTCCGGCTCCACGCCGGACTCTGCCAGCTTACCGTCTCGCATTAAACTTGCTCTTACCGGCTGCTGCCGTCCGAAATATACGGCAAACCCGTGTGGCCGAGCGCGCCGTGATTGACGAAGTGAATGGACAGCCTGTTGCTCGAGCTCAGTGCTATCCGGTTCCTATAGTTATATTAGCTGTCCCGCTTATTCTCAAAGTCTCCCTTCATTTGGCCATCTGGCCATGACGCAGTCAACGACGGCAAGATGGAGTCGAACTCAAGCCGATGGATGTTGTTCGATTCTGTTTTTGTGTGACCGATCAGTTACAAACGTCAGAGTTGCAGATTGTCTAACAGCTCCTTGGGACGAACGCATTTGCATGCTACGACACTGCTTCCTCCCAAAATTTGATCACTCTTATTATTCAAAAGGTTATGTAAAATATTATAATTTTTTGTTTTATTAACAAAAATCCTTCATGAGTGACTTAAATTTAACGATATTCACACAAATTTTAATTTTTGAATAAGATGAGTGGTAAAAAAAGTCAAACGAACTATAGTTTAAAATGGAGGAAAGACATATCTTGGTGAGCCATGAACGGAAGAGAATGAGTGGTTCATTTGAAACTGTAGGTTTCAGTCAAATACTGGTTGAGAATTCTCTGCATCTAAGAACTCATATTCATACTTGCTCCTCCAATTAATGCAAAATACGCAAGAAGCTGAGCAGATCTTAAGTTTACTCGAATATATATACTCGCAAAAAAAAAAGGTTTGCTCGACCGATTTTCATATTTTAGTAACATGTCGAACCGATATGATGCACATGATTACTGGTGAAGTGCCGAGGCTAAGTGTAAACTGAAACAGCTCATGAAAGATTAACTGGTCGTTCATAAAGCGTACGGCACAGTCCACAGATAAGTTGCAACTAGGTGGCAACTCTCGCATTCGTGTAGTGCGCTACACTTGAGATGCCGCCTGCCATGCATGCAAGGTCAAAGCATAAAAGCCATTATTCACACTTCCCGCGTCGTTATCGTGTTTCAACTCAATTCACATGTAACACAGTCAAGGGCTCAAGGCTAGCTACATACTGAGGAAAAAAAAGCAAGTGTGCTCGATCTGATCGTCCTAAAAGTCATGTTGTACCTACCAGTCGTTTTCTTTACAAGATAAAGTCTGCATTTTTCTAAAATAAACGAGTGAGCAAGTGGCACCTTGGGCTATATAGCTGAGCAAGGCATCCGACTCTATAAATAACCAAGAAGCCTTCACTTCGTACTCACCTCATCCTCCTAGTTCACTAAGCTTGGTAGTTCACAAATGGCTAGAACCAAGTTCGTGGCATTTAGCTTCATTGTCCTCCTTAGCATTGGACTATCCAATGCTGCAAGGGTTTCTCGATATGTGAGTGCCGGGGGAGGAGGTGGTGGTGGTGGTGGCGGTGGAGGTGGTGGGTCAGGGGATGGTTCGGGATCGGGATCGGGATCTGGCTCCGGGTATGGCCAGGCAAGTGGTTCTTCTGGTGGAGCATATGCTAGTGGAGGCGGTGGGGGTGGAGGTGGTGGAAGGGGACAAAATGGTGGATCTGGATATGGTTCGGGCTCTGGTTCTGGATATGGTCAGGCTGGTGGGTCTGGTTCTAATGGTGGAGCATATGCTCAGGGAGGTGGCCAAGGTGGAGGTGGAGGGGGTGGGCAAAATGGCGGTGGGTCAGGTTATGGCTCCGGTTCCGGTTCTGGATACGGTCAGGCAGGTGGGTATGGACCCTACGGTGGAGGGTATGCCCAGGGTGGTGGTCAAGGCGGAGGTGGTGGTCAAGGCGGAGGTGGTGGTGGTGGGCAAAACGGCGGCTCAGGAAGTGGATCCGGTTCTGGCTCTGGATATGGTCAAGTTGGTGGATATGGTTCGTATGGTGGTGGCAATGCTCAGGCAGGAGGGCAAGGCGGCGGTGGCGGCGGTGGACAATATGGTGGTTCTGGACAAGGTTCTGGTTCCGGTTCTGGTTATGGTCAGGCTGGTGGATATGGACCTTATGGTGGTGGATATGCTCAGGCCGGTGGACAAGGTGGTGGCAATGGAGGTGGGCAAAGTGGTCCAGGTGGCAGTGGATATGGGAACGGCTCTGGAAATGGTTCTGGGTCTGCCGGTAGTGGTGGTGGATACCCATAAACTTGAATAGCAGAAATGCAATTATGAGGTCAAGACGCTTACTAGTAATATTGTTCATGTTTACATGTTATATGTACTTGCGCAAGGAATAAATTGCCGTCCATGGCTTATGTAATAAAATACTTGTGTGGTTGTGTATATGTTGATCATCTTCTGTGTTCATTGCTGTCTCTTATGAGGTTGGTTTCCATATAATATGTTGCCCTCTTACGAGTGTAGATATGAATGTTGGTAGTGATTCTATACGTTTATGTTTTTTTTGTGACGCATACAAGTGATGTTTTCTATCCAATTGTGCATATTGTTAACTGGTGTTTTTTTCTCATCCCAACAAGCTAGCTACTGTGTCATGAAAGAGGTGAAGGCAATTAAATTAAAAGATAGTTAAATACAAAGTACTTCTCATCATGTTAATTTTATAGCGATCAAAATACATGCCTAATTTCCTGCTGATGGACCTATTAGCCTTCACGGGTGTTTAGTTTTCCCAATTTTGCACTATCCACCAAACTTTCATTTCATTGAGAACCGTGTCTCCCTGACAAAACATACTTCTTAATAAATTTTGTTATTTTATATTTCTCTAACTTTGCAAAATAGGACCAGGACACAGCAGCTGCACTGTGCTGTGTGCTATATGTATCTGGAGTATGACACGCAGGATGCCCGTACGCCATCGATTACGTGGTGCAGTAATGCAGTGCATGTGCATGCATATCTCTCTCCTTCGAAGCTAAAGGACCTACTGATATAATCTATTAGGCATTGTTTAGTTCCCAAAATTACTTTTTACTTCTTATTCATCCCCTCACAGAACACACATCTCCAAAAATTCACTTTTTTCCTTTCCTATTCATCCTCCTCACATAACACGCATCCCAGAAAAAAAGTACTTTTTCCCACCACAACTAAACACGGCCTAATCTCTACCGTGTTGTCTGTTGATGACTTAACAAATATCTATATTATCAATAATCCTGATTTTCTTTTTCTGCACGGTTAATGTATAAGGTAGGCCGGTCCGCAGGTAGCCGCTGTGCGCTGATGGCCGGATAAACCACACCCATGGCCGCGGCACCGCAGTATACGTGAGTACGTGACAACTGACAAGTAGTGAGCATGTGTCTACGTGGCAGCATGTGTAGTATAGTATTTTGGACAGCTAGAAACTTTCTCCTCCGTGGCGCCGTGGCGATGGTTGAGTGCGTGCATGCATGCAGCATGCGCAGCTGTCCCGCTTATCCTGAAAGTCAACGTACTTCATTTTGGTCTTGGTCCCGCGCTGTGGCCTCGCCCATGGACTGATATATGTCAGTCGTTTTGAGATCAAGCTGCCACGCTACTATCGCACACATATTGTCAACGACGCCTGGACGACCTCAAGCTGGAGTCAAACTGATGGATAAGCACAATAATGTGCATCGATCTGAACAGTGGAATTTGACATCGCGTAACGTACGTTGCCTAACAGCTTACAAAATGCATTTGCATGGTATACTCCGTAGTATTACTAGTACTTATGTCCGTCAGCAAGATCCCCCGGTAATTACTCTTGCTCACTCAGATATATACTAAGCACGGCACAATGAGTATACTAATAATCCCGGCTGTAAACATACTTGCCAAAATGCCAGCACATCAGCACGACACGAAGTGCTCATGCAGGTAACAACAAAAGCAGGCAATTGCAAGGCAAGCGCTCAGCGCTGATAGGTTTTCAGAAACCAAGCTAAATATTAACTGTCCCTTTCGTAAAAAGCTAAATTCTGATTGCCATGATGTGGTAGCTTGCTCAGAGCCTTAGACCGACGCTCCGAGTCCGTATTAAAGCAAAGGCCGCAACACGGTTTATTGTATCTGAACGAATGAAGTTCCTGCATTTCCTGGTACTAGCAAGTGCCAGCTCTCGCTTTCCCCTGCTGTCGTTATCGAGCTATACACTTGCTAACATGCATGCAAATATGTAATGCTTGGGAGTTGGGACGGGGAGTACCACGTACGTGGTATGCCTAGCTACTCGCCGCATTATATGAACAAGATCGTCTCTTCACACACGTACAAATTCCAGCCAACCCAGGAAAAAGAGTGACCTTGTGAACGGGTCAAACAGATGGATATAATGCGTGCCTGCTCTGTGGACTGTACGCCACAACACCAGTCGGCAGTCGGTAGTCGCCACTCGCCGGCAGTGTGTGTGACGAAGTGTGGCTTCCGACGCCGCCTTCGCCGGGAAAGAGGTCCCCTCGTCAACTAATTCATCAGTCAAATACTGCCTGCTGCCGGGGGAACACTGCGTCCAACGTGCATGTGAACTCACCCGTATTTTGATTATATATTCCTGTCCGGTTATCAGCTGCCACTGGTAAACTGGAAAACGGACATATAGGTTTATCAAAAGGGACAAACATAAGTTTGATTCGATCTATCTTGTGTCGTAATTCACAGACTGCGGTCTGAGGGCCCGAGGTGGTCACCCTAAGAAGTGATTGATAACCCATCCTACGGTGATGAGTAATTGACAACCATCGTGTGTGATGTGCTTTTGGCTTTGATGTGCAGGTGTAGGTGCGACATGACGGTCGATGGTGCGTGGTGAAGGTCATGCGCGAAAGGTCACGTCGCCGATGGACCGCGGTGAAGGGTGACACGAGTAGGCTTGGGCCGAGGGACCCAAAGATACCGGGCGGAGTCACGGGTGGCTCATATGGTGCACGGACGAGCAAGAGTACATAGTCAAGATGGCGTCAGCCAAGTTAAGAAGGATGGCGATAACGAGCGTCGAGTAGGCTTGCCGTTGCGGCGGAGGCGTGAAAGAGCTCGAAGGCGTCGTGACACTTGGCGGAGGCCGGACAAGCATCAACACCGAAGGTTTGACCGGTTTTGCCGCAAAACCGGGGCTTCGGCAAGTCGTGCGGCGACTAGCTGAGGGGCTTCGGGGGGTTTTCCATAAAACCACCATAGAGGCAGGTTTGACCGGTTTGGGCCTCAAAACCGGGGCTTCGTCACGGCGTGCGGCGTCGAATGGAAGGGTTTCAGTGGTTTGGCCACAAAACCACCCAGGTGGAGGGTTTTCCGGTTTGGGCCTCAAAACCGGGGGCAAGTCGGTGCGGCCAGGGGACGTCGGATCGGATGACGCGTGACACCGTCACAAAGTTTGCGTCGAGGCAAAGTGAAGTTGTGCAGGCGCCAGGTCCGTCCGATGTACCGAGAAAAAGTTGGATGGTTTTACCCCCGAGGGGTATTTGAATTGTTTGCTTCATGAAAGACATTCTGGTCAATTTTTCTAGTGCCTATTTATATATGTGAAGTGACTGTTTGGGGCAGCCATCTCCTATAGATGTGCTCATTTGTTTTGTGAGAGTGTTTTTTTCTAAGGTTTGGGGGAAAGAGACGAGAGACTCTTTGTTTTGAGATTTTAGCCATCCTAACTTTAATTAGTGTAAGAATTGGCTTGTAACCGAACCTTTGGAGTGAATCAAATTATTTATTTCGTGCATAATCTTTTCATTCCAAATTTATCATTTTCGGAGCTATTTTGGGGATTTTTCGTTCGTGCAGTTTGGCTACGAAATTCGTGAGATTTGTTGGGAGCGTGTGATGCTAGGAACCTTGTGAGCAATCTTGATGATTCCCCCTCGAATCCCTCACGGATTTGGGCTTGAATTTGAGTTTTCTCCAAAATTATTCTTTATGTTAGGGTCTTGAGTTCATCTAAAATTCGCAAGATTTATTTGAGCTTTTTCAAATCCACTTCTACAGAGCATACTGTAGCGCATCCGTGGCTCAAGTTTTGTTTCGAATCGTTAAGTATTAAAGGAGTAATTTTGGTTTGAGTACTTGCCGTGCTCTTGTCTTGTCTGTTCCTTCTCTGTTCGTGCAGGCATTGTCAAACGAGGGTGGCGTCGGGTGCAGCACGTGTGCTCGCTCGCGTGCTCATCTCAGCTCAGGCACGCGCGGAGGCCCAAGCCCAGCACAGCGCACGCGGTGCTCATGCAGCCCGCGAACCAGGCGACGCGGCCCAGCAGCGCACACATCCCAGGTGCGGGGCGCTCGCGTGCGACGGGAGACGGGCCTGATCGACAGCAAGCTACTCCGTGCGGCCCAGCAGTCCGGCAACATCCACAAGCAGTGCACGACGGCAGCAGGCACATCTCACGCCCAGCAAGCAGCAGCAACGCGTGCAGTGGTAAGTGCAGGTGAGCCCAACGATTCAATTGTTTATTTTCAAATATGCAAGTGTCGCTTTCATGCTACAGGATGAATGCTTAGGCAATTGATATTTGCTAATTGTATTCATTTGAGTTTTGCATACGTTGATTAGTAGTTCTGCTCCTTGATCCTTGCATGCTTTGCGTGCACCGGCCAATCAAATAGTTAATTAGCTTGGTTACTAATTCATTTTGAGCTCCTGTGTTTAATCAATAGCTAATTAGCTTGGTAATTTTGATAGCTCGTCTGGTGCATGTTGTTTCGTCAGTTAGCACTTAAATTGTTACATAAGTTTGATTAGAGCAAGTGCATTATCGTTAATCTGAGAAGTCGCGTTGCTTTGAGAAGTCCTAGTCGTTCTTAGGGTGAGCTTATCACTAGTTGACTCGTGTCATCTTAACGACTAAAAGAGAGGTGTGTTTGGGTGGTAATCGGAACATAGGCCAAGTTCTTTATTAGAAGAATTTTTAAAGGGCTCTCATTCACCTCCCTGTGGTCGCCCAGTTCGGTCCCACACAGTCAAAGTCACAAGTTCTCATACTTTGTGTTCTTTGGCAAGTTACAATTTTCATATTTTGTTTGGTGTTGAACTTTGGTCAGAATATTTAATTTGACAATATTTTAATACTCTATCCGTCCTAAAATAAGAGTAGTTGGCTTTGCTGCAGCCGCAGCTACAACATGCTGCAGCGAGCACTTCCAGTTATTTGTAATAGGCTTTTTAAATAAAACGAATAATCTAATGTTTCGAGAAAACCTCGAGTGATAAATATTTTGAATGATCCATCTAAAGGTCAACTTAGTATGGATCATATCCATGTGAAAATACCGGACATATTCATGGTATTCGTACTTGTTTTGACCTGTCAAAGTACTATAACTCCACGTCCAACAAAGTCATCAAGCCTACGGACTAGCTACCGAGAGAATGGAATTTGTTATGTCAGTACTGCTCCGTCCCAGAAAGAGTGTCGTTTTGGATGTTCGTGCTGTGAATTTGACTAATTTGTTAAATCTTTAAATAATTTTTATAAAAAACTAGATCTAAATATCTATCTAATAATGTTTATATTGTACTATAGTTTTTAATATATTTTTCTATATAACTGACCGAAGATTTTTCTTGAAAACTGAGAAAGACACTTATTTTTTTGGACTGAGGGAGTACCTACAAACCTCCAAGTGTGAGGGTTGACAGATCTGTAGAAGTACGCTGACCTGGTTAAGGAGCCCAACATGGATGTTGGCAGGGCTATGGAAGCACGCCGACCTCCAGAACGTCGCCCAGCCCCTGAGCATGCAGGGTTGTAAAGCTGCGGAAACATGCCTGATCAAGGCACCCAACATGGATGTTGGCAGGGCTATGAAAGCACGCCGACCTCAAGAACAACACCTAGCCCACGACCATAAGGACTGGCAGAGCTGTGGAAGCATACCACCTTGGTCAAGGTGCCCAAAACAGATGTTGGTACGACTATGGAAGCATGTTGACTTCAGGAACGACGCCCAACCCCTGAGCGTGAGAGCTGGCAGAGCTGTAAAAGCACACCGACCAGGTCAAGGCGCTCAACACGAATGTTGGCAGAGCTATGGAAGCATGTCGACATCAGAAACAACGCCCATCCTCAGAGCGTGGGGGTTGGCCGAGCTACAGAAATACACCGACCTGGTGAGAGAAAAGTATTGTTGTCATGCTAACCATCGCTTGAGCTTTTATATGAGAAGCTTTTTGAGCACGTGGAGTGTGCATGATGGAGTCATAAATTTGGTAGGCGGTGAACAGTCCCGACATCAGATTTTGTCAAATTTCTCATCATTCTAAACAATGCACACACCGCGTGCAAACTGTACTCGTTATCTATGAAAATTGAGGTGTTAATCCCTTTTGCATTCAATGTGATCTGTTGCCCCTTTAAAAGGCGGAGGGCATGTGCCTGCTTAATATCTTCTTCGCAACAGCTACTTGCTCCGTCTCATCATTGCCACTTTAGCCATAGCAGCAATGAATCCTAAGCAAGACACGAAGCCTAGATCTGCCCCCACCATGCATAGGGATGGCAGCGGGTCGGGTAAGGTGCGGGTAAGGCATTTACCCGCCCGACAGCATATCCGCAGCTCCAACCTTTGCCCATCCGCGAGCTTGCCCGTGGGTAAAATCTTTTTCATGTGCCCGCACCCGACGGATATCCACGGATATCGGGAAACCCACCACCCGCGAGCAAATAACATGGCACTGCATCTTCCTGCGTTGCTCGCCGCCGGCCTTCTACGCTGCTCGCCGTCGGCCACCGCACAAGATGCTACCTGTGCAGATGCAAAGAGAGAGAGAGAGAGTTTGTGGGGGAGGGAGTCAGGGAGCGCAGCTCTACCCCGTGCAGATGCAAAGAGAGGGTGCGCAGCTCGCCGCTGGCCACCACGCCCACACAGATGCTGGACTAAGAGAGAGAGAGAGAGAGAGTTCATGAGTGAGGGAGCGCATGAATCCCGTGACCGGGAGGGTGCTGGCGGCAGATAGGGTGCCTTGGTCTGGTGATTTGGATAAGGCTATGCGGGCAGGGATGTTAGGGTTTGTGTTTTGGGCTGGGCTGAATGTTATATGACCTCTATATTTTGATGGGCCACTATTTCATGCGGTTAACGGGTATATCTGCGGGTCTCTTGCCCGTCTTCTGCCGACGGGCGAGATTGTTTGCCCGTACCCGTGCCCGCTGGCGAGATAGCTCGCCCATATCCATGCCCGTCGGGTCGGTTATCCACGGATATCCGCATCTGCAGGCAAAATTGCCATCCCTAACATGCATCTATAGTCTCTGGACCGTTTCCCACCACCCCTCTCCCCCAGTAGGCCTCCACGCCTTCCACCACCACAATTAATTAGTTTTGCCAACGTAGCACAACAATGGCATCAAAGGTGGAGCAAAAACTCGGTCGTCGCATCTGTCTTCAGGATGGAGAAAGGGGTTGATCAAACGGGTGTTACGGAAGAGCATGTCACCTATCCATAGCTGATCTAGAGGCGCTCATGGGTCACGGGAGAGCTGGCTCCAAGACATGGTATGCTACAAGGTGCTCAGCCCCAAGGAGTTCATGGAGTGGGAGGTAGCGGGGGACATTCCCTCGGGGGACAAGACGGAGGTTGTTGTGTTTGTCTCCTTCGACTGGGGATTTGGGGTACCAACGGGAGATTTCTTCTATGGATTGCCCCACTACTACAAGATCAAGGTTGCACATTCTCAATTCCAACTCCATTCTTGCGATCTCAGTCTTCATTCATCTGTGTGAGGCATATTTGGGGGATTCCGCCATATTTCATTTATGGAGGCATTTGTATCATCTTCTTCCCCATCACGAGCCGCAAGGACCCCAATGTGATTGGAGGTGTGGGTTTTGCTCTTCGCTCAGAAATCCAGAGCGTGTATTCGGGTTTCTATATGAAGGATTCCATCAAGGGGTGAACTAAGGGGTGGTCGTACATTGAGAACCATGCTCTACCTCTGTCGCTGAGGACCCCCCTGTCCCGACTACTAGTTATCAGGAGTAGGGGATCTATTGAAGATGATTGCCGACATGAATCACAGGCCTTGCGGCGACCGTGGTAATGATAAAATCATGGAGAGAAAACTGGCGTTCAATAACTTTTCATGTAAAAAAGAGAGTTGTGGACGATGTGGTGGGAATTTAAAATGTTTTGGAACCTGCTTTTTAGGAACCATGGGATGAAGCTTTTTTCCTTTCTAATATTATTTCACAACATCCTAAAATTAGGTTTTGGTATTTATGTTTTAGGCACTGCTGGAGATATTTAAACAAGTCTAGAATTAGACCGCTACCAGCATGGGTAGCATCCGCTTCCGCAAGCGCGGCCCTCATCCCCGATGCCATCGCGACAACGCGACACGCTTGTCTAGTGAGGCCGAGGCACTATGCGGTTCGGGGGCAGCAGAGCAGCCTGCTGCTGCCGAAGGCGAATGGGCACGCCACAAGCCAACAGGGTAGTCAACGGAGAGCGTCGGGTCGGCTTGGGGCCAGAGGAAGGTGTGGCAAGTGGAGGGGCAGCACGGCAGACGGAGAGCTGGAGGGCACTGGAGTGTTCGCGGGTGTTCAGGTTTGAAGACGCAGGAATTTCGGACTTACCCGAAATTGAACGGAGGACAAATTGAGCTGGGCGAATCCAACGACTCATGGGCAAACGGGCGATGTGGACTCGCTACCCGCATGTGGAATTGACCTAGCTTTCCCAGATTAGAAGATTTTCTAGGTGGGCTGAGACTCAATAATAATAATAGTAGGCGGACCTAATTTTCTAGAAGATTAGAAGATTTTCTAGTGTGTGCATGCAATTAACTTTAGTTTGCTAAAAATGCATTATCTGTGAGGCATGTTTCGAACGATAAAAATGCACTTATTTTGGGACAGATGGAGTATAAAATTATTTATGTTGTCACTCCTTGATCCTAAATTCGACCTACATCAAAATGTAATTATTGTGCATGAATATCTTAGAAGTTGTTAAAAATACAATAATAATGGTTTGGATTATATTGTATTTGAGGTAATTTTGGCATCTTCCGAAATGCTGTGCGCAATAATAAAAATACATGTCATGCACCACGAGCAGCTGCAGCTTCACGCCTTCACCTGACAAATGGATTCCTTCAAATTTGGGCGATCGTGTTACCACTTACCACTTGATGACTTGAATAGAAGCATCAACGGTTGTGGCCGACACCTCCTGGTTTTTGAGATTTAATTTTTACGAAATCAAGACTGAGTCTCGATCTAATTTAACTTCAACGTGCTAGTATATTTTCGCTGACATATATAGTGCGGTTTCTACAATAACGAATCACAGCCGATTGAGGAAAAAAGCAGAGTTATCTGGAAATTAACACACATTCCCCAATTTTTTTTATTGAATTTTAGTTTATCTACTCTGTCATGGGTAGGTAGCATCTAGTTTCTACAGGCAGGGCGTGTAAATAAAACGCAGTCTTCACATGAATCACCCTGAAATAAACCAATCCTGTGCATGAATATTCGCTTTGCAGATCAAGTCAACAGATAGATAACCCTCGTACGACCATAATAAAGATGAATATAACTTATAAGAGTACTAAAACCATCGAAGTGATCAAGGCCACTTAGCAAGTTGTTCACCATCTTGCTACGTGTCCAAACCCACGAGCGAAATGTTCTGAAATGTCTAATTAATTAATTGCGTGAGGTCAACATATAGGATACAATACAATAAATAAATAATAACTGATAGAGCAATTTGTAAACCGGCGCATTCATGAATGGATGCCTTCCACGATCTAGTCATAGTGTCATACTATAAATAACCACACTAACCTCTGCGCTTAACATTCATCTCACTCTCAAATAGTTAGCTAACCCAGCTCAGCATGGCTACCAGTAAGCTCTTCACGGCTGGCCTTGTCCTCCTGATAAGCATTGGACTAACCAATGCTATTAGGATGGTAAACCATGCCAGTGCTGATGGCCAAGGCGGTGGAGGTGGTGGAGCTAGCGGGACCGGAACCAGCTATGGTTCTGGCTCTGGTTTCGGCTTCGGTGATGCCGAGGCCTATGATGGCAGCGCCCAAGCTCCAAACAGCAGACATGCGTATGGTAGTGGGTCCGGTGGAGGAGACGGAGTTTGGGAAGGCCATGACCAGTATGCGTCTGGCTATGGAGCTGGTGGCGCATCCGGTTCAGGCCATGGTGACTCAGGTAGCTCAAGCACCGATGGGGCCGCAAACGCAAATGGAAATGGAGGGGGAGGCGGCTCTGGTGGAAGCTACGGTAATGGTAGCGGATCTGGTGGTGGCAAGGGAATTGGGGAAGGTGAGGGCCATAACTATGGCAACTATGGCTCGAGCTATGCGAACAGTGGTGGCAATGGAGGCGGAAGCGGAGGTGGTTGGTGGGTTTGGCGGTGGTTCCGGTGGTGGATCAGGGAACAGTGGTGGTGCTGTTTCCGGTTACGATGATGGTAGCCGCAATAGTTCAACACCATAAAATTCATTTGGTTGAAATAATTAATATCATCAAGGATGTTAGAACGATGCATACATGTTCCATGTAGTGTTAATCTCAATGTTTTTCTGAATAAGCCATGTGGCGTTTGTTAATCGTCACTGATTAGGTCTGAATAATAAAGATGTTGTAGTGCTTCTTCTTGCAACTGATGTGTATGTGGCACATGTATCAGTGCCACATATCGGCAGATGATCATGTGAAATTTTGCTTTGATCAAGACGTATCTCTTATTGTATAAATTTGTTTGAGAATATGCAAGTATTAATGGTATTGCTCTATTATGGTTTTTCATCCCTGTTCCTAATTCTACCTATATATATCAAGTGCTAACTATGGTGCATGCTCGTCCAATTGGCGTTCCATATGTACTGTCAAGTTCCCTGAAAGCGGTAGCATTTAATTGTTTGGTTACCACTGATTAGTTCTAAATTTGTATTGCCTCTTGCAACAGATCTTTAATATATTTATCAAGGTAAATGATGATTTGACAAATCTGAAGTCTATTTTCCACCCTCCAACTATTACAAAAGTCTGATTTTCAACCCACAACTACAAAACCAGACACTAAACACCCTCCAACTATCCAAACTGTGCAAAATTGGCCCTTTGGGTGGTTCTGAAGGTGGTTTTATATTTTTCAAAAAAATTAAAAAAAATAATTTTGTATTAAAAAAATCATAACTAATTTATTTTGAACTATAAAAATTAGAATCTGGTGCAAATATTTTTCTAAAAATCTGACCTACATGTTGGTGCACCATTAGAAGTTATTTGCATATTATTTATTTTTATTCTAATTATATTTTGAAAAAACAATAAGACACTAGTAATATAAGTGTGTGTGTGTGTGTATATATATATATATACACACCCAAATATCATTAAATAGAGTGCCAATAGGTTGGTTATATTTTAAGAGAACTTTGACACTGATTTCATATTTTTTGGGTCCAAAATGAATTAGTTGTGGTTTTTTAAAGTTTAAATAATATTTCTGCTATTTTTAAAAAAGATCCAAAACCACCCAAAGGGTCAATTTTGCATGGTTTGGATAGTTAGAGGGCCTTTAGTATCCGATTTTTTGGTGAAAATCAGACTTCTGTAATAGTTGAAGGGTGAAAAATAGACTTTTCCCTAAATTTTATACCATTTGCCAAACACTAATTATTTGTTGATTTTGTTAGTATTGTGACAAGATGCATGCTTGCAACTGATGCGTATAAATGCATGTTTTGGTTGTAATATTCTAATAAAAGAATGATGCTACATTTATCAAGGAATAATGAGATATGTTTTAATTTCCCTTGATAATAATAACAGTACAAGCATTCATTGCCATTCGGTGGTATTATTATTTGACTGTAATATGGTTTTCCTTGACAATAATGAGCTCGTTGTGTTTGGCACAGATTAAAGTAGAGCCGCTACGTAGGATGCAATAAAATAGTTCAAAATTTGTTGAAAATAAAATGAAAAACTGTGTTTTATCAGCCAAGATCATCTTTTACAAACAAATAAAAGTGGTTAATTTAATTCTTTCACGTAACATTTAATGACAAAAATAGGTTAATTTATTTTGACTTGTTTTGATGAATGTAAACAGAAAAGGCAACATAATTATTTGATCTACCTTGTTCCTTCATCTGTATAATTCTGAAATGATAAAAAAAATGTGATAAGAGGGAGTAAATATTGTAACCATGCAAAAAAAGAGTTAGAGAGAGAGATACTACCGGAATCGACTTGTTTGCCTAGTGTGCGGACACTCGCAAAAGCTAAAAAACCCTCGGCAAAGGAAACACTCGGCAACGTTTTGACGGCGAAGACATGTTTGCTGATTGCCTTTTGTCGGGGCACTTTGCTGAGTGCTGCTTTGGCACACGGCAAAATAATGGCGACGGTAACGGCGGATGATGGTGACAGGGAGTTTGCTGAGTGCCGCGTTGTAGCACTCAGCAAATCTGAAAAAGAAAATATTTTTAAAATCGCTGTAGCTCTAAGTTGATTTAATACCACAAAATCCTAAAAAGGAAATAAATGCACTAAATATACTAAACAGCTTGAGAAATTCATCAGGTTCTAATACCTTGTTCTAAATACAATATTGGAGAATTCGGTGAAGAACTTTTTTTTTTGCCGAGTGCTATCTGCAACACTAGGAAAAACATATGTTTACCGAGTGCTGTAAACCAGCACACTAGGCAAACGAACATTTACGGAGTGCGAAAACTGACTCAGTAAAATTGTGATTCCAGCCCTTGGCCGCAGCGGCTGTGCTGACGTGTCAGGTTCTTTGCCGAGTGTCGTTCTCGGGTCACTCAGCAAAGAATTAACGGACGGCAGGTAGTTGGACGAAACAATGACGTGTCTTATTTTTCCTAGTGCCTGACACTCGGCAAACTAAATGTTTGCCTAGTGGCTGACACCTGACACTCGGCAAACTAAACGAAAGAGACGTGGTCGGTGCGGATCTCGTCGCCCCGGAAAGAGAGCGAGGTAAACCATGCATGCGTGCTCGGTAGGCTCGTACGTTGCACGAGATCCTCTTCGAGATGTGCTCTTCAATCTCAGCTAAGCAAAAGATCAAGAACGTGAACCTTGCCTGTCCATGCTGATCAAACCCAGCTAGTATGACCTCGATCGATGGATGCATTCTAGTGTCAACACAGCTAGCTCGATCGGGATCGACATCGCTGCTGACTTACGATCGATCTCTGATATCTGCACAACCCCAATAATCACAATAACAATTTCTTATGCGATGCTGACAAAGCGTGGCAGTGATCGAGCATCTATCTGGGAGAGACAAAAGTGGATCATGCTGAGTGAAATCTTCAAATGATAAGTATCATTATCGTATCTGTATGTGTACCACGCTACCACGTGAAGATGCAATTCAAACTGGTTCGCCGACGGCCGAACTTTCTAGAGCTACCTGCTTGTCCTTGTCTGCTCGCGCGCACGCACGCATGGCTCATGCATACTAGAAAGATTAGCGCGCTTCGCCGCGCTCGTATTGAAAGCTGTAATATTTTTTCAAATTATTTTGAAGTGTTAGTAATTGGGTGTAGTGTTAAAATTTATTGGCTAGGTTAGCGTTGTTTTGCATATTGAAGGCCTTCCAAACCCAACGTAAAGCAACAATAGAAAATGAAAATAGTACAACTAAAAATCAGCATATGTATTAACTATATTGATCCTTGAGTAAAAGTTTATATGATGTCACATCGAGGGTTTGTATGCTAATTAGGTGGGCTAAACATAAACTAATTATAGAACCCCTAGGCTAAATCGTGAGGCGAATCTATTGAGCATGATCGTTAGCAAATACTCCCTCTATCCCTTAAAGAATGATGTTTTAGGATATTTCAAACAAATTAAGAGTAGAAAAGAAAGACGTATGTGTCCCTGGTAAATGCCATTTTAGGAGGTAAATCAGTTTCCTTTTAAGCATGCATGCATAAGATATTCCTAATTTGTTATACATGCATGCCAAAACATCAATCTTTATGAGAAAAAATTCAAACGCTAAAACATCATTCTTTAAGGGATGGAGGGAGTAGTTATTATAGCACCACATTGTCAAATCATGAAATAACTAGGCCTTATTTATTCGTCTTGTGTTGTAATTAGTCTATGTTTAATACTTTTAATTACTATCAAAAACACCCCAATACAAATATATATTTTTTAATTTTTTTAACTAATTTTAGCCATATATCTAAACACAATTACATATCGTACATATCACTGGTTATATAGGATGCACTAGACGTAGCAGGCTGTGGCCAACGACAGAAGGATGGATACGCATCTAGCAGGCCGAGCCTATCATCGCATACGGGCCAAGACAAAAACATACTATGATATGCCAAAAGAAATAGAAAGGAAAAAATATGGTCACTACGTACGTCCAATGAAATAGCCAAGTTGACGTTGTGTATAGTAAAAAAATAGTCACCCAAGTCACGTACACGCGCCAGGTAATAGTTGGTTAAACTCGGAGAGTCACTGTCGTTGTTTCATGAAGTAGTCTCAACCTTTGCAATTAGTATTGTAATTAGTCTATATTTTTCTAGTTATACGACACAACTCTTCAATTTCTTTGTAACTATGACATAAAGGCTAAGGGACGTGCGTACTATGCATTTTCACAACATAACTGGCTAAACGACTTTTTGTCATTTTATTTATTTCGCATGCATCATATTGCACATGTACGACGGAGGCTGCTTATTCATAATTTTACTGCCATATATGAAAAATGATGGGCTACCGCCTGTGTTGGTTAGGAGAATCAGGGACTATTAGTGTGTGGGTGGAAGGCGATTTTTTCGCCGTACATTGACGATGTGTGTATTTACTGCCACCACATGATGCATTAACGTTGTGCCTCATTTCACGGAAGCGGTAAAAAAAATTAGCGTGTGGGTGGGTGGTGATTTTTCGACGTACATCGATGATACGTATGCCTACGGCGACCACGTGATGCATTGACGTCGTGCCTCATCTGACAGAAGTCATATATTGCAAATGATGGGCTAGCAAATGTGTTGGTTAGGAGATCACGGGCGATTAGCGTGTGGTTGGCAGGTGATTTTTCACTGTACATTGACGATGTGTGTGCTTATTGCCACCACATGATGCATTAACTTCGTACCTCATTTGACGGAAGCAGTAATTTTTTTTTACGTGTGGGTTGGTGGCGTTTTTTTCGATGTACATCGACGATGCATATAGTTACGACCAATGATGTATTAACACCGTGCCTCATACGGAAGCGGTAAAAAAATTATCCTCATGCGAAGCCACGGCCGTTGGATCGGCACGTGTCGCACGAGGAGGCATGGAGCGCTCGATGCGCTCCATTCCTTGCAGCGATAAGAAGGTAAATATGCGTAGGTCAATCGCAAAGCTTAGTTCACAAGCATAGTATTCGCATCGATCACACGTTATAACTGTAAAAAAATATATCACTCCCGTACTGAAAAACAAGACATCTACACATGAATATATAATTCACGCAGATCAGATACATACTTAGCTAGGTCAATTGATCATCAGACAAAATTTCTATTGTGCCGTGCATCTGCACATTTTGTACTTCATTTTAACTTGGCAAAGATGGTAAACTCTATTATGGTGAAACATGTCAGAACCCGGTTTGAGTCCTCGACATGGTATGGATGCTCATGATTTTTTATATTTAATAGAGTTAATGTTTCAGTGATAGGGGCTTACATGCCCATCGATAAAGAGATGCCTATTGTCCTAATCAATCTACATATATCTGTTATTATGATTTAATTACACCTTAGTCATGTTCACATTAGCAAGCATCAAGAAGTCATCTACAGTTTAAACCATACAACTCAGGGAGAAAACGTAAGTGAAGCAAGGTTTCAATATCATGTAATGGCGATGTTGATGTAAAGATTGCACGGTGATCTTTACACTATAACACACAAAGACATGGGAGATTTGCTTTACTCTGGTGCATGTCCTACATCTCGAGGTTTGTGACATGTCAATCAATTTGACCTAAAATCGAGACAAGGGGTAAAAATATATTATTGAAGTTCAGAACACATCGGCTACTATTCCAAATTGTTCTGACGTAATATCAACCAAAAAAGGGCATAAAAACAAACCATCATATAAGTTTCCATATTATAAATATACTAAAATTTGAATATAAAGACGGATCATCGGATAAGATAACCGATTCAAAAGATGAACATAAATGATTATGCTCTTTGTCATAAATAAAATCATCTAACCAATAAAACTTAAATTAACATCACTATCAAATGATCAGACATAACCGAGACAACCTTCATAGCAGGGTAATAAATTAAGTTTAACAAGCCGATGGATATATATGACAAAAAGCATTTTCAACAAAGTTCATTGACTTCACTAAGATCAAAACATAACAAACCAATATAAAATTTATGTATCAGATTTTATTTCTGATATGATTACATTGATTAATGGGAGACAATTGTTTCCTTCAAAAATTAATGGGAGACAATTGTTTTCTTAAAAAATTAATGGGATACAATTGTTTTCTTAAAAAATTAATGAGAGACAATGATATATTTCTTTTTGAGATTGATTAATCTCCAAACAAGATGGTATAATTGTAAATTCTACTAAAACTAGCATGGAATCAAATGATGCAGTCTTACAAGATTTAATAGAAATTGATAACTAATAAATAAAATAGATTCAAACAAAAGTGATACGCTGTAAGTTGAAATCTACAATATTTTATAAATAGCTTCACTTAGAAGCAAGCCAGAGATCAAAGTGATGCAGCCCTATTTAATCGAAGAACTCACCAGAAAAAACCACGTTACGACTGCACCTAAGGTTTGGGAATTAGCCGAGAAAAGATTGTATTGATTGTGTGTGTGTCATGTTACAAGACCCAAAATGTATATTTGTACCCTGAAGTAAAGGTCCTAGGCGAATATGACTAGAGACATATCTTGACAAAAAAGAAATTAATTACTATATTAACAAGGTTTATAAATGAGTCAGACAGTAAAGCCATGCATGCCAATTCATCGGCTTCAAGCTTCCTTGCCTACACCCTTCTTCAGTCAAAATCGGTACAGCTCTTCATCATCATCATCGACCATTGTCTTCTTCGCAATCTTTTTGAATTATTTGCAAAAATGTGGTGTTAACAGGCAAATACATAAGTAACTAAGGTATATGGGGTACATGGCAACTTAATGTTGTACTTACTTCAGCTCATGATGCTACCACCTAGATATTGTAGTACACAAGCAGATTGATTAATTGGCCAATTACTGCACTGATCGGCATTGATACGATATAACGTGGTACACTGACAATAATATAATCCACAGTAGTAGTTGTACACATGAAACTAGCAGCACGGAGTTCTAGCTACCATTGTTATTTAAAAAAGATCAACGGCAATTCATGCCACCAATTTTCTATTACCATAATTAAGCATTTGTTTGGGCTCAACCACTATATAAATCCCATCGCGCCAACTAATCAGCATTCAGCTCATCTTCCATACCAAAATCAATCAAAATGGCAAGCAATAAAATGTTAGGTATTGGCTTTGTCATGCTTTTGGGCATCGGTTTGTCCAAAGCAAGGGAGTTCACATGGGAGCACCCAATTACCAGCGCCAATAGTCAGGGAGCGGGAGGAGGGGCAGGGGGAGGGTCCTCAAATGGCTATGGTTCTGGATCCGGTTCTGGTTACGGATCATCCGGCGCTAGTAATGCTCCAGGTGGCCTCTATGGTACTGGTGATTCAATGGCAAGGGGTGAAGGTGGTGGTGGCGGCGGTGGTGATAATGGAGGCCATGGAGCTGGTTCTGGATCTGCTTCAGGATACAGCAGCACTGTTGGCTTCTATGGTGGTGGAGCTTCAGGCGCTGGGGGTAGTGGCGGTGGCGGTGGGGAAGGGGGAGGTCCCCAGAATGGCAATGGTTCTGGTTCAGGATCAGGAAGAGGCATAGGCTCAAGTAATGTTTATGGTCAGAATGGTGGAAGCTCAGTGAATGGTGGGGGAGGTGGTGGTGGCTCAGCTGGAGGTAGTGATGGTGGTTATGGCATTGGCTATGGAGGTGCATCTGGCTCTGGCTCTGGCGAGGGCGGTCATCACTAAGAAAAATATATATTACATTATGCATTAAATCCGCCATGATTTTGATGTCCTTACAATAGTTCACTTGGAGGAGGTGTCGCAACATGTGTCAATCAAACTTCAATGAAGCCTTCAGCTTTGTTGGTTGTGTCATGGTTAAGTGAGGGGAATAAAATTAACCTTTCCTTCATTATGTATGAAAAGATCTTTGGTTTTCACCCTCATCATGAATAATAATCATAATTCTTATTTGTCATATTGTACTCACGGCATTTATTGCTCATTCACGTCACTCCAATTCAAGTGTTCTCTCTCTCCCTCTTCACGTGACTCAAATTCAAGTGTTCTCTCTCCCACAGTCCAAGGCCCACTTTTGATGTAGACCCAGGTGCATGGATCATTCCATGTCGTTTCAGCCAAGTAAAGACGACAGGATGACTCAAGACTCTGGTCAACAAATGTCAAGACATCTCAAAGATCTTGGAGATTAGTCTCCTTGTACCCAACTAGTATTAGATCAAAGCGACTTGTAAACCCTTGGTCGTCGGATTATATAAGTTGGCCTAGGATGAACCCCTTACATCATCTCACCCTCATTAGGTTTTAGCCCTTAGCCTACATCACCCGTGCTTGTATACTCATCCATAGCAATACATACAACACCACCGATACAAGACGTAGGGTATTATGCTCTGGGGGGCCAAACCTATATAAACTCTGCGTCTCCGTGTCACCATCATGCTCTTGGTTCCCCAATCCCCCGCCTAAAATCTACCTCTTGGGCTATCCCCATGCGAACTGCCAGAGCAAAACTCCGACAGTTGGCATGCCATGCAGGGGGCATCCTGGGATCTTTTGCGAGACCATGGCATTACAACCTGGTGTGATATTCCCCGCCAGCATGAAGAGCTACCCCATTGACATCTCCTTCTAGGGGTACCCCAACTGCACCTCCAGCAGCAGCCCCACCTGCCCGGCCTCTAGGTCGGCAACCTCAGGTACAAACCCATCTCGTACCACTAACGCATCTACCACACAGGCCAATGAATCTTCTAGCACCAACTAGGGTCTGCGCCCATCCTACCCTCATAAAACCATCATGTCAGATGACCTGATCGCCGACCTCGACAAGATCTCGGACCATCTAGCCAACTCCATCAAGATATCGAAATCGGTGCTGCTTGCAAGCAAATCGATTTTGTTCCCCTCCATGCTTCCTTCCATATCCAATGTGGAGGAACACCTATGGTGCCCTAGTTTTCGAACTGTGGCGAATGGCAAACACCTAATAAAACTCTCCGACCTCGTCAGATGCATGACCAGGGGTCCACACCCTTTCACCGCCAGGTGCTCGTCATTTGTCCCCATGAGCCGACACTTGACAGCCGAAGCTGGGGGACAATGTGGCATGTGCAACCTACATAGAGAACATCAGCGCCAAAATGAACAGGAAGAACTTGATCAAGTTGCTGCCACCGCAGGCGGCGTTTGATTCACACTCCAAGTGCTTGTGGAGCTGCTCCATAACACCATCACCACAACATCGACCCCCGCTACCTCGACGAGGACTTCCTGCAAATCGACGGCGGCAACGTCTTCAGTTCCCTTATGGCTATCATCGGTGCCATATTCACCGACCTCAAAGTGGTCCCAATGTCTAAAAAAATCCGTCGAGCTCTAGCATGACTCACACTCGATCTTCTGTTGGTCGGCGCAGTTCATCAACTCCTAGCCAAGCTCCATCCAGGCGCGAGAATGACGTCAACTTGCCCCATGGCGTTAATGCTAATCATCTTTGACGTCATTGGAGAGGCTCCCCTCTCGTTGCTTCATCAGCAGTCAATATCCACGACCAGTTACAGGAAGACAACCATTGCCCCCTGTTGGCGCTCCTTTTTTACACTCTTTTACCCTTGTTTATTCTTAATAATGGCATGAATTTGATATCTAAACTAATGATCATACTCAATAACCAAGCCATTCCCGCATATGTATGTGTTTTCTTAGATTAATGTGGTTAGTCGCTTAGATTTTATATCTTTTCTTGAAACCAATGACATGAGCCATCCTATGATAGCATAGAAAACCAAAAACCTAAAAACAAATACCCAACCTAAATTTTGGTGGCAGTCTTTTCCATGATGGCCGGACTAAGTTGAGATGAGAAAACACATGTAGAACCGAGAGTTGTTCATAATGTGTAAAAATATTCTTTGATGCACGCTAGGTTCACAGAGACATATAAAAATATTTATGATGTAGTTCTCGTAAGAATAGAATTTTTATAAGCCTCATTGATTTAGTTTTATTTCAAAACAATAAAATTCCCTCTCTTTTAGCCAAAACATAGAACCTAAACCCATGAACCAAGGTGCTACTTAGGGATGTTCACTATCAATTAATGAAACTAAACGGTACCAGTGTAACCAAAATCAAAGGTAGTAGGAAATACACATTTGCTATGATGCAAAAATCCCATAATATTTGAGATGAAGACTTATTTAATTCTAAAGTTTTGAGATTAGAGGAGGGTTTAGGATCTAACCATGATTTGAGAAGGGTTATGAGCTTGATAATCACTAATGGCAAAAGACAAGATGCAAGTGCACTCCACCTACCACCACATGCAAAAGAATCCAAGGGAGGATATAACCATGCATGGCGAGGACACTCAAATTTCATAAAAGAGCACCATGTGAAGATGACAAAGCATAAGGACATGGGTTTGACACAAAGGTGACAAAATTGATTGAAGAAAAGAGCAAGTGGTGAAGATGACAAGAAAAGGAGTGGTTCACGGTATTTGGGCGGTGCAAAAGGACCAAGTTGCTGCTGGAAAAGAGAAGGAATCATGTAGAGGAAGCATTAGAGCAAGGGGAGCCCGAGGAGAGCCAAGAAGATCCCAGGCCGGCCGACCCAGGGCTCCACTAGCTGGCCTGGCCTCTTCTTAAGGCGCCTCGACATCCCCCTTGTCTGGTAAGTGCCTCGCATCATTACTTGTTCATATTCTTCTCAGTTCATCCCTCAAGAACACGTCTAGAGTCTAGAAAAAATCGTGATCTAAAATCCACTCCAAAAATCCCAAGAAAATCACCACAAATCATAGTTTAATCTCCTCTTCCATACTCTTGTTCTCTCACTGGCAAGAAGCCCCTGGTGTGTTGGTTTGTGTGTGCAGCAAGAATGATCAAGAAAGGCATCAACTTCATCACCAGAAGAAGGAGGTCTCGTTCATCGACATCGGATGTGTCATCGGAAGGTTCAATACGTAGGCATTCGGTGGCCTCACCACGGAGCATGGAGGAGTATTTCCCCAAGCCAAGGAATTGCATATTACTCCTCGGTGGTAAGAGAGACCCAAGAAGCTCATCCATGAGGTTCTCTGAACCGTGTGGGTGTGGTGGTACACCACATCTTCCTCCACAACGTTCGACACGTTGAACCGCTCCACCGCCATACATCCCAAAAATTTTAGAATATGGGTTCACCATTATGTCCAAGGACGAAGAAGAAAGGCTCAAGAACTTGAAGAGAACATTGAGGCCAAACTATGACTTTGATGATGACACATTAAGGGTATTGGGTTTCTATAATGATAATTACCAAATGTTGGAAAATCTTGTGTGG
Source organism: Digitaria exilis (assembly GCA_015342445.1). NCBI lineage: Eukaryota > Viridiplantae > Streptophyta > Magnoliopsida > Poales > Poaceae > Digitaria > Digitaria exilis. The sequence continues at coordinate 995,650 of JACEFO010002219.1, read as the reverse complement.
AGAATGTTTCTGATGGTATTAAGTTCATGTCTATGAGGAAGTTGCCTTGGAGATGTTGATGACCATGAAGGTAACAAAAAGGATGATACAAGGGGAAGAAAAATATTGCCTTGAATTTTGGTTGAAATACGAAGACAAATTCATCACTTATGAAGGTGTGGGAAATTTGTTGGGATTCAAGATGGAGGCCTTGGAGAAGGTTGAAATTGAAGAAAGTGATGAGCTTGACAAGTTTTGGAGCAAGATTGCTACACATGAGAATCGTCAGAGGAAGAATATTAGCAATGTGAAACTTAGAGTGTTCCATTCTTCGATGAGGAAATATAAAATTTCTACTATTTTATTCTGATGTTTTATGTTCACAAAGTGTTACTACAAAAATGTCAAATTTTTACAAGAGCTAAAAAATATGTTACAAAGGAGGTTTTTGTAACACTTGATAAGCACTCCACTTGATGACTAATTGTGTTACAAAGAAGTAACACAATTTTTATGTATAAGCAACATACTTTTCGTGTTCCAATAGATCACACCATAGTAACATTGAACTTAGCAACACTAATAAAATGTGTTACTAGATGGCCTTGTAACACTTTCATGGACCTATGGTAACATAACTTGGTGTTAAAATATCCACGTTCTGTACTAGTGAAAAGGATACTTGGGAGGATGAGAGGGACCTAGACCTGAGCATTTTGGGGGCCGGGCCTAATTTGGGCCGGGCCGAGAAAAAGCCCGGTTTCTTTCGGGCCGGAAATTTGTGCCCACGCCCATCCCATAGGCAAGTTCGGGCCGAGTTTTCGGGCCGGGCTCGGGTCGGGCCATGGGCAGGCTCGGGCTTCCCGTCCTTTTTTAGTTGAAAAATAAATGAAATTAATCATCTGGGCGGGCTTGGGCCGGCCCGAATTTTTTTCGGGCTTGGTTTTCGCTGTCCAGTCCCATCCCATTAGAAGGCATGGGCGGGCCAAAACCCACCGGGTGCCAAAAATGCTCAGGTCTTGAGGGACCAAGGTCAGATATGGAGTTAAATTGGATGCATGCCGCACTAGTGAGAAAGCAAGCTATTGATCCAACTTTCAAGATGATTGGTACGTGGTGTTGTGAAGCAACATCCGGGGGCGGGGAGCTTGGCTCGGGATGTTATCTCACCATGATTGCTATAGCCACTAATGACTCCATTGTGAGCAATCCTAGATTTTATATGAGAGCAATGGAATTTGGCAAAGAGGCCATGAAGCAAGGCCACTACATTGGGGGAGATAAGAAGATAGGATTCAAGATTGCAAACACCAATATTTCACTCCCTGAAGAAGATAGGATTCAAAATTGTTCATGGCCGGAAAGGAGGATTGAAGAGATGAAAATATAGTGTCGGCAAAGAAAAAATAAAAGAGGCAAGCATGTGGAAGAAATCTCGGTGCCAAGTTAGAAAAGAAGTCTATCTCCGGCAAGTGAAGATTATTTGAGAAAGGAGTTCCAAAATACAAAAAGTGGGCAATGATCTTTGGGAGGATGGAAACCATGGAAGATGTCCAAGCTCAAGCATGTAGGAGTGGGGCGTCGACGCATTCACTGGTGTTTCGGCCACCACCTCCACCGCCGTCATATGGTATTTATGGATACCCACCTCCACCTTACCACGGAGCTATCCTAACCCATTCTTTGGGGCGTAATTTCTTCATTACCCACAACCGGAGAGAAGTAAAAGAACGATTGGTGCCTATGTCGAGAAGAATTTTGAGGACATCAATGCCATACGTCGACACACGGAGAGACTTGAAGATGGAACCGCGGGAATCGCTTAACAAATGGGGCTCCTGGGTTTCACAACGCCGGTAAACTTTCATGGAGGAGCATCTCAAGTCTACTATGAACAAGGATATAACGCAAGACCCAACGAAGCGGAGTGATCGACCGTCATGAGGAATAAAATTTGCATGCACGTGTGGTTTTAATTTTCTCTTTTATTTATTTTTCAACATGTGTTCAAGTTTGTATGCGCACAGCAATCTTTTGTTTTATTTATTTTCAGCATGTGTGTTAGTGTATATGTTGTGTTTCTCTTGCCATGATAAATAAATGCATCACCTATGCTTTCATGAAATGATTCATAGTGATGATTGACAGTTTGTGCCATGTTAAAATATGATGATCATTGCCACTTTGTTTATTTTCTTACGCCTGATCTTTGCACAATTAAACTAATTTGATAGAATTAATTGTAATAGTAGCAACATGGTGCAAATGGAATTAAAAATGGATAGCTGGTTCAGAAGGAAACCTCGATTGAAATTTGAAAATGCAAAATGCAAGCCACGTCTCACTCTATCCTTCCATTCTAAGATAAACACGTGGGCTAGTTAGTTCCTGTTAGAATATTTGGGCTTGGCCTATTATTTATTCCAATTAAGAATTAAAACCTACCGATAAATATTAATAGATATTATGTTTAATCCCATATTGGTAGTTGAGGAGAATCTCAACCAACTTATAAGGTGGACCTGGGGTACACCGCTTGTGAAGTTGGTAAGAGGAGATTGGTATGCCACACGCACACGTGCTCGCTCGCCTCGCCGAGCTAGACCGAGGCCATGGCGTGCCCGTGCCCGTGCCTGCAGGAGGAAAGGTTTTGCACCGTTGGAAGCTAATGGAGCAATTAAATGATTTCTTATGGCATTTGATTGTTTCCATTCAAGAACCTTCCATCTGACGTGGCATGCCTGTGCCCGTGTGCTGGCGCTCTGGGAGGAATGGTTTTGCATCGTTGGAAGGTAATGGAGCAATTAAATGATTCCTTATGGCGTTTGATTGTTTTCATTCAAGAGCCTTCCATCTAGAGTCCTCGTTCAGGTGCATCCCCCCTTCTCTTCTCGTGGCTATATAAGTCGGGCTTCCCCTCCTCTACCCGTACCAGATCTACATCCACCTCTATTGTCTCTCACATTCCCATCGCCGGTGCTGCGCGTACGGATGCGGCGAGAGCAGGTGCCTCCGTTCCGGTTGCCTTCATCGAGATCCTGCTCGGGATACCGGGGCAATCAGGTTTCTGGGGAGCATCTCTGTACGCGACTGCTCGCCCAGAACTACAACGTCTTCACTGGCGTGTTGTTCACCCCTGCAGTACATCTTTGGTTCACGGGATTGCACTGCATCATCACTGTCTTCCTGCATCAACTTGTACAACTACGTCAAGCAGGTCAAGCATGCCTACTCCTCCAGTTGATAACGGCGCAACCGATGCCTCCGGCAAAGGTCCCGCCTCAGGCTACATTTCGATGTCCGAACTGCTATCCTTATTTTTATGTGTGTTCTTGTTTAAATCTGTGTTAAATTTGAACACATGCACTTGGCTGTCTCACTCATAATAGTCATGTAAATATTTGTGAATTTTATTATAATCTTTAAAATTAAAATAAAGTCTAAATCACGTAATTATCCAACAGTTCCCGGCATCACCCGTGTTTCTGTCGGCCTAGCTTTCCACCAAAGATGTTGATGGCTGCACAGATCTCAAAACACTACAAGTTTCTTGTGGAAAATAGTAAACAGCCGAAATGTACCTGTGCATGCACAGAACAAAAGGCCGAAGGTAAATGGTAGCCCACAGCACGTAGTCGTCGAGTTCGCCTTACCGGCTGCTGCCGACCGAAATATATGGCAAACCCGTGTGGCCGGGCACGCCGTGATTGACGAAGTGAATGGACAGCCTGTTTCTCGAGCTCAATGCTTTCCGGTTCCTAGCTATAGTATATGCAGTTGTAGCGTATATGCATGTGTTATGTGTAGCTCAATAGTAGCTGTCTCGCTTATTCTCAAAGTCTCCCTTCACTTGGCCGTCTGGACATGACGCAGTCAACGACTTCAAGATGGAGTCGAACTCAAGCCGATGGATGTTGTTCGATTCTGTTTTTGTGTGATCGATCATATACAATCGTCAGAGTCGCGGATTGCCTAACAGCTGCTTGGGACAAACGCATTTGCATGCTAGTACTAGCTGCTAGGACACTACTTACTCTGTTTTTAAATTATGGTTTGTTTGATTTTTTTTATCCTAAATTTAATCACTTCTCTTATTTGAAAAAAAATTACAAAATATTATATATTTTGCTATGGTTTAATTTATTAATAAAGGTTTTCATAAATAACTTAAATTTAGCTATATTTATATAAATTTTAATTGTTAAAAATAAAATGAGTGGTCAAAATTATGGCCGGACAAACTATATTTGTTAAACCAATGAAGTACGTACGTATCTTGGCCAGCCATGGACGGAAGAGAATGAGCGGTTCATTTGTAACTGTAGGTTTTGAGTCAAATGCTGGCCGAGAATTCTCTGCATCTAAGAACTCATTTTCATACTTGCTCCATTTAATGCAAACTATGCAATAGCTGAGCAGATTTCAAGTTTACTCGATTATATATTCTCGCAAAAAAAAAGGCTTACTCAACTATGTCGACCCGATTTTCATTTTTCAGTAACAAGTCGAGCCGACATGATGCACATAATTACGGGTGAAGTGCCGCGGCTAAGTGTAAACTGAAACAGCTCATGAAAGATTAACTGGTCGTTCATAAAACCTCATTTTTATAGATCAACGAAAAGAACTACCTAAGGTGGCAACGTGCGCACGCTGTATATATTGTATCCAAACCACAGCGTGGCACGGTCCACAGACAAGTTGCAAGGGGCGGAGCTATGTGTATTGATTGATGTCAGCTGACATCGATGATCAGCTGCAAAGACAGTGGAAATTACTGTTCCTCCTTACTTAGGGGGTGTTTGGTTCCCCGCCGTCGTTCGCCACGCCGAAGTTGAGGCTCGCCAACAAAATCAGCGTCTGTGTTTGGTTCCCGCCGAAGGTGCGGCAGCCACGGAAAATCTAGTAGAAAAACGCACCGAAGGTGCGGCGGCCAAAATGGGCGCCTCAAGTTCGGCGGCGCCGCTGTTGGGGCGTGGCGAATGATGGTCTGAAACCAAGCAGCCCCTTAATAGTGGAGCTGACAACAATCTTTAGTGGAGCTGACACTGTTGACTTGCTTGGCTAGCTCCGCGCGCCCCTGGTTGCAACTAGGTGGCAACTCTCGCATTCGTGTAGTGCGCTACACTTGACTGCCGCCTGCCATGCATGCAAGGTCAAAGCATACACGACATTCACACTTCCCGTGTCGTTATCGTCTCAACTCATCAATTCACATGTAACACAGTCAAGGGCTCAAGGCTAGCTACATACTGAGGAAAAAAAAGTGCTCGATCTGATCATCCTAAAAGTCATGCTGTACCTACCAGTCGTATTCTTTACAAGATGAAGTCTGCATTTTTCTAAAATAAACGAGTGAGCAAGTGGCACCTTGGGCTATAGCTGGGAAAGGAATTCGACACTATAAATAACAAAGAAGCCTTCACTTCATACTCGCCTCATCCTCCAAGTTCACTAAGCTCGGTATTTCACAAATGGCTAGAACCAAGTTCGTGGCATTTAGCTTCATTGTCCTCCTTAGCATTGGACTATCCAATGCTGCAAGGGTTTCTCGATACGTGAGTGCTGGGGGAGGAGGTGGTGGTGGCGGTGGAGGTGCTGGGTAAGGGAATGGTTCAGGATCGGGATCGGGATCTGGCTCCGGGTATGGCCAGGCAAGTGGTTCTTCTGGTGGAGCATATGCTAGTGGAGGCGGTGGGGGTGGAGGTGGTGGAGGGGGACAAAATGGTGGATCTGGATATGGTTCGGGCTCTGGTTCTGGATATGGTCAGGCTGGTGGGTATGGTTCTAATGGTGGAGCATATGCTCAGGGAGGTGGCCAAGGTGGAGGTGGAGGGGGTGGGCAAAATGGTGGGTCGGGTTATGGCTCTGGTTCCGGTTCTGGGTACGGTCAGGCGGGTGGGTATGGGCCCTATGGTGGAAGGTATGCCTAGGGTGGTGGTCAAGGTGGAGGAGGTGGTGGTGGACAAAATGGCGGCTCGGGAAGTGGGTCCGGTTCTGGCTCTGGATATGGTCAAGTTGGCGGATATGGTTCGTATGGTGGTGGTAATGCTCAGGTAGGAGGGCAAGGCGGTGGCGGCGGTGGTGGTGGTGGACAATATGGTGGTTCTGGACAAGGTTCTGGTTCCGGTTCTGATTATGGTCAAGCTGGTGGATATGGACCTTATGGTGGTGGATATGCTCAGGCCGGTGGACAAGGTGGTGGCAATGGAGGCGGGCAAAGTGGTCCAGGTGGCAGTGGATATGGGAACGGCTCTGGAAATGGTTCTGGGGTCTGCCAATAGTGGTGGTGGATACCCATAAACTTGAATAGCGGAAATGCAATTATAGGGCCAACATGCTTACTAGTAATATTGTTCATGTTTACATGTTATGTGTACTTGTGTAAGGAATAAATTGCCGTCCATGGCTTCTGTAATAAAACACTTCTGTAATAAAACACTTGTGTGATTCTGTAATAAATCTTCTTCTGTGCTCATCTCTGTCTCTTACGAGTGCAGATATGATTGTTGGTAGTAATTTTGTACATTTATGTTTTAGGTTGTTGCGTACAGTAAGTACGACTGTGCGTGACTGGGGGCTGGGTATCTCCTGCAGGATGTACATGGATCCGGATCGACACAACTCTTGGTTATGAGTGCACTTGATCAGGTGTTAAACATCGTAGAGGAAACAAGTTGAACAAGAGGAGGTTGATTCATAAATGTTGGTTGATCTTAGTACAACCTGTATGCAAAATATTTTATAACCTAGATGGATAAGTAACAACTCAACTGAGCATAAAATACATAAAATATAAGGATCATGTTTTAGTAATGCTTTTTAGCAAAAGAGTCGAGTCAGCCAAATCCACATAAAGCCCACTCATATTCCTTGGGAGTCTTTTCTTTGGTAAGGCGGGTAAGTCTTGCTGAGTACCTTCGTACTCAGGGAATCTCCCTTTTGGTTTTTCAGACGAAGCTACGGAGGGGATCACCAAGAAGAATCAGAAGACCTAGATCATCGTGGTCCCGGTGATTCTAGGGGTAAGCCGGAGGCTATAGCTATGTGTGATATAGAACTACCTAGACTGGTTTGTATTAAACTCCTAGTAATGGCTTGATCTGTATTTAAGTTCTCTTCAAAACCTGGCTTGTAATATGTAAGAATCTTGGTATGTTGTGTAAAAATGATAATGTTCGTTGTGTTCTCCTTACCGAAAACGATCCTGATGTATGGTAAAGATATGAGTTAACGTGGTTTATCGAGGAGTCCTTGGGGACACTCGACAGATCACCAGTTTGAACTGTTTGAAGTGCGTCCGAGGATCGTGAATGGTCGTTATGGCGCACTTGAGCCAGTTTAAATTGGCGGTTCTGCCACAGCTGGTATCAGAGCCATAGGTTGGGATAAGCAACGAACATTATGTCTTTTCAAACTTCGGGACCATATTTTCTATAAAAGAAAAGCAGTCGAGTCGTTAGGTGGCAAGTAGAGATAATGGTTCGCTTGTTTTGCAGATGCTAACTGTTCGTGCGTGTCGCTAGAATCGTTAGAAGTTTATGTTTAGGGAGAGTTATTCGATGCCACCAGTTTTCTTGCGAGTGTGAATGTGTCTGTGAGGACGTAGGGACCGCCGCATCATGCTTGCATTGCATGTTTTCAAAGGTTGTGGGGTTTGGTGAGTGGCGTAGGTTTAGAACCTCCTTTCCAGGGGTAGTTGATACAAGAAAACAGCCTTGGTCTTGGTTGGATCACCATCTCTTGATGACCTCACCTGCATCTTCAGCCTTTGTAATGCAAGAAGGGATAGAAGTTTAATGTGACCCAGTCCTTTACAAGCAAAGTTTATATGGTCTGTGTTGGGGTCATTTGCAGAATGGCAGATCCACGGGACTCTCAAACTGGAGCGGAAGCTAGTGAAGAAAATCCACCTCCACCTCCCGGTCTAACGGAAGCTTTTGCTCATATCATCAGTTCTGGAACTGAGCAGACCCGACTGTTGAATCTTATTGCTCAGAGTCTTGGCAGTTCGTCGTCCATTCGTCAAGCAAGGCCACGGGAAGTCACTTATTCTCACTTCTTGGAGACCCATCCTCCTGTTTTTACTCGAGCTGAGCATCCTCTTGAGGCAAATGAATGGCTTGGGACCCTAGAGCAAAAGTTTCGAGTTATTCCTCATTGCACCGAGAGTCAAAAGGTAGAGTTTGCTGGTCTTCAACTTCATGGTCCTGCTGGTACTTGGTGGTCCAGTTTTCTGTCCAGACAGACTGCCGGAAGGGATATCACGTGGGATGACTTCAAGACGGCGTTCCGTACTCAGTTTGTGCCTGCGGGGATTATGCGGATGAAGTTGGAGGAATTCCTAAAGCTTCAACAAGGGACTAAAAGTGTGCTGGAATACACCAGTGCTTTCGAACATCTGGCTCAATATGCTCCCGATCACGTGGATAATGAAATCAAGAAACGGGATTGCTATCTCCGTGGACTTAATGTAAGAATGCAGGAGAAGCTGGGAACATGTACTTTCCCTGATTACAGTTCCGCAGTGAACATGGCAATATCAGCTGAAGAGAAGATGGAGGTTTTGGATGAAAGTCTTAAAGAAGAAGAAGCTCTGAAGAGGAAGGATCCGGTTGATGAGACATTCGGTGGTGCTCCAAAGCGTTTCAAGGTAGTCTATCGTGGACCGGCTAACAAGTTCCATGGGATTTCGCAGCAACAACCATCTCAGCAACAGTGGGTGGTAAGGAACCCTAATAATCCTTCAAATCTGGTGCATCCACAAGAACCAGAGAGTCGTGATACCTCTGGTCCATCCAATGCTCAACCATGTTATAATTGTGGCAAGGCTGGGCATTATGCTCGTGAATGTCGTTTACCCAAGCAAGGTGGAAATCCAAATGTGCGATCACAAATGTCGGGACAAGGAGTTGGTCAAAGATTTGTGAGAAGGAAGGTTCTCAATCCTCAAACCGGACAGGTTCGATATATGAACGTGGAGGAACTTCCAGAAGATGAACCAATGATGACTGGTATGTCTCTATCAATAAACCCCTGTCAATCTTTTACTTGATGCTAGTGTTTCATGAAAATGATATATGTGACAATTTTCGGGAGTAAGTGCGGGTGGAGAGAAAGGTTTTAAGAACAATATATAAATATGGATTTTAAGAGCCACCAAAAGTAATATGGGGACAAAGGTTATGAGTCTTCTAGTTGAGTTATTAGAAAAGGGTGTTCGGAGTTATGACGTAACCACCAGCACCACCTTAGCTTCTTGGTGAAGTATGTTCGGAAGTTTGGATATGACACATTATCCTTTCCATTGTCAAGATTGAGTTAAGACTCTATTTGGAATCTCGGGACGAGATTCTTTTAAGGGGGAAGGGCTGTGACATCCCCGATTTTTGAACGGCGCGAAGTTTGACCAAAGTCAAAATTTGGTCAAAATTCGACATAAATTTGAAGTAAAAATGTATAATTGATCAAGAAGATTGGGAGAGCATGTTTGACACAAAATTAGGATTGAAAATGAGTATGGAAATAGCTTAATTAATGGAGGGAAGAAAAGAAAAGGTGTTACTATTCACCGTACGAAAACAAGAAATTCAAATTCAGGTTTTTGGCATAATGGACAGTCATCTTCAGAGCTAATTTGAGGGCAAACTGTTCATCAAATGATTGAGGTGTAAAAATAAAAGATGTTGAGCCAAGTACACTAAACAACTTTTCTGTTTGGGATAGATCGAGATCGGGTCAGGATCAAGGAGAAAAACGTGGTTGAAAATCGAATCAGAAAAAGGGCTTGAGAAAATTTAGGGTTAAGTGGCTGAGATGAAATTTCTTAATTTAAGCTCAAACCGTTGAGAATCTGAAAGAGGTCCAAAAATAAGAAATGAAATTAAAGTCAAGGCAAAGAACTTTTGTGTTTTGAGGAATAGCAGTTCTATTCAAAATTTGGGAGTAATTTGAGTTTGAAGTTCTGAACAGGGTTAGGGTTTCAGACTTCTTATGAACACCCTAAACAGACCGGGGATCAAGGCTCGAATTCGAGCGTTTGGTTGAGAATTTGAGTGTGGTGTAAAAATAGAAAGTGAAATTGGATGTGTTACGGACAAGTTTCATTTGGGGATCGAGGAGAGTTTGAATGGGATTTTGAAAGTAATTTGAAGAATTCGAATTTCGGGTCTGAATTTGGGGATAAAAGTCGACCGACATTGGAGCTTCGAATTCGCGTGGCGCACTGCTCGAATCGAAAAGGTTGCAATATGAAAGTTGGAGTGCTATGTTCATTCTACAAGTTCTATGTTCGGATTTGGATGCGTTGAGATGAGTTTTTGGAAGAAAGTGGGCCCGCAATGTCCAGTTCCGAGCTCGGCTTAGCATCTATGGCGGCCGAAGTCGGTGGAGGAAGCGGTGGCTCGGCCACGCGTCGCCGGGCATGGAACCATCGTGGCAAGATGATCAGCTGGAGGTGGCGGTCGTCTTGGTACAGCTCTCGTCGATATATACCTGGCCCTCGGTTGCTTTCTTCCTCTTTTCTTCCTCCTCCTCATTCCCGTTCGCTTCTCGGTCGCCGGTGAAATTCGCCGCCGTCCCTCCTCCATCAGTCAAATTCCCTCCGCCCACAGCTTCGCCTTGAACTCTTCTAGCTCTCCGATCATTTCCCGTTGAGCTTCTTCCATCACAGAACCTAAGCGCCGTTGTTCTTCTTCATCTCCAGCAGCCACCACCTGCCATAGTCGCCGGCGCACGTGGGTAGGCTTGCTCCGGCCGTCTCAGTCCAAGATAGTGGGTGAGATAGCTTCCTCTTGGTTCTCTGGTGCTCATAGACTAGCTGTTAGCTAGGTTTGGGGCTCCGGTTGGCCGGTGGCGCTGCTCGCCGTCGCGCTCGCCGCCATGCGCACGTCCGCCATGGCAGGCGCGCGAGAGCAGGCCGTTCTGGGCCACCGTAGCTCGCATTAGGGGTTGCGTTAGCTTCGCCTTATCTCGCTGGTGCTCTCAGGCGGGTTGTCTTCGAGTGAGTCGCCGTGGTTTGGTCGGCCGGCGTGCCGACGCCGTGCGCCGCCGCCTGTGCTGCCGCGGAGGCGAGGGTGCGTGGGAAGCCGTCGGGTTTTGGGCTACGAGAGTTCGCGGAGGCGAGGTGGTGCGGTTGGGCTAGCTGCCGGGGTCGGGGGACCTCGCCGCCGGCGAGTCGCCGCCGGTCAAGGCCGGCGAGCGCGCGGTCGGCGCCCCTCTGTTTTGAACGGAGGAGGGGGACCGCGGGTTAGAAGATAGGAAGTTCCAGGGGGTTTTCTGCAAAACTGCCTTTTAGGTTTTGAAAATAGATTTAAATTTCGGTTTTTCACCTTTTAATTCATAGAAAATCATAGGAAAGTCCAAAAATGATGAAATAAATTTTGTTAACCTTATTCTAAAATTTGTCATCCATTAAAAATGCTAAGCCAATAAGTGTAGGTAATTAATTTAATTCCTTTATTTAAATTAATTAAATAAATGTTTAATAATTTCTAAAAAGGTTAAAAATTCTGAATAATTCTTTTATAATTAGAAATGATTTCTAAAATTGTTTTATGTATTTATTTAAATGCTTTACCCTTTAGAAAATGATTAAAATCATTAAAAATAAACTAAAAATGATTTAAGGCAAGTTTTATTAAAGGAAAAATATAGGTTTGTCTTTTAAAAATCTTGGGTAGTTTGTATTGGCTTGCAACTTTATCGAGAAGGGAAAGTTGCTTAGCTTTTTCATAAAATGTTGCATCGCATATCGCTAACCGCATTACGTTTTAGTATCTCAAGCTTCGGAGTACGAGCTCGTGGGATTCGCGGAGGATCAGCGACAAGGCAAGGAAGTGATCGTCGTCGCTCCAGAATCTCGTATCGTGGAAGAATCTAACCTGCTCGTGATTCCAGGCAAGCCCCGGTGCATCTTTGAATCACCCATTATTTCATAATTTTCATGAGTCCAAACCTTATGATTTTATGTGCATTAGGTTAGGGTTTGGTTGAAAACCTTTGATGCATGAGATATTCCTTGATAGAACTATCCTTGCTAGATAAGAGATTTGATTAGCAATGTCTACATTGGCTATGCTTAGTAAGGTTAAGTTAAAAGATGATGATCTAGGCTATCACCAATCTCATATGAATCATGAATGGTTTGGGTTGAAAGAAAGTGGGCAGAGGTTGATAGAATGGATTGAGGTAAGCTCGATCCTTAGTTCTGCCTACTAGCTAAAGTCACTAAGGACCGATCCGTTGTTTAATTGATTGATCAAGTGATTCTACCTGGTTTCTTACTGGGTATGGGACCAGTAAAGCCAATTAGATTAGCTGGCTCGTTGATTGGAAATATCGCTTACCGGTGCTTGCTGGGTCGGAGAAAGGCGGGATCGTAATCTGGAACTCACGGGGTGGTCGCCAGACGTGGGGCCCACGTGGGGATTCGTTCCCGGGTTCGGGTAAGGATATTTCCGGTCTTTGGTCCAACTGATTGAAAGGTTGTTGCGTACAGTAAGTACGACTGTGCGTGACTGGGGGCTGGGTATCTCCTGCAGGATGTACATGGATCCGGATCGACACAACTCTTGGTTATGAGTGCACTTGATCAGGTGTTAAACATCGTAGAGGAAACAAGTTGAACAAGAGGAGGTTGATTCATAAATGTTGGTTGATCTTAGTACAACCTGTATGCAAAATATTTTATAACCTAGATGGATAAGTAACAACTCAACTGAGCATAAAATACATAAAATATAAGGATCATGTTTTAGTAATGCTTTTTAGCAAAAGAGTCGAGTCAGCCAAATCCACATAAAGCCCACTCATATTCCTTGGGAGTCTTTTCTTTGGTAAGGCGGGTAAGTCTTGCTGAGTACCTTCGTACTCAGGGAATCTCCCTTTTGGTTTTTCAGACGAAGCTACGGAGGGGATCACCAAGAAGAATCAGAAGACCTAGATCATCGTGGTCCCGGTGATTCTAGGGGTAAGCCGGAGGCTATAGCTATGTGTGATATAGAACTACCTAGACTGGTTTGTATTAAACTCCTAGTAATGGCTTGATCTGTATTTAAGTTCTCTTCAAAACCTGGCTTGTAATATGTAAGAATCTTGGTATGTTGTGTAAAAATGATAATGTTCGTTGTGTTCTCCTTACCGAAAACGATCCTGATGTATGGTAAAGATATGAGTTAACGTGGTTTATCGAGGAGTCCTTGGGGACACTCGACAGATCACCAGTTTGAACTGTTTGAAGTGCGTCCGAGGATCGTGAATGGTCGTTATGGCGCACTTGAGCCAGTTTAAATTGGCGGTTCTGCCACATAAAGTTTATCATTATGAATACATAACCACTAGAATCACTTAAATCAGAGATAGGAGAAAAAAACAATCATTTTAAGATCCAAAGATTAAAATGGACTAATTTAATGCTTTTTAGTCGTTCGATGTTAAAATGATTACTATTTTTTTCTTGCATCTCTGTTTTAAGTGATTATAATGGTCATGCATTTGTAACGATGAGCTTTACATTTTAAAATATCAATTATATTATTTTATAATTGTTTGTTTAATTTTCTTATATTATTTTTTTCTATACAACAACCAAAAAAATAATATAACAAATAGTGATAAAATAGTATAAAGATCATTTTAAAATATAGTGCTCACCGTTAGTAACACGTGACCACAAAAATCACCTAAATCGGAGGTACGAGCAAAAAGTAATAATCATTTTAAGATCTAAGGACTAAATTGTAAATAAAAAAAGTTAAAACTACTCATCAAAACAGTCCGATGGCCTAATTTGAACGGTTTTGATAGTTGGATGGCCAAACATACCCGGTTTTGAAGTTTAGTGGCCAAAACCAAACTGAGGCAAGAGTTGGATGGCCAAAAATAGACTTTTTCCTTTTCTATCCCTAGTGATTGGCCTTTGGTTGCAGCAGCAATAACTATGGGGTTACATGTGTCAGGAAAAAGAAGAGGTTGTGATTAAAAAACAAACTTACACTCGGGTTCCGCGTATGATCGGTGGCATGTAAATAACTAGAAGTTAGCTATTTGCACCGGAGACGTCCTAATGCACTTATCTTTCTACTTCGAAGCTGAAGGACCTGCTGAAATAATTTAGTAATATCTACTGTTGTTTGTTGATGCCTTAACAAAAATCTACATCAATAATCCTGCTTTTTCTTCTTCCGCACGGTTACTGTATAGTGTAGCCGCGGGTCGCGCCAGCGCACAGCACGTCCCTAGCCAGATGAACAAATCCACGGCCGCGGCGCCGCAGTATATGTATGTGACAAGTAGTGAGCATGTGTCCACGTGAGATCGACCAGCATGGCAGCATGTGTTTAGTATTTGTACAGCTACAAAGTTATGCCTCATGTATGCCGTTCTAAATTTTCTCCTCCGTTCGAGCCGCCTCGAACTTTGTGCCATTTTGGAGCACATCCGTGGCGGTGGTTGCGTACATACATGCATGCTCAGCTGTCCCGCTTATCCCGAAAGTCAACGTTCTTCATTTTGGTCTTGGTCGATCCCGCGCTGTGGCCTCACCCATGGACTGATATATGTTAGTCGCGCACAAATTGTCAACGACGCCTGGACGACCTCAAGCTGGAGTCAAACTGATGGATAAGCACAATAATGTGCATCTGAACAGTGGAATTTGACGTCGCGTTACGTACATTGCCTAACAGCTTACAAAATGCATTTGCATGGTATACTGCGTAGTATATATTACTAGTACTTATGTCCGTCAACGAGATCCCCCGGCAATTAACTTGCTCACTCAGATACTATACTAAGCACGGCACAACGAATATACTAATAATCCCGGCCGTAAACATACTTGCCAAAATGCCAGCACATCAGCACGACACGAAGTGCTCATGCAGGTAACAACAGAAGCAAGCAATTGCCAGGCAAGCACTCAGCTTATAGGTTTTCAGAAACCGAGAATATTAACTGTCCCCTTCGTAAAAAGCTAAATTCTGACTGGCATGATGTGGTACCTAGCTAAATTCCGAGTCAGTATTATAGCAAAGGCCGCAACACGGTTTATTGTATCTGAACGAATGAAGTTCCTGCATTTCCTGGTACTAGCAAGTGGCATCTCTCGCTTTCCCCTGCTGTCGTTATCGAGCTATACACTTGCTAACATGCATGTAAATATGTAATGCTTGGGAGTTGGGACGGGGAGTACTACGTACGTGGTATGCCTAGCTACTCGCCGCATTATGAACAAGATCGTCTCTTTACACACACGTATAAATTCTAGCCAACCCAGGAAAAAAGAGTGACATTGTGCACAGGTCAAACTGATGGCCTGATGGGTATAATGCGTGTGCCTGCAATGTGGATTGTACGCCACAACACCAGCCGGCAGTGTGAGTGTGTGATGAAGTGTCGCTTCTCACGCCGCCTTCACGCCGGGAGAGAGGTCCCCTCGTCAACTAGTTCATCAGTCAAATACTGCCTGCCGCCGCCGGGGGAACACTGCGTCCAACGTGCATGTGAACTCACCCGTAGTTTGATGGAAGTATAGGTTTATTGGAACGGACAAATATAAGTTTGATTCGATCTATCGTGTGTTGTAATTCACAAACTGCAGTCAAATTTACAAGTCCTCACACTTTGAGTTCTTTGGCAAGTTACCAATTTGGGATTTTGTTTGGTGCTGACTTTTGATCAGGATAATTGACAATCTTATCAAAAATTATATAAGTATTATTTATTTTGTTTGTGATTTACCTTATCACCGAAAGTGTATTAATCATGACTTATGTTTTCATGTATATGTAACATACCTTTAAACAAAACAAATAGTCAAATGTTGCGAGAAAAACTAATTGTGATAAATATTTTGAATGGTCAGTATCTAAAGGTCAACTTAGTCTGGATCATATCCGTGTCAAAATACCCGGACACCCGTGTTATCGTACTTTTTGACCTAGCAAAAATTCCACGTACAACAAAGTCATCAAGTCTATAAGTCAGACTTGCGCTTACCCTGTCCTTTTCTTTTACAGGATTTAAGGTGCTGCATTTTTTTTCTCATAAATTAGTGGTCTTATGAACTCACAAATATAATGCCACTTTCCACTGCAACTTTGATGCCCTCTACAACCAGCACTATAAATACGCCTGCACCCTGCAACCGTCACTGATTAACCGATCTTTAAGATCGAAAGTTTAGTAACTCAAAATGGCTAGAAAAAGATTCACTGCTCTTTTAGCTTAGTTGTCGTGCTATGATTGAAATCAAACGGAGTGTCCAAGTAGGAGAGAGGTGGTACTGCACTACTGCGTACCAATCTGCACCAATTTACAAGTTGAAAACAAACCGTTTTACAAGTTGTTGGACCAATCCGCACCAATTTGCTAAGTTATTGCACTAACATGAACATTTTACAAATTGTTGGACCAATCTGCACCCACCTATCAAGTTGTTATACTAAACTAAGCATTTTAAAACTTGTTGTACCGCACCTAATGACAAGCTTCTGTATGGTGGGTGCGATAACTCAAAAAGAAATAATGGTATTGCATTGACAAGGGCCCTTTTCCTCCTGTTGAATATGTGGCCCATTAACCTAAGTATTAAGCCTGTGAGGCCTATAAGGCTATTTCCAACCCAAGACATCATCAACTAGTTTCTATACATCCATGTCATATGGACACTACCTATAGAAACTATCTTCCCAATGCATAGTTTCATAAAAATAAACTACCACCCAATCACATATGTTCTCTCTCCTTTCATCTCCCTATCATTAAGTTTTATTTCTTGATTCTTGTGTAGACATGGTTTCTCATGCAAGACACCATGTCCTTCTCCCCCCCTCTTTAATTCGCTTACCACATCACCAAATTGCTTATGTGGCTGGCTATTTAATGCTATGGACACCATCCTAGTAGATGGGTTGGGGATAGCCTAATGTTTTGTTGGGACCTCTGACTTTCCTTCACCCCACGGGTAGAGCAAATAGAGGAAGGCAAATCGAACGTACTGGACCTGGGAACTAGAGCTCCAAGGGGATGAAATTAAAGACCTGATTGGTTGGCTGCCAAATCTTTGGCATGCCAACATTTTGGCTAGGCAAAAGTTACCCATTTTTTTGGCCATTACTTGGTTGGCTACCAAAACTTGCCAACATCTCACATTTAGCTTACCAAATTAGTGGCAAGTTTTTTCGCCAACACTTTGGCTTGCCAAAACTTTGGCATGCCAATCTTTGGGTAGCAAACCAATCAGACCCTAAGGCATTTCAGCTCCAAATTTTAATACAGAAGCTCCCAAACCATGTACTATTGGACCTCTGCCTCTTAGCTATTGCATCTCAGGGCCCTTTGACTTTGGGGGATGGGTGTTGACTTTTTGACTCATTTGCAAGATAAAAACAAATCACTATATTCTTAGTTTTTTATAAAATAAAATATTTATAATGTATTTTGGGCTATGTAAGTACAATTATCATTCCGAAGTAAATCGTTTTGAAAACCAAACATGCAAAAATTGATTCTTCTGCATTTTTATTCCATGGAGCTTTACAAATCTAATTCAAAATTAAATATTTAAATAGTAACATGAATCTTTAGATCCATTCCAATATCAATACACCACCGACTTCAAATTCATTCTGTACGTACATTCCTAAATCAATCATCTACATGGGCACAGACTCAACTCCACGGCCAGAGCCAATCAACCCTTCTTGCCTGCCCCCGTCCACACCACGGGGCTCTTCAGCCCTTTTCCTCTGAACAGAAGCCGTCTGAAACCGAGCCTTTTTTCCGTTCAAACCAAAGCCGTTCGGAACGCACATCACCATGGATGATATTGATACGCCTAAGCTCCCTCCCTCTCTATTCCATTATCAAACGGTGGATTGTGGCCTATATTCCATTATCAAATGGCGTTTGGAGTTCGTTCCAGGAGATGGTTCCAAGAAACGAGTAAATGTGCAGCCCATTTTCTTGTGTGTAGCCGAGGGGCCGCTGTCGATTTGCCTCTCTGGCTGATTGGAGTTCTTTTGTGCTAGTCGATTGCTTCTTCTGAATCCCCTAAGTCTGGTTTGATCGGCTGCTTCTTGTGTTCTATCGATCGGTGTTCTTTTGGGAATCTTGAGGTATCATTTTGTAAAGGCTCTGTAACATGATGATGTATTCGAACCGATTTGTTTTATAAAGTTTTTCACTTAGTTGAATAATTATGATGTAATAACTTATAATTAGAGTCTCATGTTTTCTATAAATTATACATGT
Source organism: Digitaria exilis (assembly GCA_015342445.1). Classification (NCBI taxonomy): domain Eukaryota; kingdom Viridiplantae; phylum Streptophyta; class Magnoliopsida; order Poales; family Poaceae; genus Digitaria; species Digitaria exilis. The sequence goes on along the minus strand of JACEFO010002219.1, from coordinate 977,416 downwards.
GCACACTTGTGATGCAACAAAATGAGATGAGATCTATGTATCTGAATACTCATCATCGTGAATAAGATCTACGACTTTGTACTTAATAGTTTTATTTAAGATTATTTAGATACAAAAATATTTAAAATGCAGTCTTGTAACAATCAAACGACTATAAAATATAAACAAAGTCAACATCAAAAGTAGAGTACGTTTATGGGATTTACAACTTTGTAGTTGACAACTTTTTATTCGAAATCATTTTAATGTCCAAATATTTCATATAAAATTTAGAAAAATTTAAAACATTAGTATCGGTAAACTACTCATACTAGCCTATCAGCTCGTGCTCCCGCACCGGCTAATTAAAAATAGTTAATAATTATACATCTATATGAGGCTCTCTTTCATCTATATTAAATATTCTAATGATACTCTAATATACATAGATATTATCATCTATTCGTATTGGATTTAGTTACTAACATTTGTTTTCCATTTTGCGTCACATTGTTTGATATGTCGTTAATTGGATCTTTTATTTGAGCTATGTAAATATGGAAATTTTTATTTTAATCTCTCCCCTCAAACATGAATGCATGATGACACATATTATTGGCATTATTTTTATGTAATAGTAATATAAATAATATGATTAAAAACTTTACAATTCTATTTTGGTACATTTTAAAATTTTGTTATAGTTCTATAATTTAGACTATGCTTTAGTGGTTATTTAACTTTTAATAATAACATAATTGGTATTATTTTAAGGGGAGTTATTTGAAGTTATTTTTACGATGACATAGCTGAATAATTTACATCAAAATTAGGGGGTTACTCAGATCACGTGGTTACCATGACTCGTTAGTGCCCATTGTTACTTAAGGGATCGTCATGAACCTAAGCAATTGACCGACTTCACTAGCAATTTGGTTCACTTTACACATATACGTGTCTGAGTCATACATCGTAGAGACACAAAACTCAATGTACTTTCCACCTTGTGTAAGTATAACACGAAGCGCCATTTGAAGGGAAATGAAACAATAAGCAAAAAGTAAACGGTAGAAAAAGGTGCAGATGATTAAAGACCAAGCAAGCAGCTAGTCTCATTCCAAGTTGAGCCTGTGCTTCTAAAACAAATCAGTCCAAGTCTCCATGAAGCCCATGAAGGGATCTTAAGCATCTTCACAAAGTAAAAGCATCGCCAACAAATCAAGGTTTAAGATGTTTCAACCATGGATGGCCTCTGATCCAGTACTATAAATAACCATCCAACCTCCCAATCCCATCAGCATTCATCTCATATTTCCCTATCTCCGTACACCTAGATACTAGCTAGATTAGCTCGACATGGCTACAGATAAGCTCTTAGCTGTTGGCCTTGTTGTCTTGCTAAGCATCGGACTAACCAATGCTATTAGGGTGGTAAACCACGCAACTGCTGATGGGCAAGGCAGCGGCGGGGGTGGCGGTGGCGGTACCGGAAATGCCTATGGCTCCGGCTATGGCTCTGGATCTGGCTATGGCTCTAGCAATTCCTATGATAGCACTTCTCCGGGTCCTATCAGTATCTCCTCCTATGCTAGTGGAGCTGGTGAGGGTTCTGGCAGTGGCGGTTGGCAAGGTTATGATCAATATGCGTCAGGCTATGGGGCAGGGGGTGCGTCTGGCTCAGGCCATGGTGACTCAGGTGATTTTTACAGTAATAGGGCTTCAAATGCAAATGGAAATGGGGGTGGTGGTGGTTATGGAGGAAGTGTAGGCAATGGTCAGGGGGGTGGTGTTGGCTCAGGGGATGGGGAGGGTTCAGGCTACAACAATGGACCATATGGTTCAAGCAACGCAAATAGTGGTGGACAAGGAGGTGGAAAGGGTGGTGGTCACGATGGTGGATTTGGTCGTGGTTTTGGTGGCGGATCAGGAAGCAGTCAGGGCTCTCAATGGGACTACTACAACAATGGCAATGTTAGCGAAGCACCACAGCCGGCCAGCAGTGTCAGTGACAGTGAACCACCCACAGTCACAATGTTCCCGGTACGGAAGGTGCGAGGAACGCGGTACATGGTACGTGGATCGATAATTTCAAGTTCCCGGTTCATAGGGGGTATACTTCTTCGGTACGCTGTACCCTATAATGGGATCATGATCCCTAAATAATTGGTACGATGTACCCGGAACGTAGTTATGGAACGAGGATCGTGAACCCGGTACATGAGTCGATATACATGGAACATATGAAAGGAACAAGGATCATGATCCAGGAACTTTTTAGGTAATAATAATTATATAATATAAGTCCGAATTCAACAAGCATAAAGATAAAATTATATGCTAATTATAGATAAAAGCTTCAAAAGACAACTCCATTTGCATGTCCGCAGTCCACAACAGCACAGCTTCATCTCAAGTTTGCTGGTAGCCCGTTGAGCAAGACCTGCAGTATGTCAGTGCTTTTTATATTGGAGTGTGAAAGCTTCACGCGGGCATCTGTCAATATTCCCATTTAATCTCACAGTAATCGAGAGTAACGTTTTGTTTCCACCGGACTACGAGGTGTCATAAATCTCACAGTAATCTCACAGCAAGCCTAAAACGCCGCCGCCGCTCACCTAGGTACCCAATCATCGTCCCTTGACTTGCAGGAACACGTCCCAGGCATCGTTCCGTCTCATGTACCACTTCGTTCCCGTTCCCGATCCGGAACGAAAGTTCCTGGTACAAGGTACGTGGCTGTGTACCGCGTTCCCTGTGACTGGGGAACCACCACAGCCGCCCAGTGATGGCAGTGTCAGTGCACCACCACAGGCTTACTAAAATGTATTTCTTTGGAATAATGTCAGCCTTGTTGACACATTTAGCCATTTCATTTCCATCTTGTTTAAGCTATATATATTTCTCTACGAATAAACCAAGTCATGTGTTAGTTACAATTAGTTCTAGCTTGTACTAATTGATGATGTGGATACGATGCATGCTAGCCACTGATGTTTTAAAGCATGTTTTAGTTGTAATTCATTAATGGACGGATATCAATGCTTTTCTTTGATGAAGAAATAATGAAAACTGATTTCTTTAATTGTCACAGTAAATCATCAGTTTTTATTGTTTCATGCATGGTCTGCCTTGTTCTGATCTTTGTGGAAGACTCGTGTACTGTTGTATGCAACACTAGAAATGCCCAAAACTTTGTTTCGAGAAGAAAAACAACCAAGAATCTAGTTGGAAATATATTTATTTTTTTGTAACATTTCAGGTACATCAAAGTTAATTTCGGCATAACCAAAATTGTGTGCCAATATAACTATTCCTGTTTATAATATGTACACATATATATGTTATCGAAATTATATAATCTCTTCTAAGATTTTTGTGATGCAAACATGAGTCTATATATTATTTCTGGCTACAGGAGTCCTTTCAAGTTACAAAATAACATATTATGGTTAGTGATCTTAAATATACCCCATCCATTGTGGAGATTTACACCATGGTGGACGTTTTATTTTTTTTCTTTAAAGGCAAGTAGGCCAATTCCACGCACAGTATTGTGCCGAGGCCAAAAATTCTCAAGCATTAACCAAAGGCGCACATTCTGTTGGATGTTTCGCCAAATATAAGTTGTACTCTCTTGCCTCTTCGTCTCATAATAGATAATTGTTTAGAAATTTTAGATTTCATCCCCTCTATAAATCTTACTCCCTCTTTAATGGCTCATTGATCGGTTTATGTTGATTTTTCCAAGTTTTCTTTTAAGCAATTGCTTTTTCCAAGTTTATGAACAAAAAGGGATGCCCATTCAAACTTCAGTTATTGTGAAGCACAACATCACTACAAGTTTCACAAACTTTGAGTTCTTATGGTGTACAACAGTGTTTTGTGGTCTATTTAGGCCATTTCTAGTGGGGGTTTATTAAGTGTTTCATTCTCATTTAATAGGCGTCATAAGAAATTTTGATGACAAGGCAAAGTTTTAAGAGATACGGAAGGAATTTCATGACAATTTCTAATAATGAATTTGGCTTCATAGATTGATATCACGATTTACTCTCCATCTATTTTATTGTTTTTATAATTAATCTATATTTAATACTCATAATTAGTATTCAAGCATTCCTGACGGATGTTAAAGTCTTCTTTCTCTCCTTTCAATTTTTTTTTACTTGAAGTTAATGATTCTAATAATTTAAAAACACGATGGAAAATCTTGAAGATGAAATTGAGGCGAATGAATGCATAAACCTTTTTAATCATCTCTATTTACAGTTAGGCACCTGCTGCTTCCACCCGTACACCATCTTTCGTTGCTAAAAAGTGAAAAAAGAAATCGACCAGGCCTCATGCTTTGATATTATTGGAAGCAAAAACAGCTGTATCGTCACCGAGTTAGTTTAGGCACCAACGTAGTTACAAGCAAGATCGACGCATAGTATAATATTTGGACACTGGCAAGAGTATGATTAGAGTAGTCAGTAGCACATTGTCGACCAAAGAACCGAGACCACTCCTTGCTACAGTTTAGTCAATCCTCAGCTCAGCTCTTGTTCCCGTCGGGAAGCAACCGCAACCTTCGTATGCCGGGCTTTGAGTGTTCTCTGCCAGCTGCCAGAGCAGAGATCGGAGACGTATCGCACCTGGTGCGGGTCTTCGATTCCACCGGTGATTGCTGACAGCTTGTTTAGTTTCTAAACTTAGTGACAACTTGATGAATAAGTTGACATTTCTGTAAAAGGGGGCATAATTGTCAGTGTGTTAAGTTAGTGGAAAATTAGAAAACTAAACAAGACAGTAGTTGATGCGATGGGATAAAATTGTACTTGTACCCACCTCTGCAGTTGTCGACGCACACGGATATCGGATCAAGCATTGCTTGCGAGCAAGCGTGATAGCTATCGAATCTGTTCCGTATGATGTCAGCGTGCCCTTCCATTTGCATGCGGCTATATATATAAACGCGACTGTACGTACGTAACGTACGTGAACCCTTCATACGGTCATCATCAGGGTTCAAAATTTCGGGAAAAAAATTATCGGACCCTACAGAAATATACTAAATATCGGAAATATTGACAGAACAATTTAAAAAAAATTATGTATGATTTTGCTAGAAACAACATCTAAAACACCATATATCGATTATGTGTATAACAATAATAAAATATGTCAATATATCATAAGTTTAGTATATTTGATGATCCATTGTACGAAGTTTCAGTACCGAAATATTTATCGCTACCTAGCCATAAACACGCTGAAAATTTCGCCAAAATTTCGGCGAAAAAGTTTTCCCTGGTGGAGTGTCCACGGGTGGTCGGAGGACGAAAAGTTAATCGAGCATTCTCGGATGAGCTTTGACTTTGATTTTCTTGCAAACGCATACAAACTTCAGCAGAAATCTTTAAAAAAAAAAATCAAACTTCAGCGGAACACTACCTGGGCCATGGAGTATGTTCGCAGAGATAATAGTAGAGGCTGCTGGGCCCAATATCTGAGGTTCACGAACATACTTTGAGCCCACCAGTACAGTGTCAGTGTCACGCCGGGAGAGCAGGAGGGCTCGCCCCGCCAAATCCACCTACCAACAGGCAACAATGCGCTCGTCACGGCCGAGAAAAGGAGGAGTACTCGTATCTACCGAGCACACGGTGCCGTGCCGTGCGTTCCATGCAGACGTACGTACGTGACCAGATCACCGGACAGCGTGAAACAGGCATATGCAGCAGCAGCACCACGACGGCCGCGCGCTGTGGCCAGCCAGCTACGTACACGACCTGCCTTGACGTGACTGGCACCACCGGCCTACCGCTCCGACCGGACCCGACCCGAGACCTAACGCCCGCACTCAGCCCGGCCATGCGCGCGCGTCCACGGGCGGGGCCGCTACCACCTCTCAGGCTCTCAGCCTCCTAACTCCCTCGGCACCACACATATATATATATATATATGCAAGGGCGTAGCCAGCGCGACACTGGCTGGCACGCACCCTATCCTACTAGCGGTGCGCGCGGGTGCGTCCAAGAGCCCAAAACGGAAGGCGCACGTACGCACGCAGGCTGCAGCAGACATGTCGTCGCTGTTGCATCGTTTTGTCTTTGCTTGCTGCGTGGCATGTGTCACTGGCCGGCCGGGTGCGGTCAGTGAGCGCCGTGTGTTGGAGTGTACTAGTGTTGGTTTATCCTTTCGCTCGTGGGCCTGCAATTCGTCATCCCTCTGCTTCTGGTTGGTGTGTTTAGTTAATTCTTTTCTGAAAAATCAAATCAGAGCGGGTGCCATGATATATGCATGCATGCGCGAGCGATCATGTCTTTTGTGACTACCCCGATCCGATAAAGCAGTGATGGGACTAGTTCAGCATATGAATTGGCAGCACTAACTGTTGGATATATTATTTCTTCAGCCCTGCAGCTAGCTTGTTCTGGCATGTTCTCGTGACCTTAATGTATACTAGTGTCGATAAGCGCACGTAGACTTTAATATTATTAAAAGAAAAACGACTTGTTTTATCTTATGGGCACAGAAGGATCGGTGCCGCCTGCTGCTGTTACGCACTTACGCTAGTCACCTTCAAGATCAACAGGTCGGGCTTTTAACCCCCTACGTACGTATACTGTGGTGCTTCTCTATCACAACGTACTCATCTCACAGTGCAGTAGCCTTTTCAGTTTTTCTCCCCTACTCTTGCCAGTTGCAACCGTTCTCGACGTATGTTGGCCGCCGCGCTTGTCGTCGATCGTCGTCCTCCTTGGCGGCGAACCAAGCGTCCCATCTGATGACCGCCACTTCTCTCTTCTTTGGCTTGCAAGGAGAGATCAACAAATTAAACGAACGTACAACTGATGATCGATCGTTCTGATCAATTTTTAGCTAGCGGATAAGCAGCTTCCTCAAATCGACCAATACAGAATATATAATGAAATTCTGCAGTTTATTTTGAACATCCGACACGCGAATCTCGGAGCAGCGTTTCAAATACACACGTGTCATCCACTTGCAATGAGAAACAAGCTGAGTAAGCAACAAGTGTGTGCTCCTAACAGCGGGACACGTTTTAATTTGCTCCGGGTTTTGACACATGCCTAGCTATAAAGGCATGAAAAAGGCAGAGGGGAAACAGAAAAGAAAAGCCCATCCCCCTCGCAGTGTAGTACGTATCAGAGACTCACCGGAGAGCATTGAGAGAGCTAGCAAGCCAGACAGCCAGCACTTTGACTCCCGGTTAGTGGTGCAATATCTTGATTATATTGACATCGATCTGTTGCAATCATGGCCAACTGAATCCACGAAAAAGTTGAGCAATGGTAATCGTCGTGTGAGACTTTGTTGTCCGGGGTTTTTTTCCTTTTAATTAATGGATTAAAAAAAAAGGAAAGATGGGCTTACTGGGCCACTCCAAGGTCCAAATGGACCGAGCAGCCCAGCAGCCATTGTGAAAGGCCAAAATGGGCAGCTGAGTAGCCAGCCGCAAGGGATGAGGGTTATCCCTTCCCTGTTCCTCGTCAACGCTCTCGACCGAGCGCTCCGCTCGCGAGCGCGCGATGCGGCGGCGGCGCTGGCGGCGCCCAACGGAGCGCCCGAGCTTCTCGGGTGCGTGGGTCCAGCACGAGCGGCTGCAGTTCCTCCTCCTCGCCTACATATTGGGGAAGTCCCTCTCCCTCGAAACACAGTTCTTCTTCCTCTCTCAGATCCACTCGCTGCTGCTTGCGCTGCCGTTCCTGGTGGCTGCTGCCACCGTGCTCGCGTGGTGTTTGCCGGAGCCGCGCGACTTGGTGCTGGTGCTGTGTGGGTGCTGTTGCAGTGCTGCACCTGTGGTGGTGTTGTGCTGCAGTCCGTGTTCCTGTTCGCCGTCCACCTTGGCCAGGTGCCTGGGTCCTCTGCTGTGCGGCGTTCGTCTTCTTCTCGGGTCGCTGCCGGTGACGTTCCCCTCGGCATCGACGTCGGCTCAGTATCTCCGTCAACCTCCCGCTTCGACGACTCGGACGTGAGCGGCGGAATTGGTTTTCTGGGACAGAACAATTGTTCGCTGAGCTTTGTCTTACCACGTAGACTCTCTACGTGCAGTGAGTTTTCATTGCCTCTCTCTCTTCGTTCGATTTTAATATCGTGCACTCTGCTAGTTCAATCTTGGGTGTGATTGCATGGTTAGACGGATTAAGATATACTCGATGATGATTAGTGGTGAATTGTGAGACTAGTGTGGCTCATCCTTTGAATTCTATACTTGACTAGTCTCTCTGAGTCACTCCTGTTATTTTCTGAGATTGGGAACTTTGAGCAGTCAACGTTGGTGGATCACTGATTTTGAGTCGTGTTCCTGTGAGTTCATTGCTGCTTATTATTGGCCGTCTCACTGTACATGCGCATGTTGTTTCAGTTCCCTGCGTAAAATTGCTTATATCTATGACTCTGGTCTTTGCTACTGTTAAGCATCATTTGTCTCTGAATCCTGTTTTGATCTAAATCAAAGTATAGAATTAAGATCATTTTGAATAGAAGTGCCACACTAGTCGAGGATTTGACAACACCTAGTGTTGGAAGGCTTGTAAAAGCAACCCACTATCTGAGAGTAATTCATGAACATAATTCTTATGTTTTGGTCTTTGATCTGTTTTCTTCATCTACTTGAATTGTTTATGGATTCGAGAACAACCATGGATAAAGTAGGCTCATGTTTCTATTATTTTGAAATGTACTTATTCATGCATGTAATCTATAAACATATGTATCATCTGAGAAATGTGATTGTTATTCAAGAAATTGTTAATATTATTGTTATATGCAATTTATGTATTATGGAAAGCATGTCTCTTATTCTTGAAATATTACAACAGACTTTTCACCAACTCCTCTCTTGCTCGATCTCTTTTTGATCATCACGCGTGAAATATGTGCCCAAGGATTAACCTAAGGGTACAATTTACCTTGTTCACTGTCGGAGGTTGTGTAAAATCACGTAGGCATATATATACACTTGCATTTTTATAAAGATCAAAACAACCATGAGATACACATGAGCGTGCGCGTCGATCAGTTCTGTGCTCGCTCTATCCTTTCCTTTGTCAGCTTGGCCTCTCGAAGGCTCTGATCACTGCATATGGAATGGAATATTTTACTGTTGTTCTTCAGAGTCAGAGTCATGTTAGGTTGGTAGTTGGCACAGCACATGCACTCACCGATCGACTCCAGCCGCTCTATCGAGAAGAACGCGATTGACTTGAGCAGATAGCGTCCACTTTGCTGGTCTCGATGGACGGCCTTCATGTGCTCGCGGCGACAAGGAATAGCCGCAGGGCGAGGACCGTGCCCCCCAGTCGGCACAAACGAACAAGTCATGCATGTGTCCTCAAAGTAACTTTGGCTAAGATTCAAATTTGTCTCTTAGCCTTCGAAAATCAAAAGGTAACTTTGCAGAGAGAGGACTTTGCAAAAGTCTAGTACTATAACACTAGCACTGATCAAGAGGAGCGAGCATGGTTTTCCTTATGCCAGATCGCAATGCAGCCAGCGACGTGAAAGTGATTGATCCACAATTAACCGTGACCGTGGTCAGAAATGTTGTGAAACTTGGATAATCTTCACATGTATCAACCTCACCGTGTGTATGATCTTCCAATAATTTCCATTGTCCCCATAATTCTTTTAGCTAATGGTGACCTAGCTATATTCATGATGAATGTACTTCAACTAACAGATATAGATGATCAATCAACGTGGGACCACAGCACACGATTAGCACAACGTATGTATGTACCAAATCGCTGAATAATTACATGGATCACACGCAGTAAAGCGAACAATGTATATGTTAACTAATCCATGCCTAACTCGATCGAGCTGCCAACACAGAATCGATCACCGATGGCGTAACAAAAAGAAAAGAAAAGAAAAGAAAAAAAATAAATAAATCCAAGTCACGCTCAGGAAAATGACCTCAGATGACCATGAAGTATGGACAGAATGCAATATCAAACCGAATAATCCTATCTCTCACAAAAAGCGAGATAAAGAGAAGAAAGAGCTCAGCAGGTAACATCACCGCACCGCTCTCTCTCAAGTGTCAACAAAGTGGCAAGCACTACTGGCCTCGCCTGGTCCTCGTTTCACACGCACGCTGCGCGTCCAAGAGTCCAAACTCTACGTGCGCGCCTTTGGTTGTTTTAGACCATGCAGAGACAACGCTGGGTTTGCCGGACCACGCACGGTTGCACCCTATAAATACCCCTACTGGCTTCACTTCACTCACAACACAACCAGCCACACTTGCACTGAGGTAGCTAGAGATAACTATCAGCCAAGATGGCGACCAAGCATGTAGCTCTTGCCATCCTCGTCCTCCTTAGCATAGGCATGGTGACCACTGCTGCTGGACCCCGCAAGCTGGGTTATGGTCCCGGAGGAGGAGGCGGTGGCGGTGGTAGCGGGGGAGGTGGAGGTGGAGGTGACGGCTATGGGGGATCAGGCTATGGGTCCGGATCAGGGTACGGTGAGGGTGGTGGCAGTGGTGGTGCTGCTGCTGGCTATGGATATGGTGGTGGTGGCGGAGGCGGTGGTGGTGAGGGCGGTGGTGCTGGCGGCTCTGGGTATGGGTCTGGCCAAGGCTCTGGCTATGGCGCCAGCAGTGGTGGTGCTGGTGGATATGGAAGTGGTGGAGGCGGCGGAGGCGGTGGTGGCCAAGGTGGTGGTTCAGGCTATGGCCATGGAGGTGGCGAGGGTTATGGCTCTGGCTCTGGTTATGGAGGTGGTGCTAGCGGCGGTGGCGGTGGTGGTGGGCATGGTGGCGGTGGTGGTGGTGGCCAAGGTGGGTCTGGCTATGGATCTGGCTCTGGATACGGCTCAGGCGAAGGGTATGGACAGGGCGGAGCTCATGGAGGAGGATATGGCAGCGGCGGTGGTGGTGGTGGTGGCGGCGGCCAAGGTGGTGGCGGCTCGGGCTATGGCTCTGGCTCCGGCTATGGCTCTGGTGGTGGCAGTGGCAATGGACACTACTAAGCTCAGTTCAAAGCCAACTCCATAGTATATAGTTACAAATGTGTCATCAGTGATGAGTTTGTCTCACTGTTTACAGAAAGCAGCTTATTTGAGTGTGTAATACTAAAAGCATGCTTGACACTATGCATGTAATGCTGCACCTAGCTTGCCACTTTATGCAATTGGCAATGCCTAAGGAGTAAATAAAACAGCCTCTTGGCTTGCAATTATACTATGAAAAGCTTCTGTCTTTTGCTGAGTTAAATACAATATGTGATTTTGCTTTTGAGTTAGATGCTAAACGTGATTACAATAGCATTCTTCGAGCTTCTACCGGTCTCTAGGTATGCAATGATGTTTTTTTTTCTCAGGAGCGTACGATTCCGATCCGGGCAAACGTAGTTTGACATCCTATTAATAATGCAGTCATGTTGCTCTATATGGACAAACCATAGGAACGTACAACTTCAGTTCTATCTCTATCATCTACAAGGCTGCTGCTGCTGCTGATCAGAAGATTAATTTTCGCAAATACAACATCAAATTTCTTAATGGTTATAACAGTTGGTCTTACCGAGCTTTATAGCTGTTGACTACACTGAAAGTTTTGTAGTTGAGTAACAAGGGAATCAGAGCAGAGAGCAGAGAACCAGCGCAAGGTGAGCTCCACCACAAGCTAGCTCTCATTTGTGGCCACGTGCTTGGCTCATGTTAATCCTTGGCTGTACTAATCGAACTAATTTTAAGGATAACGGCAACGAACAATCTTGCATGGACAACATTTAAATAAATTTCTGTTCTGGGCCCTGGGACTTCGTTTGATATCATCGTTGTGGTGTGTACTATTTGCATGCCACTACGTGCCAGAACTCTCACGAAGCCTTCCATTCCGTCACAACACTGAAATGTGTTCCTGTCCCTGAAGGTCATGATGATATACAACTGAAATTCAGTCAGGTTTTGACAAAGCAACTGATATTTAAGAATAATTTCTCTGTAGAGAAATTCATCGTCCACAGTTTTTTTATTTATCTCCGTTTCTCTACAAGCCGGAATTATGTTTGAGCGCTGCTCGATCTAGTGCTCTGATCTCTCTCGAAGTCTTCCAGAGTCTCAATTCTTCGGCAAGTTAAAGATGCTCTTATCCGCTTGTTTTGCTCCCAATGTGCTCACACAGCAGAAACTACGCGAACATGGATTTTCATGGAAAAATTACTATCAAATTCACATCCGATTCCTTTCTCATTGGGCATCTATCTTCAGTCGGTTGTTCTGTGCTAGTGTATACAGAAAATCCAAATTTGCGCCCCCATGAATGTGGCTGTGATTCTCATCTATCACTGCGGCATCGTCTTTTCTAGAGCAAAATAACTAGTGAAATGAGTGCATAGTGATATACAGACGATGTGAACATGTTTGTTGTAAAGCTTCATCGATGCATCAATTATTCGGTTGCCAAAAAAGCTAGTAAAAAAACGGTATAAAGAAAATCAATCCAACGCAGGCAACATCACACACCGCCGGCCGCTAACGTCAAGAAAGGCAACCGGGACGGTGGCAAGTGGCAACCACTAGCACTACACTCACTGGTCCTCATTTCACACCCAAACGCGTCCAAATAAACTCCATCATCCTTCGTACGCTGTGTGCCTGTGTCCTTCAGCTTCTGGACGAGTCTATTTGGCGAGCCATGCACGCATAAGAAGCAGCCAATATACAAATAGTTAAATGCCCCACCATTTGCTCAGTCTCAATGCACAGCTGCTGAAGGGTCGTTGCTATTCGTATTCCGTTCCTTTTTCATTGGGCATCTATCATCTCGCGTGTGTATTATGGCCTTTTCCGTGTGCCAAAAAGCAACCAATGAACCCGTCAACTGAGCTAGGCAGATCGCAGCTAGTACCCACTGACATTTGGAGATCTCTAGAGGAGTTGTGGCAAACTACCAGTTCAGCACGCAGCAACCCTAGCTAGCGGCTCGATGCCTGGATCAGCTAATCAGAAACACGTTCAATCCGATGGTGGGCTTGCAAGAATCGATTCAAACTTTACAAAATCTTGGTCCAGAGGCCCATCGGGGGGATGTTACCACTGTCCCATCCTCCTCCCAGCCCAGCGTCCGCGCGGGCCGCTCTACCATCCTACCGTTCGGGCCGTGGCCGCCGCGTGGGCACAGCATAGTTGTAGACTGGGCAGGTCCGTTAGGCCAAGCCCAACGTAAGCCACTACGTGTGGTGGTCTCAAGTAAAAGTAACAGCCAACTAGATGTTTGAAATTTGAGGCCACCGAGCTCACAACGCAAGCGACTGCTTTGCATCTCCCTATGGTCTCCTTGCACGAGCATCGCTTTTACTTTACCATGCAAGCTAGTATTTGATTGGCTTGTCCTTCTCTCCGTGCCTGCTTTATGTGTTGTGTCAGGTGAGGGAACGATCACCTCTGCAGGTGTCTCTGACAACTGTGAGGCCGCTGGTAGTGCTGATTTGGACACTGCTAGCTGAGTTGGAGGTTGGGGCTCCCAGACAGGGTGGGGCGTTGGGCATGGCGGTGCGTTTAGATTGGGGAAAGATTCCCCGAAAATACACTGTTCACCGAAAAAACACTGTAGATAAATAGTGTTATGTGAGTAGAAGGGATGGATGAATAGTGAAAAATTGGATAAATAGTGTTTTTTGAAAATATTTGGGAAACTAAACGGGGCCTTACTTTCTCTCTCTGCTACATCGAAATCTCCAGCCGAAGGAGACCCGAAGTACTACAGCGTAGCCTACACAGGCCGCTTTTTTTTTAGAACACCCAGGCCGGTTGCTTGGTTGGGGAACTTGGGATACGAGAATGGGCCTTTGATAGCTGGGCCAATCTAATGGTTAGCATAGGCAATAATATGCTCGGCCTAATAGTTAACATAAGATAATTTTTCTTGATCTTAACCATAGACCCATTCCACAAACATGTGGTCAATGCTAAAGGGAGCTGTAAATCACAAGCAATTTGCACAATTCTTAAAATAAACTTTTTTTTGACAAAAAAATTCTCCAAAAAAATTGGCACGGTGATACTTCAAATGAGATGTCACAAACTGTTAGGAGACCATCATTATCGGGTTTCCTACTAGCTACCAGTTTAATTTCTCCGATATTATTATTGAGATAATTGGATATTATAGCTAGCTGAAGGTTCCTCAACCGTGTAAGTGATGATTATGCCGCTGAAGGTTTCTCGCCAAAACCATGTCAATGATGATTATACCACTGAAGGTTCATGAATTGCCACTGAATGTGATAAGTGATAACACTATCATTTCAAACAATCAGTGATAATCCTATGCAGAATGAGCTGACGTTTTAGAGTAAAATAAATGGATCACTTCCCGAAAACACATGGAAAATGGAGGCAGTTTTGTGGAGAGATTCATATGAGTCCTGGGACTGAGAGGATTTTTATTATGACTATGAATATGAAATGGTCTTTCACAAATATCAGTGCTCGTCTAGCTCAGTCGGTAGAGCGCAAGGCTCTTAACCTTGTGGTCGTGGGTTCGAACCCCACGGTGGGCGGTTAGGTTTTTTTACCTGAGCAAACTTTTTTTCACAGGGAGAAGTTCCAAACAAAGGCACGTGTTAATTTTTTCTATCAGAGCCTCAAACTTTATGTAACCACCTTGCACAAACTGTTTTTTTCATAGGAGGAAATTCCCAAATCCAAACAAAAGGCACCATTTCTCCAGCATCTTACCTGAACTAGACCGAAAGTTGTCTGCCTTAGATCAGGTGTGCCGAGCACTTCGTCGTGCCATGACTACTACAACCTTTGCCCATTATTTGCCTTAGCAGATGGGCGATACGATGCCTTCGCGCTTCGTTTGCGCGAACATACACAAACATAAAAACAGTTACAACGTTACAAAAGAAACCTATCAGTACATCTCAGGTACATTTCCCATCTGCACTGCTGTTTCCTTCGTACCTCTTCAGGTACTTAGTTCACTGCTTGTTTCCAGCGTTCTTGCTGGCTACTGCTAGACAGCTAGACCCCTTGAGCTGGTTTCAGTAACTGGCGACGATGAGCAGACCGATTGCGATGACGATGATCGTCGACGGCACTCCGAAGCGGAGGTGGCTCCAGAAGGTGAGGTTGTAACCGAAGAACTGAGCACGCCGCGCCTGCTCGCACACGATCAGGTTCGCGGCTGAGCCCAGGAGAGTCAGGTTGCCGGCCACCGTGCTCACCCAGGCTAGAATGAGCCAGGCTTTCTTCTCTGAAGCAGGGGAGATGGCAGCTGCTGATGCTGCCACTCTTGAGCCGAGCAGCAGGACTGAAAGAAAAGTTCAGAGCAGCTCAGATGTTAAAATAGAATCTAAATTTCTGTGTGCAGCAAAACTAGTTCTGCACGACTGTGTGCAACCAAAATTGCCATGTTATTTCAAGGTTCAGTTTTAGTTCGTCGATGGTCGATGGGATTAGCAGGTTACTGTCAGCTGATTCTGAAGAAATGAGCTATATAAACATGAATATAATGATACCATTAAAGATTTGCACCAAAGTAGTAGTGTAAGTTCTCTGCATCATATGAACATTGCGTCCACTACCACTACTATGACGGTACTCAGTACTCAGTAGTGAAGTTAAGCAGCGTGTCAAGACTGAGTGATACCTGTCGGAACATTTGAGGCCACATTTGAAAGGACGAGAATCACAACTGCAAGAAGCGCAGTGCCCTTGGCGCTGTCGATTCTCGAATGCGGTTCGACCAGCTCCCAGAGCGCATTGGGAATGCCAGTCCTGTTGAAGCCGTCGACCGTTATGAACATCCCACAGAAGAAGATCAACAGTGAGTACGACACCTGCAGTGAGAATCATCGTCAGCACCATGCTCCAGAGAAGAAGAAAAAAAAAATCTCAAAGGAGGAAATTAATGCCGATTTATAGTTCAGTTCAGGAGCGAGGGCGTACCTTCTCGAGGCAAGCTTGTGCGTCAGTGAAATCAAGTGCGAGGAGGACGAGAGCAGCAGTGATGGCGGACCATGACATGTTGAGCCCCATGAGCAGCGCGACGAGCATGCCAAGGGTCGTCAGGTACACGGCGCTCTTCCACACGAGCACCTTCCACCTCTTCTCCTTCCCCTCTCCACCACCACCACCATCCTTGCTCTTCTCGCCGGCGTCGCCATTGGCGTCGGCCTCCGGCGCGTCCTCGATGATCACGCTCCGCTGGTGGCTGGTGGTCCTGGTGATCTTCCTGGGCCCCACTCCGTCGCCGTCCCGCCTGTCGCCGACGACGGTGGACACCTCGACCATCTCCTGCGACATGCTGGACGCCCGCATCGACCTGATGGCCACCTGGATGTCCCCCTCCGAGTTGTAGCTCCGGCTCCTCATGCTCAGCGTGTCGGCCCTGTTCAAGCTCTCAGTCCGGCGAATGGGCTCGCTGATGCAGTCGGCGTCGACGCCATTGACAGACGAGGCGTGCGACATCCTCGCCGGCGTGAAGCGATGCGAGGTGACCTCATCATCGGCGACGACCACCTCGGCACCCCCCGCGGCGGCGCCGCCCCTTTCCTGGTCTTTCTCCGGCACGGAGAGATACTTCCAGAAGTAGCAGAGCAGGATGCATGTGTTGGCGATGATGCCGACGATCATGGCCGGGAAGACACCGATGAGGAACTGCCCGAACGTGATGCCACTCTGCACGGCGATGACGAGGTTCTGCGGGTTGCCGATGGGCGTCGCGGCGGAGCCGATGTTGGAGCTGGAGGCGAGCGCGAGGAGGAACGGCTGCGGCGGGAGGTTGTTCTGCCGCGCGAGCTTGAGGATGAACTCGGTGAGGACGACGCAGCAGGTGTCGTTGGTGAAGAGCGCGCTGGCGACGGCGGAGACGAGGCAGACGCGGAAGAGGAGGTCCTTGCTGCCCCGGCTGCGCCAGGCGAGCGCGCTGCCGAGGTACTTGAACATGTCGGCGCGCTCGAGGAAGATGCTGACCACCATGGTGCCGAAGAGGAGGCCCAGGATGGGGAGGTCGATGGCCTTGTAGGCGTCCTCGGGGGACATGACGCGGAACAGCACCATGAGCATGGCGCCCAGGAGGGAACCCGCCGTGCGCCCCACCGGCATGAAGGGGACGGACGGGAACACGGCTAGCACCCAGAAGATGCCGAACGCGATGCACCCCAGCACCACCTTCTCCGTGCTTGCCAGCGCCATGATGCCTGATCGATCGAGCCCGTGCCTGCCTGCCTGCGACGACGACGACGGGACGAGCAATGCCGCTGCCTCGCGTGATCCGTGCGTGCGTGGTCCGGGACGATGACGAGGGGACGGGCTTCCTGGCGCTGTCTAGATCCTGCAAAACCGGAGCACACACAGAGAGAAAGCAGAGTCAGTCAGCAGCAGCTAATCGACACACGGCCACAACCGCTTCGAGAATGTACTGAGTGATCGACCAAACGGAACTATGTCAGCTAGCTAGCCGCAGATATTTGGCCCGCGCGATCGGGAGTATCTTTCGGCCACCGCGGCCGGTGCGGCACTCGAACCAATGGCAACTAACGGTCACGTTCACGTACGTCTGCTAGACAAGGCACTGCTGGCCAGGCCTGCTACCAGCAACCGGCACCTCGCCGCGAGCCGTGCGCATGCAGGCGTTCAATGCAACCAGAGACGCAGATCTCCCACTCGATCCACCCGGTCAGCCCGTGCGCGTCCAAAAATAGGCCACGGACCCGCCGTCCCCCGTGCAAACTACGAAAAGCATCGGGGTCGGGATCCTTCGCGCCGCCGCCGCACCGCTCGGTGAGAGGGGGAAGGGAACTCCGATCCCGCTTGGGATTCAGGTGCTCACCTCTCGCGGCCGCCGTCTCCGCTCGAGCGGCGGCGGGCCTCGGCTACTAGGGGGCGCCGGCAGATGGGCTGCGGGTGCGGTGAGGCCGCCGTGAGGGGGCGCCAAGATGTTACTACTGCGTGTAGTATGTCGTCGTCAGCGTGGGCGTTGGTTGGATGGAGCTGGTGGTGAACTGGTGATGGATCGATGCTATCTTTTTTCCTCCAGGTTGGGACGCGGGACGGGTATTTATGGCTGCCCCGGCACTACCGCTACGGGCTGCGGCGGCCATGTCCGCGAGATAGAGAGACTTGGGCACGGTTGGGCTAGGTCTGCTTCTGTGGTTGGGCCCGGCCTTGTTTGGTGTCAACAGGAGGTGATCAGATCAAAACCAGAAATTCTTGTGATGAGGCATCTCGACTACAGTACTACTTTGCCTAATAAAGGGCTTTGATGAAGGACATTGTTTTTTTTTCTGATGTTTCTCTTAATTATTAATAGCCTAACAAGGATGTGCAAGAGAGCGATTGCAAAGAAAAAATTGCTAAAGGGAGGGGGTTCTATTTTCCTAAATCTCTCGTTGAGTGCGACATTACTACTTGTACTACTACCGTAACCATCCTGGTCTAGCTTGGTTAACAATTTGAGCGTTTTACCTTATATATACTCGATTGTGGATGAACTTTATGGTTTCGAGAGTATTGACAAAGAAGAGGATTGCACAAATCCAAACTCCAGAGTCCAGACTTAGTGTTAGTGGCATCATCTTTAGTTTGCAAATACCTTGTGTCTCCAACCCTGGAGAGTACCGAAACCTTCCCCAATTAATCATATGTTATTCATGACTTTGTTTCTATCGATTCATCATGAACCCTTTGTTTCAAAAAAAAAAAAACGTTTCACAAAACAAATCCATCATGACCCTTGGTTCTTGTGATCCAACCAACGCTCTGACCTAGTTGGTTAGAATCTTGAAATCGTATACCCAAATTTAATGTTTATGAAAAAAGGATCACACCATAAAAAGTATTTCTTTTTTAGTTGCCAATGTCTTTTGTCGTATATCCCAAGTAGTGTAGGCTTCCACATAACACTATGCTACTCATTTCATATATGACCTTAATCATAATGTTACCAATTCATCATGAACCGGTAGTTATTGTGTGCTCCAACTCATCACACTTCAACTCACTCAACCTGGACAGGACCAGATCCAGCTATTTTGTCATGTGCTCAGCTAGTGTGTGTACTGTTAAGGAAGCACCCATGCATGGATATTCCAAGTGTGCCACGCAACTATCTCGTGCTTTTGGTGGCCTCAAGTACACACACATACGGAATAAAGGAGGTGGTCACGACAAGATTGTCTCTGGTGTGCCTAGCTAGATGGTTCAAGTGACAAAAGGATAATGGACACACTCGGTGGCAGGAGGGTTCAGCAATCACAATGTTGGTCTAACTAAGTCTTTCAAGTAAATTATACTGAAGAGGCAACATGAGGCTATCATTTATCATTACAATGTTGAGATTTAGAGTTATTATCCGACCATATTAATCATATTTATTTTCTATAAGCACCAAGAACAAAACGAATTATCACATCTTAAACTACCCATTGCAGTGCCTGCTTGCTTAGTTTGTACCTTGATGATCCAGATATATATATTGCTGCTATGCATAGCATCAAGTTATTCGGATGTGTAGTGCGTTTCTCTGTGGAGTCAACAATGCAGGAGTATTCAAAAAGTTTCACGGACAGAATGATACTCCTCTCTTTTCATTTTGAAACTTCACACATTTAAAATTCTGGATACTACTTTATTAATAGTAAAAGGGTGTGTGCATGCGTGCGTGCGTGCATGTGTGGTAAAAAATAGTATTAACACGAATCCATTTCTGTTTAAATAAATTGTATATGCAACATTTTCCTCTAGGATGATAACACTGTAAATCAAGTTAAAACCAGAATAACTCTGGAACAGAGGAGACTTGTTTTCTTGGAAGAAATCCTAGAAACTATCAGAAGGTACAATTATCTAAATTTCCTAAAGGATATAAATTTAAAGTAACGTTTGTACTATAAGTGTATTAATTGCAACATAGAATAATGAGATAATGCTGGCCCAGTTACTTATTCCCTACGCAGGGTGATGTCTATTGGCTATTGCAGTTGACAAAGAAGAAATATCCTACAAAAGTGCCGGTGCGGGTACGATTGACTTGTACAGCTTGCTAAAATCCTGCCCCTCGTCATTGCAAGATCGTTTCGTGCAGAACAGGATATGTGTTATGGCCACTACGGCACTACCGGGAGAGATCCGTGCAATGATATAAGGCAAAGAGAAAAGTTTTTGTCCACAGTTTTCAGCGAAAAACATTCGATGGACCAATCATCACTTGCTAGATCCAGTTCTGCAGGCGGAAGCTATGGTGTGCGTGTGCTGGTGTTGTTGCTCAAGTGCTCCCCCCCCCCCAACAAGATGGAAGAACAGAGTGTTTGTGGCAACCAGGTAGATCGCCAATACCAATAGCATGCAAAAACTGCAAAGGATAAGGATATGTAGGACGGCACTTTTTTGGATATAACAGGAGGGGTGAGAGGGCCATTCGTTTGTGGTGATCTTTTGGTTCCAACGCGTTTGGGTAAAAAAAGAACACGTGTTAGATCTGCGAGTTTATTCAAGCTGGCGATGATACCAAGCTATGATCGACTTCCAAGGTTTGCTGGAAGAAAAGATAAATTTTACAGGTCCATTTTCGGCAAAATGCAAATGTGTATCCAATTGCTACACTTCGCCCTTTTACCATTGATGAACTACAGGTTAAGTGTGGCATTTTCATCCTTGTATGCTCTGTCCAGAAAATAAACTTCGTTTGCAGTAAAACATTCAGTTCTTGCTCTAAAATCCTAGCAATTCCTATGATTTTTTTTTATAAGATTCATTGTCACCGTTTCAAACATGGCCGAAAAGCCCGATTCTACTGCGTCCACGTTATAAGATTCAAAGTACGACGTTGTACCTATCTTCCATACAAATCTGAAATCTACGTGCTTTTTCTCGCCTTAATGCCGGCACCCATCGGCAAAATTAAATCGACCAATGCAAGAGGGACATTTCTCTCTGTTGTGCCGACGTGCACCGCACCGTCCCCTGCTGCTCCCAAGTCAAAGCCTGCATCGATGGCCGCAATTATCCGCCGCTTGATATTTGATATATTTCCTCCGAATGTTGCCTTCAAATCTCCATCGACGAAATCGTGCGGCCGGGACGAGTGAGCCTGCAGTCCGTACGAGACCGACGAAATATATAGAAAAATCACATGGGGGTCTCTTCTCACGGAAAGTCCAAGCAGGCGAGGGGTGAAACTGGACTTTGGAGTACACATGATCCAGGTCGATGCCGACGCGCGGCGCATGTGACTGGCGATCCGATCCGGTTCGTACCTGCGTTCTGTCGCTGTTGCCGCGAGCGCACGATGCGGGCCGGGGCACCAGCGGCAGCGCCGGCCGCGCCGCTAGTTTAGCCGCCGTGTTGCATGGCCATCCCCATTGGCTCATTGTGACAGCAAAACAGTCCACGAACCTATTGCTTATGCATCTCTGATTTAACGCTTAAATCAATGGTTGAGATTACTTCGATGCTTATGCTCCCACTTTTCCTAGTCTTGTCGTCACTTCTAGGTAGGGATGACAACGGGTAGGGTGAGATGCGGGTGGAGTAAAAACCCGCCCTCAACGACACCTGCAACATTTGTCTACACCAGCCCTCAAGAAGACCCGCAGGTCAAATATCACACCCGCGCCCGCACCGGCGGGTTTCGGGTCGCCCGTGAGTATGTTAACTTGAAGCTAATATACAACAAAAACATTAAATTTGAGAAGAAAATATTATAAATTACCAATTTTTTTTCACATAATGAATAAAAAACGTACAACAATATAAATCTAGAAAGGTAACATGCTTAAAATTGAGAAGGAAACAAATAGATATACATATGTTTCGGGCCCCGCGGGTCGCCCGCGGGTGAAATTTGTCGCCCGCGCCCGATCCTCTTCTTTTGCGGGCCCCGACCCGCGACACCCGCGGGTGGGATATTGCACCGCGTCCGCACCCTAGCGGGTGCGATTGCCATCCCTACTTCTAGGAGAGTGAGAGAGCACAACAACCAAGAGAGGAGAGGAAGAAAACAAGAAGCAAATTTATCCATATTTGATGGCTCCAGTCAAGTCTGTCTCAAGCTTGTGATTAGAGGCTCAAACGTGTATTTACATCAAATTTGGTGAGGACTTTGATCTAGTCGGTTGGTTTAGGTTTGTTTCAGTAGAGCATCATATTTGGGAGATGATTTGTCACTTCAGTAACTGTAGTTTCTACATTGAGCAATTTCGGCAGATGATTGCTGGTTTAGGTGGTGGAACGGTGTCTGATTGAGCTGAAACTTTGTCGGGGACTCGTGGAATTACATTCCTACCAAAATTTGTGCATAGCGGCCTATAGTTTGTGATATATGAACTAATTTCCGAAGGAGACAGAATCTGTGACTTCTCTTTTTGACGGTCGTCATAGCTCTTGTTAGATGATTGTGGTCGTTGCAGTTGTTATCATGCAAGTTTGCATCATGATGAATGTGTTGTTGCTAATGTAATCCTCTAGAGGTTCTAGATAAGGCTCCTTATAATCATCTGTTGATCATAGTGAAAGTTTAGAGTCAACCATTTGGCCATGTGATTTTTTACTCCTCACCACGTAAATTGCTATATCTTTGACCAAGTTATTATTCTGCTTCATATTTGTTAGGAGACCTCAACGTTCATCACGATGGATTAATTGATACATAGTCGTTGTGATTTATCCTCCCCCCACCCGTGCGGGTCCCTAGCCGGAGGGACGCATGGGCAGGTAGTGGGAGAGGAACTCATAACAGTCGTCACCACGGCCGGCCGGCTACTAGCTTGGCTCCGGGGGGCCTTTTCGGCTGCGCACTCACCATCGGAGGGTGATGGATGGGGGTGCATGCACGTACGGACGGTTAGCGGTTAACACCGGCCGGACTAAGCAGCTGTCAAGCTGAACTGACCGGCAGGGCTGTTACAATCGTTCGTTTAAACTTTTGCCGATCCGTGCACATGATCTAAAAAGTCCTTTGAAGTGATTCGCGCAGGTCATATATCTAGCTAGAATAGATACTTGCAAAACTGCATTAGGTTTGACTAATAATGGTGTCTAAAAAATTACATAGATTGAGATTACTAGTTCACTCCAACTCCAACCGTCCAACGTGAACTGAATGAACTAGTTATAAATCACAGTTGATAAAAATTAATCTCCCCTCTACGACTTTGCATCCGATCAATCCCCTCGTACGTACAGTAGTACTCCCGCTGAGAAAGACGGCACGTGTTCTACAGTGCGTGACGGTTTGATCACCAGTCTGGGCTCGACAAATCTCACGCCCGGTATCATACGCATGATTCGCCACGTAGGGTTGGGCGACAGCAAAATTATGACGCAGCTGTACGACCACTACTTGAAACCCGAAAAAACCGCCAGGAATTGATTTGGTCCAACCAGTAGGACCTAGCTAGCTAGAGCTAGTGCTAATCCAAACACACCGACGACGTTGCTGCATCATGCTACGCCGCGACTGACTCTCACTGATGTGCTTGTGCGAGAAAACAAACCAACGTACAGTAGACAGAAAGAGGAGGAATCCAGTGGAGAACTCACATTGCTCTTGCATCACGCGGCAGCTAGGTGTCCATGGACGCCATGCCGGCCACCACACACCTCTCGCGCCTGCCGCCGCGTGGAGATCCAAGTCAGCAGGGAAGAAGATATAGATCAGCTACATGCATGCATCCATGTGCGTGCGTCGACCAGAGAAGCTGTAAAAGCTGCAGATATAGAAGAAGCACGCACGCACTGCGCAGAGCCTGCAGAGTATCTTCTCGATGCCAATATGCTAATCGGCTGCTTGATCGCCTTGTCTGTACTGGAGCTAGCTAGCTTAGCTTCGACGTGGCGCTCTCGATGTGATCCCCTCTCTGCCGCTGGGATATGGTGGCCGCGCGGGGGCGTATAAATAAGCGGCCGAGAGGAGCCGCGCGTGATGGATGAGCTGTGAGGCTTTGGAAGGTCTCTCTTGATTTCCGCTTGTACTTTTCCATGCGTGTGTGTGTGATTAAGCTCTGCTTTTGACATGCTTGGTGCCAGCGGCGCAGCGGTTCGTTGTCTGACAACGAAACATTTTGTTTGGGAGAGAAAATCGGTCTCGGCTAGATCGAGAAGCTGCATGCCTGTTCTGTTGCCCTTGCGGCAACGCAGCCGAATAAGTTGGGTGTGGGACCTTTGAGTCTTTGATTAGTTACTCTGACGATTTACTATTGTTTCACATCTTAATTTGTCTCAGAAGCAACCACATCTGTTAGGAACCCATCACTATAGGTTTTCCATATAACTGCATGCCAGTAATTGTCCAACATTATTGTTGAGATAGTCAAACATGATATGATAGCTAAAGATTCCTGAGCAGCCAGTGATAATGCTTTCATTTGAACCATTTGTGATAATCTTATGAAGAACGAGCTGACGTTTCAGAGCGAAACAAAAAGATTCATTCATTGAAACAGATGTAAAAAATGGAGGCATCTGTATGCTAGCACTTCAAGATTCGTGCTCATACCAGCAAAAAATGGTCTTCCACGCTTCCGGTCGTCCCCTTAGGCTATCCCCAACCCAACTGATGTCTATGTGTGCCATGTCATATGGACACTACTCAAGAAACTATGATATCCAATGCATCACATCTACCAAGAGTCTAAATAATTAATTAGCCACTTCATTCACTTTTTTCTATGCATTCTATTGACCAATCATCTTGCTTCCTCCTAAACTATATAGACACCACCCTCTCCCAATGCTAATATCAATAGTGTCTAGTGCATTGGTTTTCACATAGACACTGGGTCTCATGCAAGACCCAGTTTCTTCCCATCTCTCTTCTCTCTTATTTAATACATGAAACATCACCTAAAAATCCTATGTGGCACTATAATTAATTCTATGGACACCATCCTACTAGGAGGGTTGGGGATAGCCTTAGGGCTTAGGGCTTAAGGCAAAGCTTATTTGGACAGTCAAGTGATGGCATAAAGTTTATTTGGAATGGAGCGAGGGGAGTAACGCTGTCTGGAAAAATTACAGGTTCGTTGCATGTCTTATTAAATGAATTTGGTATACAGTCAGCAAAACCGATAAAGCATGGATAATCGGTGCTGCCTGTTAGACGTCAGAAAAACAGTCCACGAACAGCGAGGACGAGTGTGATCTTAGCTTGACCCTAATGGGTAAAGATTGCATCGTACTCCTGGCAAGGAGTGGGTGAGATGGATCAATGGCTCATTTTTGTAAATGAGATGGTGAAAACATACCAACACTAATTATGACAGTTGCCTAGGTCAAGGTAAGCCCCCTAAATATGTCAAACTTATTAAAGAGATTGAGTTTTTATCTTTGTCGTTGAAACAGCTGGGGTTCCTGTTCCATTCAAGCAAAATGTGATGTGATCTGAAAACTTGCTGTTAGCATTTAGTCTAGGTTGCAGTACGTCCTCAGTCCTTCCCTAGCTGGCAAGGGTTCATCATACTCCTGGAACGGAGGAAAACAAATTCAGGAATTTTGCAAAATAATTACGTGTGATAGTTCAATACAACCCGATTGTAGATTAAAGAGATTAGACTTTCCAAATACTGTTGTAGATTCAAAAAAGAAAACTTTGTTCCTACCCTCTAAGCGAATGAAAAATCAAAGTTAATGAACATAATCGTGTATAAGTAATAATTATGCAACAAACATACATTTCTATTCTTTAACACAATCAACCAAAGAGCTCCTTGCATTCTAAATTTTCTAAAACATACCGTAAGTAGCCTTTTTTTAGACTACCTACTATAAGTAGCTATGAACTCCAGTACATGTCACTTTATTTACTTAATACATGCATATTCCTGTAACATGATTTGAACTAGTCAACACAATTTCCATGAAAGGTACATAGCTCGACATAATAAGACCATCGTTTTGGCAACCTAGCCTTACAAAATCTACCTATTTACCATGCAACTATCACTAGCTAGGTAAGAAGTAGTGGTTATCAGTTTTTCAAACTTCTGATACTAAACACAAAAACAAAAAGGTTAAGACAACTGCATTAACAAGCGAAAAGGACACTGTGATCATGATCTTCTGCTACAGGAAGTGGACGTGACAGGGATTTCACATAGAAACTGATCTGACATCTATCTTTAGTCACAATTAATTTCAAAGAATAACTGTAATTATATATTGTTGTACTCATCATATGGGTACCAAAAAAACGGGGCCTTCCTGAGAAGTTGTTCTCATTGTGGGAGACGAGCAATGTCCCGTTGCTGTCCTCACTGAAGCCATCGTGTGTTTTCTTGGGGTTTTCTTCTTGCACGTGATCTTCTTGGTCCAGATGCAATATTCCCCTGCATCTAAAAAAACACAGAGAACCAGCTGGGGCAAAGAAAACGAAATTATCTGCAGAGCCCATTGTTATCTTGACAGGTGAACTACCTATGCCTCATCAGAATGAAAGAAACGATCAAGGTTGTTTGATAAAAAAAAAAACTTTAAATGCCTATGAGACCATGAGGTAAATGTGCATCTCCCAAACCTTATCTTCTTTTTGTTAAAAAAAACGAAGGAATTAAAAAATACCTCTTTGAGTACAATGTCTAAGACGATGATGAGGATGATGGTTGATCTTCAATACTCGAATACATGTTAGTTGTTCTAAATTAGCTTTCAGAAGCTCTGTTCAATGGTCCCCAAGCAAAGCAACCCCCTCTGATTAATGCAGGATTGCCAGGCTGATAGACAGTAGCCAAAAAATTGGGCACTCAATTGGGCTGGCTAATCCATTTTTGCTTATAGGGACAGCAATTATGGACACCCACACGTCCTACTTCACTCTTGTCCAGGCGTTATGCACTGACAATAATGTATTCACTGAGCAGAGGAGATTTCGGTCACTCATATGTCACTGTTTGTTCTATACAGTGAGAGAAAACGATCGATCAGCCATGTCGTTTTTTGTCACAGTTGTCTCATGCGCTCGTCTCTTTTGATGTTTGTTGACATTGCTCTACACTTGTCATGTAAAGGTAGAGATGTCTTGATCATAACTCTATGGGCTTCTATAAAAACATAAAAAATAAAAAAAAATGCTGGGACACCATTTAGCTATGCTACATGATGATACGTCATATGACATAGGCAGATTAAGCATAATAAGATGTTCTCGTTGTATCTTGAGAAAGGCGGATAACTACGATCTCCAAATTATAGAGTACTGAATTGATGGCTCTTGAATCATGATGATTCTAATATTCTATGGTACTGTTGTCCTCTATGTTGCTCATGGACTTTGTAATGGAAATGTTTATTTGTTTGCAGTATGAGTATGACACATTTTTTCTTGAATCATTTGGAAATAATAGATTTGATTCATGTTAAAAGGAAAAGTTATCTTGTTTGATATGATTGTATAATTGACGAAATTCTCTAGTAAGTATATATTTATCTGGAGTGCAGAAGGCAAATGTCTTTTTAGAGCACAGCCAACACCTCCAATTTCTCTCATGATTATCCTCTTCCTTTTGAATGATGGGGGTTCTTTGAACCATATATAGTTGTCTCAACAAAACATCATATATAACAGTTGCTATTTGGGTATTTGCTAACCTGGTCAATTTAAAGACATTTAAATATGACCCAAGTGTACCAAATAATGTCAAGTTCCTATTTCATAATTCATATCAGTAGTTCAGGTCAAACAGACAATGAACAGTTTCATTTCCTGTGGTACCTTTTAAAGGATTGCCCCTCAATCTATAACTTATTGTATTAGTTGAGTTTTGTTGTAAATGTATATATTGAAATGAATAATATCTTGCGATGAGACGGGAAATATTTAAACAGTACCTTTAATCCTTTTTTAAAGTACCTTTAACCCGTTATTCAATTATTCAAGCTATAACTTGAGTACCTTTAAACCACTATTGATCAAGTTCTGAGCCTAGTAGAACTGTTGAAATGCTCCGTCAACAAACAGTTCTGTTCTTTGGTGTAGCGCTACAAATGATTATCCACACTACAAATTCACTGCTTTAAACATCACAAGTAATCTAGAATATTGAACACATGTTTTCAAGTGTAGTACGAGTATAGTAGTACTACATGTCAACAAAAAAGATGAGAGGAAAATAAGGCATCAACAGAATCTCTGAGCCGAGAGGTTTTTCCAAATACTAGCTAGCTAACGATGTGGTTAATTTCCTTGGAGGTAACAGCATATACCCTTTTGACAAAAGGTATGAACTTTTAAATGGAAATCCTTGGCGAAGAAACAAAAATATGTGACGACTGAAAGAGTCGGAAGCTGCTCGATCAGTTCAGCTTTGGAGCTTCCTGTGTCCCTGACTCCCTGCCACATTACATCGTAGTAATTAACAACTAACTGTGCCAACCGGTTACTCTCCAAACAGGTGCCAACGTACCGCGTGGCTCCCGCCGGCTGCAACAGTCACCGTTACACGTTCTGGTCACCGTACGTACCCCGGCCAAATCCTTACACGGCGAGCACACCTTTCAGGCCGTTGCAGTCGTGTGCGCCGCGACGACGGCACGTACGCCTCAAGCGCGCGGCCTACGCGGGACACGGCGGCCGTGTCGTCGGGGTCGTGGGTTTGTCCAAGCTCCGGCGTCCGGATCGATGGGCGCCGGGGAATTTCCGATCCGATACTGGCGACAGGGGGGCGTACTGTGTGCAGCGAGGCCCCAGAAAATTAAAGGCAAGTGTGTGACCGTGCGGGACACTCTGGGACAGTGAGGCGTCGTGACAGATCACGATCGGAAAGGGCGTGTCATGGCAGGTAGCGTTACGTTTTTTTTCTCGCTAAGCAAGTATACATCCAAGGTGCCATGTACACGGACGGGGAAGTGTCATAGCAAAAAGGGGTTTAAGGGTGGTCCGTCAGATCGCGTGGGATCCATCGGGGCCCCGTGCGAGCTAGACGAGAACGTTGATAGCATGGTCGCGAAGTGTCCCAGCAATTTTATTTTTTTAGAAAGGGAAGTGTCCCAGAGCAAATAGAGGGCCATTCTGAACGTGGGAGATTGTATTAAATTGGGATTAATCTTGACGGGATTCGAAATATATATCCTCGTGGGGACGCGACGCACGCATGCATGACGCGGCACCTTGCGTAATTCATGGCACAATCGTACGTCTTGCACTCCCTTGGACCACCGGCCGTGGGGCATCTTTTATGGACGCTGTACTTCAAATGGTCGATCCGTACTCCAGTACACATGGAAACCTTTTTATTTTCAACGGGCAGTGCCTTTTGTTGCTATACATGTAGCTTTCGTCAAAACTGTAAGCCGGCACTCGGGAGCATGCAGGCGTCACGCCTGCAACGTACGATTGTCTATCCAGATTCCAAGGCCATACGGTGCAAGCATATCGCGTCACTGCATGCAGGCGACCAAAGTCGTCTCGCTCTCGCATCGTCGCTCCCAGTGAGTCCCAGCCACCAGCAGCAGAGCAGCAGCGCGCGGTTTCACTTTCACCTCGGCAGCCGGTCGTGCGCGCGCGCACGGCTACCTCCGCGCTGAGCACACCATACCAACTCGATCCCGCGCCGGCCGTCCCCGTGCCGTGTGGTCCGTGGCCAGCCAGGATTCATCACGTTCTTGATCGTCCACGCCACCCAAGAACCAAAACCAAAACCAAACCAAACCAAACCAAACCACATCTTCGGCTACCCCCGGTGCCGCGTCGTATATGGGCACGGGCGCACGGCCGGCCCTATCGGTGGACAGCGGCGGCGACAACCGACGGTGATCGGGCGACGGAACGGCACGGCGGTGTGCCGTCGGGGTCTGTGGGTTTGTCCTTCGTCTGTACCCGCGCGTCCGGAGGCGGGCGCTGGTGAATTCCTTCCTTCCTTCCTTCCTTCCGCGGGGGGAAGGCACCTGTGCAGGGCGACGAGCTGAGCAGAGAGCCCGTGTGGCGACGCATGCGCTTGGCTTTTTTGCTTGACATGTACTCGGGACAGGGAGGTGTCGTAGCGTCAAGTGGTTTTCGGTGTGGGCCGCCGGGCCGCGGGTTCTGATGTGAGAACGTTGTTCATGGCGCGCGCGAGTGTCACACAGGGCCAGCCGTTTGGAACGATTTCTCCGATCCCGTGGACCTAGCTGGGAATGTCACTACGTAACAGTAAGGTGTTCTAGTTGGAATGTCTGTGTCATTATAAAGAGAAAGAGCCGCACGATTCGCGTCGAACTTTATCAAGTTTGTTGGCCCATAAGAAAGAAAAAAAGAAAATGACCTCTGTGCGTTAAGTATATCGCTGTCATGCATGTTTGTTGTAGAGAGATGCTACTAGCTGAATGGTTTTATCAGTATAAATGTGGGCCAATTAAATTATAAAGATAATACTAGTCCTTTTTTAATATACTACTCCCTACACACACAACGAGCGTTGGAATAAATTTTCAGACGCAGACAGTGTCAGATTAGATGGCACCACATTCTCTGCTGCAACATCAGTAAACGTAGCTGTTGTGTAGACGACTATCTATACCTCACAAGTCGACCATATCCACCGCAGAATCCACCATGTTTTCTGTCGATACAGATCAACAACTTAACTCCTGGTCAGAAACGAGCCTGGAGCAGAAACCTTTCCTCGGCGTCACTGTCTGCCAGCATATTCCACGGTACAAAATTCACCAGGGAACGCTCGCTCAGATGATCTCATCAGCCATCACTCACAGCAACAACAAAGCTCGAGCGTTCAGGAAGCAACGACGCCCATGCACGTTTTTCCTCCGACGGCGAGCTGAGAGCGGTGTGGAGACCACAGATCGGTCGTCGTCTGAGACGGGGACGTACCGAACGGACCCAGGTGCCGTCGCTGGCCACCTCGTTTTCGGAACAAGACAGGGTTGTCACCGCCTGCCTGCCTCCCTGCCTGGTGAGACTGTGCAAGTAAGTGAGCAACGCCGCTGACCGCGCGTGGCGCAGAAAATTACGGCACCGAGCGGCGCCGAGTGTCGCCGGAGTTGGTGAAGACGACCCTTTCGGGGACGCGATGCAACGGGTCGCGCAGGAAAGACTGTCGTGAAATCGCTTCAGCGCTGTCTGTCTCTGTGAATGCAGCTTCAGTTCCAACTTTCCTAGCTGCCTACTACTGCGACACGAACCTAGTACTGACTGTGAATGAGAATGAAATTTTGAGGAGTTACTGTATTATAGAGTGACAAACAAAGGCAGGAGGAGCTCTGTCTGTAGTCGGGTACTAACATTTTTACCTTGCAATTATTGTCAAATTCTCAGGACTTAATCATCACAATAGCTTCCCGACTCTCAACTGCTTGAGATGAGATTTCATATGAGAATTTGTTTGGATTTTCTTACAAAAAGAATCGCTTTGTGTACCACTTTTCCCAACTGGGTATGATGTAAGTTTGGATAGGACCGCACGGGGGATGGAAGCAAAATGGAAACATTGCACCTGATGAGACATCTTGTGCCGGATCAATTCTGAACCAATCGTGCATGACGAGACGCAAGGGAATGGACATGGCATCTCGTGCCACGACCAATCAGCCCGCCCCATGATTCGACACCAGCATGATATCTCCACCCGGAAATAAAAGCCTCTCTGTTTGGTCTTCCCAGTTCCCACAACTCTCAACTGTTGAAATCGAAATGCCACAACAGCCCACAGCTATCGTCAGGTATCTCTACATGTGGGAAAGAAACCGAAACAACCGCAGGTCCTGCTTCTGCAGTGCATCTGAAAGGAAAGGAGTTTGCCCAAGAACAGTATGCGTGCCCTTCCCGACTGTGTTCAGATTAGGGTAAAAAACACAGTAGCTGAAGAAAAACACTGTAGCAATTGCTAGGAAACGTGTTTTATGAGGGTAGTGAAAAGTTGATGAATAGTAAAAAGTTGGAATAAATAGTGTTTTCTTAGGGAGGGCCTTTAAGGCTAGTCAGTCATTCTTGGAGGATATGCCAGGAGAATAAGAGTAGCACAGTTCACATCTTGTACAGGATAAGTGAGCAGAGAGCAAAAACAGCTGCTCCAGTGGCTGCCCAAGCCCAACCGCTGTATCTGTATCATAAGTACAAAAAAATTGTTGTATCATAAAAAGAATAATGCCGGTGACGATTTGCTTGATTATTTCAGAAACTAACAACAAAGCCTATCTGTAATTTTTCCTCATTGCCAGCAATCTCTGTTGAATTGTCTAACACTCTGCCAAGAGATATGAATATATGATGCAGTGCCGAGCCGACACGTTGAAAAGCAGACAAATTGAATGGATACAACAAATCAATAGTGAGGTACGCGACATTGAATGGTTTCCTTGAAACAAAATTTCTGGATAGAAACGATCCAGCTCAAATAATGTTACAACATTCTCGGGGTGTCAAAATCCATACGATCTGAACTTGTTCTTCCAAAAGATCCAGCTCCTCCCTCCGGCATTCCGAAACCTGCAATTGAAGTGGAAGCCCATGGTGTCGGCATCATGGTTTCAGAACCGACCACAGTCACCACATTTTGTGGTGTGTTTGCGCCAGATCGCCTGTTTGTGGAACTGCTAGATCCCATGGTGGGCATTGACTGTTGATTCTTCTGTGGCGACTTGGGACGAAGGCTCTCAATTTCTGGAGTTGTCACAACGAGATGAGGAGCATCAGGAGGTGGGTTACGACCTCCGCCTCCCTGCCATACTTTTCCATCTGTGTCTGCGAAGTTCTTGATGTATGACTGCAAGGATGCAAGTTCTTAGCAGTGAGTCATGGAGTAAATGTTCTTCAACCTTAAAATTCATCTGAGTTAGACCATACCTCTTTATTAAAGTTAGATGTGGACAAACTTTTACCGAGAGTAAGCCAACCTGGACGAATGTTATGATCCTCACCAAACAGTTCAAGACGCCTCCTTCCAAGAGCAAAATGCTCAATGATCCTATACATGTCTTCAGGCTTTTTTGTTGAACCTGTATGATAAACAAATATTACCAAGCTAGTAACGGTTTACCAATTTGCATGGCACCAATAATAAAACTGAAGGGAGTCAGGCAGTCAGCAATAAATTGCGAGAAGTATCACATTACTGCATATAACAGTAGCAAATAAGTAAAAGAACATATACATAAGATTGGATTCTTTCTATTAACGGTAAGATTAACCACACGAACAAGATCAATTAGGGACGGATAAGGACATGCATTGCTGAGGAAAAATTTACACATGTTACAGGGTTATCAAAAATCATTCTACAACATTCAAAGGAAAAAATAAATACAAAGCTGCTTGCTCAGGCTAATAAATTGTATCAGGTAACCTACTAGATGAGGCAAGTCACAAACTTGATACCTATGCAGAATGATAGTGAAAGGTAGTTCACATCATAACAAAATTGAAAATACTAACATGAAAAAGAGCATGCAAAATATGACATGTGAAGAGAGAAAATTATTTAAGGCTTAGAGGTGGCATCTGATGAAAGATTGTCTGAGGGAAGAATTCTAGAGACATTGACTGTTGTGCTGGTAGTTAGCAAAGGATGAACATGAAGCAATGAAGAATGATATTTGTGTCTTATAAACGTATATTAAGAATCAAATACCATCAGTAGGTTCCTCAGCTATTATTATGTCAGTGTCAATGTTTGCATGGATGATATGCCCATCAGTGCTGCGCCGTACAGTTCCTTTTATGCCCATTAAGCAATGCTCCTGAATAAGAGAACACATGCTTAAGAAGAAAGTTAGCTACATAGGAGTTTATTAAGCCATCAGACATAGAAAATAGCTAACCTTCGAACGCTGGAACAAAGTATTAGAATCATGGCGCAGACCTGGTGTTGCATTTTTCTTGTTGGTTTTTACCCAACATACATCCTCACACCTACGGAATCCCCACTGCATGAGCAAACATCGCAGCACTATGCATATCAATACCATTATTCACTAATTAAGACGAAGTTTTCTTTCTTACATGGCTGTTTTAAAAGTAATTCAATGAGACACCCTTCATCTTTATTAGGTAAATAGGGCACAATTCCAACAAAAATTGAAAGGGGTGGTGCACAGACAAGAGCCCGCTACAGTAGAATATGGAGTGCAACTCATTGTGAGCAGTAGTGCAGCATGTTTCCGATCCGAGTGACGAAATTATTAATGTAATATTATTTAAATAGCAATCCGATGGAACACCCACTAGTTATGAATTAAACAGGGCACCTTTTGTAAACAAGGTATGGGTCTTGGGCCAAAAACAAGAAATACTTACAATAATGATGTGAGTAAAGCACATAATGGACATGGAAAGAGTGTTCCAGAGCAAAATATAGGAGTCTGGATCTGGCCTTCTAGAAGTCGAAATTAATGATACTGGTCCCAAAGAATAGGTCAAGCGTGATAAATAAATAACACTAGACAAGACTTTCGAAGAACTTTTGTGCCCTGACCAAGCTCCACCGTTGGTGCATGGCTGGTGCCCGGGGTCTGAACGCTCTTGGTCGAGGGGTATGTTGGAATTGGAATTCTCAGATTCTCTTCCTCCAACCCTAGAAGGGTGGGTATATAGACATATACATGGGCCAAACTATATACTCACTCTATACTCCAACACCCCCCCGCAGTCTGAACTACCGACGCAGCGGTGTGCAAGACTGGAACAGAGTACATACAAAGAAAGGACACACCCCCCCGCAGTCACAACTAGCCACTGGCAACATTGAGACTGGAGCGAAACTCGGAGAATGTCGAAGAGGGGAGCCCCTTGGTGAAGATATCCGCGAACTGGGACGTGGTCGGGACATGGAGTACCCGAACGTGGCCGATGGCGACTCGGTCATGGACAAAGTGCAGGTCGATCTCCACATGCTTCGTCAGCTGGTGCTGAACGGGATTGGTGGAGAGGTAGACGGCACTGACATTGTCGCAGTAGACGAGGGTGCTCTTGACAAGCGGGTTGTGAAGCTCCGCCAAGAGCTGTCGAAGCCAGGACGCCTCAGCCACGCCGTTAGCCACGGCGCGGTACTCAGCCTCGGCACTGGAGCGGGAGACTACCGGCTGACGCGTGGACAACCAGGAGACCAGGTTGCCGCCGAGAAAAACAGCGTAACCAGAGGTGGATCGCCGAGTGTCGGGGCAGCCAGCCCAGTCTGCATCGGTGTAAACCACGAGCTCGGTGGAAGGAGACCGTAGTCCACAGTGCCTCGGACGTAGCGAAGAAGGCGCTTCAGGGCAGCCAGGTGCGACTCGCGGGGGTCATGCATATGAAGACAGACCTGCTGAATCGCATATGTGATGTCCGGCCGGGTGAATGTGAGGTACTGCAGGGCTCCAGCAAGACTCCGATAGGCAGTCGGATCAGCAACAGGATCACCCGTGTCTGCAGAGAGCTTGGCCTGAGTGTCAACAGGGGTAGAGCATGGCTTACAGTCAGTCATCCCTGCCCGCTCCAGAATATCAAGTGCATACTATCGCTGGTGAAGGAAAAGGCCAGAGGGGCGATGCTCAACAGTGACACCCAAGAAGTGGTGAAGGCTGCCCAGATCCTTCATGGCAAACTCGTGCTGCAGTGACTGTATGATGCGCTGAAGCAAAGTCTGACTGCATGCTGTAAGAATGATGTCGTCAACATAGAAGCAGCAAATATGGAGTCTCAGTGCCACGGCAGAAGACGAACAGAGAGGTGTCCGACTTGCACTCAGTGAACCCCAGGGAGAGGAAGAATGTGGTGAACCGAGAGTACCATGCCCGTGGTGCCTGCTTCAGACCATAGAGACTTGTTGAGCCGGCAGACCATATTCGGACGACCAGAGTCCACAAACCCCGCTGGCTGGCTGCAATATACAGTCTCGGTCAGAGTGCCATGAAGAAACGCATTCTTCACATCCAGCTGGTGCACGGGCCAGGACAGGAGTGCGAGAGAGCAATCGAAAGGACCGTGCGTACTGTCGCAGGCTTCACCACTGGACTGAAAGTCTCATCATAATCCACGCCAGGCCGCTGGGTGAAACCCCCTAGAACCCAGCGAGCCTTGTAGCGCTCCAGTTAACCATCAGCTCGACGCTTGTGCGTCCAGATCCACTTGCCAGTGACGACGTTGCAACCAGACGGAAGCGGCACGAGGTCCCACATCTGGTTGGCAAGGAGGGCCGCGTACTCCTCCATCGCCCGACGCCAGTTCGGGTCGGCTAGGGCGTCGCGGACAGAGGAGGGTACCAGCGAGATCCCCGGCTCGCCCTCGGTGGTGGAGAGAGCCGTGCGCCGGAGAGCCCCGGCCACCCGCCGTGTCACCATGGGATGGGTGTGGCCAGGGTCCCGATGGATGGTCGGCGGGTGGTACACACCCGGATCAACGCGAGAGCGGATCCGAGGGCGAGCCGCCGGCACCGGAGGAGGAGGCGGCGAAGACAACGCCGGTGAAGTCGGTGAATAAGGTGCCGGGGCCGGTGCCGGTCGTCGCCGGTAGACGTGCACGGGCTGCCAGGAGCGTGCAGGGAAGCCCGGGGGCACAAGGGGAGCCGGGAGCGGCGCCGGGGCCACGCTCGGCGAGGCGGGGGGCTCCAGGGCCGCGCTCGGCGCGGCGAGGGGCTCCAAAACCGCGCGTGGCACAACGGGGATCTCTGGAGCCACGCGTGGCGCGACGGGTGGCGCCGGGGCCACGCGTGGCGCGGTCGGAGGCGCCGGGGTCGCGCGTGGCACAGCGGGGGACGCCGGGGTCACCGGAAGCGGTGCCACCGTTTCAGGAGGACCTGCAGAGAAGGGGTAGACAGAAACGGGTGGCTGAACCACCGAGTCAGTCAGAAACAGGGACTCCAGCTCAGGGTCAGGTGAAGGGGTGGAAGAAGTGGAGTAGGGGAAGTCCGACTCATCAAACACAACGTGTCGGGAGATAAGAATACGACGGGAGGTAAGGTCAAAGCATCGATACCCCTTGTGGTCAGGGGAGTAACCAAGTAATACACAGCGAGTCGAACGAGGCGCCAGCTTGTGGGGAGCAGTGGCGGAGGTGTTAGGGTAACACGCACACCCGAAGACACGAAGGTGATCGTAGCTGGGAGGGGTACCAAAGAGAGCATGATGTGGTGTGGGAGCAGAGATAGCAGTGGAGGGAATGCGGTTGAGCAGATATGTAGCAGTGTGGAGACCCTCAGCCCAGAAGCGGGCAGGAAGTGAGGCCTGGATGAGAAGGGTGCGTATGACATCATTTGTTGTGCGAATCATCCGCTCAGCCTGGCCGTTCTGAGAAGAGGTATACGGGCAGGACATGCGCAGCTGAATCCCCTGGGAGAGGAAGAAAGCACGGGAGGTGTGGTTATCAAATTCACGACCATTGTCACATTGGACAGCCTTCACAGTGCGGCCGAACTGAGTGGAGACCCAAGCAAAGAAGTGGAGGAGGGTCGGGAAGGCGTCAGACTTGGCACGCAAAGGGAAAGTCCAAGAGTAACGGGAGAAATCATCGACAACCACCAAGTAGTACTTATAGCCAGAGATACTGATGATAGGAGAGGTAAAGAGATCAAAGTGAATAAGATCAAAGGCATGGCTCGCATGCGAAGAAGAAGAGAAAGGCAGGCAGACATGACGACCCAGCTGACACGCATGGCAGAGGTGCTCATCGGGTGCCCGAGTGCAAGGGAGGCCTGCACTACGGCTGAGCCGAGCCAAAGCGTCGCGGCCGGGATGACCGAGCCGGCGGTGCCAGGTGGTAGAAGTGGTGGTGGCAAGGGCAGCGGAGAAGGGTGAAGACGAGGGTGGAGCAGCGGAAGCAGGGAGGCGGATGGTGTAAAGGGGGCCCGAGCTGTCACACCGGAGGAGTGGACGCTGGGAGGCCGAATCCTTCACGGTAAGGCCGGAAGAGTCGAACTCGACAGAACAGGAGTTGTCGGCGGTAAACTGGTGAATGGAGAGGAGGTTATGAATCATTTGTGGGGCGACAAGGACATTGGGAAGACGAAAGGGCCCGGGAGCAATACCCACAGAGGTAACAGGAAGACAAGAACCATTGCCGACCATGATAGAAGAAGGACAAGAGGGATGTGGTGCGCGGACGGAGGAAAGGATGCCAGAGTCCGGCGTGGTGTGGAACGAGGCGCCCGAGTCGGCGATCCACTCAGCACTAGCTGGCGGTGTCAGCCCCAGAGTACTGAAGGACTGGGCCGGCACAGTCGGAGTCCATCCCCAAGGCTAGAACGGAGGCTGGTGGGACGGAGCGGGGGCCATCCAGTACGGCGGGCTCGGGGAGGCAGGGCCAGTGAACATGGCCACCGGTGGGTGCTGAGGGAGAGTCCATCCCCCCGGAGCCTGAAACGGCCACATCGAGCCGCGCCCTGACCACGGGTTGCTGAAGAATGGCCAGGGTGCAGCTCCAGGAACAGGGGCCGGAGTCGGAGTATCTTGACGACGCCCCCTCCGGCGATGGCGCCCGCCACAGCTCCCCCCAACCCCGCTCGGCCCGGGAGGAGGAGTATCAAGAAGAGAAGTGGCTGGCGGGGCCACCAGATCTGTCACGGGATGCCAGGAGCCAGACCCATCGGCAGGAGCCTGGAGGGAGGAAGACGGCGCAGTGTCGTTGAGGAGGGCGATAGGCTGCTGGACAGCAGCGACGGGGAGGGAGCGCGCCTCCTCAGCAACTGGATGGGCGATGGCATCCGTCGCGGCATGCTCACATCCCCAGGCGAGAGCAGCTGCATGGATACGCGCCTGAGCTGCGGTGGCCAGGGCCGGTGACGACGCCCGCAGAGGTGCGGCAGGGGGCGGTGGGAAAACGGACCAGGCCGCAGCCAGAGCCGGAGGCCGCTCGTGCAGGTTGACGACGAGGTGGCGCGAATCCCTAACCCTAGCCTGATACCATGTTGGAATAGGAATTCTCAGATTCTCTTCCTCCAACCCTAGAAGGGTGGGTATATAGACATATACATGGGCCAAACTATATACTCACTCTATACTCCAACAGGGGAACCTAGACTTGGTTCTAGCAGGGTGTGTACGTCTGGTCTTTCCTTTGTGTGAGTTTTCTTAGAAGTACACCATCTATGTATTCCAACCCCTCACAGCTCAGTCCCGAGTGAGGCGGCTTAATTTGTATGGGACCGTTTCTCCTCTCTATTAATACAATAATACGCAGCTCTCCTGCGTATTCGTGAAAAATAAAGACTTTCGAAGAACTTCAGTCTCATTATTTGTACAATGAAATTTTAGAGAAATCCAGTAATTAGTAAAACAAACACAATTTACAAAAAGTCATAAACAACATTTTTGAAGATACCAAGTTATACAAAGAGCCAGCTAGCCCACCTTCTTCAAACATTGTCTGCCTTGCTCAAGACCAACACCATCACCAACCCAAAGGAAGATAAATGAAGGTGTATCAGCAATGGCCTGTTAAATTAAATAACTGATTATCACATGGCAACTCCACAAGAAACGGACAGGCTCCCAAAGAAATAGAAACTTTGCAATACTCAGTAAAAAGAAAATTATGCAATAATTCAAGATAGAGAATAACCTCAATTTTTAAATTCATAATCTCCTCAGCAGTCCAATACTCAATATGATCTGTGATACCTGGAGCACGATGAACATATTCCTCCCATGGAGGATCCACAAGGATAACATCAAACTTTGTGCCAAAAAAATCTGGGGAAAGCACATGTTCCTTGAGGTCACACTTGTAGTACATTGGTGCCGAAGCTGAATTAGCAACTATTTCATCTTTCCTCTGTATGAGTTCTCTTAGCTTAGGATAATCCTCCACTACACTAGTAAGCTCTAGCTCCCTAATGAAATTCTGAGGTCGCAAGCCAGTGTCAACAAAGTTCTGCGAGTAATCATTCTGTTCGCCCCTTGATGGAGCTTTCCGATAAGGTCCACTGTTCCTCTGTGGTGTCCAGCCTCCAGGTCGTTTATCATGCAGCATTTCATGACTTGGTGTAGCCATTGGGTTGAAACCTGGTACTGGAGCACTTGTCAGACCTCCTCTTCCTGCGGTTGTTTGATCTAATTCAATAGTATGGTTTGGGTCAGCTCCTGCACTAGGAGAGAACCCAGGTCCAGCTGCTAGAGGAGGCATCAGAAGATTGGGTGGAACAGCAAGCATATTCACATCCATACCCCTTGCACTAGCCCAAACAAGAGGCCCTGGAAAAGGTGGCATGAAAATACCAGGTCCAAGAGGACTTGGAGAATAGGACATGTTTGGGCCCATTGGTTGCATTGGACCTGGTGGCAGACCAAGAGGTCCAAATGGTGGAGGCGGCATCATGGGCACTGGACCTCCCATTCTCTGAAGGTCCCTTCCATTTGGCCTCCCTCTTACACCTCTAGAAAGTTTACCTCCTTTTGATCCTTGCTCAGGAATTGGAGAAGCCAAACTGTTGCTACCACTTTGACCTGGTACCTGTGTATCCGACGTTATTGATCCTCTCAGTCCTGCTCTTGCAGTTGGGGCATCAACAGGA
The DNA here is from genome assembly GCA_015342445.1 of Digitaria exilis. Classification (NCBI taxonomy): domain Eukaryota; kingdom Viridiplantae; phylum Streptophyta; class Magnoliopsida; order Poales; family Poaceae; genus Digitaria; species Digitaria exilis. The sequence continues at coordinate 937,058 of JACEFO010002219.1, read as the reverse complement.
CCTTTACCTGTATCCTGATTTGTATTTTCAAAATCATCATAGTATTTTTCTTTCGAATCCTCTTCACTTCTATAATTTCTTTTGTCCTCTTCAGCAGGATCATTTGCTCCAGCTGCTAAATCCTGATGTGCAGGCATGCTTGTTCTTCTCCCAGAAACAGAGATCTCCCTTCCAAAATCAAGATTCCTGTTAGGCCTTATTCCTATAGAATCAGAACTATCGTATCGATTTCCATATGAAGAAGGGCCTTTGCTGCTCTCATATCTACCCCTAGAATCTTTCCTGTATGAGGACCGGCCCTGGAAACTTCCACCATCTAAAGTTTCATGCCCATGACTCCATTCTGCAGTAGTGCCACAGTCATTTGTGCGTTCCCTTTGACGACTTCTCATGTTCTCATGTCTATCCTTGTAACCATCAGATGGTCTCTCGCTTTTCTCTTCAGGGCTTCGCCTTGGAACCTTGGCCAACCGTGAATCTCTTCTTACATCGTGGTCATCCTCATTGTCGCTGTAAGCCTGACCTGAGCCTGAAACAGACTTCCTTCTGGAGTCATTCCTATCGGTAGAAGATCCCCACCTAGCATCATCTGGATTGTCAACTCCATCTGCATAGCCATGCTTTCTAGCCGACTGGCTCTTTCTGCCGTCAGCATCCTCTCGCTCATCCTCTTGCTTCCAACTGCCCATGGCATCATTGTTGTCCTCAACACCTCCCTTGCTCTGACTCCTGCTAGATTCAGACCCTTCCATTGCAGATATATTCTACAGTATATAGGCTTCCAGACTGGAAACCTATCTGTATTTGTCCATGTCGGTCAAATTAGATGAACTGAGCATCTCATACCACAGAACGGAAGCTGAAATTCCCCCTCAAAAATTTCAAAAATTAATAAGTTACATAAAGGTATCACCTAACGACATAAGTGGCCAAGGAGCTGATAAGTACCACAACTCAGATTCTCAATACCCGCTGGTCCACAACAGAAGATCACCACCTCAAAATTGAAGTGGCAGAAGTGCGCGAACTACTGGTTTTGCTAGTTCTGAGCAAGATTAAGTAAAAATCCAGCGCTCCACCAATCCAAAATGGAGTAGACAGAACTTATCTATGTTTGTCCATTTCTACCGAATTAGATGAACTGACTACTTTGCAAGAATCTCAAACCACAGAACAAAAGCTGAAATTCCACCTGAACAAATTAAAAATTTACGAGGTTACATAAAGGTATCGCCCAAAAATGACTTAAGTGGACAGATAGCTGATAAGGGAAACAAATCAAATTCTCAATCACCGCCGGTCCACTGCTTTCAGAGCATCAACAGCAGGCCATCAACTCAAAATTGAAGCGCGGGAAGAGCGTGAACTATTGGTTTTCGCTAGCTCTGAGCAAGATTAAGCAAAAATCCAGCGCTCCACCAATCCAAAACCGAGTTGACTGAGGGGGAGTGCAGCCGTACCTTCGAGGCGCTGCATCCGCGGCGGTGCCCTCGCCCTACGGTCCACAGGTGGAGCCGTTGCTCCAGCTAAAGCAGGGGCCCGAGCGCGCTTCCTCCTCGGGCGCTCGAGCCGACCAGTAGACCCCTGAAGCTTCCTGCGGCTCACGCGCGGTGAAATGGGCCCGCCCCGCGGCAGGGGTAAGGAAAGGAGGCACGGGGAGCAGGGGGAGGCTTCGTAGCGTGGCGCGAGGACGCCGGAGGGCGCTACGCAGCCTGGCGCGAGGGTTTCGCGTGCGCCGTGCCGTGCCGTGCGGGCGGGCGGCGGCGCGGAGCTGTGCGATCGCGTCCGGGTCCGGCGGCTTCGCGAGCGAGAGGCCGTGACTCCGTGAGCAAAGAGTGGCGAGTAGGCAACGGAAGTTGGGACCTGGGCCGAAACCGTTGTGCTATGTGGGCTTTGGATGGTGCTGGTGAACTTGCGTTGTGCATATCTTTTCGCTCCTTTTTTTTCTCCACGGACCCACCCGCACAGCGGGAGAAAGAAAATTATTAAAACAAAAAGAATAATGCTACACTTCTTACGTCAGATGAGAAGTAAAGGCCTTGTTTAGTTCAAGTGCTAAAAATGTAAAATCTAAAATTTAGCTCTAATTCATCTAAACGCATGAAAAAAAATTAGCTCTCTACTTTGCAGCCCACCAAGGGAACTGTTGGGCCGTGTGTGGGGCCTACTGAAAAGGGCCCATCCGGCTGCCTCATCCTTCTCACGTATTTGTTTTATTAAAAAAGGCGTATGTGGACATCGCACATCTCTCTTCTCTCCGTCCGACCTCCCACCAAATCGCCGGACGCTCCATCCGCCCTACACTTCTATCCCCCCGATCTAACGACTGTCTTCCCACCATTTCTGACATGTGGACCCACCGACGACTATTTGTTCTTCACTCGCACGCCGCCTCCACTTCCCCCTCCGCCTCCGCCCGACATTCCGCCGGCGATGGCGCCGTCCGGATCCAGGGCGAAGGATGCGTCGGTCAACGGCGCACCCCCACCACGCGAGCTGGCGACGGATGGTCCGACGTCAAACACCCGCAGGGGCCGCACGCGCATGCGGCAGCCCGCCGCGACGGATCCTCCAGATGGGGGCGCATCGACGGCCGCGGCGATTCCCGCCCCACGTCAAGCGCCGGTGTTGACGAATCAGCTCTCCAACGCCCCGAGGAAGCGAGGTAAGTTTCAATCCTCCCTTCGTGCTACATCGGCGTTCCCCCTGGTGCCTTAGGGTTTGTGAGATTCGTTGATTTGGCTGATGCGTTAGCGTTGGGTTTCGTTTTTTATTCGTTAGGTTTGGATTATGCGGTAGGATTTGCTTCATTTGTAGGATCCGCCACAATGCTGGTTATCAATAGATGCTAATTTATCTATAGATGCTAATTTATCTGTACTAGTAGATAATATACTTGCTGTGTATGTTTTTGTGGATAATGGTTCTAGCTTCCAACTTTGCTGAGCGCTTCAGACCATATGAAGTTTATGAGGACTATTGATATGTGTGAGCATGTGAATCAAATTGCATTGCCAACTGTTAAACGAGCTGCATGTTCTGATTTATTGTTGAGCAGAATGAGCTCTTAGGTTTAAAACTGCTAGTTATTGCCTCATTTGCGAAGATGACCTTTAGATGTTGCAAGCAGGGCTTTCATGTTATTTGCATCTGTTTTCCCTAAATTTTTTATGCAGCACACTTATATAGCACACCTTCCATTATGTAGATTTTTTTTCTCGTGCTTATTTTCCTTTTTGGCAGTTCCAAAATCCAGCCCTAGTGATGAACATTTCAAGACGAGATTCTCAGTGCACAGGATCCGTGCACTTTATCCAGAGTTACCTAAAGATCAGAAGCGCTGGATCCATGAAGCTGGCTTAGGTGCTCTTCTATCCCTGTCGGAATTTTCAGTACCAATCAAGCTGGTGAAATGGATCATGGCACATGTAGACCCATTGCTATGTGAATTCAGATACAAAAACAAGGTAATTGTATTCACCCGTGACCTAGTTTGAAAGATTCTTGGAGAGCTTGTTGATGGTCGTGTGGTAGAAGCAGCGTTGGTTGGTGCTACAGGAGCAGCGGGTGCACTTGTGGATGGCTGAGGGGGATTGCCAGGGCTGGTGGCTGGGCCGTCTGCTGCATCTTCAACTGAGGGCGCCCCTACACCAGCACCTCCGCTTGTGGACGCCCCTGCAACACCACCTCTGCTTGTGGATGCCCCTGCACCACCACCCCCGCTTGTGGGCGGCCCCGCACCACCACCATCGCTCCTAGCAGCATCTGCTAACTGAGCCATCTTGGACAACATCTGAGCAATGCGCATCTTCCCCAATCCACTGATATGTTCACTTATTGTCTTAGTTATGGACGACGCATACTCAGTGACATCTTGGGTGAAAAGGTCAGTAAACTCAGCTGCAACCCTTTGGTACTCAACGGGGATCTGTAATATTTGAGGCAAAAGAGAGAGAAAGAGGCAAAAAAATGTTACCAGACTTAAAGGGGGGAAAATGAAACCATGTGAAAAGGTATAAAAATGTGTATATGAAGACAATAATATGTATAAATAGCCAATAGTCAATACATTTTGAAATCACCAGTAACATGTATAAGTAGCCAACAGCCAACATATCACCAATATGAAGTATAACTTGCAGACAACCTCTATAATTTAATGTTCCAAATAATGCTATAAATTCCAATGTTTCCTATAGATTTCACATAAAAATACTACAGCTTCAACTCCTTTTGTTTCAGCAACTCTACTACCATGGCCATGTATTTGCATGTTGGAACACTATGACCTTCGTGCCCGCAGTATGAACATGGTGGGATTTGTGTTGCCTTCTTTGTCCTAGTCTTCTTTGTACTAGTCTTCTTTTTCATGCCTTTCTCTCTTGCTTGCAGCATAATTGACTTTTTCCTTGGGACCTTTACCTTTGGACGTCCTTTGCGATTTGTCCTTGGAGGGTTCTTCACCATCCCAGCTTCATCTTGCTGTCCTTGTGGCACCACCTGGTCCATCTCAATACCCTCAGCTTCGCCTTGCTGACCATCTGGCAAAATCCGTGTTACTTTGACAACTTCCTCTAACTGATCAATCCCAGCAGAAGCAACTGTATACTTCTCTGGGCCCAAGCATGCAGCGGCTGCAAGCCTTGTCATCTTCCTACATAAAGCATTGTATCTCAGCTTGTTTGTAGCAGGAACTCCAAATGATGGTTCAGGTCCTGAGAGGTGTTCTGGGATCTTTGTCGTTGCTTCTTTGACCATCTTTTTATCAAGTACTTCTCTGGGATTTCTTCAACATCTCGATTGGTGAAGACTTTCAGAATATGTGGACACAAGAGACCATCTCGCTCAAACATGTTGCAGGAGCACGAATACGATGTTCCACCACTGTCAATTGAAACAAGAAGAACTCGGGTAGAATTGGGGTGTACTATCTGAATGCATAAACCACCCTGACCATCTTCATTGATGCTACCTATCCTGAATTTTGTGGAGTCACGCAACAACTCCTGGAACTTGGAGAAGACATTGCCGGTGTAGAAGGCGGCTGCTTGCTTCTCAAATTCATACCTTCCCCAAAGTGGTGGGTCTGAAATTTCTCCCTTGTAGCCTTGCACATCCTCTTTCTCAGCTCTGGTATCCATGATGTACTCATATTATGTCACAAACTGCAGGACTGAATCCTGTGGGTGAACCACTTTTTTGAACAACGAATTCATACTTTCTGACCTCCCTGTAGTTCCAGTAAAGGGGAAGAAGTATGTTCTGAAGTATGCAGGGGCCCACATAGTCCTCGTGGCAGATATGGTTTGAAAAAAATCATTGTCCTGCAAATGATATTTCTCCTCTATCATCTGCAACAAATTCTCAAACTCCTCTGGTTTTTCAGTACGATTGACACAATAATCAAACTCTTTGGCAAAATCTTCTTCCTCACTGATCAACCATGCTAGCTTATCTCTCGCCTTGCTTATCACATGCCATTTGCAACATTTGTGTGTTGTGTTGGGGAATACTATGGCTATCGCAGCCTTCATGGCCTTGTCCTGGTCGGTCATTATGTTGATTGGTTCCAGGCCACCCATTGCTTCCTGCAGTGCTTCCAAGACCCACACAAATGTTTCTGTAGTTTCATCCGGCAACAAGGCACATCCAAGAAGTATGCTCTGCAGATGATTGTTTAGCCCAACTATTGGTGCAAAAGGCATATCATATCTATTAGTGCAATAAGTTGTGTCGAAGAATATGCAATCTCTAAAGCTCATGTATAGTTTCCTTGCTCTGCCATCCACCCAAAACAATCCTCTAACAGCAATAGAAACATCAATCATGACTACATAAAAGAAAGATGGACTCTCTGCTTGTAGCTTCTGGAAATAATCCAATGTTGCTTGCATATCCCTGAAATCAATACCAACTCTCAAGTTTGTTCTTATGTTTGAAACATCCTTGCTGTTAATTGTAAGGTTGCCTACTCCACCATAAAAGTCAGCAAGTATACCCATGATCTGTGTTGTGCTAATGTTCCTATGGTGGAGTGTTTTCAGCAGCTCATATTCAATCCAAGAGATGCGTCGATGAGACCTTAGTTGCTTCCTACGGCCAATCTGCTTTACCAACGGATGGGTATGTTCAGGTTGCATAACAACTACTCTCCACTTCCCATCACGCAGACCTACAACCATATGTGCCTTGCAGTCAAATCTCTTGATTGTGTTGCGTTTCCTTGATGCCGTTGTGAGCACAGCTGATGCACTCTTTTTCTTTGAGGACTTTGCTGATGCGGGATCAGTGGCTGCTGTACTTGCCGACATGTCACCTTCTTCCACTGCTTCTTTCCCCTTCCTTGCATGTGAACATTCAAACTCCTTTCTAATTACTTTCTTCTCTACAGTGCTTGTTTTTTTGAAGCAACCCTGATGCTGAAGCCCATCTTGTATGCATACTCATTGTCCACCTTTTTTGCTTCTTCGATTGTGTCAAATTCCATCCCAACAAATGGAACCACGGGTTGTGAACAGACCACATCAGCATCTTCATGGTATACAGCCTCATCTTCTGATTCAACTTCTACTTGCACATACCCACTAGAGTATGCCTGATTCCAAACATTATTGTTGCTCGAGCAAGTTGCACTTTGTACTCCACAGGGAACAATTAATTCCGCAATTAATTTGTTGCAAAACAATTCATCAGATCAGTAAGATCTGTTGTACAAACTGAAACAATTGGAACACATGGATTCAGAGAATAGAGGATCTAACCTGTTGAAGGAAACCTGATTTTGCATTAGCTAATGCAGCAGCCGTCCCCCGGCGGATGCAGCAGCCATCGCCCATGCGGATGCAGCAACCGTCGCCCTGGTCGAATCGATGCCTCCATGGATGCCGCACGAATCTCCTGAGACCCTAGACACCATGGGTCGCAATGGATCCAGAGTTTCTTTTGCAACAATAGATGGTGGATGACGGGTAAAGGGTTGATCTGGTGAGGGGAACTCGATTCTTTGTAGGAGGTGAGACATGTCGACGGAGGAGGTGGGTTTCACCGGGGAGCCGGCGCCCGGCACTCGGCCTCGTGCGCTGGAGAAGATTTGGCGATGTTCTGTTCAAGTGAAATCGAAGGGGTACGGCGATGTTGCATGCAACACGACCCAATGTTGCGGTGGGAGTTTCTCACGTCGACGGGTACGGGCGTAGCCTATGTTGCATGCAACACGAACTCAATGTTGCGGTGGGATTTTCCAATTCCCCGTCCGACGCCAGCGCCCGGATCGAACGTCCGGGCGCTAGCAGCTCCGAAATGTAAAATCTCTACTCCTAAAAAGTACGTAAGGGGGTCAATTTTTTTGGTACGTCATCCAACCTCCGACAGTTTTCGTCGTACGTCGTCCCTTCGCCCGCATCCACGTACGTCGCCAACCTCCGACAGTTTTCGTCGTACGTCGTCCCTTCGCCCGCATCCACGTACGTCGCCACGCCACCACCCACAATCGTTCGGCCCACTTCCTTCTCCGCACGAACTCTTTCCCCCTTCGCGCCCGCTACCAGTCTGCCGTCGGCGACCGCGATTGCCATCGCTGCGACATGTCCATAACCTCGCCCTCCTGTCCGCGACTGCACACCGGCGATTGAGCGTCCCACCGCCCTCGCAACCACGCGAAACCGCCACCCTCGCGTTCGCCCGCGCTGCGCGTCTTGCAATCGCGCGCCCTCACGTCATCCCGTCCCGCCGTTCTCGCAACCACGCCATCCGCCGGCCCACCTCCTGCGTGTGCATTCGTCCTTTCCGCAGGCCCTTCCTTGAAGGCGACAGACGTCCAGAGTAGCCACGGTCTGTCGTCCACCTGTCCACGACGCAGTCGTCTGCCCATCGCCGCCGTCTCACGCCCAACATTACAGCCGTCTCCGATGGGCCGTTCTGAGGAGCCTGTCACCCATCCAACGTCGCTCGATACATCACAGGTATATTTTTTTTGGCCCAACAGCTGTGGCTTAGTGGCTACCGGCTGATCTGAAGGAAAAGAACGAAACATATAAAGATAGAATGATGAGTACTTGTGCATTGGACGAATTAGATGAAGCACCTAACAGCCAGCTCGGCGCTTGCATCGTTCATGCGTTTTGACCTAGGCACCTAATGTGCGTATACGTCAATTTCCATGTGTTTTGCATGTTTGTGCATATCAGATTCAGATGCTGTTTGTTTGAAGAAGTGAATAATTTCCATGGTTAAACAACAGATAGTAACGGAAACTTTCAGATTCAGTTACAGGTATGTGTTTTGCTTGTCAAAGTTTCAGGTTCACGCAGCTGATTAGAATCTATTTTGGTCCTTACAGGAAGATATTTACATTATGTTTAGTTATTACCACATTGTCATTTCTGATTCAAGGAAATGTTGCTCAATTGCATTGGTACCTGAGTGCCAAGATGCCATCTCAGGGCAACTGAGGAAGGTATGTGCTCTGGTTGATTTCTTCAGTTGATTGGTCATGTCCTCTGCTGTTTTTTTTGTTTTGTTTTTTTGCTTATCCTGTTAGTTTGCTGCATCCTCTGTCCTATTAATTATTTTTTGTTATTTTTCTTAAGATTGATTTAATATGAAGTGAGGGAGGGCGATCTTGTGCTCGGCCATGCATGGGAGATCAATCTACACGCGAGGGTTCAGGGAGGTGGTCACTCTTCTCCATTCATGAGCACCTGGTTTTATCTTCCGCTGTGAATTTCAGCGACATTGGTTTTTTCTTCCAGTATTCCTGTTTGTCTGTTAGCTTTTTAACTAGCATTCACACACCCCATGAAGACGGGCTTTTGCTTCAACTTCCTGTAGCTTTTTTTTATCAGCAATTGTTCACGAAATGCTCCTCTGATGCTATGATGCTTGAGATTTTTTTCAGTAAAGAATGTACTGTCAGAATTCACATCCTTGATAGTCATTAATTTGAAAATATTTTATTTTCATATGTCTCTCTGAATCTATCAACCTGTCTGACACTTTGTCCTTCATGCTTCCAGGAAAAGATTGAAAAATGGCAAACAAATTTATACTTTTGTTATCGCATCTAAAAAGTTCAGCACTGCTAGATTCCAATTTATGTCAGGCTCATGGGCCTGATCATGCAGATGATTCTCGATTGTGGCTGCTGGGTCCTTGGGTAGTTAATTACTGCTTGCTTGGAAGACCTGAATCCTGCCTCTGTTCAGTTCTTCAACATCGCCAATATATCATATTGGAACGAATCGATTTGTGTATATGAGAGACATACATGATCTAACAAGGCATCCCTTATTTCATTCATTCAAGGTACGGGTGTATAAGGTGTCCTTCTTTCATTATTTTTTACTTTATAATTACGCAAATGTTTGAAACCATGATGGCATGCTTTCTCATTATTAGCCAAGCATAACAGATGCCAATGAGAATAATTATGTTTGGGTAAATGCATGTTTGTGAATGAACTGCCTTATCATACTCCGGGAAATTTTATTTTGATCGGCTGTCCTGCTTGTAGTTCTAAATTTTTAGTAGAGAAAATGAAGATGGACTTATGTTTAACAGCTACGGTAGGCCTTATTGTGATGTGATGGTGCTTAGTGATGATCAAGTAAAACGATTGTCATTCTTGATGCTTAGTGGTGATCGAGTATAACAGTTGCAACTTTTGATGCTTAGTGTCTATCAAGGAAAAAAAAGTACCACTACGCAGTTAGTTCTGAAAAATGCTCCGACTGTTTGTTCTCCAGAAAGTGTTCTGAAATGCAGATACACACTGATCATTCTGAAAATGCAGATGCCTAATGTTGTGCCTCTATTTATTAATAAAATTATGTTCTAGGATTAGCTTTTTTTAACGAGTTCATAATTGTTTTACGACATCATTATCTTGTTGATAATTAAAATTATAGTATACATTTTGGCACACCGTAGCAACGCACGGGCACAAACCTAGTGGAATATCGATCATGAAGGGGCCGAGAACGTGGCCACAACGTTTTGGCAGTTATTTACCAAGGCCGTCCGTTCCTAGAATAGTTGCCCCTCCATTTGTTGCCACCACCTTGACCTTGATATGATCGTTCGACCTGGAGTATATATACATCCTCATATAATGTGTCCCGGAAGCCCCGAACTGAGCTCTCTATATTCTATATATCAAGAGACGGGATAGGCAGCCAACGGATACCGAGCATCGACGACGAATCCCCTGGCTTAGCTTATTTTCTTGCCGGATCTAACGCAGCTGGGAGATAGTGGGGAGAAGAATGGCGGAGATAAAAATCAAAATGGATAAGACGACGATCACCTTGTCTTCGGTGGTCGGTTCTCTAGGGTTGTTGAGTGCCATCTTGGGGTTCGCCGGAGCTGCTGTAAGCACTACTGATCTACCTAACTATTTCGATCTGTGTATATATTTGTAATTATGTATGGTTGATGGACACCACACCTAGGTCGTTCGAACTTCGCAGTATACATCCTCTTAATACATGACACTGTCACGTGCATGCAAGATCCTGTTAAGCTGTGATGTATCTTGGTGCGTGCATGTGTTACGCGCCCCCTTGCTTACGAGAACATCGACTGCAGGACCCTTTACCCGGGCTGGGGATTAGCGGCGGCATCTTCCTGCTGATCGCCCAGATCACCGTCACGGCAGTCGGCGGCTGCTGCGGGTGCTGTGCTTCTCGAGCCTTTCCTTCCGAGACCAAGCGGATCGTGGGAATCGTATGCGCCGTCGGCTCATGGTGAGTGACCATGCACGCACTAATGACCACCACCATGTACTGTATATATGAAGTTACGCGTGAAAAGGCCCAGCAAACGATCGTGCGTGTGTTGCATGTATGCAGGATAACATCTGTGATCGGGTGTGTGCTGTTCTTCCTAGGCGGCCGGCGTTCTCAGAGGGTGTGTTGGCTGGCGCGGCCGTGCTCACCCTCTTTGCCACGGCGCTCAACATCACCTCCGTCATCATGACGCAGGGCCAGCCAGCGGCAGCGGACCCAGAAGTCGTACTCGCACCCGACCATAATAAGCAGCCAGTTTGTGTCCAGACGAAACCGCGCGAGACGCCGATCCCAGTGGCGCAAGCAGTGGTGCCGGAGACAACCCAGAACACTGCTCCGTCCTCGCCTAGCGCTCCTCTTCTACAAACGAACGGACAAGTACCAAAAAGCCCACAGTCCCCTCCTCCCCCTACTGCTGATCCGGACAATGGATCCAACCCACAAATCCAGCAGTTCTCACCTGAAGGGCGCTCAGCAGTGGATGCAGCACAGCCGTCGCCGGCAGACGCCAGCAGCGCCCGTAACGAGCCAGTCGACCAGCAGTCGGCGCCGCGCTCTGTCACGATGTCCCAAGGCCAGCCGCAGGTCCCGGCGCCGACGCCTCAAACAACACACGCGCCTCTGCATGCGAATGCCACGCCGCGGCACACAGGTCATCAGGCGCCTGTGCACGCGGTTCCCAGCACTCCCTCTTCTGCTACTGCTTCGTCAGGGAGTAACGTGCCAGCACTAAGAACAACGATCCGCAACGAATTAGCTAAAGCAACAATTAGGTTCACTGAGAAGGCAATCGAGCATGCCCTTTTTTCTAACAATACGGCTACTGCTCCGACGACTACGACAACAGGGGCAGCAGATATCCTTCTAGCCATGGCGACTGATACCGGAGCTGGAACTACAGATTGTGGGGATTCAGCAGCTGCATACTAAGTAATTTGTTGCTTCGTCGTTATGCTGGTGGTCAACGAGAATTGATGTTCTGTTCCGAGTTAAATCGAATTAATGTCCACGGGCTTCATGTCAAGCCTTGCAGCCCTTCTTGTAACGTACGTCGAGATGTGTTTTATGGTTTTGTTAATTTTGAACATGCAGCTATCTATATCTTACGTATCGAGGAGTATATCTAGCGTAATGTTTCGTGAATCTATGTGGTCGATGTTTCAACTCCGTTTAAAGTCAATTTGAAAAGTTACTACACTTCCCTTGATCTCTTCATTGTCGCCTTGCTGGTCTAATCTATCTATCTATAAAAGAACGAGTTAAATTGAAAACGTTTATCACCCAATTTAGGCCCACCTTACCCCTCACGCCGGACCCACATGTAACGGTCAACAGAGCTGGGGAGGGGGTCAAACCCACCAAAACTGATATTTAGAAAATGTTTCTGCCAAAATCAAATTTTATTTGTCACCTACATTTTTTCTATCCACCGAAATCTATTTTTTTACTTTCCCAAAACGTTTTTTTCCTAAGTCCTAGGCCGATGGCAGCCCAAGCAGAAATCGCACTGGGCCCGGCGTCCAGCGCGGTATCTCGTTGGGCCCGGGCACGAGCTGCGAGTTCGAAATGCGTGGACAGAGTTCGAGTCCGGTGCGGGTTCGAGCCTTCAAGGGAGCAAAGGCTTCTCTACCGCCGGATTCCTTTGATACGTGGCATTGCTAGCGGATAGCTTCTGTTCCTATTAGGAAAGTGACTGGCCATGCTTCGAATTCTGTTGGCCAACAGAGGTGAGAGGATAAAAAGAATTCCGGAGAGGTAACTATAGTCAAACCAGATGCTAAAATTTAGCTTAAACCAGGACCAAAAATTTTAGAACTGTGCAAATCTCTAATTGGTTTTCTTTTTTGTCTTGCCAAATTTGCAGTAATGAAAGCCTAAACCACGGCTAATAAATATGTAGTTATCGAATTAAAGTCCTTTATGTATACAACTCCAACTATATATGTATGACAAAAAAAAATTGACACATTCATGAATATAATTTTTTTAGCTAGATTTAGATACGTGCTGCACTGCTATTTTCAATCAAGGAAGTAGTTAGCTCTAACACTTCATCACACAAATGATATAGCTCCTTCTATCACGTGCGTGTCGCACGTGTGTCTTTGCTAGAAAATGATATTTAGAAAATATTTCTGCCAAAATCAAAAAATTTTTGTCACCCATGTTTTTTTACCCGCCGATTTTATCTGTCTACAAAAATCGGGTCGGTGAGGAAAAATTCCGCTCGGCTTCATCGCGCAACAGCATGCGCACGTGGGTCAGGTGAGTCGGCCCATGTGACCTCCCGCTTTTGCGCTTGTCGGCCCATGCGCTGGCCATCGTGAGCATGCAAGCCTGCCTGCTTATCAACAAAAAAAAAAGGCCTGTCTACTCAAACCGTGGGGACATGTCGCCTGCTCAACAGGTCCTGGCTTTCAGTTTGTATACTCCTGCCGTGCACGAACGACTCAGGTAATCATGGTGGACCAGTGATTTTAAAAATGAATATTTAAATCTAAAGCAAATTATCAAAATTAACTACCATTTTTTATACCAGCAAAAACATATCTAAAACACATAAGTGATACGAAGAAAATTCATCAAATATCAATATAACATATCATATTACTGTTAATATTTTTTTGCGGAAAATCATATAATTGTTAATAAGAAGTAAGGAGAATTAGATTTCATCGTTTATCGAATTAGTTTTCCCTAACATTTCGTTAATAATGATGCGATGTGTTGCATTGATAATTGATAAAGGTTTTTTTATCACGTGTGTATCACGTGCGTGTCGCACGTGCGTCTTTGCTAGTAAAATCTAAAAATTTAGCTCTAATTTATCTAAACGCATGAAAAAATTAGCTCTCTAGTTTGCAGCCCACCAAGGGAACTGTTGGGCCGTGTGTGAGGCCTACTGAAAAGGGCCCATCCGGCTGCCTCATCCTTCTCACGTATTTGTTTTATTAAAAAAAAGCGTATGCGCTCTCTTCGCCTGTACGCAGCACGCCGCCCGCAACCCAATCCACCCGTTGCTCGCCACCGAATCTCTCGCCTCCTCCAATCTGCCCCCATCCGCTCCCTCGCTGTCGCCCGTTGCAATCCCCACCGCACACGCCGCCCTTCAACCTCGCCACCAACGCCGTCGTTCGCCCTCGCCCCAAGCCGCTTCCATTAACACTCACATCGCCTTCTTCCCGTGGTTCTGTCCTATGGTCTATGCATGTTAAAATAAATGGTTGGATTATGAGTGTGGGACAATAGTGTTTGTAATGTTATACTAGAAAAAGTTTGATATGGTATGTTTCATGTTTGTTGGAAAAATCAGCCTTTTAGCACGGATGTTTGTTTGAACAATACTATTTGTAATGTTTGTTGGAAAATGTTTGAAATGGTTACATGGAAGTCCAAAATAAAAAAGTTCTAATAAGCAAATGGATCTAAACACTCAAAATATCTAAAAAGTTCTAATTTTTTAGAACTTTTGGAACTTCTAATTTTTTAGCACGGATCTAAACACGGCCAAAATATCGGATGCTGTTGTTCCCACCCACTCATCACCGTAGAAGGTTCCGGCCAAGTAAAAAAAAACTGCAAAAAACTGCTTCTCTCGCATGCCCACTCTCAGTTTCTCTCTCTGCTTGTGAGATACGGGCAGCCACAGAGGTTGTAGCCATATTTGAAGATTCAAAATTGATTATGAGACATTGCAACATGAATTTTTTTAATGTTTCAACAATGACACCTAGATGGTGCAGTTGTTTATATGAGATGTTTCAGCAATCGACAATATTTTTAATTGATTTTGAGACATTGCAATATGATTTTTTTAATGTTTCGATAATTATCTGAGATGTTGCAATTGTTTATATGAGATGTTTTAGCAATTGACGACATTTGATAGGTGTTGCATTGTAATAGTGCATGTTTCAGTAATCGAACTTTAGATGTTGCAGTGCATGTTTGATATGTTTCATCCATAGACCTTTTCATGTTGCAGCAGATTTTTTACATGAGATCCAGATTTTTTTTTAGTTTTTCAATTTCTTCATAATTGCAATTTCTGCAATGAACATTGTATTCATGAGCAGGGAGACCAGCTCAGACTAAGGATCAGGATTGCCGAGTATAGCTTCGTCCCCGGAGTCATCTTCCTCCTCGCTAAGCTCTTCATTGCTGGAATTGTCTTCCGGTGTTATGCCAGCCAGCGTCCTCTGGTTTGGCATACTTTTCACAGTATTCTGCAGAAACATGGGAGAGCAAGTTACCTTAATCCAATGATGAACAAAGTAGTGCCCCAGGATATGTCATATGAAAAGCAAAAGAGAAATATGCTTTATCAGGAGAATGGTGCCATTGGGAATAAAGAAACCCTAGCTGATAGGACCAAACAACCCTGTCACTAGAAGTCTTTGTCAAGTGTCAACATACATATGAACATTTTGAGATAAGAAGGGGCTGACGTCAGGGATATAAAAATAAATCGTCCACTAATGCAGTAGTTACCAGCAGATAGGTAGTGCAAACCTTCTTAATCTAAAAAAAAGGTAGTGCAAACCTAAACTTAAGCAGGTGAACAATTTCAAGATCAGTATTTTATCTTAGCAGGTGAGCTTTCTATTGAACAGCACTTATTATAGTGTCATGGAACTGGCAGCAACAGAATAAATCATATCCCGTAGGTTTGTCATCAGTTAGGACAGCACAGCCTTGGTTTCACCGTTTCAAAATGTATTGGAACATACAACCAAGAAGATATACTTTATTAACTGGTTTAAGAAAGTAATCAGAGTGTGTTGTCTTTTATTTACCAAGACAATGGCTTCCACTGGAGACGGCCCGTCTGGTACTGGATCGAAGTCCAGGAGCGTCCGCCGTCTTCTAGAGCCTCCGTCACCACCACCAGAGGCTTCTAATAAAGGTACATGAGAGCTTTGGATTTGTATTTGAAAGTCTTGAGCTTGAGAATCTGAGGTAGCTCGAACGAATCTGAGGCAATGGTATTGATAGTGATAGAGATTCTCTATACACCCGGTCCAGGTGCTTACCATGGTGAGCATAACCCTAGTGGCCCACTCCCTCTGTCCCAGAAAAACAAGTCCTTCTGTGATTCAAATTTTATCCCATAAAATAAGTCGTTTTTACCTATTTCGTAAGTTTGCATTTGCATGCATGAATATAACAGTCGGTTAGCATCAAATTTGATTAAAGATAGAGACAATCAAAATTATTTTACTTATTTTTTTGGTATCTATCCTAATACTTAATTGTTTTTTTTTTTGATGGAGGAAGTAGTTGGCACGGTGCGGCAGCCAGCATCTTCGGATAAACAAGGGGGTGTTTAGATGGTGAAAGTTGGGGGTAACTTTACTGTAGTAAAACTTTATTGTAGCAACACTGTTTTTAATGCACCGATGTGATGGGAGGAATAGTGAAGTGGTTGAAACTAAACACCCCCCAATTGAGGTTGGGTGCGGTTTGCATGTAAAAGTTTAAACCTGCAAATGGTCAGGTGATCTTTACGTAGCCAATGCACAAGGTCAGCTCAGAACTGGAGCAAAAGTCGCTCAGCAAGAGAGCGCTATGTTTCTATGCACTCGTCGTACTCCACCACCCAATGGGGGTCTGGAAGCAAGAAAGGACCGTGTCCGCTGCAATGTTCTCACTTAGTCACTTGCATTTTGGAGAAAAACGACAAACTACATAACATGACATAACACGCTAATGCCAAGTAGATAAACCAGTCGGAAACACAATGTCACATGCTGTCTGGGTCCAGGTCTTGCACATTTGTTACACCCAAGGTTCAGTGTTACACGGCCAACACATGCGGCCATAGCAACAAAGGTTCAGCTACATCAATGTTATCGGGAACATCGACCAAAAAACGCAAAAGCCAGCGAGCAACAAGCCCAGTCTTTAGAAGAAACGACTTGACACCAAGCACCTGCTCAAACAAAAACATGGTGACGTAAGTCCTCTTTATCTACACAAAGGTTTTCACAATCATGTGTAAGTTTGACCATGGTGTCATACAAACTTAAACAGAGGAAAACAAGACACAGCAAAAGAACACCTAACCGTATCAAACAAGTTCCATGTGGGGCATTTTCAGCAAACTTGGAACAGGGAAACAGAACTTTGGGCATACCTTTCTACTCATACATGCTTTAGCACTTTCAAGAGTCTGAATCCACCAATAGCTGCAATGCTAAAGCTGCTTTTGGGTTGATTATTGCTTCTAAGTAGTGAACTAAGCTTACGATTTGTTGTTAGAGTAGATCCGTTGAACCGTGGGCTACTCCGCGACACACAGAGCTGTTCGAGATCAAACCCAGACTTGGCATCTTTTTTTGCATAGGTTGGATACACCCTCACAGCACACCGGGCTCGTAGCACAGATCTCCAATAAGGGAAAAAATTTCTCCTTGTATATGTGGGATCCCATCCACCACCTACTTCCTTTCTTGTAACCTGTCACATGTAGGTAAAACATTAAAAATCCAGAAACATCCTCCATACTTCAGCATGTTCAGATACCTCTTGCTTGAGATGTTGTATGTTAACCAAAACACAATATTGATGTTTCATAAGATATGATTGACACTCTCAAGTAACATGATAAGCAGCGCAAGGCATGGATGAAAACAAAAAGGCAAAACATGCTTTTGTTATTGTCTCTGAAAGATTATATTGCACTTTCGGATGCAATAAATAATCAAAACTAACAAAAATGTGTTAGGCCTCAAAGCATGGGTCAAGGTGCAAATCACAGCAGAAATTCTTGCAGCTTTCATTCCTTTTGGTTTTCTTGTGGAGGTGGGAGTTGAAAGGGATGGGACTAGAGATGAGAAATTGAGTACATCTGTGCCGCTATAACAAAGAGATAAATGTCATGGTTTATATGCGCCAGCCATACCAATGATCTGGCGACAAAATCTAACTTGATAACAAAGTAATCTGACTGCTGCCCCCTGCATGCTACGGTACCTGAAATATCATTTCTGTCAACAGCTCTTTGTACTACATTTCACAAGGCACTTTGCAAAAAGATCCAGAAACGAAGATAGAGATGCTCCAATACAGTAATATTTGATAATATATACCTTTTCCTCTGCAGCATGCAGGCTAGCCATTTCCATAAGTGCACTGTTTGCATCTGTGAGTCCTGTTCTCCATGAAAATAGAGGTTAGGATTCTTTTTTTTTAATTAAATGTAAACAAGGAACATTTGCATGCAACACACCTTTGCGACATGACTTTCTGTCTGAAATTTTGCAGTCATAAGGCCAGCTTCAAGGAAAAGTGGAAGACGAATTAAATAATCAACAAAATAAGCATGCATTCGAATAAAAAAATATTGTGTTAAGCAATACAAAGAGTAGTACAGGTTTATAGTGTCCACGACTTCTTCACTAGGGCAAAACCCGTACTCTTTGAGGATAGATGAAACATGTTCCAAGACTTCCCTGTTGGGCACCTGCATGTCATACAAACTGTACTATAAGGTAGAGCAAAAATAAACAGAAAAGGTAGAGCAAAAATAAACAGAAAAGATAATACCGCGAACCTATATAGCAGAGAGATGGAAAGACTAGTTTGCAATATGAGTTGGAAAGCAATAGAACAGGGTGCAAAAAACATACATACAATCACATTCAATTTACTACTTTTTTATAAACTACATAATATGCATGTTAGCAAGAACAAAATTTAGGGACTGAAATTCTAGAGAACATGTTAAATTTAGAAATTATGTAACATGAAACTTGACACCTAAGTTACAGAAGCTTTTACAAATCTATACACATTTGTAAACAAACAAGGTCAACATAACTGTAGTTAAGGCATATGGTCATGTTTTTCCTCCTAAATATGTGTGTACAAGACTAAAATATCAATTAAGAATAAATGTTCAATGAGCTACACTGGCTCAAAATTAAAATATCAATTAAGAATGAATGTTCAGTGAGCTACACTGGCTCAAAATTATCGGAAACCACACTTGTTGTCAGGGGCGGATCCATGGCCCGGGCTGGGGGGGGGGGGCTCCAGCCAGGGTCTGGCCCAAAAATCACCTGGTATATTTAGCCCAGGAATACATGGTATGAAGGCCCAGCCCTCCCCCTCTCCATCGCTACACAAGGCCCAGTGCCCCAGCCCCCCTCCATCGCGCAGCACGCACGAGGCCACGAGTGACAGACGGATGGCACGGAGCCGTGCCTCGCCGCCTCCCCAACCGGCAACCCCCTAGTTCTGTTTTGTGGCTGCAGCTCAAACCCTAGGCCGGCTAGGCGGAGCCACGGAGGAGGCTAGCGGCCACCGGCGAGCGACCTGCCAGTTGCCGTTCCGTGCGGCCAGTGACGGATCTAGTGGCAAGGCCCCTAGCCTCCGCAAGCACCGGCGACCGGCGACGGAGGCAACAACATCAAGGATTTAGTCATATAGGGTAAGCAAATTTGTACAGAGAGTTGTACTCACCAAAAAAAGCCAAGGATTGAGCTGAACATGGATGAGATAGTTTCTGATCCAGGGCTTCGAAAGCCGATTGCTGAGTTTCATCATGACATTAGGGATGAACCTAAGAGAGCATTTTTACAGATGGGTCCATGTCAACCAAGTGGTCACAAGTTTCCTCGAAAACCTGGTAATGGTCAAACAAGGGGGTTTGAAATCATGGTTTCAGCAAGGATGCAGCTTATTGCTTTTATTGCTATCTGTTCAAGCCACCAAAATCCAACAATGTTGATAATAAAGTATTCACTAGAGTGGGGTTCAAGAATTGGAAAAATGGAAAGGAAGTTTTCAGGGAGCATGCCCAAGCAATTGGTGGATGTCACAATGATGCAAGAAAGCGTGCTATTGATTTCAAAAATCAGAGACAAAGTATAGCTCATGTGTGGTCTGTGAGAAGCGCAGAGGAAGAGGAGCAATATAAAGCTCGTTTGACTATTATGTTAGATATTGCTAGATTTCTCCTTTTGCAAGCTCTTGCATTTCGTGGACATGATGAGTCTAAAACATCAAGGAATAAGGGGAATTTTTTGGAGCTGCTTGAATGGTGGAGAAAGAAGGATCCTAGTGTAACTGGTGAAAATGCTCCTAGGAACAATCAATTGAGCTGTGGAAATATCCAAAAAGACTTGGTTAGGGCCTGTGTGGAGGAGACAAGTTGACTTAATTAAATCTGAAATTGGCGGTCGTTGTTTTGCGGTGCTTGTCGATGAATCCCGTGATGCATCAATTAAGGAACAGATGGTTGTGGTAGCAAGGTATGTCAATGATCGAGGACATGTGATTGAAAGGTTCCATGGCATTCAGCATGTTCCTGACACTACATCGCCTTCACTAAAGGAGTCATTGGATGTTATGCTTGGAAAATATGGTGCTAGGGCAAGGATATGATGGAGCCTCGAACATGAGAGGACAATTCCATGGATTGCAAAGGCGGGTATTAGATGAAAACCCATATGTTTTTTACATCCACTGTTTTGCTCACCAATTGCAGCTGGTTGTGGGTTCTATAGCCAAGTGTTGTGGTTCTGTTTATGATTTCTTTAATTACACCACCTTGGTAGTCAATACTGTTAGTGCCTCTACCAAAAGGAGGGATCAGCTTCTTCAAGATCGCCATGAAAAGATTGTTGAGCAATTAGATAGTGGTGCTATTTTTGCTGGGAGGGGAAAAAACCAAAAAACTAGTCTTGCAAGGCCCTGTGATCCAAGATGGGGTACACATCACAAAACATTGGCACGCCTTCAGCTGATGTGGTCCTCTGTGTTAGAGGTGTTAGAGAATATTAGTGAAGATGCAACTGATGGGGATAAGAAAACACAAGCATCTAGTTTTATAGAAAGAATGGAAACATTTGAATTTGTGTTTGTTAGGAATAGAGGACTTGATCTATTGAGTTAGGCCCAAAGGGCAATATATAGATACAAGAGGAAGGAGAAGAGACACCCCAAACCCTAGAATAGGACTCATATAACTCCTATATCCTTAACAGTGTTTATATTACATCTTATGATAAGAGTACCGGGAAAGACCCAATAGCTGTCACAGTGTTTACAAAGAAACAACTTGGTATACCGTCTCATTGAACTTCCATTGATTTTGCCGCTGGAAACAACAACAGTTGAAAGGGCTTTTTCTATTATGAATATCGTTAAGAATGACCGGAGAAATAAAATGGGTGATGAATGGATGAATAATAGCATGCTGTGCTATATTGAGCGGGATTTGTTCGCAACTATTGAAGATAGAAAGATTCTAGATCGCTTTTAAGGTTTTAAAGACCGAATGATAAATTTGGCCAAGACCTAAAAACAATGAGTGGTACTGGTATGTACAATGTACTGTTCTGAATATTGTTTACCAGATCAAATCAATATTATCAGTTGTGCTGCTATTACTGTACATCTATTATAATATTACATAATTTAGTACAACACTAGTGAAATTATAACACTAGTCAGATTTGTGTGCTTTCATAATTCAGTCCCCCCCCCCTCTCCTCTGTTTCTGGATCCGCCACTGCTTCTTGTTGTTGTACACTTCTTGAAAAAAAAAGGGATTTCAAAAATTACCAACTATTTGCACATATTATCAAAATTACTAGACTGTTTTTGGCATGAGCTCAATATTAGGCCCACAGGTCAACCACTCAGAGGTCAGCAGAGCCATATGTGCATGACATGTGGTCATAGTTGTCGTCAGCTGGTAAAGTCTGCATCTTTATGGCAATATTGAGCACAGTAAGTATATTTCTGGGATAAGGGTTCGAAAAAATAGTAGTTAGTTCAGTGATAATTTTGAGCTTGGAAGTGTAAGGTGTGTTTGGTTGGGTGGCTAACTCCCAGCCAGGCTCCAGATAGCCACCCAGCTCATTTTTAGTTGCTTGTACAGGCCACTTAGCATGGCCCGAGTTATGAAAATCCCCTCCCTAGCCAGGATTCAAGAGAATCTCGCCTACTAGCGGAGCCAGGCTGGGACAGTTGGCCCACGCAAGTGAAGTTCCTCGCACCGCGGTTGCTTGTCCACCGCTCAGCCTCACCTCCTCCAACGCCATGCGGGCTTCAATCACCGGCTGTACGAGCTAATGTTGGCCGCGTTGGCCTCCGTCGGTGGCTGTACGAGCTGCTGCTGGCCTCCACCGGTGGCCATACTAGCAGCCACCGCCGCCGCAAGGACAAACCTCAAATTGGCCTTTATTCATCTCGATTTGGCCGCATCGGAGCTTGATTCCGCCATTAATCCCCTCTATTTTGGTTTTGAATCCCCTTGATGTGGTGCTACTGGGGTGCATTGAGGAAGAAAGAGTGGTGATACAGCTTTGAGAGGGCAACACTGGAGCTGGTGGTGAGGAGGATGACTTTGCCGGAAATCAAGAGGTGCCACCGGAACTTGGACAGGGGACGGGGCACACTGCAGATGGAGAGGAAAGAGTGGTGAGGTGAGGTAAAGTCACCAACGTAGATAAGAGGTGACCACAAACAGTATAGTCAGTCAACCAAACACAGGCCAATACTAGCCAAGCTTACACGAGCCATGCAACTAAATATGAGCTTATTGCATCATCGTGGCCAGGCTTAGAATTCTAGCCAGGCTAGAGTTAGCACAGCAACCAAACACACCCGTAGTTGTCCGAGCTATGCAAAAGGGCAGGCAGTAGTTAATATATACTCCCTCCGTCTCATGAAAAGAAAAGTGCAATTCTAGTTTTTTTCAAACAGATTAGTGGTGGTGCGAAAAGACTCCCATGCCCTCGTTTTTTACCTAAAGTGGTTAGTTTTGGCATGCAAATCAAATCTGGCCACTTAATTAGGAAGGTAGTTGTGATCCAATTCCTAGGATTGCACTCTTTATGAGATTTTTTTTCGAACGCCAGAATTGCACTTTTCATGGCACCTCTCAAAACATTGCAGTAAGAGGATAAAACAAAATTGGCACAAATTCAACGAAATGTAGTACTTCCATACTCCAATTTACACCAAATAAAACCTCATGATGGATGTACTGCATATATATCATTAGTAAATGTGTTGCAATCTTATTTATTATTACTTGATACCAATTCCGCAATTCAGGTATTAAAAAATTGATGGGAACAAGAAGACCGCAACCCCGTTTTTTTATTAAGAGGATACAGGGCTCGAACCCGGGTCTCTGGACTGAGAACAAGCTCCAGTAACCAGTCGCCCGCGACAGTTGTCTAGATACATAGCAAAGTCTATGTATCAAGAAAAGTCAAAACGAATTGTAATTTGGGAAGGAAGTAGTAGTATCTACTCTCATAACAAATGCAATCCTATCTCAAGTTAACCAGACAATAGTATCTATCTCAAGGATGAGTACTACTACGAGAGTAAGCCTAGGTCCTGTTATGGGCTAAGCCCATGGTCCAAGCACTGATTGAGAAGCCCTCCAGCATCAACACAAGCCACGGCACTTTTGAGAATTGTTTAGGGCGAAGTTGAAACTCAACCCAAATAGAACAAAGTTATGCCAGCTATGTAAGTCCATGCAACCAGAATCTGTGGGTTGCAAACCAACCGGTGATTTTGCACAAGTGTTTCAAAGTTATGAGATTTTGCACAAGTGTTGCAAATCGACAGCAGATGGATTTTGCACAACTCTTATTATAAATCTGTCAAATATAACATGCATTATTCTTTCAAGTCAACGTGAGAATTATTAACTTTCTTCAAGCGCAGATTAGGGCATGTATTTTCTTAACAACAGTGCTAGATCAAATAAAACTGTCAATAAAATACTAAGAAACAGGCATCTAGGAACGGCTGCAGTAATATACCAAAAAAATGCCTACCTCTGAATGTGCTTGAATGTATGCCGAAAGAGGTACCCCAGCATGGAACATTACATCAACAAGCAGCATTGCACAATTAAAATGTTTCATTTCTTCCAGTGCCATTCCATTTGAGCCTTCCGCCCATAATGAGGCAACGAGAAACCTCACAATACATTTACTGATAACACCAAATCCATCTATCTTACCACTGCCATTTATCTCAGAGGAACACCCCCCACGGATCTGATCCTGAGCAGCCAGAAGTAGAATTGCAGACTGGATAAGTTTCCCAGCCTCAATGTATTTCCAGAGCTCTTCAAGTAGATTATTTGTTTTCTCTGCAAGCAGTCTAGTTGTATCCAAGAAGATCTTCTGTAAAATAGCAAGGAAACAAAAACCATTGTGTCATTTAGCATTTGTATGCAAGCAAGTGACTTAATATACATCTCTTTGTTTCCTTCGAACAAAGTAAATATGTATTATGGACAATCTTCAAGGCAAACAAAATAAAATTAGTTAGTAGCAACATTTTTTGTATATTTGTCGAAGACTCCTTGTCTTTTAATATAATAACATGCCCAAACATATGAAAGAAGGTAAAAGATTAACAATGGGAAACTATACTTTCTCTGCCAAGTCAAGGTGAAAAGAGTGCTCAGTCCTTAGTATCACTAATACATATTAAAAGTTGTCTGGGGTCCATGGCAAGACCACAGCTACTACTTATATGTTATGCTGTAAAAGTAGTACTTTGTGTAGGAAGGGGAGTGAGACAAACCATTTCAGGCAGACACAGCAGATGGATAAGCTTGTAGATGTAATCCAGATGATTCTGGCTGGGAGAAAGATTGTCCTCCAGATACTTATGCAGGCAAGTATTCTCAACTGCAACATGGAGCGGGAGGAGGTCACTAATGACATCATTGCCAACTGTGCGCACATCAGCATCAGCACCATGGCATAAGAGCAGCTCAATCATGTCAACAGAGAACCTTTCAGCAGCTTCGTGGAGTGGGAAGTATCCATAGGGGTTTATGCAGTTGGGATTGGCATGCATCCCATGGAGCTCTGGTGCCTTGCCCTCCAATACAACTTTTGCACATTGCAGGGCATTGCAAGCAACCATGCAAGTCAAGGTTAGTGCGGTTATGGTAAGATTCCAGGACAAGCACTTGCCAGCAGGGTTCTTGAATAATCGGAGGAAGCACTGGACACTGTCCTTTTTAAGAATGGGCTCCAATTGGTCATATTTGTCAAGGAAGGTATCACACACCCACTAGATGGATCCAGCACAATTGAAAAATGTAAAAGGCATCAGCTATCCATATAACAAAGCACAAAAAAATAAACTGACCTAGGGAGGTGCATGTATGACAACAACAAAACCTTGTAAACCAAGCAAGTTGGGTTAGGCTACAGATGAAGCCAAACATGGCACAATAATAACAAAGGGAAGAGAAGGAATATAAGGGGATCTAATGCCTATGTTCATGCATGTGAATCAACCCATATCTATCCGAAGGTTCATATATGACAATATAAACATATTGCTTCAGCATAATTTAGTACCCTATTACATTAAAGGATTAAACAAAATAACATAACTAATGGAATGATTCATCGATTGAAAGAAGTGAAGGTAGCTAACCTCGGGAGTAGGGTCTGGGATGATTATGTCATTTGCTAGGGACCTGGCTACCTTAACATACCTTTTTGACATAATCTGAAAGAGAGAATCTCAAGAGTCAGCACTACAGGATGCAAATTAGAAAAATAAAAAAAGGGGGGTGGGGTGGAGGGGGTAGTTGTCAAACAAATGGATAATTACCATACCTCCTCAACTTCTTTCCAACTTAGTTCCGTATTAACTTCAAACGTAGGACGCTCAGGATACTCTTTTTTTACTGTAATTGATTGATCTCTACCATTATCTTTGTCACAGTCAGCTGCCTCCTTTTTCCACATATTGTGATCAGGTTCCTTAAATTTCAATTCCATCGTGGTTTTTTTTCTGAAACAAAGAATTTTAATCTTGAATTACAATCTAAAAAAGATTACTACAAGTAATACAATGGTCAGACAATGACCCAGAATACCATGAGATAGAATGAGTCCTATCTAATTGGACCAAGCACCACTCAAATAGAAAACATTGTATTTACCAGTCCATGCATAGTGGCGAATCTGGGGGGGTGCAGGGTGGGCTCTAGCCCCCCCCCCCCCCTACAGCCAACGAGCTAATGGAGATTATAAGGAAGAGATGAAGAAAAAAGTGAAGATTTTGAAGAAAAAATGGAGATTGGGAAGCAAGAAGAGGGTTGAGCCCCCCTAACTTTCTAGGCTGCATTCTGCATCCTTAAATGTAACAGTGCTATATGCGAAATGAAGGGCCAAGCAAGTCTGTGGTGAGCGCTAGAAATTCTGATGCATAGGAATTACGGAGAACTAGAAATTGAAAGCCAGATTTGATATTTCCGCTCAACAAGCGCAAGATATTCCCTGGTTACTGATATTTCCGCTCAACAAGCGCAAGATATTCCCTGGTTACTGGCTCGCGTGAATGACTAACTTGTCGTAGCTTACGCCACTTAAGCACAATTAGAAATCTTGACATGCGAGACACAGCACCAAACCAACTAAAAAACAGTATATACAACTCGCACGTGTATGTACGGATGGCGAAGTAGCAACTGAGACTAAAGACTGCGCCAACAAAACGAGGTGCAAACAAAATTAAACAAATTAAGTACGGATGGCGAAGTAGCAACATTTTGAAAAGAGGAACAGCATCAGGTCTGAAGGATTAAGTGATTAACCATCAGATGCTGATCGCAACTCTAAAGTAGCGAGAAATATGTTCCGAACTTCGCCATAGGAAGGGATGTAGCCACCAATGGTTCTGAAGATTTTTTTTAAAAAAAAAAACCGACAACAGCAAACTATTACGGCAATCCAAGAGAGGAACTAACGAACAAATATCACAAACTTGATACATTACCACAGG
Source organism: Digitaria exilis (assembly GCA_015342445.1). Lineage (NCBI taxonomy): Eukaryota > Viridiplantae > Streptophyta > Magnoliopsida > Poales > Poaceae > Digitaria > Digitaria exilis. Next base: position 910,476 of record JACEFO010002219.1, on the reverse strand, counting down.
CCGGTTCCGACTTGGATCTTCTTATAATGTGAAAAAGATCGAATCTTTCACGCCGGTTCCGACTTGGATCTTCTTATAATGTGAAAAAAGATCGAATCTTTCACGGATGAATCTGGATGAATCTTTCCGGGGTCAGAAGGAAAATATCATCAGATAAGCAGCTGAATTCGAGAGAGGGGTTGGGGGCCGGGAGTGCCGCCACAGTCGTTGCTGCCCGCCGCGATTGTCGCTCGTCGCTGGTGCCGTCGCTGTGCTGCGGCGGCCTTTACCGCGGACTCGCGAGGCTTTGCATCTGGGGCGGCGGGTCGGCGGTGCTGCAGCGTCGGGGTGGCGGTGTTGTGGGCGGAGGACAACGGCCGTCGTCGCTGCGATGAAGCGGCGGCGATGAGGGGGTGTGGCGTAGCTGCGATGAAGGCGGCGGCTACGAGGTCGTGCGGCATCTGGCGACGGTTGCGGAGGGGATCAGGGATTCAGGGGTGGGCGACGTACGCGCGATTTGCGAACCGGGCGGGCGTGGGAGGCGGGAGGAGATGAGGGAGATCGAATAACAATAGCCATTAGATCTAAGCGAGGAAGGATTAGAGTTAATCTGGATCATTGGTTTTTAGCCATTAGATTTGAGCGAGGAGGGCATTGGTTTTGATGCTGTTAATTTAGGTGTGTTTAGTTAAGGGAAAGATTCTCTAAATATATAATATGTTTACGAAAAAACACTGCAGATGAATAGTGTTGATGAATAGTGTATTTTTAGGAAATCTGAATCTAAACGCATCCTAAGTGAGATTAGAATAGTTAGTCCCTGTTGTGGTCATAATATTGAGTGGGCATACATAGTTTTAAGTCTTCTTTAGGGTGTGTTTAGATCGTATAAAAAACACTGTAGCATAAGAAAAACACTGTAGCATTCGCTGGGAAACGTGTTTTGTGAGGGGGGAATAGTGAAAAGTTAGAATAAATAGTAAAAAGTTGGAATAAATAGTGAATAGTTGGGAATCTGAACATGGCATGTTGTACTAGTCGCCCAGTCCCATTTGGCACGGAACCGCAAAACCACAAGTGTGAACAGAATCTCAAAACGAAAATTCAACGCGATTGGACCAGTCGTCCAGTCCTATTTGGCACGGAACCGCAAGTGTGAACAGAATCTCGAAAAGAAAATTCAACGTGATTTACAATAGTATCGGTGCAAATAAAAAACTAGCGTGCACAGAAAAAAAAATGCTAAATCAAACAACGGTTAGTTGGTTAAGCAAGCAATCAATCAATATCCGTCAAGCCCACAACAAACATCCAATGGAGGAAGCTACAACCATAGTGTGACAACTGACAATGTGGGACAATGTAAGAGGCTACTGCAATTTCAACAGGGCAACCGGAGGAAATAACATTTCATAACATACAAGGTACACTTATTTACATGACATCCAGATTTTTTTTTTTTAGTTTTTCAGTTTCTTCATAATTGCAATTTCTGCAATGAACATTGTATTCATGAGCAGGGAGACCAGCTCAGACTAAGGATCAGGATTGCCGAGTATAGCTTCGTCCCCGGAGTCATCTTCCTCGTCGCTAAGCTCTTCGTCGCTGGAATTGTCTTCCGGGGTTATGCCAGCGTCCTCTGGTTTGGCATACTTTTCACAGTATTCTGCAGAAACATAGGAGAGCAAGTAAGCACTGCAAGGTCAATGAGGCAATAGTTGTCCAATGATGAACAAAGTAGTGCTCCAAGATACGTCATATGAAAAAGCAAAAGAGAAATATGCTTTATCAGGAGAATGGTGCCATTGGGCATAAAGAAACCCTAGCTGATAGGACCAAACAACCCTGTCACTAAAAGTCTCTGTCAAGTGTCAACATACAGATGAACATTTTGAGATAAGAAAGGGCTGACGTCAGGGATATAAAAATAAATCGTCCACTAACGCAATAGTTACCAGAAGATAGGTAGTGCAAACCTTAACTTAAGCAGGCGAACAATTTCAAGATCAGTATTTATCTTAGCAGGTGAGCTTTCTATTGAACAGCACTTATTATAGTGTCATGGAACTGGCAGCAACAGAATAAATCATGTCCCATAGGTTTGTCATCAGTTAGGACAGCACAGCCTTGGTTTCACAGTTTCAAAATGTATCAGAACATCCAACCAAGAAGATATACTTTATTAACTTGTTTAAGAAAGTAATCAGAGTGTGTTGTCTTTTATTTATCATATGAACTTCACCAGTATCTATGGGATATCAAATAGGAACAGGCAGAACACCCTACCTAAAAAAAGGTCAATTTTCTATCTTCATAATCGTTACCATTGAAGACCAAGTAAAAGCAGAACCACTCAGTCAAACCAGAACCAGGTTAAAGAGGTTAATTTGCCAGGTATTACATACAAAGTTTTACCAGGTTTCGTCTGCATTTAAGGATTGGTTAATTTGTAAGTCTAATGAGATGAAGACCGCTCATTGCCATCTTGATATCAGGTCACAAACTATCACGGGAAATGACCAATATTATGTCTTCATTCCCTAGTAGCAGCACAAGAAGTATTGCGCCCAATCTCTTCTTGCTGGAAACCGTATTCGTTTGCACTTAGATCTATAGATCTCTCTCTTTAACATTAGAATCATCTAGACCAATGGGTATCTGTCATCCAGGTCTTTCCCTTTAGATCAAAAAATTTGCAGAATTCAGAACGACAAGTCCACCGCTCTAGTTTGGGTTCATGAAAAGAGCATGGTACAGGAGGAAACATGCATCACAATAGGAGGAAGAGCCTATCTGCGGCAGAGTGGTAGAACTGCACAGGAGTTCCATGAGCACACTGGCTGCCATGGTCCCTGCTAGCGTGTTGATGCCTACTCACTTTGGTTAAACCACATCAATGCCAGAAGAAATATTGAGAGGTGCATTGGAGATTGGGTTCGACAAGGCTTGAGGTCCAAGAAATTTGACTAGGATTTAGTAGAATGGGTAGCAGAGAAATAATACAGTGCTAAGAGGCTGGAGATGTGCATTTATACTAGGGGGACATTTTTAGTAGCAAGTTTGAAGTTGCAATTCCACAGACAGTGCAAATGTGCAATGCATGCCCTCTTATGTTTTCTGTTCAAGTCAAGTAATTATTTGTGTTCTTATGTATTCTCGAACTAAGTAGTTGTTACTAGAATGTCCTCTTAGCAGTATGCTTGGCAATGTTAAGTTTTGGATCGCTTGGAAGACAGTTGAAGTGCTAGTGAAATTAGTTTGCAGTTAACAAATGTGTGCAAGCAGCATTAGGGGAAACCAATCAAAACTTTTCATGCTGATTTTGGATCACAAAAGAGCCGGGTTGCACGAGAACATCCTGGTGTGGGTTACACTAAATGTTTCAAGTTAATGCATATGACAAAAAGGCTGAATCTGTAGAACATAATGAAGAGACAGGCCTGGTGATGATGCTGCAATCAAACAATAATATTAGAACTATACGTAACCAAAACAACCAGGGGTTTGCTGAACTGATACCTTTCACTTTCTGTTCATAAGCAGGACGGTCACGCATCATCAATGCTGCAGCCTCCCCATTTAATGGATCAGAAGGATTCGGGTACAGTAAAAGTTGGGGAAGGAATACTTCGAAAACATTAACTAGATCTGCAAAAGAAAAATGTGGAAAGAAGCTCGAGTTATAGCTGCTATAGTAGGATGTGCTCATAATGACACCGAAATAGATGGGGCTATCTCACCAAACATTGGGCTCCATGTCTGGTTTATGACATCCAAACAGACAGAACCAGACCTGCAGTTTTAAAGCAAATAAGAGCAAGCTCAGTAAGTGCTAATCCCACAAGTTCCGATTGTAATGAAGAAAGTAGCTCAACGCCATAGTACTAACATTTCATCAACATTCGGGTGATAAATCTTGTTGATGAAGCCGATGGACGGGGATTTGTAAGGGTAAGCATCAGGCAATTCTACCCTAACCTTCCAGACACCGCCTTGATAGATACCTACCAAATCGAGCACAACAACTCATTAGTTCCCCTATCTGAAAAGCATACCACCAAAATCACTGTGCTACAGGTCAACTGAACAACTGAGAAATCTACCAAGCCACGTAGCATAAAGCGAAATCATCTAGGGTAGTGGCCTAAGCGATCAACAGGGAAATTAGCAGTTTTTCTTTTCTCGTACTGCCATACTGGCTAGCCCCAATTGCATCTAGATCAGAGCACCAACGTGGATCACCAGCCCAGGAGGCAGGGAGAGGAGAGAACGGATTTGCGAGGGAGGGGTTCGTACTTTCGGTCGGCCCCTTGAATTCGACGAAGAATTCCTGCATCCCGTCGTTCACCATCTCCACCTTGTAGTCGCTCATCATCCTGCGGCACCAAGAAACCAAGAACGGGCCCCAAGAAAAGGCCAGATCAAAAAACAAGCAGACAGAAACCAATCAAGGGGAAATCGAAAGACGAACTGAGAGGTTCAAGATCCTTACAGCTTCATGAGGTCCATCTCCCGGCGCTTGCTCGGCGACGACATCTTGGAAAGCCGAAGGGAACCAGAACAGCAGTGCTCCCTTCTCTCCTCCTCCCCGGCCTTTGGACTGCTGAGACGCGGCTCTTGCCTTTGGGATAAGAGGGAGAAAAGGATTGCGCGCAGCCTTGTGACGGTGCCTCCGCGTCGCCGTACGCCCTCCCCACACTGCACACGGTTTATTTTATTGCGGCCGCCAAGCCGATTGGGAGCCTCTCTTCTGAGAGGGAGGCGGGGGTTGTGGCCCTTCTGGGAGGCGAGACGAGGCAGGCGAGCGTGCGTGCGAGACAAGGAGATGCGGGGAGGAAACAGGAAAGGGACAAAGCCAAGCAAAGGGTGAGAAAACGGGAGGTGGGAGGAGGATTAGGGACGCAATCGATCACGCAAATGGCTTCCGGCTGACGCAGAGCACGGCGGCTAATCTCGATCCACTCTCCCTAATCACGCCTTCCTCCTCATTTCTTTACTTGAATTGTTGAATCTGTTCCCTTTCTTTTCTTTTTGCTCTGGAATTGTGCTACCTGCGTTTTTTTGCTCTGGAATTGTGCTGCCTGCGTCAGTGGAGGAGATTAATGGAGCCGGCGAGATCTGGCTGGCGCCGACTCTCGAGGGGCTGTTTGGATATTTTTTTTCTTTTTTTAATCACAGCTGATATAATGGATATTTATTTTTTTCTGAATTTAGATTTAGATACGGATAGTATAAAATATATATGATATTAACGCACATTATCTATATAGATATAACTTGGATTATGACAAATACTGACGACTATTGATTGACCTTGACCTCATTCAGATAAGAATAGTACCAGGATTTGAAGTTTTTCGGTCAAATGTGCAGATGAATGAAAATATACGAGTATTAAATATAGTCTAATTATAAAACTAATTACACATATAGAATCTAATTTGATTATTCTATACTTTAAAATATAGTGCTTCAATAACCATTTACTAATGATGAATTAATTAAGTACAATAGATTTGTCTTATGAATTAGCTCAGGACTTGTGCAATTGATTTTTTAGTTAGCTCCTGTCCGGTGACCTAATATTTGATGTAAAAGGGCTCCCTCAGTTATGATATGGGTCTGTGCTTCTCTCTCTCAAGACTCTCGTGTTTTCTGTACGGTTGCGTGGGGGCTGCGGAGCTTCGACATAATGTCGAGGTGCTCAGCTGTTATTAGCGCAGTGCACGTGTATCCATGGAAATGCCAAAGATTTTGCATGCTATCAATTTGGCAAACCAAAATCTAGTAAAAGAACTCGCCACCATTTTGGAAGAAAAGGTTAGGTGTAGGTGACTTTTGGTATCAAACTAAGTAGAGACCCAAGGATTGGTATGCCCATAATTTGGCATGATAATATTTTAGCACCAAACTAATCATACCCTATGTATACTATAGACCCAGCTACATACGTCCAAAGGCGGTCCGACTCTGGCATGGGCCCAGGTGGCCCGTCATCTTGACTACCCATGCCGGGCCATACAAACCATCATACTATACCAACGCCCAGACACGGGCCTATTTTGGACCAGGCTATCCTAAAATAATATGATCGGCACGTGCCCATAATGTGTGCCGGTGCTCCTTCTCCACATGTAAGCATTTTTACCTAGTCCGAGCCTGATGCAATTTCTAATGGAACGGACATGGTCAGTGAAAACGAATCCTAAAAAATTTCCCACTTAGACAATTTATTTTATTCATTTTCAACTGAAAGACTGGAAGCCCAAAGATGCTTCGGCTCGAAATAAAATAAAGGTATTTTTTGGGCATCTTAGATAGACTTGACGTCTTTGCCATTAATAGGAAATCTCACCTAGAATAAAAACTACTCAATAGCATAATTAAATCCTACACAAGATGCTCAAAAGAATTAAATCCTACATAAATCTTAAAAAAATACGGCACATGTGCCAAATCAGACAATCAAATTCGGTGGACAGCTTTCGCCATAATAAATCAGATTGGGGTAAAAAAGAACATTGGAGCTGTAGAAAAACACTATAACTAAGGGCGTGTTTGGGAGCACTCCAACTCCAGTTAAACAACTCTAGGATCAGCAAATCTAGGATTTGCAACTCCAGGATCATCAACTCCAAGATCTCATGTACATATTTGGCTAATTGTAGAGCTATGACTCCATAAACATGGGTTTTGGTGGGAATAGTCTATTTTACCCATGGTAGATAGACGATTGCTGTTTTGCAACAAATTTAATTGCTTTATTAATTTTTTATTCTCTGCTACAGTAATATGCTAGGAGTTTCAAGCATCATATCGAGCACATCGCTGCACACCTTTACTTGCTAACTTGCATGCCAGATGCCACCGCGAGTGGCAAGAAGAGCTGTATGCGGCCGTGAGCGACCGTGAGCAAGAAAGCTAGCGAGAATACAAGAAACTTAACCGAGCAAATTATAAAAGATGCAAGATTGCAAGCTAAGCAGTCTGCTGATTCTTCCTCGGCCACGTGAATTCGCCTTCCGCGCCCGAATCAAGTGCTCCTCAAGGTGCTCCACTTCAGGACACGGGCGAGCAGCGGGGAAAGGGCGCGGCACCAGTGACCGGCGAGCGGCTGGGCGAGGGCGGGGGCACGAGCGAGGTCGCTGGTGAGCAGTGGGGTGGGCGAGGTCGCGGGACAGTGGCCGGTGAGCGGAGGTTCGAGGGCGCGGGCGCAGGCGAGGTCACCGGCCAGCAGAGGGGCGAGGCTGCAGCACCGACAACCGGCGAGCGGCGCCGGAGACGGCGGCGGGCAGCGCTGGATAGGAGGCTTCAGGAAGGAAGAGGGAGACGCCGGGAGCTGAAAAAATAATAGAATGAACGAGTATCTAACGAGTGGTAATGGTGGGTAATTACTTCTCAACTTCATGTTTAGGTTCCTGTCCTGCAATCGTGTTCTGTGAGAGGGAGGAATAGTTAAAGAGTGAAAAGTTGAAATTAATAGTGTTTAGTTTGTAATCCGAAGAGGTGAGAGGGAGGGATAGCTAAAGAGTGAAAAGTTGAAATTAATAGTGTTTAGTTTGTAATCCGAAGAGGGCCTTGGCTAAGTTATACTCATTTTGCAAAAAAAAAAAAATGTATTCATTGGTGTGTATAATAGAGAAAAGGGGATATGAAAAGCAAGGCAAGGGCACGGCCGAAAATAGAAATAGTATGCCCAGTAAATTTTACGGTAGATCCTTGAACTATTGTTAAGTTGAGGTTCATTAACTAAAAAAAATGATCATCTAGGTTCAAACTTTTACCGAGATCTCATATGGGTCCATAAATTAAAAAAGTAGTCACCTAGGTCCGCTATCTATTAAAGTGTGGTCATGTAGGTCCATAGATATCCATAAAGGCCCTTTTTGCCTGTAGCTGTATGGCAACATTTGCAAAGAATACTTTCCTCATCTTCCACGGATCACTTATTGACGGTCATCTACTTTTTCATGGAGAGTTTTTTCTTTTACATTTTTTTCTACACAGGCAAGCCATGCAAGTAAAATGTGTATCTCCATGAAAGCTCTTGGACTTAGTTGACCACTCTTTAATATATATCGGACCTAGATACCTAACTTTTAAATTCATGAACCTCGATAATAGCATAAGTATTTAGATGACCACTTTTTTAGTTAATGCACTTAGATGAGATCTTGACAATAGTTTTGGACCTACAGTAAAATTTACTAAAAAAAATTAAAATAGTCTATAATTTGGAACATATGGAGTATAACTTTATCCCTTGCTCTCACACAACCTTGAAAACAGTGCGAAGAACTAAGGCTGTGTGTTCAGATAGCTGAAAAAACACTGTAGCTTTATAAAAACACTGTAGCATTTGCTGGAAAACGTATTTTGTGAGAAATAAATAGTAAAAAGTTAATTAGAATGAATAGTGAAAAATTAGAATAAATAGCTAAATAGTACCTGAAATAAAGCTGTGGCAGCCAGTGCTCTGGCCAAAGGACCGATAGAGGCTGTGAAGGAATACGTCAATAAGCAGCCGAGTGGTTCTTCTCATATTGACAAACCGTACGTACGTGTCTTGTCGATTCAGTTTTGTGGATGGTATGTTATATACGTGAGGCATGGCGTAAATCGTGGATTACTATTCCATGCACCCAATCCAAATTCCCCATATCAAGTGTTTTCCTCCAACTTATGTATTGTTCGTTTTGGTATGGAATGCCATGAAGGCCTTGTTTGTTTTGGCATAGAATGCCATGGAATGAGCTCCAAACCACATGGAATATCTCAGTATGGAATTAATCCTAATCCACCCAAAATGTTTGTTCGTTTAGGCCTGGAAGGGTTTGAAACCCAGCATGGTTTGGCCCCGTTCAATGCCAAAAAGGCCTAGTTTCGTTACATGAGTCTGACCTCATGGAACCAAACCGCATGGTTTGAGTGACATGCATGGAACCACTCAAACATTGCATGGAACCGATACAGCTCGGGAATCAAACACGAGCATGCTATGTGTTGTTCCCTAGGTTACATGCAAAACACAAGCTGTCTAAGTAACTGTGTTAGAGGGTTTCATCACCGTGAAACTTGTTTCACCTCTCTCTTCATTAATTCACTGCCACTTCGCCAAAACTGCCTATGTGATACTCTATTTATTGCCCATGAAACTCTCACTAAGGCTGGCCTTAGGACCTACTCCTTTCATCCCGAAAAGAATGTAATTATAGTCATTTACTAGATTTATAGCATCTTCAATGAATCTATAAAAACGAGTGTCCAGATCCAGATTCATTAGAGATGCTATGAATCTATACACTAATAAATATGGCTAGAATTGTATGCTTTTTGAGACGGAGGGGTAGTTAGTTGGTTTAAAAGTGATGAAAAGTAGTAAAAAGTGGTGCATTGAAAACGTGTTTTGCAAGGATGGTAAAAAATCTAGGCAAATTTTGTTTGCAAAGTTGGGATAACCGGCCGAATTAATACTTTTATTCACAAGGGCTCTTATATTCTACTTATAGCCTGTCAACTCTAATTTTTCCTTTTTAAAGTAATAAAAACAGCTGTGGTGTCTGACAGTTTTCGCTAAAAAGGAATAGGACACCAAGCTCATCCTCCATGTCGGACCTAGCGTGAGAAACCAAGGCACCAAACGGCCACTGTCATATATTCCCAAAAAGAAAGATTTCGTGGGTAGTTTTGTCTTGCCCTTTCACTATTTCCACGCAAGATGATCACTTGTTAATTACCATACAGGACATACATTGTGTGCAGTGTGCTCTTCCGCGTGCCGTCTTACGTCTCTTACCTGCCTTGAACCAGAGAAAGCAGAGGATGGGAAGTCCCTTTCAGAAACAAGGCTAGGTGCCCGTCCAGATTCAGCTTTCCATGGGAGTACGGCTGCGAGCTGAATGGATACAGTACCACAAACCGGCCATGTGCAAGCAGCTTATTAGCCGAGAGAAAATATTTCCACAACTTACATGGACTGGACCTTCAATTCCATAATCTGAGAACTGGTGGTAATTGAGGAACAGTCACGGAAGAAACTCCGGAGGTATGCTTACCAGGCCAAGAGCATGCTCTCAACCCTGTGCTTCCATAATACCGCAGGTTTTCAAACAATAATATACCAATGTAACCATCGCATTCAGAAAAAGTAATAAGCTGTAACGGTAAAACCAGAAAGATAACCTAAAAGTCAATATTAAGATTCAGACCAACAAAGGGTACGGTATCGAAACAAGTCACCATAGTCAAGAAAAGGGAAATTAAGTCTGAAAGAGATAACCAACAGAAGTCTGCCATCTTCAATCACCAATTTGGTGACCACAAACCTAGCACCTTCCATCTGAGTTCAATAGGAAGCAGCTGACCTGGAGAGCTACCGATACACAATTGGTAGTGACTACCTATCAGAAATCAGAATCAGACGGAGCCTAAGAGCTTTTTCGTTTCCTGGAAGATGCAGCTGGCCTGGACCTACTCCGACCGACGTTGCCTTGACGAGAGTATAGGAACCCAGGCTCTATGGAATCGTCGTCGCTGTCTGCTTCCAGACCGAGGTGATTCTGGTAGGCCCGCCGCTGGACCTGGAAAACGTTGTGGTAATAACTTGCAATGGCTTTGCTGCCTTTGTAGCGGAATGCAGTACGCAGTATGTCCCAGAAATTGTACTCCGATGAAGGCAGGTTTTCCTGGATAATAGTGTTGAATCTCCTCTCTTCACTCTTTGTCCATGAGTGTGCCGCATCCTCACCAGTTTCATGAAGTCCCATTTTATAAAAGGCTGAGCCCAGCTTGCGCTTCAGCTCATCTTTTTTCTCTGCCACATGAAACCTGATGCAATCAATGGATCCTGGGGATTGACAGTTGCAATTCTCTTGCCTCCCCTTGCCAATGGAACCAACATCAAGGGCTTCATTGCTTTCTGGAATCAGAATACGTTCTCCAAGAAACCTCATTGCACGTCGGTCGTCATGACGTGATGGAGGCTTCCCAGTCCATTCTGGAATGTCTGCTTGGCCACAAGGACGAATTGGTGAAGCAGAAGACTTATTAATACTCCGAAGTGCATCCTCATTTGAATGTCCATTCTGCATGAACAAGGAATAATATGTTAGTGCTGTATATGTTCACACTTCACAATAGATCGCTTGCTAGATCATTGGCACAAATTGTTGCCTACACATAACAAGAAGAAGATTACGTAGAACTAAAGATATTTCAGCACAAATAATCACCGATATCAATGTTTTAGATAATGTAACCGAAGCATAGTGATGAAGCATATCAAACAAACTTAGTGTCATATGCTAGCTGTACTAGGCATTTAGTTGGTGTAAGTTGAAGGAAATACACCGTAGTAATTTTTCTGAAAAGCGTGTTCATGTTCACTTGTTATATAGGCTTGTTGCATTGTGTGCCTTGGTACTTGTGATTTCTTCCTAGGTTTTCGGACACCGGAAAGGTCTAGCGAGATAACTCTAACAGGTTCATATTTAAGGTAGGCATATAATACTGGAATCACAAGTCTAAGTGCTCTAGCCTCAAACACAGTTATAGCATCTTCAAACAACAATTAAATGAGTACAGAACAAACTCTCTACACTCATATATCATAATTTTAAAATCTTCTAAATTTTTCTATTTCTTGATATATAGATACTAAAATTTGTAGAACCTAATTTTCAATTGCGCAGTAAAAGCACTTAAACAATGACAGCAAAATAGCATAACCTCTAGTAGTCATAGAATCACTATAGGCATTTGAAATAAGATCCATAGTTATATGCATGTGTTTAACTTTTTCCTTTTGCAAATGTTTTATGTATCCATGTCACGAAGAACCCACGCAGTTGATGAATGGTAGATCAATATGCCACAAACAAACTGTGATTGGAAATTGGAAGTATGGCTCTTTTGAGATGCCTACCAAGGACTTTTGGGATCATGGATCAAGATGCATAACCATGTCGTTATGGTTCCACCTAGGGTCACAATGTTCGCGCGGGGGGAGGGGTTGTATGGAAATGGAATGCTACGTATGAAAGGTTTTTACAAAACAAGGATGTGGCATAAACTCTGTTTCTTGTAACTATGGTTCAACCTATTAGTTTCCTAATCAGGTCTAATTAGATCCCAAATCATACCTGTCATCTCGACCACAACGCACAGCCACACACCTTACCTTTTCTAGTCTCTCTCTCTCTCTCTCTCCAGCTAGCTAGCTAGCTTCTCAAAGTTCACCAACACCACCACATTCCAGCTCCATTGCGATAAATTGAGGAAGCAAGCGGGCATTAAGGCTAGATATGAGCAAGCAATATGAACTTTAGTGATAATCAATGCTGAGCGTTAAAACCATGTGCCAATTAATTAGTAATTGCGTGTAAAGGGAATCTATATACAAAGTCGACAAGCTCAAGCGAGTAGCGACAATTACCAAGCAACAAGGTTATTACAAGCCCTAGGATCAAGACGTCTGAAGGTGAGTTTGCCTCCACATTGTTGGTGATGCAGCTAAATTGTGTCCCATTTGAAGCTTTGGTCACTATATTGAGCGTCATTTTTTTAGTTTCGTGCTCACAGTCTCTTTGCCGGCCAGGAGATCCATGAGACTATGCATTGCTAGACTTCACATTAGTTGCTCGGAGAAGTCCCTCATGTTTTTGCTACTCGAGTGTTAGCATTGTCTGTGGCACTATTGGAGTAGGTAAAATAATGTCACCGTCCGCGGAATGCCATTCCGACACTTCAATGTTCCAACACTGAATACATCACCTATCCTGGTCAAATGACCTAGCAAACATCTAAACTTGAGCCATCATTTTAATAGATCATTATGATAGGGGTGAGATTTTCCTTTGGATTTCATATGCATGTGATAGGCTTGGGGTACATGGTGGGCACTTTTTTCCTTAAAACCAATACGAACCGACACCGAATCACCAAAATTCTCAAAGTTTAGCTTTTGTTTTGAGAGTCCGGTTCTCAATGACGACTTTAGCTTTCTAGAATCGGTGAACTAAAAAAAATGAGCCACCAAATTTGAGGCACGTAGACCCACTGAAGTAGCTTAGACCACCTCGACGCTTGGCCCAAAAACTATTGGCCTATCCTTCCACCACTTAGGAATCCTCATCACGTTCCCTAACATTAATTATCTTGAACTAGGAGCACAATAAACACATCACCCTTGGCATATCTGGCGGCGGCATCATCAATCCAATAGCGGTGACGGTAAGCAAGCGATGAGGTATGCCGTAAGGCCATAGCCGATCAGTGAGGCCTGCTTATGGCCATATCGTTCAAGCTACAAGGCGACTAGATGGGCACATAGCAATCCGGGGGGAGGATTTGGGGGGAGGTATGGGTGCATGTTGGTGCTTGTCTAGACAAATCATGTGAATAGTATGCCATGCTTGCTCATTGATTCACTTTGCTTATTTATTTATTTGTTCAAATTGTATATGATGGGTGGTGATTCTTTGTTGAAGAGGCGAACACAATCGAGGATCGGGATTAATGAGTAACATGGCCTGATGTTCAGTGGAAACTGAACACCGCATTGAATAAACTGACATTGAAGTCATATGTTTCTCAATTTTGCTTGCATCAATATGTCTCATGTTTGCCCAACACACCAAAGTTTCCTTGCATCGATGAAACGGAACTGAACCCATTGCTTACAACGTGTTCCTAGCCCTAGAGGAGAAACAACTTGCGTACCTTGAAGGTATGGACATGGTTTTAATGGTTAGAGAAGTTGTGCCTAAACACCTAAGATTGGAAATTACATTCATGAATGGTGGCAAGAAAGACGTTCAAAACCTTTTAGGCAATACAAACATCACGCATGTGCGACTCATCATGCATAAAAATATATAATGTTTGCACGTCACAACCATAAAACACCTTAAAAACCAAATTTTATGAAGCAAATGGTGAAAGTATAGAAAAACATTATGTACCATTTCTAGCTACTTCGACTATTACATGTATGCTAAGGCCTTATTGACAATTGCAACTTGATCATCAAACTTGGGATGCCAACTCCATAAGTCAATCATAAGCACATATGATCTTTTTGATGACCCGTCAGTAGGGAAAACCTGAGCACATCTGATTTATCTAAGAAGGAAAAAACATGGTCCAAAAGTTCCTAGTAAATAGAATTTCAATCACCTGATGCCGTGAGGGATCCCATGAAAGCAATCGATCTCATCAAAGAATATGTAGTTGATCCCATGGAAGCAATTGATCTCATCATAGAATGTGTAGACAACTACAATTCTTCTATGTAGATGTACACAAAAATGGACAATGTAACACCCCTGGTGTTAATTAACACTAAAGTAGGGGATTAAGTTAAACTTAGGATAATTCAAAAGTGAAATTAAGGAAAATGGGGAAAAGTGTCCAAATTGAGTCAAAAACCATTTAAATGGAGCAATAAAGAAACTTGAAAAACTTTCTAAAAACTTGAAAAAGTGCAAATGGGAAAGTTGGAGTATAAGACAAACCAAGAAACTTCCCTTTTCAAATCATAGCCTAAAAATGTTTGGAAGCATCTCAAAATTCAAACCCTAATCTTGGAATTTGAATTTTTCAATTCAAATTCAAGGCTGAAATGGAATCTTAGTCAAATCTCAAGATTTTACCACTGAACATCAAAATCTCCAAAAAGTAAAGTTGTACATCTTCACATTTCTGAACTTTGCCTCCATTGGCACTTTGGCCAATTTTTCCATCTAGCCCCTCGAATTTCAAAAATTCAGCTCAAAACAGGGTTTTACCCCCTTATAAATCACGGCCAAATTTTCATCTTTTTCTCATCATCTCCAGTGCAGGGACGTGTCTCATGAAATTCTAAACAACTTTCATGTTGGAAGATTTCCGAGCCACGTTCAAATATTTGGAGTTTGAGCCATGCCAACCAAGTTGACCTTGCACCGGCAGAGGCGTGCTCACGGGGTGCCCACGCCGCGCTCACGCGTGCCGCGCTCGCCGCCGGCAGCCCCCTGCCGCCGTCCGTCCTCGACCGAGCCGGCCAATGGTACGGCTGCGTGTCTCCGCTCACGGAGCACGCGTCTGGCCAGCTCGCGTGGCCAATGGCGCACTGTAGCGCTGACCCGAGCCGCGCTCTCGAGCTGTCGCCGCGCCGCCGCCGTGAACCGCCGGACAAACCCGCCGCCGCCATTGCCCACCGGTCCGCCGCGCGACTTTCGCGACCACGCGCGTCTCGTTTTCATCCCCGCCCTTCCTTTCTCCGAGCCCACGCGCGCCTGCCGCCTGCCGTCCTCGCCTGCGCCGCGCTGATGCCGCGCTGACGCCGCGCACGGCGCCAAAACGGCCGCGACAAGCCGCTGCCGCCGCGAGCCGTTGCCGCGCTGCCCCAGTCCCCATCCAGTGCTGCTCGGGCACCATTTCCTTCCCCTCTCCCTCCTACTTAAAGCCCCAAACAGTTCCCCTTCTCTTCCGCGCCGAAATCCCTCGCCGGAGTTCGCAGAGCCGCCGCCGAGCTCGCTCATGTGGCCAGCCCTCTCCGCTGCTCCTCCGGCCAAACCGAGGCTCGCGCTAGCTTCCCCATCACCCACCGCCACTCCTCGACCAAGCCTCGACCCGTTTCCGCCACCGCAGCCGTCGGCGCAGCTCGCCGGAGAAGCTCAAGCTTCCGCCGTCGGCCGCGCACGTGGACAGCCCGCTCCGCTCCTCCTCCGGTTGAACCGAGGGCACCTACAGCTTCGCCGTGACGCGCTGGTGCTCATCGACCCCTTCCTCGACCCTCTCCGACCCCGACGCCGCTGGTCACCGCTCGCCGGAGTTGACCGAGCCGCCACCGCCGTCGCCGACCACCTTCCCGGCCTTCCCCGACCCCGAGACCTCGCCCAAAGAACGCGCGGTGAGCCCCTCTCCGTTTTCCCCCACTTCCCCGGCCCGGACTCGCCGCCGTTTGGCCGGCGTACACACGCCGGCGAGCTCGAGGACCAAACTGTGTCTTCTACCTTTTTCTAGGGGGCCGACTGTAAATTCCAGGGACCCTTTCGTAAGGATTCAAAACTTCTAGGGTTAACGGCGTAAATAGATTCTATCCTTTGAGCACTATTCACTGCAATCTTCAAAAATTCGTAGAAAATCGTAGAAAAATCAGAAAAATGGCAAACAAATTTTGTAGTGACCAGTGAATCTAGAAGTCCAACTTCTTCCTTTGCACCTCACTCAGTTGAGGCTTAGTTTACAGTTTAAAAATTTACAAAGTTTGAGCACCATTCTTCATAGCTTGAAATCCACTCATGCAATAGGGCTGAGCTTTGGATATGTTGGACTCATGGGTGACATAGGATCTCTGCCCAAGTGGTGCACTAAAATTCCCAGTGGATTTAGAGTTATGAATTTCCAAACTTATACCTTGCTGTTTTGGCAAATAAATCACAGAAAATAATTCACTCAGTGAAAAATCACCTCCTCCACACAGAAACTTAACCAAGACATTAGAAACCTTAGAAAAATGAAAATGGTAATTTTTGGACACTGGAAAATGGCTAAATGATTTTTGGTAGTTTAAACATGGTGAAATTCCACAAAAATAATCATAAATCAATACCACATGTAACCTTGCAGAGAGGTCACTCTTGGTGACCTAAGTGACTGTGCCAAGTGGCGTGGACAGAAACCTTGTAGTTATTTTTGTAGGAATTTAGTTTGTTTTTAGGCAAAAAGATAAGAACATTTTTAATAAATTATAGAAAAATCACCTTGAGCCCAATTTTGGGCTAGGCTCCTGCCTTGGCATGAGCAAGCTTCTGGCTAAATGGCACATGAAAATAATATTCCTAAGTTCACCTTTTGAATAATGGAAAAAGGACTTAAATGGTGGAAAAGAGAAGAAAAAGAAAAAGAAAAGACAAAAACCTAAATCTCTAAAATCAAATTAAAGGTTCAAAATGAAAAGGGTATATTCACTTATAATTAATGTTTATCCTTTCCAATTCATTAACCAGGAATTAAGCAAACCCTAACTATAGTAAGTCTCGATATTTAAACACTTCATGCATCTCGTGTAGATTCGGGTATCGCCGACGGAGTCTACGAGCTAGTCCCCGCTGCCGAGGAGATTGCCCAGGAGTCCGAGGTGAACGTGGTGCACGTGGATCCAAGCCCCGAGCAGGAGTACCGCTTCGAGCTGGAAGGCAAGCCCCGGAGCATAACCTAACTTTACTTACGCGATTTATTTGATTATATGTTTGTGCATTTAAGTTTCAAGGAGTTGTATGAAACCCTAGATTGCATGATCATAGTTTCCTTTGATTGAACACTAGTATGTAGGTTCGATAGTCGCTATGCTTAAGACCGTTAGAAGTCGAGTGTTCCGACACCCGCGAGATATAGGAGTTGTATGTCTACTCATATCAGAAACACTAGAGATGATGGACGGGTGATTGTAGATACCCGTCTATCGATGGTTTAATTAGAAACATGTGGTACTTTTGTGTCAAGCGTTTGAACGTACCACACATATGCACGGACTATGGGACCGGTAAGTCCCGGTATCCGATTGATGCGAGCAGGTCCGACAGCTCTCTGTCTTGGAAACGTTATCCCATGGGCACATGAGGGTAGTTGCGTGAGTCCCAGTAGTGGTAAACCTTTACCCTGAGGCTTTGGGACTCGGGAGCCACTCGCAGAGAAAGGAGAAAGGATTGGGGTGTGTTGGCATTTCCAACCATTCCGTATGTATGGGTTTTCCCTGGCCACGTAGTAAATTCGGTTCGAACTGTCCGCTTCTCGCGGTTAATGAGACTGCTTGACCGATGTATGACATATTATGAAGTGAACTTGGAAGGATGAAATCTTTGTATGGAATAATTGTATTGAAAAACTTGGTTGTCTAGTTAGGCTCACCTAGAATGGATAGTTAAAGGAATTAAAATCAAAATGGATAAACTAGAAATCAGCTTAGTCGCTTTTGGCAAAAGAACCCCACCAGCCAAATAGCCTCTCATTTTAGGAGTCGGTGATGTAGTGATCACCAGTCGGGTAAGTCTTGTTGAGTATAATTAGTATACTCAGCCTTGCTTGTGGCTAAATTTTCAGGACCATCCCCTCAGGAGGTAGCTGCCTCTATGGCTTGGGCCTCCCAGCTTCCTCCTGGTTACAGCATCGAGTGGGAGCCGACCTCTCCCGAGGATCGTGAGGAGTAGCGTCACGGTCGACTTCATCGTGACGATACTACGGATCATCGCTAGTATCTCGTTTACTTTCCGCTGCATGAACTCGAACTATTTTATTTATCATTTCAATTTGGTTGTAATAACTCTGAGACTTGTCGTAATATAAATTGTGGAATGATGTGATCTTTGGAACTCACCTTCGAGTGAGCGTATGGACGGACGATCTTCAGTTGCAGTTAGTCGAGCTCGACTCGACGGTCGTATCCGCACTCGGGAACATTTTCGTGTATTAGCACCAATGGAAGGTGAAATATACTTAAGTGGGCCCATTTCTCGGGTAAGATCGGACAAGATTTATCCTATATAACAATATTTACCCTACCTGAGCTAGGTCCTAAAGGCCTATGGGATAAACATAAACTACCATAAGTAGAAGGGTACTCTGAGAGGCTAGAAACAAGTGGTATGGTTATTTTCCATATCTTTCCTTGATAACATTAGATACTAGGCAAAATTTGTCGTGGGGCACCACGATAACATTGAATATGTTGATGCACACACCACCACAGAAGCTCAAATTTTCTAGGTACCATTGCAAAAACTCTTTCATTTGCCATAGAACGCCACATCCTTTAAAATATGAATTTCACAGATATGAGGAGACAAGGTAGTAAATACCATTTGCGCTCTCCGCTGAAGTAAGGTATGCATGTTAGGCTGTCGTCTTCTCCCCTCCTCTTCTTCATAAGCACCTTGGCGACGTTTGTGGACTCCAACTGCGATATTCGAGCCTCCCAACAACGCCATGGGGTTGAAGGTGAGTGACACATGGAAATTCAGAGGTGTGCTCAGGGCTAGATAGCATAGAGCTCCAATATCTTCAAAACTAATACTAGCCCCAACAATAAATGTGCTGCTCCTCTACCGCTCTAGCCGTCTCCGCATGTCCTCCATGTCTCTTCTCTATTTTTCTTAGGAGATTTACTGGTTGGTCTGATATTTGTTGGGAGGAAGTGATTGCCATGTGTGATTCCGTTCTGATGGTTGCTCCTTGGATCAGATAGCAAGTGTTGTCTTGGCTTCGATAGAGCTGGCTAGGCTATCCTACCATGGTGCCGCGTGGTAGGCCACATCACCGACTGCCACCTGACGTCAATTGATGCCGCGATGCACGGATCAACGAGCCATAAACCGAATCTAGATCTCTTCCGATGGGTGTAGCATTGACATCCGTGGGAGCTGCTGTCAAGAGGAAGTGAAGGTGCTTCGGATGGGTGGAGGAGTCGCGTACTGTTAGGTTGATCTCCACTAGTTGGCCCAAAGGCTGAGCCCTTCACTCGCATCCTGATCAAGGATGCCTAGCTCAATAAATTGCTGGTGGGCCCCATCGCGCAGCGCCATAAAGAGGGAGGTGGGTGCAGGACACAGAGAACGAGGTTCACCATCACAGTGACTACCCTACTTCCAAACCCTAGTACAATCGAAAGGGAGGCGCTGAATGGGAAGCTCCACTGGGCCACCTCTACACCGACCGTCGCTACCTGTGCGCAGCCTCCACCGACGAGCGTGATCTCGCGGCGCCATTTCCGACTAACAGAAGTTCAGGTATGTTTCACAGAAAGTTAATATGTAAATATCCCGACTGATCTGTTCCTAGTCGATCCTAGAGGACTACACGTATTTCATGCGTTGAGGAGAAGATAATGATAATTTAAGCTAGTAGAACCCATTGTGCCAAACCATGGGTATTTTGGGCTTGTTCCTTTCCATCAGGGGGCTGCTGCAGGTCCATAATGTAGTCATATATAGGAGGTTTATGGATGAGCATTGGATGAGTCTTGTAATAATGTAGCACTCTTTGAAGCCATATCCAATGCCCAATAGGCGATATCAGAATTGTCCTTCCCCAAAGCAAGATGATGCCATCCCAGATGCATTTTGATGAGGTCTACACAAGACAATGGCAAACAGAGAGGAGGGAAGAGGGACTTCCCTTAATGAAGTGGATAATTCAAAGAGCCGAGCCAGTTTTTACGCACTCCCTGGCACCCTGAGTCTCCGACACAATAAAATAGAGAAAATGTATGGTAGCATTCTAATCTTACTCAATTTACGCACAGTAAATATGATATAATAAGAGATAAAATGCTGCTTCAATTCTTTGTAATGCCTATATATCGGAGTGTTGGCCCTGATGCGCACCACCTTTTGAGACACAAGCTCGCCATGGCCATTGATTGTTCTAACCCCCGAGATAGGACAATAAAACATTTTTACAATGGAAAGGAAAGGTTTAATGAGCAAATGATATACTTTAATGAAAGGGAAATCTAATGAGCAGTCGCCTTGATTGACGAACACAACGAAATAAATCGACTCATCTAGATTCTAGATGCAACGACTGTAAGTCTGTAAAGAACAGGAGAGCAGAATCAAGTACATGCATGGTAGCAACGAATTACCTGTGACGAGGCAGACCCAATGTTGTTTGCACGCATCTCTCGCCGTAGCATATCCGCTGTCGAGCGGTGGTCGTCGGAGTCGTCCGTCCCAATGAGGCCTGGTTCAGCTGGGTTCACGGCCGCATGGCGTACCCAGTTGAGCATCCCCTCCAGCCTCTCAGCACTGAGGCATTCAGCTGCGAACATGTGGCGCCGCAGCCAGACCGCGGTGTTGAGGTAGCCGCGGGGATCGTAGTTCTTCATCCCCGCTTCAGCTGGGTTCTTCGCCACCTGACGCACCGCGTTGAGCATCCCAACGAACGGGTCTCTCTTCCTCTTCAGGTCCTTGGTCAGCGACGACAGGAACTTGTCCTTCCCCGAGCCCGAGCGCCGGGACCGGCCGCCATTGCTGCCGCTGCTCTCGACCTCCTTGTGGACCTCTAGTGGTTTAGCCAAGGTCTGATCGAGGAGGTCGAGGTACTTACGATACAGAATTTTGACGGCCGTGCCAGCGGCAGTGTCAAGTCCGACGGCCTCGGCGACGGCCGCCCAGGACGCGACGCCGGCGAACCCGCCGTGAGCGCGCACGGCGAGGAGCACGCGGAGAAGCTCCACCTCGCTGCCATCCCCGAGCGGAGGCGGCGGGATCGGGTAGCGTGAGGCCGCCTCGGGGTCCCGCGCCTCGGCGAGGAAGGTCGCGAGCACGCGGTCGAACAGGGCGGGCGCGCGCGCGTCCGTGCGCTCGGCGTCCCGGATCTCCAGCCTGGTGAGGAACCCACGAGCTAGGAGCTCGCCTACGACGCCGAGCACGGCGACTAGCGTGACGGATGGGACGCGTACCGGCTGCGGCGATGGCGGCGCCGCCGCCGCTGGCGAGGCGGAAGCGGCCTGGGTCGGCTCGAGGCCAGGGCTTAGGCCCGAGGCGTTTGATTTGAACGCGGCCGCGGAGGAATCAGAAATCGAGGGAGGCGGGGCAGGACTTCCTACCATTTTTGCTTCGAGCCCCTTCGGCTTGGGAGAAAAGGAACTCGTATGCTCCTCCTAACTTTTTTTTTGGGAGAGGAGAAGTTTTTAGGAGGAGAATGGCTTTTGGCCTTGAATCTTGGGCTTCATCCTTTCAATGGTGTGGTGAATCTTGGGCTTCATCCTTTCAATGGTGTGGAACTCCAAATCTTGGCCTTCATCTATTCAATGGCGTGAAACTTCGCCCTACTTGTACAAACCCTAGATTTGTTTTGGTGAAGGAGAGGGGAAAGGGGAGAGAAGGAAGAAGATGGATGGAGGCTTAGGCAAGTCTAAACCTTTGTGAGGCGGACCACCTAACATCCATGTTTTTAATGATGTGGGCTGCATAACGTCAATGACAATATCCAACAGCTTGTGAGCTGTCATAATTAATTGCTATAGATAGGTAAAAAATATTTACCTATGAAAAAAGATATAGAAGAACTAAGAGACAACTCAGATTTCAAAAGTTAACTATATATGTATAGCCATTATTGTTTTTTTCCTCACCGTAATAGATTTATTTGGCTACTTAATATGTTTATGGTTGGGGTATAATATCAAAACATGTGAACAAAGCAAGTCCTCGATGCTTCTCATTTTCCTTTTACTATCCATCATTTTTCTTCCCTATTCAACTCTTTATATGTGCTTACAAAAACTTTCGAATTGAAACTTAAACTATCTGACAACTAACAAATAAAACATTGACCGGGAGTTGTGCCAAATACTAGCATATTTTGTATTTATTAGATTTTACAAGGTGGACCACTTTAGAACACGAGTTCAATCGGAGATTATAGCCGGCCAAACGAATCTAGTAGTCAGAATCACCAGTGCAAACACCCTCTTCCATCTCCTGTCCCACAGCCAAAAATACACTGGGGCCGCGGATCGACGTAAAATGGCAGAGTAGAGGGGCAAAAAGAAAAAAAAAATCGCAGAACCGATGTTTCGGCAAGGTCTCTGCCAGTCTGGCTGCGTCGGAAATGCACGCGTTCAAAAACGTTTCTGTCTTTTGCCGTTCCTCAACTCTAACCTCCGGGGGGCGTGTCGAGCTGTGTCCGCCGTCGTCACCTCTCACATTCTCGTATCGTATTCCTGCACGTAGAGCTGCACGGCCGCACCCTCCGCCTTTCGCGTCCTCCTCGGCCTCCAACCCTGGTGTCTGCTCCCCTCCCCTGGCTCCTCATGGTACGGGTTCCTTCGGCAGCAATTTTTTTTAATTCCTCAGTTTGGTTTCTATTACTTTGTCCTGATCTGTAACAAATGTGTGTGAAATTGTGAATCCTTTTTTTTTCTGATTCTTTGAATCTTTGTGTCTAATTTTGTTGCATTTTGATTTCTTCTGATGTTTGCAGCTATTGCTTGCGAGATGCTCGACAGAGCCGAGCCAAGCCAGCATAGCTCGTTAAAATAACGAGCTGCACCGAGCCAAGCCGGCTCGGCTCGCTCGTTATCCACCCCTAGTCCCGCTGTTATCTTCCGTCGCCTTGTGCCGCCACCGTCGTTGTTGCCATTGGCTCCCCTGCCCCGTGACATTGGCCCGACCACCGTCGCCCGGGCCACCGGCGACCTCGCCGCCCTCGCGCCCACCACCACCATCGAGCTGGCCTGCTGCTGCCGGCCTTCCTTCTAAGGCTGGCGATATGAAGCCGATCTCTGGCCCCTAAGGGATAAGTGGAGCCTGTAGGTGGCGAGGTGAGCTCGCAGAGGAAGAAGGGAGAGACGGAGAGGAAGGAGGAAAGAGGGTTGTTGTGTAGGAAGAAGGCGCCGTCCGATCTAGGGGTCATACGTCGCCCGCCCGGCCCTATATTAGCGTATTAAAAAAAGACGATGATCTAATGACAAAGTCCCGTAAATAGTAACAAAATTGAAAACAACACACATAGAGTTAGGCCTCACACATGCCCCTTACATAGGGCCCATTTGTCATACCAAGAGGTGTAGAGAAAAAATGGTGAAAGAAAATTGTTCCAGCCTCGGTAATATTTTTATTTGTCACCATGCGTTCTCCCTTATCTGTTGTTGTACGTACAGAAATCTTTCCTCCAATCAAAATTATATAATCACCAAATGATCTAGTTTGCCAGAACTAGAAGACCGTGTATATTTTTTTCTTTAGCATTTGAAATTTAGCATCTAATCAAGTTTCAAATATTAATCACATAACGATGTAGTTTGCCAAGATTGTAAGATTGTGCATCCCTACCGCTGCGGCGCAACACATGATTTGCCATTTGTGTATGTTGTTCAGACGCATGTCAAGTACTCGACAAAATTACCCATGGGTGTTTTATTTTTTTTAACCTCATTCTACTTGTCACAAATCTTGACAAACAGCAACTTGGTCATGCTTGGAGCACTAAAGTGTTTAACATTTTTTGCGTTGATGTAAGCATTGATGGCAGGGAAGTTAATCCCTGAGCACCACTTCGTGCTGGTGCTTTCAAAGCTCACAATTTTTTTTGCATCAAATCTTTTAGAATTGAGCTTCCCCCCTTCCAAGTTTGGTTGAGTATAAACATGTCATATTTCTTTTATAACTGTAGTTGGTTTGTGGTATAAGGTTATAAATTTATTTATATAATTCCATTAATATCTCCTATTTATTTCAGTGTATGAAAATGAAGTAAGCAAGAGAGTTCTACAATGCTTGGAAAAAGAGAGATCCGTCCATTTCCAAAGATCCAATGGTGGTAAAATAGGCGGTACCAGGAGGTACCGAGAGGTACCCAAAGAAAGATACTTGGAGGTACTAACTAAATCTGTTTTTTATTAAAAATGAATATTTAGCTAAATATTCAACCAGATCAACGGCTAGCATTAATCAGTCATAAAAGTACCGCGTTGTACCTTCTGGTACATTCCAAGCATTATAAAACTCCTCAAAATTTAAAGGTAAATCACTGAGCACATTAAGGATTATGGGCCATGCTCAACCATGGGACCATATCCTTACACGACCTTGTTATTGAATAAAATTAGGATCAGTTATTTCTCTGAAAATTCAAGGTTAAAAAAATCTATAGGATAGAGTGTTTATTATAAAAGGACATCGATCTTTTTTTCTTACTACTATGAAGAATAAGAACTCTGATAATAGGGATATAAAATTAATGTTGCTTTACTTTGAGAGATGATTGGATTTGATTGCTCTATGTATGTTGGGAATTAATTTATGAATCATCTGGACGTGTATATACAATATTCTTTCATTGATTGCTCTATCTAAATAATTATTATATAATCAGTAATAAATATTATTAGTATGTATATTGGGATATACGCATGATATACATGGGCTATGAATATTTTTTGGAGTAACTTATACCTATAAATTTCCTCTGTTATCCTACATTGCATACGACGTCCAAGTCTTTTGGTACATGAATATACATTTTTTACTATAATTTTTAAAACACTTGTTAAATTGTTCGATATAGATAATTACAGACAGAGTAATTTATTTGGCTGTTGAATGATTTTAATGGGTGTGATAATATAAGTTATTGGTGACTGAATAAAAACTTGTTATTTAATAGTTTTTTTTAAAGAAATGAGTACTCACAACATACGCATCTTGCTATAAATATAATCGATGTTTACTAGATTTTATAAACATATATTCTTGTTTACTTTGTTTATTGAAAACTCGTGCTTGTGGAATGTGTATCTCTACTAGCATAATAAACATGCAAAAGAATCATCATTTAGAGACCGGAATGAGTTGTGATTTCTGTGCTGCAAAACATGCAAAGACCCTCTGTTGTAGTGTATTTC
The DNA here is from genome assembly GCA_015342445.1 of Digitaria exilis. Lineage (NCBI taxonomy): Eukaryota > Viridiplantae > Streptophyta > Magnoliopsida > Poales > Poaceae > Digitaria > Digitaria exilis. The sequence goes on along the minus strand of JACEFO010002219.1, from coordinate 885,107 downwards.
TGAGCATATATGAATTTCATAGGTGGCTAGGGCCAAAAGCCCAATAGGTCAATGTATGAATTCCATAGGTAGTGGATGAGCTCCATGAACAGACAAATATGTAAAGTAGGAGTATCTCTGAGCAAATTAAATATGGTACGTCAACCAACACGTACAATTCTCCGTCACTAGTCTTGGGGTTACCCTTGATCGCTCAAGGCTCGAAGCACAAAGTTGAGACCATAGTCTTCGCCTGGTTAGTTGTGTGACACCTACATTCTAAAAAATACAAAAAACTCTCAGAAAAGTTTTTATGACACAATGACACTACTGGGCTAGACATACAACAAGATGGATCAGTTGCTGCCTGATGGGCACTGGAAAGGGTGACATGTACATATGCTTCTATGGCATATATACTACTTTTATTGTTAAATATATAAAACTGTTACTTTTCTTTTTCATTTGTTTGACTATTCACCCTTCCTATAAATATTTATTTTCTGCTGATTTGTTTAACTTCTGAATCGAAACTCTCCAGGAAAACAAACAAGAACATACCAGACGCCAGCCTACTCCCTTGTGTAAGGCAATCAGGAAAACGTAAATGGGACCAAAATTTACAAGATCAAAACCACATAAACTGGTTGAGTATATCTGCATCTCATAACAAAAAGAGAAGAAAAACTTGTTTAAGGAAGGGCCGTGCGGCGTGGAGACGCACAAAAAAGGCATCGTCGCTCGCATATCGTGAGCATGAAGGCGTGATGGGAAATGGCTGCGTTATTGCCATAGCCGAGGTCAGGCTGCCACTCCGAGAACGAAAACAATGCGACTACGCAAGGCATGGAGAACGTAGTAGCTGGCATCGGCCCATCGCTGCTGGCCTGCTGCTGGACTTGAACACTAGCATTGCCGGCTAGGAAGAGATTACTAATCCCATTACCAATACCAAAAATCTTTTGGTAGTCTCCAAAACTTACCTCCCTCTTATTCATATGTAGGTAAGTCACTCTCTTACCTAAAGGTTTTTGTAGTCTGCTGCAGCACCTATTAGCAAAACCAAAAAACTAGCTATTGGTAATGGAAAGAGAAAATATTTTGGTAAGGTTGGATGAGTAATCTGCTGGTGATGCTCTAAGGCCTTTTCGGAGGGGCAGGCGAGGGTTGATAGGGATTAGATCCCCTACAAGAGCAGGGCTTATGGTTCAGCCGGCATGCGGACGTCTCAGCCCTCCAGCTCATCAGCGGCTAGTGGCGGCCCCATGGTTATTATTGTTGCATGCATTTCAGAACCTTGGACAACGAATGAGAGAGGAGAAAATCGCCCATGCGGTCCCACAAATGTGCTTTCGCCCGCTCGCTGCTAGCGTTTCGTGACTTAGTCGCTTTACTCTCTCTCCTCCACATCGGCATTGCACCCGCTTTTCGCCACCCATAATACTTGCTCTAAGGCAAAATTCCCTACAATCCCCTCCAATAATCCCCCTCAATCTCCTTGGAAAGGGTATTAACTGAACAAAGCCCTAAAGAGGAGGAGAATGGGCTCTCGGCAACACCCTCATCCCATTGTTTTTTTTTCTTTGAACAAACTCATCCCATTGTATGGACTACGCAAAAGATAGGCACAGATCTTAATCTTGTACAATAAACCGGACATATATGCAGCTTGGCTTTACCATGGAATTGTTGTTTTGCAACTTACCTGTTACCTGAACTCAGGCTTCCAAAGATCAAATGCTACACTACATGAGTGTATGCTGGCTTATAGAATAAGCTGAAAAAGAAACGATGACTCGCGAACATCGTTGGGCAGAGCAATAATTCTTACTTCAATACAGTGTCATATAATAAAATTTAGTGTAACCATATCAAGCTGAACTATTGCATTCAGAAACTCATATAAGAGTAAAACTACCTCCTTTAAGGTAGCCTAAATGTCAACACAATAGCATCAAAATCAGAACAACAAAGGTGTAAAAACCGCCATATTCGCAAAACATAAGTCTCAACGAGATGCCCAAATTAAGACTACCATCTCCAATCACCAATTCGGTGAGTATAATCCTAATTCCTAACAACGTTGGTTTGAGTTCCATAGGAAGCAACATCTGATCTGTGTTGCTACTGGTACACGATAAGCAGTGACCATGTACCATAATCATACAGAGCCTAATAGTTTCTCCGGGTTCTGGAAGTAGCAGAGCTGGAGCTACTACTTTGACCACGACCTTGATGAAGGTATAGAAAGCCAGGCTCTACAGAACCGTCATCACTATCTGGAGAGTTCGGAGCGAGGCGATTCTGGTAGGCCCTTCGCCAAACTTGGAAAACGTTATGGTAGTAGCTCACAAGGCCTTCTCTGCCTTTGGTACGGAAGACAGAAAGCAGCTTGTCCCACAAGTTGTACCTGGATTTGGATGGAATCAGGTTCTCCTGGATAGTGGTATTGAACTTCCTCTCTTCATCCTTTGTCCATGTTAGTGCCAAATCTTCACCCATGTGATGAAACCCCATTTCATAAAAGGCTGATCCCAGCTCACGCTTCAGTTCAATCTTTTTCTCTGCCACATGAAACCTGACACAGGCAATGGAACCCTGGAATTGACAGTTGCAGTCATCTTGCCTTCCCTTGCCAATGGAACCAATATCAAGGTCTTCACTAGCTTTTGGAAGCAGAATAGGTTCTCCAAGAAATTTCAAAGCGTGTGGATCATCATAAGGCAATGAAGGCTTCCCTTTCCATTCTGGAATGTCTGCTTGGCCACTGTGACGAATTGGTGGAGGAGAAATCCTGTCAATGTTCTGAAAACGCCGGTATCACATCATCCCATTCATTCCCCTACAGAGAAAAGCATAAGTATTTATAGGCCAACTGAATTGCACGGTATAAATCTTGTATTTAATGATAGTAACTTAGTAAGTCAGAAGCATAGGTTAAGTGGCATAGTACAGAACAAAATCCACTGCATCGTCTACAGGAAGTAATAAAACTAGGAAAGGTTGAACAAACAATCCAGGATTGAAGTAGCATTATACTTGGGTGCAAGCGGATTTCTTAGGCCTTAGGCATGTCCTTAGTCCTAGCCTCCTAGGTTGCTCTAGTCTGCCTTTGGCACTGTGCTTTCCTTCCCCCCTCTTTGACTTGCTAGATTTTTTTTGTTGGTGGTTATATCTTAAGCTTTGTCTGACTTTTGCTGAATATGGTATGACACTTCTCTCTCTTAATGAAAAACGTGCTATGCACATCTTAAAACTAATAAAACCAGGAAAGGTTGAACGTAATACACAATCCACCAACAATAGGGTTTAGAATGCAGCCGATTCAGATGGGAAGCTGGACTATGCCAGTTCACACCCATGGATCCCATGTCATTCCAACTTCAATAGGAATGTTATATTAGTGTCCAATTACCAACTTCATAGCACTACAAATACTTCAAAATTCACGTGTGTGTATTATGATGTTTCCCTGGATAATTTTGAATGTTTAATGTCTTCCATTTATTACCTAAATCCACATATCAATTTAAAATACACCAAAAAAATAAATTTTACAAATAGTACATTCCCAAAGCACAGTGATGGGTCAAAAACAAGCAAACAAAATGTACCATCATAACACAATGTAGGGTATGATGACCATAGCAAGCACTGCAGTGCAGCAGTTGCAATTCCGTGCTTGTTTGAGGTCTAATGTTATCGTTATATCAAAATTTTGACTATCAGAAAAAAAAATCTGCAATTCAAATATTTCATATCTTGAAATGCATTAAAACTTGAAAAGTAAACCTAAAAAACTGACGACAAAGTTTGACAGTAAATCAATAGGGCCACGATGGCATGTTTCTAGTACATTATGAAGGAGTACATGATCTTTTTGAAATGTTAACAAACTTAGAATAGCTGCAATCTTGCAAGGGGCATTATTATGGATAAACAGGTGGGTATCCTTTGACAACCAGATAGAAAAGTGGAGTTTATTTGTTATTTCAATAAAAGCAAACATGGACCTAGGAGAGTATGTATCCATGCCCATAAGTTCTAGAGCGATAAACATAGCAAATATCCTAAACATGGACAGATATTATATACGAGTGTTAGTCCTGCAGTTGCAGTGTGCGGTGTGTCATTCCTACGACGCATAAATTTTACCCTCGCAGTTGTACTAGACCACATCAGCACACTCAAAACGCAAGCAAACAGTGCTGAAGGTCACATTTCTGGTGAGACAACAAATTGAAGATCTAATCTGTTAATGCTAGTATAACTGAACATTCTGAAAGGAATATAGACTCTTCTGGAATATATATGCAATTATACACCAGCAGCACATAATCAAGTATATCCAAAAGCAAATTTTCATCCAAAGACCAAAATATTGATGCAACGATGAATGAATTACCTGAGATGAGAGCGACCCACTGCGGCAATCTTTGTTTAAAAACATATGGTCCCGAAGCATAAGCGCTGTGAAGATGTGGGAGTCCCTCTCCCTCTTTCTTCCAGTGACCCCCGGTCCATCAGGATTCTTCGCCACAAGGCGCACCCAGTTGAGCATCCCCACGAGCGGATCCCTCTTCCGCTTCAGCTGCGCAGATCCAGCGGTCGTGGGGCCCTTGGCCGGCGCCACGAACCTGTCCTCCTCGGAGCCCAAGCGCCGGTCGGCATTGCCGCTGCTCTCTACCTCCTGGTCGCCTCGGGGCTTACCGATGCTATGCTCAAGGAGCGCAAGGTACTTACAGTACAGAAGCTTGACGACGACCGCATCGGCAGATGGGTCAAGGCCGGCGGCCTCGGCGATGGCCGACCATGACGCGACGGCGGCGAACCCGCCGTGAGCGCGCACGGCGAGGAACATGCGGAGAAGCTCCACCTTGCGCCCGTCCGCAAGCGCTAGCGGCGGAAGGGAAGGTGCCCCCGCGGCGGCAAGGAAGGCCGCGAGTACGCCGTCGAACAGGCCAGCCACGCGCGCGCCCGTGAGCTCCGCCGCCTCCGGGGTCTCCAGCCCGGCGAGGAATCCGCGAGCGCGGAGCTCTTCCACGACGCCGAGCACGGCGACCACCGGGTCGGACGGGACGTGAGCCTCCGGTGCGGCCGCCTCCGTCGAGGCGAGAGAGCCCACGGCCGGCTCGTGGCCGGGGCTTGGTCCCGAGGCGTTTGATTTGAACGCGAGCGCGGAGGAATTCGAGGGAGGTGTTGGGTCAGAGGGGCCGGCCATTTTTGCTTCGAGCCCCTTCGACTTGGGCGAAAACTCCTCTACTTCTCCTACCTCTGGCATGTTAATGTCGACACTGGAAGAGAGGAATTTTCAAGTGAAGGAGAAATGAGTTGGGTACTCGAAACTTGGCATTCTTCTTTTTTTTTTTGTGACGAGAGGAACTAGTATAATCTATGAGAATAAAACCCTAGATTTATTTTGGGTTATAGAGTGGGAGAAAGGGGAAGGAAGGTAGAGGGACATATGTAGGATTACTAGGCTTCTTGGATGGCGTGACATTGATGGATGAGTTGTGAAATCTTAACTGTTGTGAGTTGTCATGCTTTAAAAATTGTTTATATTTATAGTAATTATGAAAAATGCTATAACATATAAAAAATTATACAGATACATTACAGATTAAAAAATATCCCAGCACATTGAAGATCAATTCGGGTGGTGTCTTTGATCCAAGCTCTTGATAGCATCTTTAGGTGTTATTATTCATGACCATTTGGGCCAACCATTGCTAATAGCCTGGTGCATGCTTTTTTTTTAGAAAAAGCGCATGCTGTTTCATTACAGGAATGCGGAGGAAGTATAGGCGGCCGCTTGCCTTGATGGCGTTCGGCTGGTGGGTAGATGGCCAGAGAAGAAAGTGATTTTGGAGGCGGATTGTGTAGTACTGGTGGATAAATTATAGTCTAGGAGCTGGACTAGTCTTTGATAGCGTGGTTGGTGCAGGATATCAAGGAGAAAGGGAGTCAGCCGCACGACTTTTATGTACTTAGTTAAGTGTCGAAGAGAGCAAAATAAAATAGAGCATGAACTTGCCCGGTTAGCGAGTAAATCATATCAAGTCGTGTATCTTTTTCAGTTATCTCTGGTTGTCCAGGTAGTTCCTTCGGAAGAGTTGTAACGCTAGTTGATTATTAATAATAGAAGGCTGGAGCGATTCCAAAAATCCAACGCATCCACTGCTGTTGCCTAACCAACGCGACGACTGCTCACGTGTCCCTACCCCTTCTCCTTTTCACTGCCGGCCCACCACAAAAGCTTATCCCCTCCCTGTTGGCGACCAACACTTTCTTCTCTCTTTCTCCAAACGAAAAAAATTACTCCTCTTAACTATAAGCAAAGTCCACATGACTCCTAAACTATTTTTTGGTTTATTTTTTCCCTAAACTATATCATTTGACCTATTTTATCACCTAATGCAATTTGTCTTTCTTATTTTTTCATGTGCAAGTGTCATATTACAATCAAATTTTGAAAGATGATAGGAGACATCATAATGCATGATAGAAAAATATAAAATAATTTTTATTATTATTTTGATGGTGGTAAGATATTTAATATTTAACTAATCCCTAGGACAAGACATTATACAAAAAAATCATAATATATTTTTTTTGACATACATTTAGTGTTCACGAAATATTGTGTAGTACTTTTTATGATGTTTCAACAACTATTTATATGATGTTTCATCTGTAATCTGTAATGTTGCGACTCACGAGCGGCGGCGAGCTCTAGGTCGACGGCGAGAGATCTGGGGGCGGGGAGCCCTCACGGTATTGCAGTATAATTTTTTACGCTTCGGTCCCTCCTGCATCGCATCTGGATCTGTTGCCTCTTTTGCGCAACAGGCCAGGAGTCCCCTCCAACCAACGACGTCGTTCGCATACTGAGCGCAAGTACTACTTGGCCATGGAGAAAGATCGTGGGGGTCGGTATGCCACCGTGCCGTTGAAGATATGGAGCCACAGTACTACCAATTGACATCGTCGTCGAGCCGCAGCGTTGTAGGGCTCCGTCCTATCCCAGCCCCTCCTACTACCAGTGTCACCACACCTCTGCCCTGAGCGCGAGTGCGTGGCTGTGGAGGAAGTACTCGAAGGTTCGTCTTGTTGCTGTTTTTCTCATTCCGATTAGAGATCGGATTGTATCGACCTGTCATTAGTCGGGATGAGGTTCTCACTGCACCTTTTCAGGATGCAGCACGGACGCTCGTGATCAAACCACCACCATTGGTGCCACCCCCACCGGCGCAGTGGCGCCACTCATGCTGCCGCTCCGTCATATCTACTCTCGGTCTGAGTCCGCACATATTGCCGCAAGCTCTTTAGCTGCACCATCACCATCCCTGGCTCCTCGTCCTCTGGCTCCTCGTTCTACTGAACATGCCGACAAGAAGTTGTTGATTTTGTATACTCATGCGACTACGCTTCGGTCATGTATCATGTGTCCTACCACGTCCACCTCAACCTCAGCTACTTCGCCACTAGGGGGCTATTATCTGCATGGGCTACTCCAATCGAAGTATTTGCACCAGCATTCCGACTAATTGAGATTATCTCCATTGTTCTCAGTATGTCCATTAGGTCTTCTTCAATGGTGGACTAGCTCTTTGCTAGCTCTTAAATTGTTTAATCCATGAACAATGCTAAAACAATACAAAAGTAGGTTAGCCTTTTGCAATTAGGTTGGTTCTTTGCTAGCTCTTAGCCGTCTCATATTCATAATATGATACGGCTAAGAGCTAGCAAAGAGCCAACCCAATCGCAAAGAGTCAACTCACTTTTGTACTATTTTGGTATTATTCATGGATTAAACAATTTAAGAGCTAGCAAAGAGCCAACAATTAGAGAAGGCCTTAGTGTTGCTATTGCTACAAGTGTCGGGGATTTTGGTGTATATTAGGATATGGTTAGTTTAGGATTCACTATAATATTCGGATGATTTTTCTTTATCTCTAGGAAAGTCTACTTGTCCTTCCAGCTATATACTCCTATATATAAATGCTCAATGCAATACGATCCACGTATTATATAAGCCATATACGATCCACGCATTGTACATAACGTATTACGTATTTTACGCGTAATGGAAACGATCGCGCGTTCCTTCAAGCCTACATGAGACTCGGGCACCTGGACAACGAAAGCGAATTTCCCATAGACAGCCGTTCCATTTTTTTTCAAATTACACAGTACAGACGCAGACGCTCACATCCACGCACGCGCACTTGTCCCTACAAACATACGCACGCAACCCTACCCCTATAAGCACCTCCGAAAGACTGGGCCGGCAAATCCTCCAAATTTACGAAGTCACCATAGGCGTTGGAATTACGTACGCTTACAACACATTTACATGGTTACCAATGTTATTAACGGACGTCCCAAAAAAGATGTTTGGCTGCACCACGCTATTTACATTTCTGTTGCGATGCAGCCGACTGTATACCACTGTTCCCAATCCCTCCTCTACAACAGGTCAGCAAGACTGCAACTCTGCATACAGCTAAACGAATCTCGAACTCATTCCAATTGAGTGCCATGATGCGCCTGGAAGCATAGCGCTGGGGTGCCATAACCCAACTCTGCCAAAACGAATCCAGCAGACATCCAACTCGGCCAATCCTGGTATGGAACCATCGTACATAAACTTCCAAATTGCTACCTGAAGTGAAGGACGTGGAAAAAACACCGTACCGTGCTGTGATCACCCTTGTTCCTTAGCTAGTTTCCCTTGGTTCTGACCTGGGCAAGGAGTCTTGCCTCGTTAACTCATAGTTTGACTCTGGACTGCGGCTCCTTGTATTCACACGCATTGAGCACAGGAAGAAAAATGAGGAAGTGTAAATAGTTATGTGCCACATGCTGCAAGAGAGGAAAATTCTGTTAATTATCAGGTGCTAAATAACAATAACCTCGAAAAGTAGCTGTGAAACGGATTGCGAGAAACAAATAATAGTGATCATGGTAGAGCCGCATCTTAGTTCTTCGATGGCAACCTAGGCCCCACCCTGGCGCGAGTGCACTCCAAAACAGCTGCTCGATCTCCCTCGGGACGACCTACTGGCATGGGTCCCTCCCTCCCACTTGAGTAATACAATGCCTAAATGTTAACCAAGGCATGCCATGGGGCCGATTCTTCCCCGCTGGCCAAGTTTTTTTTTTCCTACACGCAGACAATGTGATGGTCTTGTACTCGTCAGCTGTCCAAGATCACCGCCTAATCAAAGAGATTTTGCAATGTCCCTACTACAGGCTTAACCACCAACTTGGGGCAAAGTGCCTTGCAGTACCTATTCACTGTGATGTGAAGCGCACCATCCAGCTCCAGGCACTGCAGAAAAAGATTTCCTATGTGCAGCTACAGGCCCTATTACAGTGCAATTTTTCTACAGTAACTACAAGTTTGGGAACTCTTACACAGTGGAGTTGACAGACAGCTCATATGACTGGTAATAATTGCTCGCTCTCTAACCTGTTTGCCTCTTAACGGGAAACATGCTCGGCAGTTTCTCTAAACAAATATTAGGAGAAACTAGCCTATCAACCCGTGCTCCGCACGGGGTAATTAGAATTCACATAATTATTACACGCTCACTTTCATCTATTAAATATTTGACCAATATCTATTTAGCATTTTCTAGTTGTAATAGGTTTAGTTAGTAACATTGTTTTTTTATTTTTTTTATCGCACATCCATATGTGTTTGATATTTATTTAATTGAACTTTTCGTTTGCGCTATGTGAACAAAATAAAAATCAGTGATCTTACCTCTACTGTCATATGTGACACACGGTATATATAGGATTTTTATATATAGAAAATAACATAAATAATATATTAAAAATGGTAGAGACATGGATTAAGATTAGGGGGTTTATTTGACTTTTTTTTAATAATAGCATAGCTAGATAATAATTTACATAAAGATTAGGAGGTTACTTTAAGTTTTATATATAAGGGAAGAGGTGGGTAATTTAGATATATGTTTAGGGGGTTATTTTAGCCCATTTTCATAATGACGGATGGGTAAGTTAATAGAAAAGATAATTTACCTAATAACTATTATGATTATGCTGTTGAATTAATGGCAGGATGTTTCTGATTTTTATGAGAAATTTTATGATTTTTCTATTTTTTTAGAGTATCCACCAAGGATCCTTGGTGGTTTCACATGTTGTCTTCAAAGTGCGCCTCCAATTAGTAAAAAATTATCCATTATCCAATGATGTCATTATTAAAAGTTACCTCTGAATCTGAATCTAAATTATATGATTATAATAAAATCTTAGAGTGCACCAATATAATATTCTAAACTACTATTTCTAGCATTATTAATATATTATTTATGATTTATATAAAAATATTATATTCAAGAGATAGAAATATCAATTTTCATGTTGTTCACATGGTTTAAACAATGTTTAATCAAAGACATATGGAGGTGTGATCCAAAGTGAATAATAACTATTTTCAATATGATTGTTAACTAAATTATATAATTATTCACTTGTCTCACGTACATGCCATCGGCCTAGCAAATTTAAGTGCGGAACAGATGGAGTTCCTGCCAATGGGGTATATTTATATACACACATAAAAGTAGATACGTGCGGAACAGATGGAATTCCTGCCGATGGGATATATACACACACACATAAAAGTAGATACGTATTGATTTGTTAGTTGCATCAGCTACCAGAAATATTAGATTAGTTAGAGAGTATAAAACATGATTGGCCATAGAATATTTTATGGGTAGTTCAGATAAATACATAGGGGCTACTTTAGATTTATTATTTGTAATGGCATAAGTGGGTAATCATTAAATAAAATACATCAATATCCACATAGGATCCTAGGTGGATGTTTTGTTTTTTTTGAGATTTTCTAGGATTTCTCTATTTTTTTAGGCTGTCCACCTAGGATCCTAGGTGACATCACTTGGAGCCTTCAAAAGAAGCCTCCAATTAGTAATAGTAAGATGATGACGGTTCCGCACCTGTGCCATATCCAGTAGTTGCTATTCGATTCCAGCTTCCAGCTCGTACCTGCAAATGATAATGTGATGAAACCCAAAAGTAGAAATATCCAACGGAAGCGTTTGTTCACCATCTCCAGAGTATTCCGGAAGAAAGTCCCAAAGTTTGGCCAACTACACACAAGATGGCAAATGTGTCAGTGGTTAGGACAAGTAAGCTTAATAACAAAGGCACTAGAATAAGATCCAAAAACAGAAAATACATGAATGCGAGGAAGGTTCCTTTAAAGTTTAAAATAAGATACAGTACATAGCGTATGTTATATTTCGTAACACCATGTTTTCCATACAAGTGCATTACCTTTGAGGCACATTAAAATTAATTCGCCAGGACCAGCATATAAATCTTCTTGCTGTAGAGAATTCCAATAGCCATCCCAAAACCAGGCCAAGAGAACCAATCGCGATGACAATGCCAATATTTGCAGACCTGAGGCAATAACTCATTGTCTCAATCAAACACCCTATGTTCACTTAGTATGCTAAAAAAAATTTAACCAGTGATTTGTGTACCTTGTTGCACCAGTTGCAGCTAAAAGAGCCGTGAGGATAAAAACAGCTGTGTGCATTGCTCTTTTTGAAGCTTCGTCGATTGTGGCCATATATATGAATGTACCAACAACAGCCATGAAGGAAAGCCAGAAATCCAAAAACTGGATTCAGATGCAGTATAATGGACAGAAGTGTATCAGAAGAACTATAATTAAAAGTTCAAACAAACAGAATTTTGACACAATCGACAGAACAGGTAAGAAAAATGTACTTAGTCTACCTTGTTTTGGATAGACATGACCACTAGTGATGAATACCAGTACAATGCCCAGCAATCTTTACACTAGAACTCAACAAGTACACAGTAAGTAGCTTACCTGTAATACACGAAAAGATAGAATGCACCAGGTGCCCACATCACATGAATGGTATAGTGCACTGGAAATCCCACTAGATGTGTACAGGATCCATTCTGCAAATGCCTTGGTGGTAAAAAAAAAGGTTAGCATCTGATCAAACAAATCTAGTGCATTATAAAAGATTACATTTTTTATGCAGTACATATTCTGTCATTTGTCAAAGCAGACGTGTGAAGGGATAAAAGCCAGTTGATGAGGTCCTTCACATTTGACATTGACAGATCCAAAGAATTTCACTACCATCTAGGAACAGTACTTTAATAATCAATTTTAGACCTCACAGCTAAAACAAATCTAGCAATGACACTGGTAATTTCAACAGGCACAATGCAATGGCTTGAAAACTATGTTAGTTATCTAATCAAACATACAAAAGTAGTTTTGCCTTGCTGGCACGATTTGGCGGAGATTTCCCTGATATAAAACTGCTCCTCTGAAAAATTTTCGAGGATATCTTTGGTGTCTGGCAGGCACCAGGAGTTCCCGCAGCTTGAGGTTGCTGCCACCTGAGACCATCCTAGGTAGTTTTTGGTTGTTTTTTAGCCATTTTGTTCTTTTCACTGGTGCATCTATAAGCTTTCCTGGTGTTTGTGTGGTGCGGGGTTGTGGTGTCTTGTAAATTCTTTTTAATGCGATGATACACTTTCTCCTGCATGTTGGAGAAAAAACTATCCGGTGTTATGATCATATTTAACCACCCTGCAGTACAGATAGTCGGCACCAATGATGTAGAATCAAGAAAAATTGCTGGTGGTAGCTACAATTCAAGCCTCTGGCGTCCTCTGTGATCGGAGGGTGCCACAAAAGCTGAAGGGGAAGTTCTATAGGACGGCGGTTCGACCGGCGATGTTGTACGGGGCGGAATGTTGGCCTACTAAAAGGCGACATGTCCACCAACTGAGTGTAGCAGAGATGCGGATGTTGCGATGGTCTTGCGGGTACACAAGAAGGGATAGAGTTCGGAATGAAGACATTCGGGAGAAGGTCGGGGTGGCACCCATTGAGGAGAAATTGACCCAACATCGGCTGAGATGGTTTGGACATGTCCAACGAAGGCCCTCGGAGGCGCCGGTGCGTTTTGGGGTCCTAGGGCGGGCCAATAATATAAAGAGAGGTAGAGGTAGACCTAGATTGACTTGGGACGAAGCGATAAACAGAGACCTTAAGGAGTGGAATATTTCCAAGGAGGTAGCTTTCGATAGGAGCGCTTGGAGACTTGCTATCAACGTTCCTGAGCCTTGAGCTTTGTTTCTTGGGTTTCATCTCTAGCCTACCCCAACTCGCTTGGGACTAAAGGCTATGTTGTTGTTGTTGTTGTTGTTGTTGGTAGCTACAATTCAACCCAGTCATTTCATGCCACTATGAAAGTAGATTAAAAGGATACCTTTTGCCGGAGGGCCCAGAAGGCAGGTAAAATAGCTGCAGCATTTGATGCGATTAGAAAGACAGATTGCCAAATGTGCCCTACATAGATGTTACCATGTTATTAGAGTATAAATCTACTACATGAATGCAAAGCATGCATTGCAACTGGTTGAGAAGTAATACTTGTATTGGCAAAGAAGGAACTACATTTGAAAATATATGCAACCTAAATAAACAAACTTGGACACAGACTCCAGCTACATATGCCATAATGTTGGTACATATTTGTTTATTTCTTTCATTTTTCATACTTTAAGTTAGTGTATTTAGCACAGTATGCTTCAACTTGATTTGCAGTGCTAAATCGCAAAATCACTTCAAGAATTTAATAACTATTTGCCAAAAATAAATGTGCGGTCTGAAATTCAGTTCTGTGCCTCTTTGTAAATAGTCTGTCATCAACTATGAATTTTTTTGGTAGATCGTGTTTGGAACTATACGAACTTAAATATGTACCTTACATAAAGTTCAAGTCATGTTGAAGTAGACTGACACTGGGTGAAAGGACATCAACAGTGGGCATAACAAATCTAAAAAAGCTGGACCAATGGTTGAGACACTGTAATGACAACAGAGGTTTGCAAAATTTCTTTAAATGTACTAATGTAGCAAATCCTAAATATTTTAACTATATAAATTTTTATATTAAGAGCTCAATGAATTTTTAACATCCAAAATATTTCAGTGGGAAAAGCATTGACACACATTGTCCCATGGGATTTTTGAAACGATACAAGAAGGTTGTTACCATTAGGGGAAACTAGTTCGTCGCTGCAATCAAACCCACCATGATCACGATCACAGGTGCAGAAGCTGGAAAAGTAAGATGTACTTTTTGCCATATTATACTGGAAATAAAGTATTAAAGAATACATGCAAGAGATAGGAAAATTCACATAATAAAAAGCATCTTTGGAAATCACCTGTAGAATGTCAGCCCACTTTCATCAACTGACGAATGACACACACCTTTCTGGTTGCAGTTTCTGTGGCATCCCTGAAGGGATACAGACATGTACGTCTGCAAACTTGCCGTATCACTTGGATGCTTCACCCCAAAACACCAAGTTCCTTCTTTGGCATAAAATATTGATAGATCCATGACTGAATTCGTGGAATTCTGTAATGAAAAAAATACTGAACCATTGCTGCTGCTTGTCCTACTCGCGTAATAATCCCAGGTATCATTTGATGGTAAGCCACCATATTTCGAGTACAAATCGTAGTTCAATTCTTTATCTGACTTAAGCTGGACATGGATAACTGCACCAGCTGACCCTTGAGGAACATCCAAAAAGAAAAATGTCCATGCAAACTGCTCATGGGATGAGTTGCTTAAAAATTGCTCCAAGTAGAAGTGGCTTTCTTCCAATGATGCCCTTTCATCAGTAGGAACATAGTATGATTCAAAAGGGACAACAGGATTTCTCCTAGGAACTCTCTGCATGCAGGAAGGAATACATGATTAAAAAAAGAATAGATATTTTCAGGCAAATAAAGCAGGTAGTCAGAAAGCAAGCACAAAATCAGTCTTCAATGAAAGTTTGTCTAGCTGCTGTGTATAAAATAACAAGCAATCAGGAAATTACACACATCCTCCCTACATCCTCCTTCCCTCTCTAGTCGGTTGACTTGCTCACATTTTGGCACACTGAGTCAAAACATATCGTGTTTTGAGGGCGGAAAATGCCATTAACTACCTATGAAGGGGAAACAAGCATGCCTAGGCCAGGTTTTACGCACATAACTGTTAAAGACTCTGGGGTATGATTTCCACCTTTCATCTGACAAGTACTCAGAAACTGTTCAGAGCATTGAACTTAATACAGTACAGGAACAAAGGTCCGAAGAACAATGGCACAATTTGAAGAAACTATAACTGAAGACGCACTTTAAGTGCACATCATAGGCTCAGGGAAGCCTAGATGTGAGAGGTGGTGTTGCCCAACTTCCTAAAAAGTTTAGGGATTTGGGTGAAATATTTAGTGCATGAAACCCAACAGAAGCATAATTAGCTTGATAAATACTATAAGGGAACACACAATACCAGTTGGATTATTCCAAACTGCTAGTGAGGAACACAATACTTTAGTCAGTTGACTTTTTATAGCAGTAATACAGACTTACCTGCAGCCCGTATGTCTCCCATGTGCAATTTGTTCCAGTTTTTCCATTCAAGCATCCGGTCAATTGCCACTTCAATGAGAAACACATAGTATCTACAACAGGCGTTGATGATGTACCATTCATCTGTGTTTTATTGAAAGTTTCTATAGCAATATACCAACGTCCAATATTTGGAGATTTCAAAACCAAAGGCTCATGGCTTATATCACCTGAATAGTCATGCAGACCTCTTTGAGGAAAGGCATTATATCGCAGGTAACACATCAAAGATGGCCCTAGAACTCCAAAATTAGCAGCTGTAATTTCAAACTGCAATGCTAGGTTGACTACATCCAAGAAGTAGAACTTCATGTCGCCTTGCCTGACACATAATGAGGCATTGGAAACAGAACAAGTAATTGAGTTTTCCATTCTCATCAAGGCTGTGGTGTTAGATCCAACTTCCTTTTCTACTAAATGGTTCAACGGTGATAGGATATTAATACGCCTATTATGCTCTCTAGTATACCAACTGTTCCCCTTCTGAATGTTCAGATTCAGAAGACTTCTTGAGTTATTATATATTGAAGGTTGAGAACAACCAATCATTTCAACTGTTTGGTTGCAGTAGGGTCCCCAAAATGCTGAAGTGGGGCATCCTCTTACAGTAATGTGAGTGCTCACCAAGTGTGCTTTTCCTCGGCTAATCTGCGAGTATAACCATCACAAACCCAACATTTTTCAACACATTTTTGTGCCAAAAGACAAAAGTAGATAAATATATAGTAAAGACCAGGAGTTCTACAGACATGTCCCGATCTTGATCTAAACATACCATCTTTGATTGTGTTCGAGCAGGGCCAAGGCCATGAAAGTATCCAATGTACCATACCCCTGGAGATATCTACAGAAAACAATCAAGGGTTGGCATCTCAGAAGTCTATAGAATTTCTTAAGGTGGCTTCTGCGCATCAGAAGATAATGATTTTTTAGGGGAATCAGAAGATAATAGTTAGTGGTTCTAATTTGCTCTGAATTTTGCAATCTGTGACTGGAAATCCACCTTTCTCCTTTCTCGTCCGAATAGAATAAACAAAGGGGAATTTTTCCAGAAATTTCTTCCACTTAATGACCGGATCAGGATTGTGACATCCCAGTTCAATTTGGTATTACTGACAATATGTGACATGCTTAACGAATAACGACAAAAAATTGCATCACATGCAATGATTTAGGAAGAAACCATAGTAACTTGCATGAAACCATCACTAGTGAAGTGAGGGCAAAACCCAAAGATAATATGTTTCAGATACTTGGTGTAAAAAAGGATTACAATTTCTTTCCACAAGACAGATTATTACAAAGGATAAACTACTGGAACTAGAAGAAAAAACTGTACTACCTTTGGTGTTCCAGCGTTTTTATGTGTATATTTATGTTTTATGATTAGGTCCAACAACAAGTAATCCTAACATGTCCAGGAGGTGACTATTCTGGACAATGTCAATACTAATCCCAAACTAATTGACTTGAGAAAAGCACAGCACACTATCACAGAGGCAGTATAACAAGATTAAATGCATCACTGAAGTGTCATTAAGACATAAATTCCTACTAGCTGGAATTCTAATTATTGGAAATGTGATCATCCAAATGTCAGCATCGCCATTACAACTCAACAAAGTAATGTGTTGCTACATCAATGATGAAAACACCACATATTTCTCAACAATTCGCCTCGCAAGAAAGATACTGTTTAAGTCACATAGGGACAGTTTACCTGGTCATTTGTCAGCACTATTGTTGTGTTTTTCTGAAAGGGTATGCACTGCGCCAGATTTGACTGATTAATTATGTTGCCAATGCCAAAAGGTCCAGCTGGGAGAATTTTTGATACTGCAATAAAGAACCTTCCTGTCAAAATTAGTTGAATGATTCAGAAAGCTATTTGAGCATTCAAAAATAGGTTTTGAAGATTAATAACAGAGATAAAAGGTAATAAAAGAAAAGGCAACTATTTTCTTTTCTCTACAAAATGTACTGTTCATGTGAATCAAACTGGAAAGGTGAAGCAATGTCATTTGACGAAACATTACCAGTTCACAGAAATAAACGTGCTGCTCAACACCAGCAGGATACAATACAGATGGTAGACGGCCATACAGTTCAAAGCCATCAGACTGGATATTATAGTATTAAGGACCAATAATTTCAAAGATCCAATAGTTTTAAATCAACAAACTTGTTACAGAGATTGTCTTTCTTATTTTCACACTCATTGATTGCAACAAAGTTTTACTAGAACCATGAGAATACATTAGAACACTAATCACAATGTGCTTAAGAATAAAAGTAGTAGGGTATAAATCCTCCATTCAAATTAAAATAGAACAGTTGCAAACTACATATAGCATGCCTCAAACGAATTTTCTGTGCAATCAAGCAGGTATATGAAACAGTTCAAATGGAAAATGATAACATTAGATGTAACAACCATTGTATTAAGAAACGTATATGGAACTCACACAAACTGTCTAGATAAGAATCAGATATATCAGGAATAGGAGGGTTGGAATTCATCAAACAGATGATTGCAAGTTCGCTTCTTGGAATGCCTTTCAAGCGCTCCCTCTGCTGCATTATGCAAAGAAACATTCCGCAAACTACACATAAGTCAATTGTGCAGTCAATGATACAATGTAATCAGATCTAACCAAAAGGACAGTACCGTAACAAGATGTTATTCCATGAACAAGCCAAAATATGTCATGTGTCAGACCACAACTTAAGCCAGTGTTTCATATTTGTTCGATCCCCATTCCATACACAGGGCACTGAGCTACTGTGTTTTTCCAACTAAATTTTACTGTCCATAAACTGTGATAGGAAAATGACAACATACAAGCTGCTCCCAAATAAAAGGAACACCACAACTACACCCCTCCACATTAAGACACATGTGAACCGATAAGCAGACACACATAATCTGAGAGCTGTTTCTAGCTACTGATCAGTGCCTGAGACTAAGCATGACCCAGCTACTAATAGTAGCAAGTACCCAACATATCCACTAAACAAAACTGATATTAAGCTCTTAGTACATCATAATTTAATAATGGTCGGGATGCCGGAATCTTTCACTTACAATGTCTATGTCAGTGGCGAAATTCATGGTGACAGAGGAAAACGACGGCGGCAACTCAACTGTCATACAGGAAGTAAAGTATTAAGATCGATCCAAAAGGGGGCGACAGAGAAAATAGAATTTCCACGGATGAGACAAATCACTGGTGTTGTGTAGTACTAGCAAGCGAGCCGTGTCAAAACAGAACACCAAGCAAACCAATCTTCTTCGCTTTGCGTGGAAGTAGCATCTGGAAAGCCAAAAAACTGCAGAGCATACCAAAACGTAACAGCTGCTGAAAGGCAAATCAACATCACTAAAACGCATCCTTGGTCCTTCAATTTCGTAGCCACGAGCGCTCTCTCGAAAGCAAACGAAGACGCGCAAAACCCCCCGCAAGCCCGCATACTAAAAGAACCAACATCCCCCCAGCAGCACACTTCGAAAAACAAAACAAAACAAAAATTCGGAAGAGGACGAAATTCTCGTAGCAGGGAAACGACAGAGCCCAATCCGAGAGAACCAGCGCACTCAGACAGTCTCACCGCGCAGGTAGGTCCAGTCGTACGGCTTGAGCGAGAGCCTGCCCTGCCCATAGCTGGCCACCACCACCTCCTCCCCCTGCGCGGCGCAACCGTGGAGCCCCGCGCCAATCGCCAGCACCAGCACCACCGCCGTCGCCGCCCACCACCGCGCCTCGGCCATGGGCGCGCGCATCAGCCCAACAACAACCTACCCGCGAAATCCGCGGGGCGAGCTCTGACTAAACCCACGCGCTCACACTGCCCCCCAGCTCAACTGTTTCTTCAGGTGGGGAGGAGAGGGGAACGGAGAGAAGGATGGGAGGGGCTTTTCCGGCACGGCGCTAATCTAATCTGGGCCGCTTTTCTCTTTGCCAATCTTTTTCTGCTTTAATCCCGGGGAAAAAGACTGGAAAAGACGGAAAGCGACTGGGTGAGCGTAGGTATACTGCTGGTCTCGTATGGAGTAGACCGGCTGGGGTAGGAGTCAATGGGAATAGCATACGGTTCTTTGTTTTTGTTTATGTTCTCCAGATGAATGTTCGAAGATTTGTTCTTTTAATTGGAGGTGCTAGATTACGATTTCATTAAACAAAAGCATTGTGCATCATTAGTTCAACGTGGTGTCCCTTTTTTAATAACAATCTAACGAGGTGGGGCCTAAGATGATGTGGTTAGAGGATTGGTGTTGAATGTTGATTGATTATTTATCGCATCAGTCAATGGCGTGTGAGGATTGGCAGTGGACATTTTTTGAAGGGCTGCTAATGCTTCGGGATTATTTATATGATGTTTTCTTTACCCAAAAAATGTAAAGAATACCCATAGAAAAGATATACTTATCCTGAATGTATACTTCACAAGTTCATACACGGTGCATCAATTATTACCAGTATGCGATGCAACGCTGTTAACTAATTAATTAGTAGATAAAATAATATGTTTTAACAATTACCACAAAAAATGGTCAATTGATCAGGAAATGCTAAAAATGTCAGTGATGAGAGTGGCATGGGCCTTGCTGCACGGGGTCCTGGTGGAGCTTATGGAAATAATTGATGGAGAGCAGAGGAGGATGCGTTCATGGATTCCTCTCAGAAATGGCTGGATAAGAAATAACAGAACTAGCCAACTAGGGGCATTAACTGTATTTCGACCAAAGATAATAAAATCCATAATGATGTTGTATTCAATTTGTTCTAGTCCTGAAACTGGAATCTGAGCTTGTGCAGGACGACTTTGTCTTGCATCACCATTTGCCAGTAACTGTCGCATCAGATTGCTCCTGAGTGAGTGAGTGGTGAAGGCTTTGATTAGTTCAGAAGAGAGGAGTACGTCAGAAAACAGGGACGATTAGAATCATATGGTGCATTTGTTAGTGCAATTATTAGGACGACAAATCGAGCTCTTAGATTGAGGTAAGCATCTAATATTTGTATTGCCCAACTAGTATAGAACTTAATCATAACATCGAGTCATGGCCCCCCTGAACCCCTGATAAAGCTCATGTTTGCCTACATATGCTGTTATTGGCTTACGACGTTAACAGGCCCTCCAGTTGCACTGGTCATGATGGATAAACACCAACTATTCGGACAATTAATCAGTAGAGTTGTCCAATTTCTAGAACACATGTTTCTGATCAAGCAATGGACCAACTTAGCCATTTTCCCTTGATACTGATATTTACAGGTAGTGGTTTTCAGGTTTGAGCTTCCAACCACTGGCAACAAAATTATTGTTGACAAGTATACGTCTTGACTAATCACTGCTTCCTTCTATCATTTTCTTTCTTATACTTTACGTTTATTATTGATTCATATATATTCTTTTTTTTCCTTTTTTAAGAGGCTTCACTTTTTTTCACCTAATCAAATGGGATGCATGAACCAGTTCCAGAGTTAAATTAAATAATGCATATCCAATAGACTAGTCGCAAGGCTTACAATTATATATGCACACGATTGGCTTATCTTTAGCTTATGCAATTGACAAAAGCAACAATATGCTACAGCCAAAGAAAAGAGGAATCATTTTTTTTCCCTAAATCACATGAGTTGCTCTTCGGCTTCAGCCTCCACCAAACGCCAATGTTTCCTCTTGGAAAGCAAGTCCACCTAGCAGCCCTTGACTTTCCAGTTCAACAATAATTAGCACTCCTCTATATTGAAATATTTGTCGATGGCAACTTTTGGCCATGATGTTTAACCATTAATCTTATTTAAATAATTAGATAAGTATAAAAGTTGTTTGGTAGTGATTAGTGTTACGTTGAAGCGTTGCAGCAAAACTGCATTATGGGAACCAAATTCAATGACAAATTCTTAGACAGCAACAGCTGCAGCGCTGTGCAGCAATCACTAGCGAGTAGGCGAAGATGAATCAGATAAGGCTAATCACAATGGGAGGTTTCATTTTGATGTTTCCAAGAAAACCACATAAGTAAGAAGGCTAAGAAACCATGTTTGAAACTACACCTCCAATGCATAATTTCATGGTGTGGTTTCTTAGGTTCCATGTTGCATTTAGTTTCAAGACTCATAGAGTGTTGGTATTCGTGTAAACAGAGTTTCATCTAGATAAAACTGATTTCTTCTCTTTCTTCTTAAATTCTATGCCATGTCATCATATAGTCCTACATGCCATGGTGATTAATGTGCATGAGACTGCTATGAAACTCTCACTGGGAATAGCCTAAGTGGCAACATGAAGTCATGGCTGTCAAATCAACTTGTACAATTGGTTGTCTATTTGGCTGTCTATAGTATATTTAATTACCCTTTGACATATAATCATGGTGATCTAGTGCATACTTGATCTTTGTAACCATTTTGTTGCATACATGATGTTATCTTTGTCCCTTTCTTATCTCTTTTTATTTATATTTTTTTCACTTCCTTTTTTCCATTTCTCTATATTTCCTTCTATTGCTTGCCCACCGCTAGCGCATCCCATCTCTCGATCTCTCCCAGCTGTCCCTTTTTTTCCCCCACCTTTGCACGCATGGAGTTGAGCTCGAGCACCTGCGGCTGCTGGCCAAAATCTAGCCCTTATCTTCCACCTCCACCAAATCACTACCTCTCCAGCTCTATCCACGAACAAGCCTAGGGCGCAGCCGAGCCTCCATATGGTGGAAATCGCATATCTCGTGGCCACCATTGCTACCGGCTATTGGAGCTCGGCTTCACCGGCGATTGATTCAGTAATCGAAGAGGAGCAAACATCTACGTCAGCACTGCTGATTCGTGTTTTGCTGTTATGCTGGGAAATCTGATGGCAAGAAGAGGAGCAAGAAGGCAGAGGAAGCGGGTGTGGGCCTGCGCACATCAAATCCTTGCCGCCGTCGACGAGTGGCAGCGGGTCGCCTCGCGTGGGAGCACGCGCTGCTGCCGTAGATGAACGAGACGACGAGGGCGTCGTCGCTACGGTCACGGAGGGTCTTTTCGCAAAAAACGTTGCAGGGCGACGACAGCCTATGACACGTTGTACCTGAGTTGTTTGTTTGTGTCAAAATGACAGCTGCCGTCTACACGGTTGTACTTGTTCTAAGTAAATATTAAGCGCTTGCATTTGAGTAGGTAAAAATGACTTTAATCCAATTGCCATTTTACGGTACCAATATAATGGAAGTTTTCCTCCTTACTTTGAGTTGGAATCTGTGAATGTAAATACTTAATTTTAAAAAATCAGTTGGTAATATATTTTCCCCTTGATTCCTTCACGTGCATGCTCGGGTTATGGTCTTGGCTTGTGATGCATGATGATGATCCTGGACATTTTTGTTTGGAAGATTGAGACGAGCGGGCAGGATCATCTCGGCCCGGAAGCTGGGTTACTAGGCCCTGTGCCTGTGGGCTGAAATCCCTTAATCGGGCCTCGGTGATTTCTTTTCTGCGTCTTGTGGGCTGAATTCCCTTAACCTGAGCGGCTGAAACACGTATTTCTTCCGTGGTTGTACTTGTATTCCATCTTTGTGTCACACTCGCAGCATGCAACAAGACGCATTTTTGTGGCGTTTTCCGAGAATATCCCGGGCACTTTTCGATGTTGTACCCCAATATAATCTGATTCGAGCAGAGCCACAAATATTGCCAGGCCGTAGTTATAAAGTCCCAGTTTGAACATGAAATTACGCATCGTGTAAATACCACAATAAAGTAGTGCAACATATGGAGCTTTCTGAAAAATATCGTCGATTGCTTTCTTTTTCACGTGATTGGGACAACATAGACCGATCAATTGAACGCTCTTGAGCCTCATTGCCAGGTACCGTGTTAAATTATGTATCTTCATCAACTCGGCCCCAAGATAACTTGGTTCCTAAAAGATATCATAAGAAAAAAATGAATACAACATATGTAAACTTCAATTGCAGGTACCCGCAAAGAAAATACTTCAATTGCAGGGATGGAGCTAGCAAAAAATCAGAGGAAGCCAAACAGAAGAAAATTACAAGACTTGAGCTAATTTCCAAGACATATTATTAATTAGATAGAACAATCCAACTTAAGGGGCCAGGGCTAGGGATTGGTTTTGAATAGCACAGCTTATGGAAGAGATCCAATAAACCATCTTGTGGAGGTGTTGGATGAGAAAAGGAAAAGGAGGGTCTATGCCAGGCAAAGAGTTGAGGAATTTCTTGCTCTCTCTCTCTCTGTTTTAAATCGTGGAGCAAATCGGTTTATTATTATATATATTTATATAACGAGGGAGTAATATAATAGTCAAAATTATGAATGCAGATCGTGTCAAGTTCCAGCAACAAGAATTACAGAGTAGGTGTAAAAGGATCTAAGATGCTGATTCCATGTTACTATAATTGTGACATGTGAGGCATGCTACCAAGCGGGAAGTGCTACGTACATAAGATTGTGCCCCTTAATGGGCTCATTCAGCTCGGGGTCCACCAGTTACGGAAGATTGTGTTACATACAGAAGATTGTGTCCCTTCATAAAATTAGAGAACAGCTTGGCTCAAAAAATGAAAAGGAAAGAAAGAAAAAAAAGAAACCATCGAACTGCTCAGGCAACCACACGATCTGACGGTTAGATACCGAAAACGCACTTTGAGCACAAAGCGCGTCACACCGTCACCACCACAAAAGTGCGTGAACTGCCGGGGACAGCCATGTCATTTCCCACGATAAACTAACTATCTCCCGCTCCAAGCCGTTAAATACCACAAAGCAGCCAGGATATCCATCCTTTCAAGCTCACCCACTCGTCTGGTGCCACCGCTCCGGTAAGCTCCCTCTCCCATCAGACTCGCCAGCCACTCGACCACACTACCCTCCAAAGCTCTAGCGACCAATGGCGTTACGCCTCTCCATCTCCTCGTCTCATGGGTCGGCGGCGTCCTCGCCGGCCATCTCCACATGCCGGCTGGCCGCCTGCGGGCGCTTCCCGGCCTTGGTTGGCGGCTCAGCAGCGTCCCAGAAGAGGAGCCTGACGGTGATGACGGGCTCTGAGATGAGGGGGGTGACCGCCGTGAGGTCGAGCAGCTTGGAGACGACCTCAGTGGGAGATGAGGCAGTGACCGGACAGGTGACAGAGGTGACCAAGGACACCTTCTGGCCAATCGTCAAGGCGGCTGGAGACAAGGTCGTCGTCCTCGACATGTACACTCAATGGTATCGTTGAAAGCTCTACCAATCTCTTCGTTGTTTCAGTCTTTTACCGAGATGGGAAAAGAAAACAGAGAGAATATGTCTCACCTCACTGTAGAAGTGTATAGATTGTAGAATCTGATGATTGTCCGGTACTCTTGTTTGCAGGTGTGGTCCTTGCAAGGTGATGGCACCGAAATTCCAGGAGATGTCTGAGAAGGACCTCGATGTTGTGTTCCTCAAGCTCGATTGCAACCAGGACAACAAGGTCAGTACGTTGGGTTAATTTGCTCTGTTGGGCATTTACTATTCTGCTCTGTAGGGCATCTGGATATGCCATGCTGAAAAATCCTGGTGCTTGCTTCTTGCAGCCTCTTGCAAAAGAGCTGGGCATAAAGGTTGTGCCAACATTCAAGATTCTCAAGGACGGGAAGGTTGTTAAGGAAGTCACTGGTGCCAAGATCGAGGAATTAGCTCATGCCATCGAGACAGCGAAGGCAAGCTGAGAGAGACCCTGAAAATGTGCACGAATTAGCATGCTATCAGTAGTGTACACTATGAACGAGACACCCCCATTGTGGAAGTGGATACTCAAGATGCAGAAAAGAAGTTATTCTAGTTCTTATGCTTATGATTTATAAGTCATTAAGACCAATCTAAACTCATTCATGTGGAGTGCTCATTGTAAATAATCTTTCGTGCTTCATGAGGATACTGTGCTTCTTTCCAATATTAATAGTTTGCAAGTGATCGTAGTCATTCTAAGTATGTTCTCTGAAAACTATATCAGGTGGTTCTCCGGCTGAACCCCTTGACTTACATGCGCTAAGCTGTACAGTTTCAATTTTAACAAAGTATAACCACTCTAATACTTCAACTTGGTGAATCATATATAAGATCTCTTGCTATAGCACCTATTCTAGATGTCAAGCTTCATCACAAGTGTTAGGTTCTATGCTAGCTCGGTAAGGATCAGATAACTACACTTTATACAGGAAATCAACTTGGTCGGTATCTTTATGGACCAAAATAATTGTCAGTATGTTTTTCATATCACATGAAGTCATGAACTTTAAAGGAGAGAAGATACCTGAGTGGCAAGCTGATATGAAGTTCTTGCATTGCTGCAGTTAAATAGCCATGTTTTTAAGACCATAGCATCCACCATCTCCAAATCAAAGCAGTGTTCCTATTTCTACTGATACTGGCCTTTTTAAATGTCAATTTGTTCTCATCAGCGATCTGACTCTTTCCTCCCCCTCCCACAATTCTTTCCCAGCATATATATATTTGAAGCTCATTTGCAACAATTCTGCAACCTCAACTCAGGTCGAACCAGGAGTTCCTGGATATTGCCCCATTGACATTGTTTGAACCATATCAAAAGCCTCCTCGATCCTCCCTGCTCCGCCAAGCATGTCTATGACACAGGCATAGTGATCCGCACATAATCCAGAGCCATTGCCTCCCAATAATACAGTATCTTATTGACAAGCCGGTCAAGCCCTGCATGGCTGCACGCAGTAAGCACACCGGCAAAGGTGACAGGGTCAGGCGGTAAGGCCAGATGGTCTGGACCTGTATCCTTTTGGACACTTGAAGACACAGCTTTTCATACCCCATGAGTTGCTAGCCCACTAATCAACATATGGACAGGCATCAGGCTGTGCGAGTGCGATCTCCCTGAGAGCACTCAATACCTGCTCAGCATTGCCACACTTGGCATTCATACCCACTAATGCTGGAAGAATCTTCTCATTCCTTTCGATCTTCCTGTCAACACAAGGTCCAAGCCACTAACCCACCCAGCCAACTCCATTCTGCCCATCTGAGAGGCTGCAGAAATAAACCCAGCCATTGTGGCTGCATCAGGCTCAATCCCAGCAGAATCCAGTTTCCCTAAACAAAGAAGGCCCTATCTTTGGCAACCCAATCTGAGCATAGCCATTAATCATTGCCGCCCAAGCCACGAATTCTTCACCGAAATTTTGCCAAACAGTTCGTGCGCACTCTGCACCAACCTGCGCTAACAGTACACAACAATCAGCATCGACCATTAGGCCGTGTCTCTTGTAGGCTTTTCATCAAACACACAGTGAGTAGACGACTACCATGTCGTTCCCGGACAGGAGACACGTGTTCTGCTTGGTTTGCGGGTGTGAGCGCAGAGAAGGGAATTGATGGGGAGACTGTATTGGGGCGGGGAAATCCTAGCAGTTGGCGTAGTCGCGCAGAGGTCGACGAGTGCGTTGGCGATGGGGTGGCGGAGCTAGAGGATCACGAAGCGCGTTGAGGCGCCGAGAGGGAGGAGGCGGAGCTACGCGATGGCATTGAGCACGAAGCCGCGAAGGGGAGGGAGAAGTGGTAGAGGAGAGACGAGCTGGCGCGGCATCAGGAGGAGCAAGCCTAGCGCGGCTCTGTTCATAAGCGATCGGATGAGAGTGGGCGCAGTGAGCCGGTGCATCCCCTTCATCCTAGGCTCGCTCGGCTCAGGCGTTCAGCGCAGAATCAGTTTTTCCTTCTTGATTTGGCGTGCACGCCTATATGAAGTACATTTGGGTCCACGTCATTTTTCTTCTTTTTTTTATGGAAAAAACACCCCCTTGTTTGTTTTGTACCTGCATCATGCTGGAAAAAACTGACTGGGGTCCGGCTGGCTCCCACTGTGATTTGGAATCTGTAGACTGTAGGGTAGCATGTTTCGCTTCAATATGAATAGAAGCATGCTAGTTCCCTCTTAATATCGGCGCAAAACTTGCACTTTGTAACTGCCTTACACTAGCGACTGTTGCTGTCCTTTACACGAATCAATTCAAACGTATATACTGAATGTGTCTATCTCTTTTAATGTGCAGCAAACGGGACGTTCGAAAAGGAGGCCTCATTCGGAGATGGCCACAATCCTGACAACGTACCTTGTGAAACGCTCCAACATCGAGCAAATCAAGGCGATGAACATAACCAACATCTTCTTTGCCATGCTGAACTAGTGAACTTCACACCACTGCCAGACCTTCACCTCCGATTTCTTACCTGGGAAGGTCAAAAACCGTAGGCTATGGGTGCTTCGCAGCCCATCAGTCCATGCCACGCCACAAGACAGAAGTTCCTGATCATTTCACCTGCTTGTCAACACAAAATGAAATGGAAAAAAGAAATCAGTTGTCAGTTTATCAGTTTTAGTACAAGGCTCCATAAAATGAACCTCAATACGAAATGAGTGCAAGGAACCAAGCCAAAAGTTTTAACTCAGCTCTTTCCATTAGTTCAACGGACTTTATATCTCATTCAATGATATTTTACTCATCTAAGCTGTTGTAGGGAATCACAGCCATATATTACCATATTTCCCAGCAAAATAAGGCATGCTACAGTCACCCTATACAGTATACACTGATTCATGCTATCATGCTGCATCCTACAGTGCTTCATGTAGATTAAGTGCAACCAAGCACATGATGCCAATTGATGAAATCCATGTAATCCAAAACAACATACATGCCACATAGAAACCATACTCCGTGCGGCCTTGTCACACAGACTTAGATGAAGTACAAAAAAAAATGCTGAAACATGCTAGGATTGTCTGATACTTTGATGTGTCAAAACTTGTATTCATTCTCAGGTTTCTGAACAAAGGTGCAATTATGCGGGATCGCCGGGATGGTGATATAAACGATGACGGTTCTGCAAAGCAATCCTAGGAACTTTGCAGAATCCAGCAGATAGAGGAAGTCAAATGTTTGATAAGAATTGTGCCTAATTGTTTTCCTGGCATCCTGTGATTCATTGACAATGGCTCAATAATTCACCTTTATAATAATGCAAGCTTTTACCATGGACTGTCACCTAGGGCCACACTTTGAAATTCCTGCAGGCTCTGTTATATTCATATCAATTATCGCCTAAACTGTATCCATCCCCATTTACGACCAAATTATGGTACCGCTTGCAGAAAATTGACGGGGCTGGAATGTGGAATTACACTCTACAGAGACAGGGTTGGGATTGGTGATTTCTCCAATTTCTATGGACTATGGTGTGGTGGTAAGACTTGTTGAGCATAAAGGGGGGATCTCACCTTTGTCTAGTGGAGGTATATCACCTCACAGTTTTGTGGCTTGCACCCAAATTGGTTATAATGGAAATTGCTGAGTCCATCGCAGTTGGACAAATAGAATTCTACAATGAGCAGTTTCCAGAGCATATGCAAACCCTGGCACTGGCAGGATCCTTATTGTTTCTGTGATATAGCTGGAGCAAGCTACTTTAGTAATTAGAGTACTATATGAAGTCAAGCCTGTGCTAATACAAGCAGATCAGCTTAAATAACTTATGAACTGAGGGCTAATAAAGAACAAGAGGCATGCAGGAGCCAATATGACTAAACAGCCAATTTATTACAGTTTACAAAGATTTTATTTGACTACTAAAGACATTATGCATATGCCAGAAAGTCACTAAAAAGAACATTTTCTATAGACCAAGTTGTTAATAGCAGGTACATTTGTGTTTCCACAAAGTGAATATGTCAGCTGTTAAATTCCTCACCGTAGAAAGTCGAGGAACAATAACTGGTGCACCACGGACTTTTTCCAAAGCAAAACTTATTCGCAATGGTCGCCCTAGCATTACCTGTAGAATTAACATAGGTCGATTCATTTGCTGAATCATTTCTAACCACAATGTCTGACATTGTCTTCAGAACTATACAGCTATACCTTTCCATCCATAGCATCCTTGGCACACTTAGCTTCATGATCATTTGAGAAGTGAATAAATCCAAAGCCTCTTGACCTTCCAGAGTTTTTGTCATACATTATTCTAACTGCAAAAGAAAAAAATGCAAAATTGATACAAATATAAGGAAAAAGCATAAAAAAGTCATCTCTTATTATACACTAATACCAGGAAAATACCTAAACAACTCTACCGACTGGTTTTCAAGTATATGGACACTGTTGTGGTAACTCATGTGGATGAACGAAACTACATACAGCAATGGAATAGAGGACCATCATTTTTGTGGGGGTACAAGAGTGTTGATATCTATCAGTCGAGTAATACAAACATAGTTCTTCTAAGTAGCCATTTTAGTGTCAACAGTGTTAACTATTGGTTTTGTTGACAGTAGGCTAATGGCACAAAAACACTTGATGCATCAATGTTAAAGCTATCAACTTTAAAACGAAAAGGTGTAACCACACGATTAGTTACATGAACAAACACCAAGTTAAACCTTATAAGCTGCTGATAAATTGGAACTGGCAAATAAGATGCAAGATATGACAGAAACATGCTCATTTGCAATGAACCTGATCTATGGATGCACAAATGAGCCACAAATTTCATAAATAGTTGAGTAAAATCAACATTATTGTTTTGCAATTGCCTAGGCACTACTTGTATGTCACAACTAACAAGCTACATTGTCATATGGATGAGCTGCACCCTAATATATTATTAAAAAATTCAGTACTCTCAGAAACAGACATATAGTATATGAGGCCTTGACCTAAGTCTTTGCAATGAAACATTAACCACAGTCCACAGGCTGTAACCATGTTCTCATTTCAGTAAATGCTTGTATTCAAAGATTGGTTAGCACAGTAGAGAGGAGGATATCGGTACAGATCGGACCTCAGTGGTTAGTAAGGAAAACATAAAGCGACAGATGTAAAAAAAAATAAGGGATGTAGTCAACCAGTTTTCTATTGGGCCATTCCATCAGATAAACTCCATATCACATGACGAAACACCCGTCCCTCCTGATTCAACCATATTGTGAGTTTGTGACTGAGATGGAAAAAGTGTACAGTCTATAGCAATCCAAGGACCATTGCAAGTCTCCATTACATCAACCATGCTATCGGAAACCTCATTCATAACTTTTAATCACATGGGACTTGGCTATCTTGAAAGTAAAATCCATCGCTCATGCCTATGCCCACTAGCTTCAGACGGTGTATGTTTAATCTAATATATATTTTCCCTTCTACTGAGACAAGTATAGTAGTTCTATCTTGTGCTGGAAGGCATGGCCTCAATGGAACTAAGCCCCAGAGTCTTCTTTTTTGTTTGTCTTGAATAACAGGATCTGATGGATTCAGCAATAGTATACTTCCCAGCCGATGCATAAGTGTTTGAAAGTAACACCACATGTCCATAATCAATTGATTTCATCTTCAGCACCTTCTCAGCAGCAACTTCAGTTAACTCGGTGTCATTATGCAGGTGACCTCCTCCCATCAGAGCCTTCCAAGAATTTGATCCCACTTTGTTCGTCAAGCTAGCCACTTCTGCTGCTTCATCCAAGCGACCGGCTCTTGCCAACATATCTACTAGGCATCCAATGTGCTCCTGACATGGATTTATGCGGTTCTCATTAATCATTTTCCTGAATATGATTAACCCATCATCAACTAGTCCAGAATGGCTGCATGCCAGCATTGTGTTCAAGTATGTTACACTGTCCCGTTCTTCACTAGATTCCTCCATGTCATTGAAAAGTGCTATTGCTTGCCTTCCTTGGCCATTTATACCATAGGATAGTATCATAGTATTCCATGAGACAACATCCCGAGAAATCATGTCATCAAATACTTTATGGGCTAAACTGGCATATCCACACTTGCCATAAACGGCCATGAGGGTATTAGGAACAGGTCTATGCAAATACAAACCTGACTTGTAGCTGTAACCATGAAGCTGAACACATAGCTCAAACCTAGCAACCTCATAGCATCCAATCAATAAGCTGACTAACGTCACAGAATCAATCGCAAAAATATCTTCACGCCTCATCTTACTAAAGAGTTGCATTCCCTCTAGAGCTTTTCCGCTTCCTAAATACCCAGACACCATTGCAGTCCATGAAACTAAGCTTTTCTCCCTTGTTCCGTCAAACAATACTCTAGCGGAACTTAAATCCTTGCATCTGGAATACATTGTGATTAATGAATTAACTGCAGGAAGCTCTCTACTAAAACCACGGATGACCATTTGGTTATGAACCAGTTTTCCTCTCCTTGCATCGCCCAAAAGCGCACAAGCTTGGACCAAACTGACCATCGCTACCCTGTCAGGAACTATGGCGTCTGACCTCATCTGAACAAAGAGACTTATAACTTCACTGGCATGTGCCTGCTCAAGAAGGAAACCCATCATCATCGTCCAAGTAACAACATCACGAACAATAATTTTCCTAAAGATCTCTCTTCCAATCTCAATGTCACCGAAACTCAAGTACATGCCAACTATTGAGTTTGTCACTGAGACATTCAAATCAAGTCCGAACTTAACTGCATAAGCATGTGCACTCTTGCACATTAAAAGGTCGCCACAACCAGCATAAGCTTGAGCCACGTTAATCATGGTCACAACATTATTAGGAACTAGCCCAAAACAACAACAAAGCCTTTTAAACACCAACAGTGCTCTCTCAAACAAACCATTGTGCATTAATCCGGAGATCATTGCATTCCAGGAAACCACACTGGGATCCGTCAAATAACTGAAAACCGTCCAGGCATCCAAGGGGCACCCACATTTCGCATATGCATCAACCAGTGCAGTTGCAACAAAAGGATTGGATTCCAGCCGTCTCTTCACAGCCCACCCATGGATACACTTGGCAAGCACAGTGTCGCCCAGCCCAGCTGCGGCAAGAAGCACACCGACCAAGGTGAATGAGTTTGGGCACACCCCCTCCCTCGTCATACTGACAAACAGCCCAACTGACTGGTGGAACGACCCACTCCTTGCATGCCGGTAGATTGCCGCCGAGCATGCGACAATGTCCCTAACAGGCATTTCGTCGAACAGTTCGCGGGACTGGGCGCGATGGAGTGGCTCACGGCATCTCGTCGAGGACCTACCCCGAGCGCCATCTGAATTCGAATCGAACCCAAAAACCCCAACGCGGAGAGGTTATTACCCACACCCAAATGGAGCATTCCTAAGTTCCTAAGTAACAGCGAGGTTCCAATGTGCGAGTCTGTTTCGTACCTTCGGTGACGGTGCCGAATGAGGAGAAGGCGTCCGTTAGGGAGCGCTCGTCGACGGACCACGACAACCCTGCGCGCGCAAGATGTAAACCGAGACGTAGTAAGTCGGGAGCCATGGTGTAATCGGGGATCGTTGGGGGAGACAAACCCGGATGCGGGGGGAAGGGCAGAGTGGTACCAGCGACGAATAGTCTGGAGTTGGAGGGCGGCGACGGCGCACCGGGGGGCCCCTCGTCTTGTGGTGGGGCGGCCGCGGCGGAGATCGAGCTTCGTAGGGGGTGGCCATCGTGGAGCAGTCGCTGAGGGGCGAGGCGCAGGCGGCCGAGCAGCGCCCGAGCCGTCGTCATGCCGGCGAGCACGCCCAGCAGCGGCGTTGGTCGCGAGACTGCGAGAGCCAGTGAGGGTTGAAGAATGGGCCTGCCCAGTTTTTGTGGGCTTTTTCAAGACTACATGTGGCCTGCAACAAACAACGAGTCAGACATGGCCGAATACAACTAGGGCCAGATTCCATCGAATGGTCGCGTCGACTCCACTCCACGAGCGCCGGTGGCTGCGCCTGCGGGCTGCGGGTGCTATCCAACCCCACGCAGCTCGCCGGGGCCATACGCCGGCAGAAGAACCCCCTCGAAGCATCCACTTGGACGCGCCTCGCCGCCACCCGCCCTCCTCCTACCGCCACAACGACGAGTCGACGACGACCTCTCCTCCCTCCTCAGCGCTGCCGCCGGCTCCGCCGTACTCCCTTCCCTCATCCACCGGGTCTTCCAATCCTGCCCCTCCGCGGACAACCTCCTCGCCGCTTCGATCCCCAACCTCTCTCCAGCAGCCGCCGTCTCCGTTTTTCCGCTCCTCTCTCCCCTCGCCTTCTCCCCGCTTCCGTTATGGTCGCTCTCCTACTCCGCGCTCCTCCGGCGCCTCGTCTCCCAAAGTCTTCCGCCCCGAGCCCGCTCGCCTCTTCGCGGGGCGCCCGGAAGTCTCGGTAGCAATCGGAGACCTTAGTTACACTGCTCATATGGGGTCTCCGCCGCGTGAGGCGCCCTGACCTCGCGTTGCAGGTGCTCGACGAAATGCCGAACCTATGCCTTACACAGTTGCACAGGATAGGGACGTGGCGTAACATGCAAGAAGGGTTTCAAGCCAACAATGTGCATGTACAAGGCAAAGATTACTGCTTCATGCAGGTTGCGAAATGCGTATGATGTGTTGGAGGAGTTGCCCAAGAATGCCCTTGTTCCAAAAGTGACAACTTATAAGTTTCTAATATGAAGGGCCTTTGTGACACGGTAATGCAATCAATGAAGGCACGTACTAGGATAACTCCAAGAAGTTGGACAGGCAGCTTGGCTGTGTTGCTCAAAAGGACACATTCTTTATCCTGGTCCATGATTTGTTCTCAGAGAGCAAGTTTGTTGATGCATCAAGGTTAATGGAGAGGATGATTATTTGATGAATGGACATCATCGAACTGGTAGAAGTGCTTTCAACAGTGTTATTGAAGGTTTATGTTATGCTGGTAGAACATATGATGCATTAATTGCTACGGCTAGAGGTGATGATCGACCACCGCACATCACATCGATGTCTGGTCTTCCATAATCTCAGCGGTATGCATGTCCAAGTTTGAAGCAGGATATGGACTGTTAGAAAAAGCTTAGGTTTTCAATTTACAACAAGTGGAACTGGGTTTCAGCCTAGTAGACTCTTGAAACTACAACTGCATCGCAATCAGTTCAAGGTGCTCCTATTTATGCAGTAGTTGTTGTGCATAGCACATGGTATTTAACCAATGCTGTTGCATTGCCTTAAGAGTTTGAGGCTTTGATACGTTTAATTATTTCTTGTTTGGTGGAAGTTTATTTTGTTTTGAGTTTGGTCCTTGGTAAAGAAAACAGTTTTGTGTAAAGGTCATCTAAACCATACGCTCCTATTGAGCATTGCTGCCTCCTCCCTATAGATTTTCCAGGGAAAGTAGCATACCTCCATTTTGCTGGACTTCGAAAAGTTAATTGCTATTAACTTGTCTTTTTTATTTTGAGATTTGCTATTAACTTGTCTGCGACCCTCTAAATGAGGGGATTTATCTCTGGAAACAAGTAATGGAGAGAAGATCTCTTGTCTTGTCTCCTTTTTTCTGCTCTTTACCATTCTGGTCAGTACCAAGGGCACAACTATTTGTCTCTAAAATTCACAGGCATACTTAATGTTTCCAGGAGAAAAGGCGATATATCAGAGATGAAAGGGTACTATGTTATTGTTTAATAGGAGTACTAATTAAGGCTTTATTGCTGATTCTCTTATGGTTATGGACCTTATTTCCCATGCTCTAGGCAAAGGTTGTTGAAGTGGAGGGATTAATGATAAATATAGCCAATTCTACATTTTTTTCTATGGTATGCTGAATAAGATGATTTTGTCAGACAAGATTATCATTTATGCTCATTTGCTCGTTGCATGTCCAAGATATAATAAGTTTGTTTTATCTCAAAATTATTTTGCCTTTCCAACTGGTCCAAATGACCAAGGGTGGAACCTACATGCTTGGTAATGTCAATTATAATGGATCTCCCAGTAACATCAGCACATCGCCTCAAAGCAAGGGTGCAGTTTCAACATCAAATTACCAAATAAGTATGATATGGATGATGAAATTGCTAATGTAAATGAAGTTAGTGAGGTGCTCAGTGCAGCTGAGCTGCCTCGAAAACGAGTGTAGAAGGCGGAATCTATCAGCAGCAGCAGTGAAGCGGAACTGCGGAAGTGCAGAAGTGGGAGGAGGATCAGTGGAAGACTGATATGATGGCAGTGAGACGATTCAATCAGCTCTGGAGGTGATGTTGTTATGAGTTTCATATGCAGTCTTGATTTGTACATCTGCCAATTGTACATACAAAAGTGTTTGCTTCGTCCGTGATTAGGTCGTTTTTTATGTTTCTGGAATGGAAGCCTGGCCCTAGAGCTTCTAGGCATTAGGTTCGGTTTATGTCTACTCAACCTGTGTAGTTATACGATATTTGCTGTTTTGCAAACTGTAAATTGCTTTTCCGGTAAAAAAACGACACATAAAAGGTAGTCATATATATTGATGACAGGAACTTGAATATATTTTGCTTGATTACTTCAATGTAATAATTCCACTAAATTTCATTATATTATTTTGTACAAAATTGCAGGATCTTCTCCAAGCTGAGCTGCTCGGTTGTAAATTTCCCAGCATTTTTGCTCGACAAATAGAACCTAACTACCTAAGGTACCCACTGCCCAGAACGGCGACATCGGTTGAAACTGGCCGCCCTTCCAACACTCAAAATTGTACTCCTGAATCATGATGCCGCACATCTTCCAGAACTGCTTGGTTGAACCTGGCTGCCTCTTCCATCGCCCAAAATTTCTGAACTCCTGGAGCCTGATCTCGCGCATCTGATTGGGACTGCTCTGAGTAAAACTGTAGTGACCCAGAGCTGCTGTGACTCTGAACAAAGGATTGAGATCCCCCAGAGCTGCAACTGCCTGCTTCGTGCTCATAATAGCATATGCCTTCGGCGACATCACTGAGGTAATAATGCAGCGGCTCGGCTCCAAGATGCTGGCTGTCGTCCGGGCACTGGAAGTAATCAGCCAAGCACTGCGTCTCATACTCATGGCCACTTGCATCCATGAAGCTGCTGCCGTCCAGGCCAATGGCCGATACGCCGCTGAAGCAGTCGCCGTCGGTGCCCATGCTGGAGTGCTCCGGTTGCATGTACATAGGATTGCAGAAACCGTCGTAGACGTTGGCATTGCTTGGCATCGTCATCTGGGGGCACCCATCCATGTCTGCGTATGAGTAGTTGCTGCCATTGTATTGGAAGCTGCCATCCATGTCTGCGTATGAATTGTTGCTGCTAGTGTATTGGAAGCTGTGATCAGAGCCATCCATGTCTCTGTATGAACTGTTGCTGCCAGTGTATTGGAGGCTGTGATCAGGGAACGAGACAGTAGTGTTGTTGTGCGGAGGGTACGCGCCCCATGCCAGGTGGCCGTGGTCGTTCTCGCCGCCATTGCCTCCCATCTGCTGCAGGGGCAGCGTTGGGTTGCCGCCCATGCCCAAACTGGCGCCGCTGATGTATTGGACGCCGGATGCAGGCTGCGTCATGCTGGAGTTGAACGGGAGCGGCTCGACGCCGTTGATGTAGAATTGGGCACCATCATCAGCAGGAGCAGCAGGCTGCATCATGCTGGCGTTGAGCGGATGCGGCTCGACGTCGTGCCACGTGAGCTCGTCGACCCAGGCCTCCAGGTCGTCGTCGAAGCCGCCATCGTCGCCGACGAGCTGGACCCCTTCTCCTAGCGGCACGACGGCGTCGACCGGTGGCTGGCCGCCGTCGACGACGTCCGGCATGCCCAGCGCCTTCCGCCTCTGAGCCGTGGCGAGCAGCGCCGCGTCGATGGACGCGAGCAACTCCTCCAGATCCACGCCGCTCAGCTCCTGATTTCTTGGCGACGCGAGCGCCTTGGGGCCCTCCTGGCGCTCCTTGGCGAGCCTGGCCTTCTCCTTGCCCAGCTCGACGTTGAGGTAGTTGTGGTGCGTGTGCTTCGCCCGCTTGTCCGCCGGCAGCCTGAAATACCGGTCGATGACCGCCGCACTGCCGTACTCCAGTTTCGCCGCGCCGCCGCCGGGGTTGGCGCAGACGACCGCGACATCGACGCCGGTGAGCTCCTCGAGCTCGTAGGCTTTCTTCTGCAGCCCCTCCTTCCTCTGCTTCAAGCTCTTCGCGCGCGACGACGCCTTCTTGATGAGGCCCAGCTCAATCTTGCGGCGCGGCATTGGGACGGCGGCGGCGGGCGATCCTGCGCTGCACAGGACACGGCACGGCACGGCGGGGGGTGTGATCGCTTGTGATTCTCCGACGCCGACCCCGCAAGGGTTCAATCTAGGTTTATATTATGAGCCCTGGACGAGGACGCGGACACGCGCAGGAACATGCACGGAAGCACCCCGAGACCGCCCGACCGCGACTCGGAAGACCCCAGCTGTCACGACCCGGGGCGGCATTACGGGCCAGAGAACTCACGGGCCGAATAAGATCAGGAGGAGAGGGAGCCCGCCTCTGGATGTGGCTATACATGTCCAACGGGCCGTGCCGGCCTGGCACGACGGCCCACCGTGCCGGGCCGGGCCGCAGGCCGCTGTGCCTGGCCGTGCCGTCGTGCCGGCCGTGCCGTGCCACCATCGTGTCTCGTGCCGTGGCCTCGGCCCACGGCCCGGCCCATGGACCGATTGACCGTGTCGTGGCGCCCGTTGGCACGACGGGCTTTTCTCGTGCCGTGCCGGCCCATGACCCATCAACATTCAAACTTTCAAAGATTCACAAATTACAATTACAAAATCACATAAAAGTTCCATTCAAGTATTCAACATTCAAGATTTTAAGCAAGAATGCAAGATTTTAGAATCACATATTCACATTCAGACATTCATAGTATCACATATTCTGACTATTCACATAATCACGTTGGGAGGCATCGGGTTGGCACCGGGCTGACCATTTTACCGGGTCGTGCCCGTGCCGTGCCACGGGCCGAGGTGGCGGCCCATGGCCCGCACGACGGCTTGGGCCGGGCTGGCGGGCCTCGGGCTGCATGGCCAACTATAGATGTGGCCCAACTTACCCAAAAAACCTTTGGCTTCCCCAAAAAAACCCAAAACTTTGGCTAGAAATTATGATGTACATAATGTGCATGGTTCACGTGCATAATATCAATAATGTGGGTGAGAAAAAGAGATTTACTATAAAAATAACGTTTCTATCTTCCAATCATCCAAAAAACTTAAATTGGGGGATAGAGATTTCATGTTAGGTTTCTGGGTTGGGTGGTTACCTTCATGACCAGCGACATAAGAAGTTCGGGGTTGCTCGCCGGCCGGTGATGGAGCTGGAAAAAATATCTGAGTAGATGCAACGAGGACGTCGTTGGAGCCAGGGGCGGTGGAGGCTTTGAGGGCTTTCAGGTCAAATGGGTTCGCATCAGACAATAGAGGAGGACGACGACGGAGGCGTAGATAGCGGGAGCCTCGGGATCTGGCAGTGGGAGTTGGATGTTCAGGGTTGGGGTCAAGGCATCCACGAAAACGAAGAAAGAAAGAAGGAAAGAGGAAGAGAGAAGGAGGATATTTAGACCACCAGATCAGGATCTGACGATTGTGATTGATATATAAGTGATTCTTCAATCAACTAATGTGGATATAGACCCTGAGAAAAATACATACCCCTTCGTTGCATAAATAATACAATCGATATTTTTAGACAAAATAATATTGTTGTCAAATCGTACGGCCCGAAGTAGCACCAGAGCAAGAATGCGACCCAAAAAAAAGAATGCAACTTGAAGGATTAAAGCCCTCTAATTTAACTATTAGACGAGTAAATATTAGCACAAATTAAATAAATAATTTTTCATCTAATCATCGACAAAACACATGTATCTCTCTATCTTCTGAACTCCTGAAAGAGTAAAGTAGATGGTCCATCATTTAACTTGTTCTATCATGTCACTTAGATCATTATTCTTTTAAATTGCATATTTGACACCTTAAACATATACGGCCTCAGGTGTATTAGATCTTATGCTCTCAAAATACAATTCAGGACCATAAACTTAGCTTCGGATATCATTAAAGTCCATATACTCTTAAATACATTATCATCCTAATTTAATACTTGTAAGTTATCATTTATATATATAATTTAGTAATAGTCAAATGAACTTATTTCAAATAAAATTTTGTTCAATATTAATGACTGTGAATCTAGAAAACATAACAAAGACCTTGGTAACCCGGGGTCCCACGGGCCCATATACCATTTAGAAGGGGGCTAGCCTAGTGGAAACCAGCTCAGCATCTAGACCGGGGAGGCATCTGCACGTCCAACACCCTGTAACACCCTAATTTCAAATTTTAGGTTTTTCTTAAATTTCAAAGAGCAACAAATTAATTTTCTAGGATCCATTGATATTGTTAGGCGTATGAATCTTTTTCTAAAATAAAAATCAATCAAAATTAGCATTTTGTTTGAGCATTCGTGCTAGTGCATTTCAATTTTTTGGGTGTTGGATTCAAAATTTGTTTGAATTCAAATATATATGTCCTCTTTTGGAAAAACCTTTTCTTTTCCAGCCTAAACCTTCTTCCCACCTGCTCATCCTTCCGGGCTTCACCCTCTCTTTCGCGACCTAGCTCGCCTCTCAACCTGTTAACTCCAGCCCGGCCCAG
Organism: Digitaria exilis; assembly: GCA_015342445.1. Lineage (NCBI taxonomy): Eukaryota > Viridiplantae > Streptophyta > Magnoliopsida > Poales > Poaceae > Digitaria > Digitaria exilis. The sequence continues at coordinate 845,135 of JACEFO010002219.1, read as the reverse complement.
CTCTTCCTCTCTCTACCGTAAATCTCTCTCACTCTCATCGACAACGCGAAACCCACTGTCGCGCCCAGCACCATGCTCGAACCCAGCCTGCGTCCGACCAAGGTCAACCCCCCTCTCCGTGCCTGGTCGGGCTCGGCTCCCACGAACGTAACACACCATCACACACCCTCAATTGTCACTGCCATGCCTCCACCTAATGGCCGCCATTATCGTCTCCATTCAAGGTGCCACTTATGGCCATCAAGCTCCACCCGAGTGCCCCTTCCTGCCCTCTCAGCCTAAAAAAGGGCACTGGCGCAGCCTTCCTTTCCATTTCTTTTGCCACCCGAGCTACCGAGACCACCTCACCACCGAATTGACCTAACCGTCGAGACATCGACCTCCCTCCTTGCTGCCTCGTCCTTGCTATGAGCACATTGCTCGTGTTCGTAAGGAGGTGAGGAATGTTCCGGGCCAAATCCTGCTTCCTCTCTATCTCTTCCTCTCGTGCCCACGTCACGTCGTCGTCCTTGACCACCCACGACCGACTTCTACCACCATCCAATCCTCGCCAAGAACCCGAGAAACTGAATCCCCTAGTCCCCAGCTTCCTCTAAGACCTTGAATCATGGTAAACCATGGCCTTTAGTTCGTTCCCGAGCCTTCTCCAGCAAGCCACCGCTTTATGTTGTCGTCTGCTCGCCCGCTCCGGGGAGTTCCCCCGCCCAGAGAGCTCCCAACCGCCCGATCCCAATCCAGCAGCCAAAACAGATCCAACCGAGTCAAAGTGAAGGTCAACTCAAGCCGACCCTTGACCTTTTTCATAAAAGTCCATGAAATTTCTAGATATCAACCCAAAGTCCACCTGTAATTCAAAAGTAATTCCAAGTTAGTCATTTTTCTCACATTTAAACCCCTAAGGTTCTACCAAATCTAACCCGCCATCCTTGAGTTGTAGTCTTACATGTGAGCCCCTTCGGTTTTCATGTATAATTATGTTCTAACCCCTGGTTTCCTCCGTATAAGCCCCTAGAAGTCTAGTTTCCTCGCAATCAAGTCCCTGAACCTTGTTTAATCCATATCTTTCATGTTCAAACGTTGTTTAATCTTTTCTTGATGTGTTAGTCTTACATAATCGTAGCGTTTAGTTTAGCAGCAATGTGTTCTCGAGCTTATGTCTTTAAAATCAAATAAAATATCAATTTGCTTAGTTCTTACTTATTTAACTAGCTTTTCTAATTAAAAGCAAATTAGGCCTTTTGAATTAAAATAAATTAGTTATGAACTTTTTACATTAAACTATGTTTATATTTTTTTCGAAAACAGAAAACCATATATTTTTTTAAAAAAGAAAAACCACTTTTGAAACAAAAAACCAAATTCATTCCAATTTTGATAGTTGAATGTCCGTTTGTGTCGATTTTATAGTTGGTGGTTGAAAATCATATTTGTCATATAGTGAAAGGGTGTAATTCAGACTTTTTATCATGAAAAGTGAGTGAGTTTAGGTTGGGAGAAAAAACACTCTAGATCCAGAAAAATACTGGACGTCATGTTGAGAAGCGTGTTGTGTGAGTGAGAGGAATGAGATTAATAAGAAAAGGTTGAATGAATAGTGTTTTTTTGGTGGAGTTGGGGGACCGAACGCACCCTTAATTAAACCCAATAGGAGATGCCCACGTGACTGCACTCTACAAACCGTCAGCTACCTATCCGTCGTGGCAATTTCATCATGGCGCTGGCTGCGCTTCACGGTTTGGAATCACCAGATCGAGCGGCGGCCGGGGTTAAGCCCTAGATCCATGTCCCCCATTTCGGCCCAATGGCTAGCTGCAGGGGCGCCTCTCCACCAGCCGCACGGCCCCCACCCGCGCGTCCCCCATTCTGTGAGTTCTGACTCTCACCATGCAAGAGCATGATATGCATTAATGCATCCTTCTCACAGGTCTCAGCAGCCAGTCGAGACTCGAGAATAGAGAGAGGAGGGGTCTCGGCTGGGTGTTGGGAGAAAGGGGCATCGGTGGACAAAGAATAGCGAGCGAGGTCTGACTTGCACATCCGCACACGACGAGACGCCACCGAGGCAGCAGCGACAACGCAAGAGGCAACAAAGCAGCGCACCATGGCAATGGGAAAAAAAAAATAAGAATAAAAGCCAAGCCCACCCCCACCCCTCTCTCTCTACAGTCCTATTTCACCTCGCAACCCCGTTCCAACTCCCACCCAGTCCTCCCAGCCCGCCTCCACCAAAAATCCCACAACCCTAGCGCGCCCCCGTGGTCGCCAGATCCCCGCCGCTCCGGCGCCATGCGAATCCGCAAGAGCGCCGCCCGCCTGCTCGGCTCCGCATACTGCGCCTCCGCGGCCGCGGCCCCTGGCGCAGCTGCCCCGGCCGAGCAACTCGTCACGCCGCCACCGCCGCCACCGCCGCCGCGGCACCTCGCGGCGTGCTCGGCGCCGCTCGAATCCTGCGGATTGGGCGACTACTCCAGCAGCGCGACTGCCTCCGGGGTGGCCTGCGAGCTCAGCCGCTCGCCGTGGGACCTCATCGCCGAGCTCTCCCTCTCCGACCCGCAGGTCAGCGCCTCCGCTCCCCGTCCCCTTCCCCCCTCGCTCTCTCCTCTCAGTATCCGCTCCGGGCAGCTCTGTGGGGTCCATGCTACGCGAGCTCGCTGCCTCGGCGAGGGTCTCGCCTTGTTCCCGCGGTCCCGGGGCCTGGTTCGTGCATGCCTCTAGGGTTGCCTAGCTGGTCCGAATGGGTGGCCAGCTTGCGGTTCCGACCGCAGATGCCTGCCTGGCCGGGGTCGACGTCGCCTTTGCTACCTTTCCCTCGTGGCAATTTGGAGGTTGCGGCGCTGCTAGGGTTGGAATCGCGGGAGCGGCGGCGGGGTCGAACCCTAGATCCACGCTCCCCATTTCGGGGCCGTAGCGCCGTGGGGGAGCGTCTGCGTGTGCGTGCCGATTAATTAACTTGTCTCGTTGGATTAGGTGGAGGACGACCTCGTCGACAGGTACTTCGTTCATGTCACGACTCGCGCGAGCTGGCTCTTCTCGGCCAGCATGCCTGTCTCCTCCTCCAAGAAGGCGGCTGCAGCTGCCAGGGAGAGAGCCGCAGCTGCCAGGGAGAGAGCCAAGCGGCGACGTGATGCTGCGAGGAGGTTGTCGAAGAAGGCAGCGGCGAGCAAGAAGGATGGTGAGGCCTCCAGCAAGGCAAAGGTGAAGAAAGAGGAGGAAGTTGCTGTGCCAGTACAGGTCTGGAAGTGCAAGAAGAACGACGGCAAGCGATGGCACTGCCACCGGACAGTGAGCCAGCCCAACACTCTCTGCAGCTACCACATCGTGCAGAAGCGTGCCTACTTGAATCCGGACTTCGAATTGGATTCGGCAATGGAGCCGGATGAGGAGGAGGCGCCGGCACCGGCACCCGCACCGGTGCCGGCAGCCGCCTCGAAGCCCTCCAGCAACAGCAAGCCGCGGAAGAAGAAGCCCAGCAGCGACTTCAACGCGACAGAGGGCTTCTACTACTACGCCGGCTTCGGCCCATTCCGCAGCAAGAGGCATTGCAGAAGTGGTGGCACGAACGAACCTGTGCTTGCAAAGCAAGAAGAGGAGGAGGAAGCGCCTGAACCTGAAGATGCTTCTCCTCCTCCTGCGGATCAGGCTCCAACTGCTGAAAATAAGAAAAATCAGGCTGCAGTGAAAGCTGAGGTGTCTAGCTGTGACGACGACATTGCAGGGATTGCCGGCGTCGACGAGGATACCAGTGACGACGACTACGACGGGATTGGTATCGCTGGCAGCAGCATGGACCCGCAGGCCAGGAATGGTGATGGCAAGAGGAAGACGCCGTGGAAGCGGTGGAGGAAACCCGTGAAGGCACGGTCACTCATGTCCTTGATGTGATGAAACGCCCGTGCTGTAGCGGACAAGGTTAATTAGCTAGCTTGGCTCAGCTTGATTCATAGTCTTTTTGTTGCTGCTTGACATATTGGTTGGTGTACAAAATGCCTGGCTTTTGCATCCTGATTTCACCCGTTCCGTGGTTCGTCGTCGATTTGATCTGGTTAGGGCAGTTTTCTGTGTGTGTGTGTGTGTGTGTGTGTGTTTGGAAGCCTAACAGAGCACCAGCTGTCGTCGAGGTTCTGGTAGGATCCATGTACTTCTGTTCTCCGTGTTTGGGGTCTTGGAAGGAATAACGTGCTTGGTTAATTTCGCGTTACTGGTCGATGCAGTTTGCTTTGCTTTTGCCAGTTTTGCGTTTGGGCCTTCCGTACAGGATCGGAGCGCGTTTCGGTAGGCAGCAGCTCCGTGCTTGTCATCAACTAATAAAGTCGGTCGTTACATATTGGTTTACGTTACGTGTTACGCCGGCGGGAATCAATCAAATTAAGTATAGTATAGTTTGACGCACGTGCACAGAGGATCTGCTTATTCGAACATGCGTGCGCGCCAACACGGATCCGGCGTGTCTAATCTTCGATTCGATGCGGCAGCTCACGAATCGCGGCCCGGTGGAGCCGGGCGGCGCGCCGACCAAACTCTGTTTCCACGTCGGTCGCCTAGGCAGGCGAATTCCGCAGGGAGCCAGGAACCCGTGGTCTCGTGATCTCGGCGCGGCGGTCGACCAGAGGAGGGTACACAGAGAAGAGAAGTCAGGAGATCCACGCATGGGCTGTTAGAGGAGGGAACGTGGGCCGGCCGTACGCATGGGTAGTGGGCTGTTAGAATCAGAGGGGAGAGCAACGGCCCGTGCAGGCGGTGGAGCAATGGCTCGGTCCACACCTGACTTATTTTTTTAACAAAAAATAAAGCGGCAAGGCCCGCAATTGTGGCAAAGCATCAGGGTTGACTTTTCTTTCCGAATAACGGAGTTGACTGCTGCTGTTGAATAAATGATGATCACGCCGCGGTCCTGTTGCCTGTAGATCCTCTAGCCGCGACCGCGGGCACACGTCATGGAATTTCGTGTGCTGCACACCTGCACGGCACGTGCGCAGCAGCACTGCAGCTCCACGGCGCTCATCACTTCATCAGCGCTCTCTGTTTCTCCCTCTCTCTCTCGAAAGCAACGAGGCCATGGGACCGATTGACCCTAATAAGATTCTTGCGCGCAGCTCGTAAAATTCGCCCATCGCTGGCAAATGAAGCGTTAAACCGAAGCATCGACACGTCCCCATTCGCGCATGTCCACCACTCGGGTGCGTGTCTGCAAAGCGCACGAGCCTCGCCGCTGTCCAACAGCACCCACGTCGCGTGCTCCCGGGAGTAGTCGTAAATCGTAATTCGGGAGGAATGGCAATGCGCACACGCTTCGCCTTAGCGGGACGGTGTCATGCCGACAGACCAACATCGATCGATCGGTCGCCTCGCCGCACCATCTTGCCATGTCATATTGCCATGTCGTCGAGAAGCACAGACGTACAATGACGTCGCGTGCCGTATGTGACCTGCTAGCAAGAATGCCCCTCCTGCCGTACCCGTAGGACGTACGTACTTGTTTGAAGCGAACGCTTCCTTGTCGGCTGTCGTCGGCGTACCCACTACCCACAACACGAACAAGGTCAAGGTCAAGCCTCTAGTTTATGGAGCAGCACAGCGACGCCTAGTTTGTTGGTGTAACCATTAACCAATCAGGCATACATGGTGCTTGGCAAGCAAACCTGTAGCTGCGGGCAACGCTTTGTCTCGGTTGGCTGACGCGCACAAGCTAGCTGCTTAATGACCTACGCTTGCTTGTTGGTCAATGCGCGTAGGTGTTTGATGAAATACGTGTGACTGTGAGGATCAACGTTGCCATTCGTGATAATGCCTTTTCTTCCTTCCTTTGACCCCACTTTGAGCACAGTAGTGGCGCATGAACTAATCTTTGTGTACTAACCTTATGTTAGCAGTGGCAAACATGTGGTACTAATCTTAAGCCTTACGAGATCATGCAATGCGTATGCCTATTCCACAGCACTCAGCAAAGATATTATAGGCCGAGAGCCAAAAGAATTATTAGAAGGAAAAAAAAAACTCGAGAAGAACGAGGCACACGGCCAATGATCAATTCCCCCATTTCCATTGTCTGCTTTCGAATCAGATCCTGGATTCTCCCTGAAAAGGCATCACGGCACTTGCCATCCAATGGTCTACCGTCAGAATCAGATGAACACAGCAGCACTTGCTACGAGTATACCGGTACTATCACAGCATCAAAAATCGAGAAGGATTTGGCCGCGACGCAAATGCAGCAGCTACGCGCGGTCGTCGTATCAATCAGTCATTCAGTTGGGGAGGGAGCAGAGCAGAGCACGGCGGCCATCTCATGCGGCTGGCCCAGGCCCGGCGCCCTTCGCCCGCTTCTTCTGGAACCCGCCGCCGCCGAAGACTCCCTCGTCGTCGTCACCGCCGCCGTGCCCCGGTTCGTGCGCCGTATCCTACTCTAACTCCGCCGCGGCGGAGCCCAGGACGCTGCCACTCCCGTGCTGCTGCTGCTGCTTCCTGTGCTTCTTGGGTCTGGGCTTGCGCTGGCGTGAGGACCACGCGATGTGGCGGTCGCAGAAAAGGTACCCCGGCGCCGCCGCGCTCTTGCAGCGCCACCGCTTGCCGTCGTTCCGGCTGCACCTGGCGACGGCGCCCTGCGGCTCCGGCTCCGGCTTGAGCACGTCGTCCATTGCGCTGCTACGAGCAGGAAAGGGAAGAAGAACGATTTCTCAGCTGCCCAAGATCTCGCACGCAGGGACACCTGAAAAGAGGAGAGTTCACACGCACCTGCCCAGGGACGCGACGGCGGGGACCCGGTCGTGGTCTTCTTCTTGGATTCGGACCCCGGCGACCAGGATCACCCGCTTCTCCTCCTCCGCCGCCTCCTCCTCCTCGTCGCGGGATCTCCCCTGCGCCAGGAAACGGCAGCCAAAATATGAGACGAGCACGGTGAGCATGGGTAGTAGCATCATCATGGCCTCCCGCGGTGCCGCCTTGGGCGACGAACAGGAGCCCCAAACTAAGAACCGATCGATCGGGAGGCGAGCACGTGAACCCCCGCAACGAATCTCCTCGCGCGGCGCGTGCAGCAGCAGGGAGGGATACACAACGAACGTCCGGCGGGTATCAGCAACAGCAGCGTCGTCTCACCTTGGGCTGCTGCTGCAGCAGCAGCGGCAGGGGACGCGGCGGCGAGGCGTGGAGCGCCGGCGCGGGCACCGGCTTGGCGGCGCTGGCCGGCCTGCGCTTCCGGATCCTCATGGCGGTCCCCCGCCGGCCCGCACCGCTCCGGAGATCGCGCCGAGTTGCCCGAGCTCCCGTCTTCCTTTCCTGACTTCCCTCTCTGCTCCCCCACACGCGTCTCCCGGGCCTTGGCCGTGCAGTACTTCTAGTCCCCCCGTCTCGTACCACTAGCAGACTAGAGTAGTCCACCACTACTTTCCCTAGCCTACCTAGCAGACCATCCGTCCGTCCGTCCGTTCCGTGCCTTTCTTTCCCCGTTCCGACTTGGGACCTCTCTCGCCTGACCGCCTCCACGTTCCCGTTTCCTCCCTGGGTCGTGGGCCCGCTTGCCAGTTGTACCGGCCACACCACACGCCTCGGTCGCCGCCGCATCTTTCCTGCGGGCTCCGGCCGTGCCGTGCGCGTGCGGACTGCGGCGAGGGGATCCGGGAATGTTCCGTCCGGCTGCAGCGGCGGAGAAGATCTGGTCTGGTGGGGGTGGGGTCGTGCGGAGGAGACTGGTCGAGCGAGTCCGCCAGGACCCGTGCGCGAGGGTCAGGGGCCAAGGCGCAACGGCAGAGGAGTCTCGCTCGTCGCCAGCCAGCGGTGAGCCCGTGAGTGGCTGGTTTGGTTGCTGCTGTGGTGCGTTCCAGACTTCTTCCAGTCCAGTGGCTACGGGGTCAGTGAACGTGGACTTCTTCCAGGCCGTTGAGGCTGCCCTTTTTCCTGTTTCCTCGCCCTCGCCTTTTCCGGGGTAGCGTCTGTCTGGTTTACTTCGGGACTATCCTACACCTACACTGAACCGAGACCGAGACGAAAAATAAGAAAGAAAGTACTGGCATCACTTGAAAGTGTAAAAATCTTGTGGACGGAAGAAATGCTCTTACCTCTCTTTGCTTTACGGTGCGTGCGGTACGAAGGAATAGCAACATGCGCTGCGCCAGCCGGCTGGTTCATCAGAACCGCAGCGGCATGCCTGCATCAACGAACGCGAGCGCGCCCGCGAGCTAAAAGCTCACACACCGGCGTCCAGGCGCGCGGCGCCCTCGGGGACACTCCGGACTGCACATTGCCGCCAGCCAACGAAGGTGTGGCCTGCGGAGCGCCGTCGCCAGGAACCTGCGCCGCGGCCTGCCGTCGCCGCCGAGCCTGGCCACAGCCCATTTTCCTCCTCCTCCTCTTCCCATGCAGCGCCGCGCGCGACACCATTTGCTGCAGACGCCTCATCTCCTCTGTCCGGCTGTCATGGGGGCCGGAGCTCATTGCAAGTGCTAGGCATCGTGTTTCAAGGGCGATTTTTTTTCTTCTTTTTCTCTTTTGTTCCTTGTGGTCTTGTGGAGGTGTCAGTTGACGAGATAATGCTAATCAAAGGATAGTTGGGCTAGCAGATCGAATTTTGGTGAGGTCGAGATGTGGTTGCGGAAGATTAGACTCGTGAGGTCAGCTGTGCTCCCTGCTGCTGACAGCATCTGGTCACCTCTGCATGAATCATACAGGCACCGATGTAAAGACCAATTTGATCAGATCAAGTTCGGAATCAATTTCTCCTTCTAGCCACTACACCTAATTGAACTGAAAATGCAATTTTCTTGGGGTTTCGTTTTAGCAACAAGTTCTATGAACCAGCTGCTAGCGCGAACCGCTGGAGGAAGTCTTAGAGATTCACTCATAAAACTGTTTTGAGACAAGGCCTAGGTTCCCAGCAAGAAAGCTAAAATGCTGCGCAAATCTTAAACCTATCCAGATACTCCAATTAAATCATCGAACTGAACTATCTCTAGATTTATATCAACCGTGAGAGCAGGGCGCATCGTGCGCGCGCGGACAGCAGCAGGTTGCGATTTGCCGCGCGCTCCATCACCCAGTGCAACACCGTCGTTCTCCTCGTCCAGTGTGGGTTCAACCCAAACCGGATTAAACAAGAACTCCCTTCCTCTCGCCCAGTCGCCAGGCGGCGAACGAACTCCCCCGACGCACTGGAAACCCCTGTTTTCCATTGCTCTGGATCCCCCTTCTTCCTCACAAATCCAGCTCTCACGGTGAAATTGGAATCCGAGCTGTGGAGTCGCGGGTGTTGACTTTGCTTCCAACGGGGTTTGTTTGTATATGCATCAAATGTCATTTTGAATTTGGTTGTTGTGACTGTCTCAAGGCAAATGTTCTGCTGCTTCAGGGTCTGTTTCTCAAATGCATACAAAATCCCATCAATGCCTCGGTGAGACATCGATTCAAGATCGACGAATGCGCGCCGGAAAACTGACGCGGACAACGACGGCAGGAACGAACACTGCTGGCCGACCCGTCGGCCCAACCGACACGATCACACCAGTACAGGACGTCGCGCTTCCTATAAACCGTCGCGAAGCAGGATAAGGCCAAGCGCTTCCGTCGTCCTCTCCTGATCACTCCCCTTCCCTTCCCCTTATCGCCATCATGCTCTCCCTCTCCCACCCACATGGGCACCCAGCCACGGCCTCCGCCGCGCCGCGCCACCAGCGCCGCTCCTCCACCGCCACCCCAACGTCTTACCGCCGCCGCGCCAGCCACATCGCCGCGAGCGCCATCCTGCTCCCCGGCGGCGGCAGCAGCTCCGGTGGATCCGGCGACCGGAAGCTCCCCTTCACCCCGCCCCCGACGTCCCCGCCGGGCTCGCTCTACCAGCCCTTCCACCCGCCGCCGTCCCCGCTGCCGGCCAAATTCCGCAGCCTCGACCTCGCCCAGCGCCTCGAGGTCCTCCGCGACCGTCTCGGGCAGTGGCACGAGTACGCGCCCCTCATCTCCGCGCTCTCCCGGGACGGCTTCACCCCGTCCTCCATCGAGGAGGCCACGGGCATCACCGGCGTGGAGCAGAACTGCCTCGTGGTGGCGTCCCAGGTCCGCGACTCGCTCCTCACCGACGCCGCCGCGTTCCCGCCCGAGATGCTCCCCCACTTCGACTCCCACGGCGGGCCCGACCTGCTCTACGAGCTCCGCTTCCTCAACGCCCGCCAGCGCGCCGACGCCGCCGCGCACGCCATCGAGCACAGGCTCGACCCCAAGGGGGTGCGGGAGCTCGCGCGCTCCATGAAGGATTTCCCGCGCCGGCGCGGGGTGGACGAAGGCTGGGAGGACTTCGACGGCGCGTCCCCCGCCGACTGCCTCGCGTTCGCGCGGTTCAGACAGTCGCGGGAGGCCATCGACGTGGACGACCGCGTTGCCGAGCTCGAGCGCGCGATGCAGGTGGTGGCGACCGAGGCCGCCAGGAAGCGCGTCGAGACCGAGCTGGAGCGCGCCAGGAGGAAGGCCGCCGGGGAGGAGGTTGACGAGGATGGCGAGGTCGACACCAGCGCGCGCCCGGGCATCAACGTGGTGCGGCTCAAGTACGGCGAGGTCGCGGAGGCGTCCACCGTGCTGCTGCTGCCGGTGGTGAGGGAGACGGACGGCGTCGCGGCCATGGAGTCCGCGCCACGGCGGACCAGGTCGGACGTCGACCTCGGCGTCGTGGAGGTGGACAAGGCGTGGGCGCGGTGGGCCGTGGTGCCCGGGTGGGGACCCGTCGCCGAGGCCGCGGAGGAGGCCGTCGTGATCGAGCTGGCCGATGGTCGCAGGCTGCCGTGGCGGACGGCCGACGAGGAGCCCGTGCTGGTCATTGCCAACAGGGGCCAGAAGGAGGTGGGGGAGGAGGGGATTTACGTCCTCGAGAAGGGAGGCCGGCTTGTGGTGGAGAGAGGGAGGAAGCTGATTGAGCAGGGCATCGCCGCGGCTGCCGCCGAGGTGGTGATCGTCGTCCGGCCGCCCAGGGATGAGGACGACATGATAAGCGACGATGAATGGGACTAATCTGGAGGGATTTAGGAAGGGTTTTGGTTGGAGATGCCAATTTTTCCACATGTCATCGTAGGAGCATTGTGTAGTCCCTGCCTTGCATAGTTCAATAGTTGCATTGCTGGCTAAGGGCTAAACTTGCAGCAAGGACTCATGAACTTGCCAGGGCTGCGCCCTCGATCCTACAGAGAAAGTAACAGTTTACTCCGAGGCCACGGTTCAAGACTAAACCACAGGACACACTGAGGATCACACTTTATCTTTCCAATCGTTCATTATTAAAAGGCGCATTACTGTTCTACCTTCCAAAAGCACAGCATTCAGAACCCAAACGACAATTCAAGGGAGAATAGAGAGGGGGACTCAGGGGGTTTTGGCAGTATGTAAGGGTCCGTTTAGTTCTCAAAATTTCTCAAAAAAAAAAAAACACTATTCATCCAACTTTTCCCTATTCATCTCACCCCACTCACATGACACTATTCATCTACAGTTGTTTTTTGGTGAATAGTGTATTTTCGAAAAATCTTCGGGCTATCTAAACACACCCGTGCATTGTTGTGTTCTAGCTATCGTTTGTTTGTTAAATAATACGACCAGATATTGTTTTGGGGAAATGATCAGATACACTCATGACAATTGACATTACAGGAAAAAATGATTTTGCCTGTTTACAGTACTTTCCAAAGCCTTAAATAGCCAAATGAAACTACATACTGGTACAAGGTAGTTATCTAAATCTCAAGGCTCAGGACATTGCAGGGCTGCAACCTTCATCTTAAATTAGGTCAGAGAAAGCAGCCATCTTCAAAGGCCATCAGGGGCAGCCAAAGGGATTGGAGTTTCAGGTCTTCCTTAAGCGTAAAGATCTGCTGCCACCAAATAGGCAAACGATACAGCATGAACATAGAGTACTTTACCTCGTCTTTGACTTTAAGGCCTTTTCGCATGTTAGACTTCCTCTAAGGAATGGAGTTCTTCATGCTCAGGAAGACGAAAAGTGCCTGATCCGCGCCCAATTCTACACACAGAATCTATTACGAGTCTATACAATTTGGGTTGGCACCTCAAGTGACTCTCAACCTATATGCAATCATGAAAAAAATAGGAGATTACTGCATCATCTGTGCAAACCTGATGAAGAGCTGTGGAAATCAATCGTCCTCAGTGTTAACCTTGATGAAATGGTGCATAATACATGTGATAGAAGCAACGTTAAACAACTGCAAGGAAAACACGAATTAATCAGGGCAGTAATCACGATACTATCACAATGGTAACGATTAATACACAATTCATAGAAAAGGACGATGCAGGATGGAACTATAGTTAAGTAATGTCAATGAGTCTAAGCCATATACTAAGGTAAGGCTTCCACAGCAGCCTCCAGTGTTTATGACCAAACAAGAGGATACTCAGAGAGTCAGAGGATCACACTTTATCAATTGAATAGTTTCAGTTAATGGTAGATAACCTTTCAGAAACAATTATTGACAGATTATGAAGAAGACACATTATTATTCTACCTTCCAAAGACACAACATTCAGAGCCCAAATGAAAAATGAAGGGTGAAGAGATATTACATATAGAGGGCACCTCACGCACACAGGATTCTTCTGGCTGCATTGATGACGATGAGAGGTAAAAGAAAATGTGTATCGCAATTAATTCAGCGTGCTTGCATATGCTCAAACTTTCAATATGATTAGAGGATTACATGTACAAGTCGTCTTACTGAGCTGACATATGATATTAGAAAAATATATAGTGTAAAGAAAATAAAAACAAAACAGAACAACCATTGGATTCCAGAGACAGATGGAATCTTCCAAAATGACTTAAGAAATAAAACTGCACTTCAAGCCCTTCAACGACATGAAACAAATATGAGATTGATCATATCTCCATGTATGGTATGCTAACAATTGGATCTATTTTCTTGGAATATGTACAGTATCCTGTCGCTAAAACTAGCAGAAAGGGCATGCCATATAAACTTGATACCTTTTTCTTGTTAGAAGAAAAGCAGCTAGCATATGCTGTACACATTCCAGTGCCTTTTGTGATCTGACCATTTTGTGATAGGCATAAGCAGAGAGGCTATGACACTTCATATCTCCCGTATAGATTTGTTTCTGTAATACGGTAGTGGCTGCATGAGCAATCAACATAATAGTATCAATCACTCTCCCCTCCTTTGCAAGGTGGATCCGTGGATGAACTAGTCATTGAAAAATTGCAATTCAAGCATATACACTTCCCATCAACTTCATCCATGGGTCTGTGTCATCAAGAAGCCTCTCTGAGTGTAAATACTGTATCAGCTTTGTGGCATGTTGGAGACTGGCAGATGTGGACAGAGAAGCCACGAGTTCATTCATTATGTTCTGAAAATTAGAGCTACAGTAGCTCCTAATCCATTTTAGGTGTTCAATGGCCATTTCTAACTGTCCAACATCTGTTAAATTCTTTAGCAAGATGATGTGTGAATCCGAAGTCTCAACATTAGATGGAACTGAGCACATAACACTAAGTGCCTCTTTGAAATTACCTGAAAAATATTATGTCATAGAAATTGTTCAAATGAGAATATAAAAAACAACTTGAGCAGCCAAAACTCCGTTTATACCTTTTTTGCAAAGTGCAAGGATGAACATGCTCAACACTGAACTAGCCACTTCAGCATCCTGCATCAGCGATTTCTTAAAGATCTCCAGGGCCTGTTCATATTTATTTTCCTCACACAGCATAGTGATGAAGGACGTGTATGTTGCAGCATCTGGGCCCACTCCTTTTTGAAACATATGATCAAATAGCTGCTGGACCTCTTCACTTTTACCCATTTCTGTAAACTTTGTTATGAGTATATTATATGTCTGCAGGTTTGGGCTACATCCACTGGTGAACATCTCATCCCACAACTTCTTGGCTGGCCTAAGGAGATCATTTTTACATAGTGCTTCCATGAGAGCATTATACGACGAAATATCAGGCTCTAGTCTCTTTCTTTTCACCTCCTTGAGCACATCATATGCCTCCCTCACCTTGCCAGCCGTGCCCAAGAATGACATGATCAAATGGTAATCCCTTGCATTCTTACAATACCCCTTCTCCAGAAGCATCCTAAAAATTTCCAACATCTCATCACCCTTCTTGCTCTTGCAAAGGTTCTCACAAAGCTGCACAAGCATCTCAGTGCTTGGAAACCTCCCCTTCCCCAACATGAATTTGCAGAACATGGCAGCACCATCAACATCAATGTCAGACACTGAACCGACCAAAACATTGAGCACATCATCGTCAATGGGGAAATCCCCCAACACGACCGCCTCTGCCATCTCCTTCGCCTCTGTGAACAGCCGGTTGGATACCAACGTGAGCACACACTCTCTGTATTCGGCCTTCCTTGGCGCGACCCCAAGCTCCTTCCTCATCCACCCTCCCCGCCACCCTAAACCCCTCGGCCACTATCCTATACGCCACGAAATCCGGTTTCCACCCACGCAACCTCAAATCCTCCAGAGCATGCCAAGCATCCTCAATTTTCCCCTCCCTACACATGCCGTCAACGACCATGGCCACCACCACCGACCTGTTAATCTGGTTACCCTGCTGGTCCACCACATCCACCAGCTGCAATACCTCGGCCAGTCCGCTGTCTTTCCTGCCCACGGCCTTGGCGAATACACTGAACCCGACGGTGTCCACCTCGACGGCCCCCACAAGCATTCTGTCGAGCACCTTGCGCGCGTGGGACAGGGACCCGGCTGACGCCGCGAGCGCGGCGAGCAGGGAATTGCAGAGCGGCGCGGGGAGCGGAGCGGTGGGGTCCGAGTCCGGGAGGAGGATGAAGTGAGCGAGGGCGTCGGGGAGGCGGCCGTGGCGGAGCAGCGCGGTGGCGGCGAGCGCCCGGGTGGCAGGGAGGAGCGGGAGCCGCGCGGCGCGGGCGCGGGAGAGCGCGGCGAGGAGGGAGGGGAGGTGCGGCTCGACGGACGCCAGGTGCGCGTGGAAGGCGTGCGGGCTTGGGGCGGGCGCCGCGGCGGAGGAAGAGGATGGCGCGTGGCGGGGACGGGCGGAGGCGGAAAGGGCACGCGCCGCGGCGGCAGTGGCGGCGAGGCGAGGGAGGAAGGTGGAGCGCCATGGGGCCATCGTGGCAACGAGAGGGTAGGAGGGCGGCGGAGTGGCCTTTGGGCAGTGAGCTCCAGCGAGGGACGGTGGCGCACTGCACGTCCGCTGCGTCGTGCGTCCGCACCAGGCCTACGTGAAGGCTGCGCCAATGGTGGCGCCGTTCAGAGAGACAAGGAGAGCGCCACACTTTCAACATACACACATGCTGGGAAGAAAAAGAATATATGATTACCAAATCACGAATCAGGTAATTCTCATTGGATTTTGGCTTCATGAATTGGAAATGATATTAACAAAAATGTGATTTCCTATTTTCCTAAAGCAATGTACTACCACATTGTATTCAACTTTTACTTTTTCTTTTTTTTTTACATAGCAATTGAGACTATTACTTAAGAGCATCTCCAGCAAGACCCCTACTCAAAAAGTAGGAGATGAGGGCAACCAGCAAGGCCCCTACTCAAAAAGTAGGAGATGAGGGAAAAAAAATCTACTCCAGCAGGTCCCTAGAGTAGTAAGGAGCCCCTACTCAAAAAGTAGGAGATGAGGGAAAAAAAATCTACTCCAGCAGGTCCCTAGAGTAGTAAGGACCCTACTTTTTGCCCTCCAGCCCTTTCTTCCACGGGTGGCAAGGAGGCCCCTACTTTTTTTTTTTTGTTGCGTTTGTTTCCCTCCCGCGCCTGTTTCTCTCCCCTGCCGCCGCCGCCCCTTCACCCGAGCGTGGCTCGCCGCCTGGCCACAAGACTGCTCGTTGCGAGCGCTTCCGTCCTCCCGGCCTCGTTGATGTCGGCCGTCGCCCCCGAGTGCCGCCGTCCGTCACCCTCGAGCAACAGCAAACTCAAGACAGCGGGACGACGAATTCCGCGAGCCTCATCTCCTCCTCGCCGGAGCTCGAGCTCCAACCCTGCCCGCAACCTCGAGCTCACCTTCCCACGCCTGATTCTTCCACAGATCCGGCGGATCCAGCGCCGCTCCGGCTCGATGGAATTGGAATGGAGGACTGGAGCTCCTCGTCGTGAGCGCGGCGCGCCGCTGACCGCGCGTTGTTCAATCGAGCAATGGCGACATCGAATGGGAGTGAAGAGCCAGCCACGATGAATCTGAGCGAAGAGGAGGTGAAAGGACTAGTTGGCCTATTCACGGCGAGGTGGAGGCCGCCAGGTCGAGCCTGCGTGATCTGCCCCCCTCGATCTGCTGGGTCGGTGAGCCACAGACAAAGCCCAGCCACATCCAACGAGCACCGGCCTGCACAGAGAAACAAGAGAGCAGAGATTGCGATGGGGAGAGAGATGGACGTGCGTGACAAGGGAGATGGCAGATGGGCGGCGGTGGAAGGGAAAAACAAAAGAGATGAAATTAGAGACTGACAGGTAGGACCCATAAGTCATATGGAGGTAGGGGCTGGGATGTAGGGGTTGTTGCTGGAGTGGAGCACAAAAATCTAAGCCCCAGAAAGTTGGGGGCAGCCCCTACTCGATAAAGTAGGGGCTATTGCTGGAGATGCTCTAAGTACTTAGCCCGATACGGTTCCACAATTGTGTTTTCTATGGTTTTTCTGGCTCAAAAGCACCTTTCAACTGTAGCATTACTATTGGATCCCCTCCTCTCAATTGATATTTTCTTCAGTAAAAAATATTATTCTTTTCTTTTTTATGAGAAATACCAACATTTTAGCATCATCTATTGCCTTTTTTTTCAACCAACTTTATATTGTGTTTCTTATACACCACCCAAAATATAAACTTTGGTGTATTACTTCGATATCTACCACGTGCCTGAGCTTGGATTTCAAAGGGAGTCACTACAACTTAGCTCAGAAACTCTCGATGTGCCAAGTTACAATTCACTACTAAGTTTGTGGCCAATCAAAATTACACCGAGGAAAGGAAGGAAACCCTTAGCTCTGTTACTAACGAAGACCATCTACAAACAACCAAGTCATCCAACCCTAGAGATGACCAAGCAACAACCATCCTACATACAATAAATAGTGTGATTTCAACACATAACATGAGTACGCTGCCAACAATAGTAGCACAAAAAGATCCTCACAATGACACCTCTTGGAAGGACAAGCACGGTTATCGTCATTTTGGTAGTGCTTTCTCGCGAGGAAGACAAGGCCAAGATTGTCATAACAATAGCCCCAACAAGGTGAGAGGAACCCATGAGCACCGCCATTGTTGGGACCGAAGGAAGCTAGGATCGGTTTTTGCGTGGGATACCAACAACCCACTCTATGGTGGACACAAATGATAGCCGAGCATTGTTGACGCCCGTTAGATATGCCAATTGTTAACCGCAAGTGCACGGAACGTTGTAGCTCTTTCCCTTGAGTAACTCCCCTAAGGTTTATCAATCCGTAGAACTAAAGACAAAGAAACAAACCAAGATACGAAAACCTTTACTTTAGTGAAAGATCAGATCAATGGAAATCAAACCTAATCTAGTGGAGTCAACTAACCACACTAGATAGCAAGAGAGAGATAGAGATAACCGATCTAGACCACCTAGACCAATGCACATAGTCGTAGTTCAAGCTAGATTGAGCAAAGATAGATGTGAATCTCAACAAAAAGCATCTTTAAATCATGACCTCCAAATTGACTCCCAAAACCCCAACCTTACGCAAGGATACACCATGTCACGACACTATCCCCTTCGGCGTTGTAGTTTCAAGGCACGAAGTAGCGTCGAGCGCTCTTTGATAAGTCTGGTATGAACCCCTAGCCACCACGGCTACAAAAACATCCAAATGATCTATCTCGATAATAGATCTAAAATAAGCATATCAAAGAACGAACAAAATCAATAGAAGAGGTACTCCCCGGCGCCAACCGTTGAGATACTTGATCGCAAGAAATTCGGAAACATAGACATCTTCACCACGA
The DNA here is from genome assembly GCA_015342445.1 of Digitaria exilis. Classification (NCBI taxonomy): domain Eukaryota; kingdom Viridiplantae; phylum Streptophyta; class Magnoliopsida; order Poales; family Poaceae; genus Digitaria; species Digitaria exilis. The sequence goes on along the minus strand of JACEFO010002219.1, from coordinate 827,147 downwards.
ATGATAGTACATCACAAGATCCCAACCATGGCCTACCTTGATCCTGATCTAAGCTCCTGAACTCCGACGTGGGAGAACCGTGCGAGGTTCCCACGTCGGTTAGGGCGAACCCTAGACAACTAGCAACTGCCCCCGGCTCTCCGAAAGGTGTCTCTCTACTCCTCTGCTCCTCGGCGGCTGCTGCGAATGTCAACTCCCTTTGGACGTTGGAATGTGGACTCCTTTTATAGGCAAGATGACCTAGGTCAAAGGGGGGCTCGAGCCACGGCCAGAAGGACCCAGGTCGGGCGGCTAGGGGCCTGTGGGCCAGTTGGCCTGGCGTATTCCAGGCCCGGCTCGCCTTCCCTTTCCTCCGCGCGTCTTCTCACGTCTTCTGGAATCTGTGTCCTTGTTTGATGATAGGCATTTGGCGACGTTTTCTTCGGGATATCTTTGAGATAAGGATGAAGGGGTGAATCTTTCCTTAATCTTCAATTGCTTCGCCTTAATCCTGAAGTAATATTGGTTGGGCTTGTGTCTTGGGCCTCTTGGATCATCAAGCATGGACCTTGAACGAGCCTTGAATCAACGGGCTTGTGGACTTCATTGTTTTATGTTCCAAAATTGCCTAAAATCCTGCAAAATCACAATTCCTCCAAGAACATATGCATATGCAAATATGGCCCAATTATCAAGTATGATCAATGATTTAGATGTCAAATTCATGCCAATATTGAAGATAAACAAGAGTGAGAAGGTATAGCTAAAGGGCACAAACAAGCATACAACACGTATTCACAAATCCCGCAAGATAGAATAGTGTAGATAGAAGACTGAGGTGAGTTAGCTGATACATCGAGTAAAGGCGCACCATCATTTGGTAGCCTTTGGCCATGCTAGCGGACCTACCTCTAGCAAAGCTACACAAGATGGGGGACCGAGCCGTAGCTGGGTTGGTGTGCGCTCCAGGTTAGGAGGTCAACGGTCGCGTGTTCGAGCTCTGCTCGATGCGTGATTTCCCATCTGGTGTTGAGGTTGTGCATGCGTGGGTGAGTGTCTGCGTGTGGAGGTGTGAGGGCCTCGGTATGGCGCTTTCCAAGACTACTTGGTCAGCCTCGTCTGCATTGAGTCCAGTCAGCATAGGTTCCTAAAATCCTTACAATACATGTCAATGCTCTTGGCTACTTTTTTTTAAAAAAAAAACTACTCACCTAAATATGCACCAACAATACCAAGAGCAAAAATCAACAAGTATAAGCACCATGGGAAGGCCACCATTGATGATAGGTTGTTGTGGGAGCATATCCTACAAGCAGAAGAGCCCATATCTATCCTTGGGTAGGTCGAGGCTAGCTGGGGGCGAGACAGTTCCATCAAGTTACCCTAGGCAACCGTGGCATGCATCATAGAAGCACCACACCAATCGACTTGGTGAACCGAGATCTAGGCCAAGGGAATGTTGGGTCCATATGAGGATGTGACTGATCCATCATCATGTAGACTCAATACAAGTAACCAACTACTATGAATGCGGTTGATTGACCTTGGAGTAGAGGAACAAAAGGATAAAGGGAGAGAACAAGGTGGAGAGCACGGTGAGAAAGGGTGAACGGAGGGGAAGAAGAGGGATAGCACGCATATGGGGTCTTTAGTTGTGGCGTTGACCATTGTTAGTGGCCATGCCTAGGTTTTAAGGAGGGGACATTGGCGTTTGACTACTGGCCTAGGAGTCACATAGGGAGAGAAATGTGTGTAGGGGAACAATTGTGATGTCAGTCACATATTGGATTACATTCAATGAAAACTCGAGAGAGATGCATAAGCATTGATGGTGGGGGTGAACTATATCCTCTATGTCCACTTGTGGCCTTAATAACTTGATTTAATTAATGGGGCACTACTCAATTTGAAAGTTTGTTTTGAACCAATAGAGTGAATGTGGGGCAAAACAACATGTCATACTGGACATTATCTAGATGATTTAATACTACAAACAATTCATCTGGATATGTTAGTGTTGAATCTATAAATGATTTATGCACCATTCTAGCCTTCTTCTTGGGAAATCTGGTAGTTTATGACCATGAACAAGTTAATATGTAACAAATAAACAATTTTGATGATTGCATAATACCCCAAAATTGTCTCCTTTTGGATTAGTAAATTCTAGAATCAGAATAGGCAAATCTAGACATAGAGACAACTTGGGTAGTCAGTGCACTTTTCACTCTTGGAGGAGGATAGAGCCAGACATAGAGACAATTAGTTTGAATCAGACATACATAGAGATCACGTGTTTGATCTGGCCACTTCTGTGCCAAACATCGAGATCTATGTAGGCCAATAAATGTTTATATCAATTAACATGAGTATATATCATGTTCCATTTGCGATTCAATCATATCTATTATCATAAGAGATCCAATTTCCAGAATTGTTTTTATTTTCATTCTGTTCACATTTTACCATTTATCCTCAAGCCAAGAATTTGATTTAGAGCATACAAATTTTTTCTTAGATTTCAGTTTCTATTTATAGTGGATACCAAAGTTTCTCCTTCCCTTTTCCCATTGTTTGAATTGCTTGTTTATTAGAGTTGTACAAGTCACCATAGACACAAATTGTTGTTTGCTCTAGTTTCCCATGGGAGTCATTTAGGGGTGGACCCCATGTGCTAGCAAAATAAGTGGGCCCAAAGATGACATTAAATGTTCAACAACCAAGTTTGATAGCTAGTGATGGACAAAGATAATCCTCCAACCCTCCACCCATTTCCTTTTTCTACATCTACCTCACCAGCCTCATCTCACCCAAACTCACAAACCCTAGAGGCACAGCGCCGCCAGACACCCCTCCCCCCTGTCCTAGCCATGTGGATCCGCAAGAGTGTTGCGCACCTCCTCAAACCCACCTACTTTACGCCCATGGACCCGTCTCCTGAGTTCCTTCCGTCGCTAGCAGGCCCAACGCCGTTGTCAACACCACATGGATCTCATGAGACTGGCAACTTCTCAAGTTCTTCGGCTACATCCAAGGAGCTTTGCGAGCAGAACTGCAATCCATGGGACCTCATCTACGATCTTCCCCTATATGAATCCCATGTCAGTGCTCCCACTCATCCTTTAGCCTTTATTTCTCCCTCGTATGGTACGATGTGTGGCTATGAGTGTGACCTTGATGTCTCATGAGGTTTCTACTTTTGAATGATACATATTGATTTTTATGACTCAAGGTGTTTGATTCATGCATGCTTCTAGAGTTGTGAAATAGTTCCATGTTAGCGATAGAGGACTATACCAGTAGGACGGGCCCATATGGTTGATGTTTATGTGATGTTTTTACTCTTTTCTTGTGGTATTTTAGGTTGGCTTTCAGCTAGGGTTAGAATTGCCAGAGTCGCGGTGGAGTCAAACCCCTTGTTATTGACTTGATGTTTTTATTAATTTTCCTATTTTGTTCAGGTAGTTGATGACGTTCTGGATAACTATTATGTGGATTTGAAGTACAGGGCAAGCTGGCTCTTCTCTCCTAGCATGCCAGTAATGTTAGTGAAGAAAACGAAGGATGAAATGGCTGTGACTAGGAGGGACAAAGTGAAACAACAGGCAACAAGGAAGACTGTAGTGAAGAAGGATAGAAAGAAAATAAAGGAGAACATGGAGGGTGAGTCCACAAAGAAGGCAAAGGTGATGAATAAGAAGTGTGATGAAGGAGCACCATGGAGCTTTATACCTCCAGCTCCAAAGCATGAAGATGCAGAACAAGAACTGCCCAAAGATGCTTATCCTCTGAGTGTGGCTAAAGTTAAGGTTGGGGATGGTAATAATTATGGAGTTGTATCTCATGATGGTGTGCTTAGTGGCGAACACAATGACACCATTGCAGGCATCGATGAAGGGAGCAACGGTGATGACTATGACCAAGGTTCCTCTAGGCACAAAATCAACCTGAAGAGGAACAAGAGTCCATGTAAGTGCAGGAGTAAGCCAGTAAAGGCACGATCGCTCAAGTCGTTGCTAGAACAAAATCAACTGCAAGCGGAATAAAAATCCTTTGTAAGATATGAAGGAAATATAAACATCTTGGTTCCCACACATTGGCGGTCCAAGAAAGTTTATTTTTCCGTTCTTGAGTTCTCTCAACTTATATTATCGAGTATTGCAATTGACATGGCTTGGTGTATAAGCAATATGATGTTTGCCTATTGCTCCGTTGTTTCATGTAATAAGCTGCTACAGAAACAACAACATTTTGTGTTGATGTATTATAGACAGCAATTTAAGGTATGGTTTGCCCTTTTTGTTGCTTCTGTGATCAAATGTGTTCCTATTGATAAAGGTTCTTGTAAGCAAACTTGAATTTTGATGTAAATATTGGATGGCTTATTGTACGAATCTAGTTATTAGGTAGGTTGTTGTATATGTGTCACATGTCTTACTACAGGGATACCAATAGATCATTAATTCAAAGAAGTGTTTTTGGTTTCGCGTGACACATACAAAATCATGTTTTTTTTCTTAAACTATATATTTATAAAATGGAATTGACATTACTAGTGTTTATTGCGAATAGGGGGTGCAAATGAAGCGAATAGTGATTCGCTGATCGACCGAAGAGGGTCAGATAGTGATCGGATAGATTTTTCGGATATCCTGACATACTGGATACGAATCTAGAATTTTTTTTATACCGGATTCGGATATAGTAGGAGCAGTATCAATCGGATATCAGATATCAGGTCGGATAATCTAGATAGCCAGTTCGGATATTGGATTCGGATAGTTATATTATATCAAATATATACACTTGATTTAATCTTTATAATTTATAACTAATTTGTTTCAAATAAAAAAATATGTAACTAGCACCAAAGTTTTATAGAAATATAATTTATCTAATAATCCACCATTCAAAATTATTTGAACATTATTTATTCCTATTTTTTATTTTAAGTACTAAACTGCAATTGTATCAATAGTTTATTGGTCATAATAGATGTTTTATTTTTTAATAAACCCAAAAGTATTTTTAGAATGGTAAGTAAAGTGACTTGGTAATGTTATGTCGTCTATAATTTGTTTTTTCAAGACAACTTAATTAGACTTTAGGTTATTGGAGTGGAAAAACAATTACAACAAGTGTGATGTATATGGTTGTCACTTTTACTCAATATCCGAGCAAATATTCGCTTTCCAATATTGTCTGTATCCATCTCATCCTGGTTTTTATATGTATTTTTCGCATCCGTGACCGGCCTTATCTATATTCGTATCTGTATATGATAGATATCGGTGTATGATATGATTCCGAAAGAAAATATGAAAAGTGTTAATATTATAGTTAGTAGTATTCATGAACCATGAATATCAAAAGTGTTAACCAGTAACTTAATTTGATCAACTTTGTCTCAAATTCTAAGTTCCCATGTATTCTACTAAATCATGCATTCATGCTTAGCCTAATTGTTTCAATGTATTCCCTAAAAATAAGGCTACTCATAGTTTTATTATCAAAACAGAGCTTACAGTTGCGCCTTGCTTATATTGGTTCAAACAAATTAATTTGCTTAGATGAGCCCCAAGAACACCATGACAGAAAAAGCATGTCTATTATCTCTCTCCAATGTTAACCATTACTTCAATGATTCACCTTGATGTCACAAAAATTCTTTCACACTTCTTATTTTCTTGCACCCTCAACATATCACACATTATCACTTTTTATTGACCTCACAAACTTTGCTGCTTGATTTTAGAGATGTGAGTACTGCCTTGTCTTGTGACCCAATCTATCATCTATGTTCCAAATTTATGCTTCCACCATTATCCTAACACATCACTTTGCTATCTCATGTCTTTCTGTCATTTCATTTCGTTGTTCTCACCTAGTCTTTGAACTAACAACTCGATTTCGAATATTTGGATCTTTTTGGCATTCAATATTTCTGTTTGTAAACATTAGCAAACACCAACCCTTTTTCCTTGCATTTAAATTAGCGTCACTAAGGGGGGTGCTTGGTTCTTGGCCAAGCCACCCCACGCCATGGTGTGGCGAGCCACAGGCTGTGGTGGAGTTTTTTTGCCGCGTGTGGTTCCTGTTAATGTGGCAAAGTGTGGCAGTAAACTAAACACCCCTTAAACTACGAAACCTTGCTCTACAATTACATTTTTTCTTCTTTTTTGAGAACTTGCTCTACAATTACATATATCGTTGATTCGAAAAAAAAAATTACATATATCGTTGGGTCTGGGGCCCTGGGCCTCGTTCAAGTCACGGGCCGTAGGGAAACGTTGGGTTCAGAAATCCTGCTAAGCCCCCGGGCTGGGCCATTTGCGTCGATATGCCAATTGCCCGATTCCACAACTGCACAGTATGAAGGCGGAGAGCAGCTATACGTTATCATCTGCTTCAACGCACTGTCCCCTGAAGTCGCCTCAGAGATCTCAGAGCTTCGTCTTCCCCCCATCGCTTGGCTGGCTCTGGGTCGCTCCTCCGAAATTCTCCAAAACCCTTTCCCTTTCCCGCGACATCCTCCTTTCAAAGTCCACACAGTCTCGTCCCACTCTTCCTTTTGCCACCAAATCCTAGCGCCTCGCGTCACCTCAGCATCTAGGGTTTCCCCGCCCCCGCCGCCGGCCATGGAGGCGGTGGTCGTCGACGCGGGCTCCAAGCTGCTCAAGGCCGGCCTCGCGGCGCCCGACCAGTCGCCCCCGCTGGTGAGCCAGCGGATCTCTAGGCCGCACTCTCCAGTGCGCTACTTTTTTTGGATGGGTTATTTGACCTTCTACTCACCCTTTGGGTTTACTGCTCAGGTGATGCCGTCGAAGATGAAGCTGGATGTCGAGGACCAGGAGCTGGCTGACGGCGCTGTGGTGGAGGAGGTGGTGCAGCCGGTGGTGCGCGGCTTCGTCAAGGACTGGGACGCCATGGAGGACCTGCTCAACTACGTCCTCTACAGGAACGTTGGCTGGGAGATTGGGGACGAGGGCCAGATCCTCTTCACCGAGCCGCTCTTCACGCCCAAGGTGATGAGGTCTTCCTGCTCGAATCCAGCTTGTTCAGGTGCTCTGAGGGGCGGCTAGGGTGGTCAGTTGTGGCCCAAATTTGCAAATTTGTTTAGTACAACTAAATGTGGCTCTGAATGTGCTCAACTACGAATGCAGTGGGCCTTTTGTGTATCTCGCATAGTTATTAAATTGGGTTAGATACTCTGGACTTGTGGCGTGAAGTCTTAGCCCAAGACATGAAGCTCGATAACGTTTATTTGGTGTTTTTACATGTTTGTTTTATAGCTTCACTATCTCATATCTTAAGCTCTTAATTATAGATGTTCCATATGTATTCTAAACTATAAAGTATAACCTTGTGTTATGTTGGGGATGTGCATGCTTAGCGGATTTAATGATCTATATGTGAAAGTTGGTAACAATAGTTAAACTAACTGATTTTGTAGTTTTTGCTTTACCTGAGCTGAGTTGTGACTGCTTTGGCCTGTGGTTTAAGTTCACAGGAAATATTTGTGTTATATTAACTCTCGTTGAAGGTTAGTAGAAAAATTTAGCTCTAGGTCAAATTTTGATATGCTTTTAAATTAAAAAGTCTAACAAGCTCATCTACTCACACTTCTGCTCAAGATGAAATCAGTAGTTTAGCTGCATAGGTGTGCCAGTTATAAAGTATCGAGTAATGAATTCATAGTGCCTGGTGGCCTTTCTGGTGCGATGTTCTTCAGATGCTGATAGTGTAGGATGCTATAGGACCTGAAGGCATCATAGAGGCACATGTATCGATAGTGTATGATGCATCTCTTAAGTAGGCTCTACTTCTGAGAGCTGCAACATGATATATCTTGTACATTTCTACTTAATTTTTTTCATCAGAGACTGTTCATGCTTTTAGTGTGTCTAATGTATTGCTCTAGCACTAGTAATTGTTTTAGCACTTCTATTTGATTATAATGTTTTCAGTCCTCACCTCTCTTAATGCTCTCTGCAGACTCTTCGGGAGCAGTTGGTGCAGCTTATGTTTGAAAAATTCAATGTATCAGGCTTTTATGCCTCTGAACAGGCTGTGTTGTCACTTTATGCTGTTGGACGCATTTCAGGTTGCACAGTTGACATTGGGCACGGGAAAATAGGTAATATCACCAAATCCGAGCATCTACTTTGGATGCTTCAGATTTAGATTTCAGTTCTGCTGATTCGACATGTGGGTTTAATAGCCTGAAGCTGTTGACCTTTTGTTTCTTTTATTTTGTGAAAGGGCTCTGTGATCCTTAGATTTTATCTTACCTTTCACTCTTATGGACTGCTTACCATCTTTTTCTCTGGGTAGGCACACCAAAATTACCTTGTTACGATCCAGTACATTTTTTTTTTTCTCGAACACGCATGATAGCTGTGCATCAATATATTAAGAAGAAAGAAGGTTGTAGCACCCAGTCACCATTACACAGTTTTTTTAAGGGAGAACCTGGAAAAACAGCACATCCACACTCAACACATTATTACCCGTAACTATGAAAAACAACATGACCAGGACCTCAAGGCCTAAATACTTGGCAGTAGGGCGAGGAGATAGTTAATTCCTCGAGCCCCAGCCACATCCCACATGTGTTGCTCATCCTTAATTGGTAGAAATAATTCTACTTAGGCTGTAAAGTGTAAACCATCAGACACTCATGTATTCCGGTAATTCCACATTGACCAGGCCACTAGTATTATGATTGAGATGATCCCTTGCCTGGCTTGACCGTCCACTGTCTCTCTCCCACCATTCATTGAAGGAAAATTCCTCAGGTTGAGGGGCAAAAACCTCCATACCAAGTAATTGCAAAACACTAGACAGTACATATCGAAGGCTTTCAGGGAAAGTGTACATTCCCTTGTGCTCAAAACTTGTGCAATAGAATAGAATTGTTGCTGGCTTTTGATGATCTTTAAGTACATGCAACATCACATGAAGACGGCATAAATTCTTTATGGAAACAGTTTTCAAGAATGCTTATGTTACAATGAAATGCCAATGTTATTGCTTTCATGCAAGTAATCTATTATTGCAAATCTACTGGGGCATTGTACTGTTTTCGTTTTGTGCTTTTTTTTTTATATATATCTTTGTTGCAGTTCCTTCACCTAAATATTGGTTACCTTTCATACAAGGAAGAAGTCCATTTTTGACCATTAAACTCTTGCTGGAGTTCGATTTTGACCATGTAACTACAAAACCAGATATCTTTTACCATCGAACTGTTAACCAGACATATTTGTATTTGGTCACTATGTTCATTGAAAGATTATTTGTGCTGATGTGGTGGGCACGCGGCACACACACAATTCTTTTTCCTATTATCTCTCGTTCTATCCTTTCCATGTTCATTTCTGTCCATCACATAGCACAGCAACCCACGCACCCAACCTCCATTACAGCAGTTCAATCCCAAGCCGACCTGCGGCCATGGTTACTTCGTCTCGAATAATCAACAAGCGATGAGTACCTTCATACGATCCATTCTCCCTACTTTACTACTCTGGGGCTCTGGTCCGCCTCAATGCATCTTTGGAAGCAAGCACTAGATCCATCGCCGTTCTTCCCAGCGGCATGATTTTGAGCTGCTAATCTTCTCCTTTGATGCCCTCCTATCTTGTATTTGAGCTTGCCCAGATCCCACTTTGCTGCAGCTAAAGCTATAGATCAGGCTGCTGTCGGTCCAGTGTGGGTGCTGGGCTCGCGGTATGGGATGCCTATGATGACGCGGGAGGTGTACCAGGGCGAGGCTTTGGCCGTCCACCATTAGATTCAGCAATGGCTACAAGGACAATGCAAGGGCGAGTAGGTCCATGTTATCGGGGAGCCCAATTTTGGGGATGGGGGAGGCAATTGAGCAGTGTGGCGAGGTTCGGCTGCATCTCCTGCACCTGTGCGACTACCTCGGCGGGTCTTTCTCCTCATCTTTCCTTACCAAAGGGTACACATTGTTTTATGAAGCCTCACTTCTGACAAAATAAACTGATCATTGTAAGTACATATGTATATCTGAAAGAATAGTGTGTAAATAGTAAATATTTATATGTATGTACCTGGCAACTTTTTTTTATCACTTGTTAGATGCGAGCAAATCTCAAGGTGTGCATCATGATTCACCACAGCAAATGAGGGATTAGAAGATTTATTAAGTATTAGTTCAATTATGGCAATGTAACTGCATAATTGCGCTGTAGAACTGTTTGTACTTGCATTTATCTTGTGGTTGCCATTTCGTTGGTCTTCTAAAAGCTCTTATCGTATTTCTTTTTGTATTTGTTTGATATGGAACAGTTGACTATGTAAAAGACATGATGCATAATATATCTTGAATGGCTACTTTAACTGAAGTAAACTCTGCCTAAATTATGGTTAAGTGTTTTGTGTCCAGAGCTTACTTCACTAGATAGGATTTTCTCACAAGCACACTTTTGTGTAGTGGTGGCTGGTGGGCAAGTAACGCTGGTGTTCAAGTTTGACATTTCCTTTTATTTTACCAGACATTGCTCCAGTTTGTGAAGGAGCTGTTCAACACGTTGCATCAAAGAGATTAGAGATTGGAGGGGTTGACTTGACAAATCTGTTTGCACAAGAACTGAAAAAATCCAATCCATCAGTAAACTTTGACACTTCTGATGTTGAGAGGCTGAAAGAGCAGTACGCATGCTGCACAGAAGATCAGCTGGCTTTTGATGCTATAGGAAGCTCATGTCAGCCAGAAAGGCATACTCTTCCTGATGGGCAGGTTGGTTATATCACGTTGCTATTGTGGCAAATGTTATGTAGCTGTGCCAAACATTTATACTGGTCCTCTACACAAAATGCATTATACTTCTGTCCTTAGTCTCTTTCGTTGACCAATTTTATCGGGCCCACATATTGTAATGAATCTACACAAGCTAATCTGTTTATAATCATTTCTCCAGGTTATAACAATTGAAAAAGAGCGGTATATTGTTGGTGAAGCTTTGTTTCAACCAAGTATTTTGGGCTTGGAAGATTATGGTATCGTTCACCAGCTAGTTACCAGTGTCTCAAATGTTTCCCCAGAATACCATCGGCAGCTGCTTGAAAACACGATGTTATGTGGTGCCACCGCATCGATGACTGGTTAGTTATAGATTTCCTGTGCTTGATGTCTTCTTTTCTTGATGTGCGCCTTAGTTTTCTTCAACCTTTTCTTTTACGGGGCAAATGCACATTTATTAGGTAGAGGGTAGTTGACATATCTTTAGTTTTAGAGTTCAGGGATGCAACATATCTTTACTAGTCGACATAGCACCATTCGTGCTGAAAATCTGCCTTATGCATGAACCAATCGCGTGTATGCCCTGGTGTGTAAGTGTATAACCGATGCACCGCTAGTCTGGTATTCTAGTTCCGCCCTTTTGCGTGTTGCTATGTGCTCCTGTTTGAGAATCTTTTATAGCACTTAGGAATCTCTTGTACTCCTTATGCACGAATCATTTTGTTGCTATGAAACTGGAACCTGTTATAGCACTTAGGAATCTCTTGTACCGTGATATTATGTTGAATATGTGGATCACACTTTAAACTATGCTGGTGAAATAATACTTGACAGCTGAAACTGACTGTAAATGTTGTAACCAGCAATTCATTACACAACTCCATGGCAGTTCATGGTTGGGGCTCTGCATGTTGAAATGGTTTATCTTGCTTAGTTGTGTATCAATTCGAACATCTTCCCATCTTTGCATATCCCAATTCATCATAATTCAGGAACTCTCTTGTTTTTTAAGACTCTTTTCCAGAGTAACTAAAGTTCATATTGGTTTCTTTTCTCAAGGTTTTGAAGACAGATTCCAAAGAGAAGCAAACCTTTCTGCTTCAGCAATTTGCCCATCTCTTGTCAAGGTAACCCCTTGCCCCTATCCTTACATTCCATTCTTCTCGCACTGCTAACCATTTCTAACTGCTCCAACAGCCCCCAGAATACATGCCCGAGAACCTAGCAAGGTACTCAGCCTGGATGGGTGGTGCGATACTGGCCAAGGTCGTCTTCCCTCAGAACCAGCATGTCACCAAGGGCGAGTACGATGAGACGGGCCCATCCATTGTGCATAAGAAGTGCTTTTAGAAACAACTACCTTGACTTGCACGGTTTGGTGAGCCATTTGCTGCTGCTGCTTGTCTCCCTGATGCGCTTCGTGTATGTGACTGGAGCTCATACCTGACTGTGCTACAGGTGTTGATGCTGGGCTGCCCTGTTCTTGCTCCAACCTGCAGCGCTAATGCCCTTCGGCGCTGCAGTTTTGAGCTTTTCATGGTCTCGTCGTGCATATGGGCATCTGGCCCTCTGGCTCGGTTAGGTTGTATTGCCTCTAGGTTATTTCGCTGGCGGTGTAAGATCGAGATTTATTTGTTAGATGTTGTAGCCAATTGCTTAATCGCACTTGTAGACCGTAGTAGCAGAAAGTTTCCAAATGTAATCTTTCACAATTTGCGTTATGATGTCTTAATTAATGTTCTGCTGCCAGTAGTAGTGAAAGAGTTGCTTTAGGACATGCATGAGACCAGTGATATCGACTGTTGGTTGCGTATGATTTAACTTAAGATGACATGTTATAAACCTATATACTAAGGTTGTCTCTCTTGTTGCTGCAACACTAACCAATAAGTTGTTATTAGAATATCATGATACCAAAACCGGGGGCAAGCAGCGACCTTCGGCGCACAGGTTTTCCACTTTACCCCCTAATTGGCTAGAGGGCGTTGAAAAGGTTGAATGTTTTGCAGCAGGATATTATACTAGTTTATTCAGCGTAAGCCGTGTCATGCAACTAAACCAGCGGTCAAAATCCATATGCCAAGCCACCAGCCGACGCTGAATACCTTTTGCCTGTCTCACCTTCCCCTAAACCACCATTCGTCGGCAGTTGTCACCCTGGCTTTAGTACCACCTACCCCACAAAACCTCCGCTCATCGGCGTTCGTTACCGTATCCTTGATTATACAATTTTTTTTTCCAAGCATAAAAGCGGTGAAGTCCGATGGAACGGTTTCTTGGTCACCAAACAAAAACGGAACTCCGTATTAAGTATAGAACCATGACGTCAACTGTTGAGCGAAACTAAATTTTGCTTGTCCCCTTGCTCAAGAAAGACCCAGCATGCATGATGCATCCATCAAAGCTCTACTAATCTCTCATTTCATGATTTGGGAGTCAATCAGAGATAAGCACGCCTTTCGTCTCAAGAAAGAAAAAGAAAAGATAAGCACGCCTAATAAGCACATCACCAACCCCACTCTATTCTTGGCCGTGGTGACTGATGGTGAGGACTCGCCTCAGCCACCAGACTTCGCCATTCCGGGCCCACCGACAATGCGGCGATGGCCCCACCCACCCAAGCGGGCGGCCGGCGGCGCGGTCGGAGCGTTCGGGACTTCGGGCGCCTACGGAAAGCACAGCCCACTGGTTTCTTTCGCGTCACCCCGCGCCACGCACGCGCCTGCCGGTGGGGCCAGTCCGGATGCCCGTAAATATCCGGGCCCCTCCCGTCGGCGACGTGGGTCTATCCTGTTTATTATCCATACGGGTTGCGCGTGACGAGGGCCCGCGACGGCGGGCGTTACACCTCTGACACGGACGGATACTTCGGGATATTTTTAGCGCGGGCCCACGGACCCACAAACACGCCATGCTCCCATCCCAGCTGGAAGCTACTCGCGCGACTTTTCCCATGTGGATGACATCCTGGGCCCACTCGGTTCTGACCCCACCTTTCAGGCACAGACGTCTCTTCGGTGCGCCGAGATGAGGCGCAGACCCAAGCAGTCACCGCCGCGTGGGCCCGCACCAGGTGGGACACTATTCCTCGTCGTCGCTCTCGCGCCCGGGCCCGCCCTGGTGGAGCGGCAACAAAAAGGGCAAGGGACTGGGACTCTCCTCTGGGGTGGGGTTGGAGGCGGACTCGGCAAGAGCAATCCAGCGAGCGAGAAAAAGGAAAGGAGGCCAATCCAAGACGGGAGTCGCGAGGGGAGAGGAGGGAGCTCAGGGAAGAGAAGCCGTTCGTACCCAATCCAGTCCAGCCCGATCGCCGAGTCACGCGGAGGGGGACAAGGTTTAGTCAGGGTTTGTCCTCCCGTCTCCTGTGCGATTCGGCTTCCGCCGTGGGAGGAAGAAGGGGGGCGGTCGGAGGGAGAAGGGATCGCCGGCAGCGAGACGCGCCGATGCGGAAGTTTCAGGACTCCGTCAAGGCCCTCGAGGCCGACATCGAGCACGCCAATGCGCTGTGAGCCCCCCAGAAACTTCTTCCTCTTCTTTCCCCTTTGCTTGCTTGTGTTAAACTTGGAATCTTTTTTGTTTTTTTTTAAAAAGATATTATTTGTTCTTGCGGGAACTTTACCGTTTGGGCGCTGAATTTTGCTTTGCTCGCTTTTGCCTGCGCGCGATTCCAGGGCGTCGGAGTTCCTGCGGGACTACGACGGGTCGGTCATCCAGATGCGGATGGCGTACAGCGCCGTCGCGCATTTCCTCGTGCAGTGGACCGACTGCAAGCTCGCCGGCGCGCTCGGCCTCCTCAAGGTCATGCTATACAAGGTCTCGTTCTCGCACCCTGTCTCGTGGTGGCCGTGCTCGTTTCGATTTCACCGCTCGAGCTGGCGATTGAACTGCTTATTTTCTCTGGTGACGCAACAGGTGTACGCGGACGGCTCATCGGCGCTTCCCGACTGGGAGAGGGAGGCCAGCATCAGGGAGTTCTACGGTAATTATACCCGTACCCCTTTTGTTCCCGTCAAGCCATGGATAATTTTGCTCGTCACGGTCGATTCTGACGGCGTTGCGCGGGAACGGCAGGCGTCATATTCCCGTCGCTGCTGCAGCTGCCGAGCGGGATCACCGAGCTGGACGAGAGGAAGCAGAGGAGACTCTGCCTGAAGAAATTCAGGAGCAGGGATGAGGAGCTCTCGGAGGTGGACACGGAGAGGGAGCTCGAGTGCGGCATCTGCCTCGAGGTCAGCCGCAAGATCGTGCTGCCGGACTGCGCCCACACGCTCTGCATGCGGTGCTTCGAGGATTGGTACGAGTTCGTTGGCTTAACATCTTTAGCTGCATCCCTTACCGTTGCAAGGAAAACACCGTTTGCAGTTACTGACTTACTGCATTTGCGCAAAATTTCCATGTTAGCTACTTGCTTATATATAACAAAACAGTACTCATAGGTTCCGGGGCATGATGAACATTGTTTAAAGCTTCGGATTTGAATCACAGAAAGTTGTTTTTGGTGAAATCTAACTGCTTTGTGAAGTCTGTTTTGAATTATGCAACCCCAGTCGGTAGGCTGTCACTTCAGACCCTTTTTAGTGTCGGACTCACAAGGTCTCTTTAGAATTTAGATTGCTATTCTGCTGACACAATTCAAACTTCTTGATGCAAGCCGTCCATCCAACCAACTTGCTGCGACAATGCCATTTTTATGCTATGAAAGTGTAGGAGCTTTATCAAATTATCAGCAGTCTGTTTCCAAGTTTGGTAACTAGGTACCCTAATGGCCATTTATAGCTAACGCATCACTTTCAAATTTGGTTGAGTGACTCTCATCGTAAGAGCAATCCTATGTACTGTTTTGTGTTTTATACCGTGGGTTTATGTTTACTTGAGGTTTAAGATTTATTATTTACCTTGAGCGTAGTTGGTTAGTAACAAATGAACTCGTCTAATAATGCGTTATGCTCTGTCAATGATTTTGCCATTCAGCTTTATCTCATTGTTGGGTCAGGATAAGCTTCACTTTCTTATGTCATTACTTTATCCCGATGGTATATTTCTTTAAAGAAGACCATAGGATATTTTGCACTTTACCTTGTCATCTACTAGCACACAATTCTGTCCTTGCCCTCCCTTCTAATCCATCATAATCCTTCATAGAATTGTCAAACTGTGTAAACTATTATAACTGATCATCGTAATGCATGGTGGGCCATAACAAAGTTCGTGTTCACTCTCGCTGCAGGAACGCAAAATCCAAGTCCTGCCCCTTTTGCCGCGCCTGTCTGGAGGAGGTGAAGCCGGGCAGCCTGTGGATGTACACCGATGACAGCGACGTTGTGGATATGGATACCTTGACCAGGGAGAATATTAGGCGGCTCTTCATGTACATAAACAAGCTGCCACTTGTAGTCCTACATGTAGTTGACCTTGACATCTACGAGTACCGTATCAAGTAAAAACTACTCCTTGCTTGTCCCAGATCTTGCTTTCGATTCAATTCGCATGTTTCCACGCCATGTCGACAATTCACCCTTCATCTTCGGGCGGTTGACCTCCTTCACCTGCTTGAGCTCCCACCAGTCCACCACCAGTGAGGAGTTGAGGACCAAGTCCGGATACGTTTCATCCAAAGAATAAGATGGACAGATGGTAATGGACTAATGGCTGAACTTGTGTGGGTGTAGTTGACATGCTGGGTCCACACTCTAGTGGGTCCTTGTGGAAGTTTACTATGATCTACCTGTTTTCGCGCAAAAGAATTAGGATGATTTATGACTAGGCACTACACAAAAGAATTAGAATGATTTATGGTCTTGCCAGGGCGAGCAAACCTAACTGCTCTCTGCAGCTAGTAACGATTTTTCTTGACAGCACAAGCCCTGAGGCGGAGGCTGCTTGCGCATCAACCAAACTCGTACTCTTTTGTTTTAGGCAAGCCTCGCTCAAGGAGTTAAGCTTCCAAACGTATGCCAAGTTTTTAAATAAAACAAGTGGTTAAACTAAATATCAAACGAATTATAATTTAAAATGGAGAGAGTACATAATACTTTTTGAAATAATGTTTTGCCTAATGTTTAATGTTGTCTATAACCTCCAATTCCTGTTTCACTCTTGTGGCATAACTAACTTTCCTTGCGTAACTAGACCTTATGATGTCGATAATGATCAGCCATTGCATTCCAAGCCCCGGGTTCAGTCCGGCAGCAACATCTGGAACACCATCTCGTTCCAGACGTCGATGGGGCCTGGCAGGCACCAGTGCACGCGGTCGTTGTACAGCGTCACGTCCTCACGCGCCCAGTGCCCGTGCCTGCTCGGGTGCCCATCCGGCCGGAGCAGCATCGCCGCCGTCGTGTCCATCAGCGTCAGCCTCACCCTCGCCGCCTCCGCCTCCGCCTTCGCCGCGGCGAACTCCTCCACCTGCGCCGTGTGTGTGGAAGTCGAGGTCCAGCCCCGCCATGGTTGTCTCGTTCGCCGCGTACGGCCGCGTCCTCCGGCAATCGCCGCCCTTGTCCCACTCCCCGCCCTCGAAGTGCGACGTCGGCGACACCGTCCGCACCACCACCGTCCTCCCGTAGAACTCTCCATCGCCGGCGGTGAGCAGCGCGCGGAGCGCCGTGCGGAACGCCATGCGCTGCGAGTACCGGAGGGTGAGGTCCACGACGCCGGGGAGGAGGCAGTAGTGGCAGCCAACGACGGGGCCGTCAGCAGCGTCGTGGAAGATGGAGGGACGGGTGAACCAGTTGGACGCCGAGAGGACGACGTAGCTGAAGCCCGCGTCGTCCGGCTCGTCGAGGTAGGGATGCCACAGCGGTTCGTCGGAGCCGGCGGGACTTGTTTGCCTCGAAGAATGGGGACCAGAAGATGGAGACGGTGAAGTCGTGTGAGTCGTAGTGGAGTGTCCTGAACTCGGGATGGCTCTTCTTGAAGATGTCTTTGGGGTACGCAACCTGCAAAAGTAAGTATAAAACAGATAGATATAATGAAGGAAGACGTTTGGTTCATCTTTTGTCTTATTTGAAGAATTATATGTTTATAAACTTGATACAAATTAGCAATGTTGGAGGTGGAACCAGACTAAAACTACCCGTTCAGCTAAACATGACGTGCCAGACATGACAATTAGCTTGCTTCCTGCTTATTACAGTATTGTTCTTGTCCGTAACATCATTCTTAATTTAATTAATGGCCGATTTAGAATGGAGAAGCAAATTCGTTCCAACGCGGTCATGTTAATTCTTGTGCAAGATTCATAGCTAATCATCCCTAGTTTCTTTCTGACAAATTACCTTGGACAAGAGACACAGGAGCGAGTCCCCGACGAAAGCCAGCGACTTGCCCCTGTCGACGTCGAGGAAGGCCGCCGCGTCGAACCGCAGCAGCTCGAAGGCGGCCGGACGGCGGACGCCACCGCCATTTTAGGAACCCAAGGTCTGGGCGGCCATACTTGAGGCAGTTCTGGTGCTCCTGGATCAGCGAGCAGCTCCGGTTGGTGTAGTACGGCCCGGCGTGGTCGTCGGCGGCGACCCACTCGTCGCCCCGGAAGATGTCGCAGCCCTTGGGAACCCGGCGGATGACAGTGGATGGCCGCCGCGGGCCGGAGGGCGAGGAAGAGAAGGCGACGCCAAGCTAGAGGTGGATAGGTTGGCGTTGAGGAAGGGAGCGCGGCGATCGGCGAGGAGAGAGAATATGATGACGGCGCCGATGAGCAGCGCCGGAAGGGACACCGTGGCGGTGGCAGGGTTGACGTGCCTAAGTGCCGCATTGGAATGGATCAGCCGCCGCAGCAGCAGCTTCTGCAGCGATGAAGAGAAACAGCGATGATCGTCCGCTCCAAGAAGAGGGGACAAGAGATGAACGGTGGCGGCGTGGCGTCCTTTGGCTGTGCCGCTGCGGCGCCTTCGTCTCTTGGTCGTTGTCCTCTCAATGGAACAGTCCATCACATTGAGATGGAGGCCCGTAAAGTGGATGAGCACTTTGGCAGCTGTATGTATCACCACATCAACTCTATTTCTTGTGGTATAAAATTCAGGCGACACAGCTCTGGTTTCTTTCATTGTTGCTGAATGTCTTGAATCCTAGTACTCGACATGGCCACATAGTCTTGTCCGAAACCTGTGTATACTTACCAATAAAACACATAAGATAAAAGTTGGCCCAAGCCCATAAGGGTCCAAGAGAAGAAAGGAAGCGCGTTGTGCCATGTTCCTGCTTACATATGGGCTGCGGATGCTAGCAGGCCTATTAAAATTTGGCCCAAGCCGGCCCATAAGAGAGTGTAAATATTCACATTCATTCGATCAAGAAAAAGTCCTTTTCACCTCCCTGGACATTGGCTCGAGTTTAATTTTTCTTTGTAGACCGCAAAACTAGATAACTAACGTCCTTCAACATTTGAAACCGTGCGTTTTACCTCCCTAATATGGATATAAGCGGTTTGAAGGTGGTTTTGTCTTTTTTTTATTAATTTCGGTTGAAACTTCAAAAAATCTTAACAAATCAAAAGAAAAATCATAAAATAGAAAATCCAATTTCGGCGGACTCAAAAAAGTATATAAACACATAAAATATATAATATTGTACAAGGAAAATTTTTATTATTGATTTAAATCTACTCTATTTTTATAAATAAATAGAATAATTGATAACTGCAATTTCTATGATCCAATCATGGTCAAATTTTATTGGCAGCCTAATTACGATATGCCTAAGTTGTATTAAAAATTTCATACCCATTCGATCATGTATAACATAAATAAAGATTTATTTATGGAAAAGCATACTTAATAAATTTAAAACTAAGTTATATATGATTTATTGAGTCTAAATTTTTTAATACAGCCGAAGCATATAATAATGAGCTCACCATAAAAATTTCATCATAATTGAGAACATATAATAATTCCGCGTCTAGTTTTGTCCGAAACCCGTGTATGCTTACCAATAAAACACATAAGATAAAAGTTGGCCCAAGCCCATAAGGGTCCAAGAGAAGAAAGGGAGCGCGTTGATGTTCCTGCTTACATATGGGCTGCGGATGCTAGCATGCCAATGAAAATTTGGCCCAAGCCCATAAGAGAGTGTAAATATTCACATTCGTTCAATCAATGAATTTGAATTGGTCTCCGCAGTACAGCAACGCTGGACAAAAACGTGGCACTGTTCAGTGTTCATTACAATCTGGAACAAAACTTAAAGCCAATAAAGAAAGGGATAATCTATCTTGTTGATTAACCTACTATGAGTTGAGTTGAAAGGGGACAGACTAACTAGTACTCCAGTAAACCAAATGTCAGATTGCCTATGTAAACTCCCGTCGGTAATTCCCATAATTAGGCATACGGTCCATGACTATTGCCCGTGAGTCCGTGACTAGTATTTTTTTAGCATGATTTCCCGTGACTAGTATACAATTGTGGATGTGCACTAGCCTGACTTTCTCCTGCCAGCGCTAGGAAAACCAGAGGAACAAATAAAACTCAGATGAAGTCACCTCACCAGCAGCACCAGGCCAGGGACAGCCAGCCTCAGTTTATTGCGTTTTCATGAGTTAAGATCACAAAGGGTGAACCTTGTTAGGAATTGAGAGAGGCCCAAAGGGCAACATATATAGTCCATGGATCTCTAGTCGGTGTAACGACCCAAATATTAATTACTTAATATAAGAATTGGATCATAAGAATTATTATGTGATAATACAAATTTTTATATTTGTTTGAATGCATTTGCATCTTTTTGAAGCCAATAAATTCTTTATCATAAAAACTTATTTCGGGTCATGATTTGATAAAAAAATATTTTTCAAGGTAGCTAAAAGGTTTCATGATTTTTGGAGGTTCCTAGATGGTCCAAGTAATTTTTCAAATAAAAATGCTAGTATTACCAGAAGATTCGACTTAGTGTCGGAAGATCCGGTGACCAGGTTTTCTCGTCAAATTCGCCGGCTGCCGCGTGGCCGCCATGCATCCCTACGGGTCCCACACGTCAGACCCCACCTACCCTATCTAGAGCTGAAACCAGCCCCTCCTCTCCCTCTCTCATTTCTCTCCCACCCCCTCTATCTCTTCTTTCTCTCTCAACTAGGAGGAAAACCCAAGGTCCTCCACCACCCCCTCCAAGAGTTCGCCGGAGACTTCATCGGAGCATCACCGGAGCTTGACACCGGTGAGCTGCTCCACCTCGACGCCATCCCCTTCTTCAAGCTTGAACCAAGGAGGAGCTCCTCCTCTCTCCCTCCATTGTTCTTCTCCAAATTCAAGCCAAGATGGAGTCAAGCTTCCTCAACTTTCCCCTACGTCGACCTGCAACTCTCACTGGAGTTCATATCGTCGTCGGTGAGCTACCACCCGTCCCCAATCCAGCCCCCTTTGCTCTAGGGTTAGGATTCTTGAGTTCTTGGGACCAAATCACCATTGGTGACCTAGAGGTTCAAAACCTTAATGCATGTCAAATCCATCACTTGGAATAGAAGCTTGACACTTTCAAGAACCCATAGAAACAAACGGCACCCAAAACGGAGGCCGGAGCCGCCTCCGGCGAGCTTTTCTTTCCCGGTCGCCGGGTTGTTAGGAAGATCCGGGAAAGAGCCGGAAGATCCAATTTTGGGTTTCAGAACATGTCCGGAAGATCCGATTTTATGTCCGGAAGATCTGGTTCTTCTCTGTGTAAAACCGGATGACCCGATATTTTGAGTCGGAAGATCCGAAAGTTACCTAGTTGAGTTATATGCCTATGTTCCCAACTTAAAGTATGTTTATGTATGATTTTAAGGCATTCTAAACACATATTTAATCATGTATTTTGCCTATCATTTCACAATTTCAACCAAGACATAACCTTATTGATTGACTTCTCTAATCTAGGTTGTTACTAAAATAAATTTATGATAATTTAAATGGAAACAATAGTGGCAAATCTAGTTTATTTGCCTTCTCTTGTTATAACTTGTCATGAATTATTGTGTGCTCATGTATGAATATTTGTTTGGCACAATATATCATGTTATGCATTTGTGCCATCATTCCAAGCTATATTTATTTGTATCATTACCTTGATCCTGGAACCTTGCTAGGCCTTTTTCTCTCATGAGTTATGGCATCTCATAATCATATTCATTCATAAGCTTCATTTCTAATTCATGCACTCATATCTCTCCATAGACAATGACGTTCCGGAGAGTTGCGTTGTGGAGCACCAAGTCTCAGGCAGGCACCCCTTTCCAACCATTTTCAGAATATTAATTTGCTTATTTGATTGTGCATGAACCCTCCTAATATAGTTCATGTATAATGAGTAGAATATAACCTAATAGACATAAGCCTTAGAGCTAGACCAACTTCTAGCAAAGTATGATTGTTGGATTATACGAACTTAATCGCTTAGCCATGTTTAGCTGGTAGAAGTCGAGAGGTGACAAGGGCATCACCAATCGCGAGACATAGGAATTGGTCTAATCATACTTGGATAGTTGGAAAGTGTTAAAGATGATCAACCATGAATATGAGATGAGATTTGAGCAAGTAATGTAGGGCCATGTTGAGAGTGGAACTCAAATGGTTAGGCTTGCTTGAATTGATTAAGGACCGAGACGTTATCGCTGTGATACTTGAGCACTCTTCCGTACAAACCACATGCTTAGGATGGGGTAGGCAAGCTAAGTACCATAAGTCGCACCTTGCTATGGGACGGTTTGACACGGGTTATGATGAGAGGTAGATGGCGGAGTCCGTTACCCCTATACATCTTCGGCCGCCCTCTCATCACCAGGTGTGGGTATGCGAACGGTTGAGGGCATGAATTAACACTTACCCTTGGCGCATGGGGTATGGTCGTTGGTCTTGCGCCTCGTGTGGGAAAAGTTGTACACCCCTGCAGGGTTATAATCTATTGCAATAGCCGCGTTCTCGGATATGAACACACTCATTTACTCGGACTTTAATGTAGAGTTTTGAAACGGGCTTATGGAAGATTGAGCTCATGATTGATGATATATGATCACTTTACTTATGCAATTGTATTGGTGTATGATTTAGAGATTAGATATGCTATGTCTTTTGCTTATTCACTTATTAAATTTCGCTTGCAATATCATATTTGGATACTAAAACTTGATTTTCCCTTGCATCCACCATAGATAAATGTTTGGGATAAGTCCTGCTAGTACGAAATGTACTAACGGTGCTGCCGATAAGTTGTTTTGCAAGTTGCCTTCTTGGAGTGATGGCCACGTTCATCCCGCCGAAGGCGGCAAGGTGGATGAGTGGTGTAGTCGCTCAAGCTTAGGAAAGTGGTGTCCATTGGCCAAGGACATCATTTTCTTCATAAACTCCTCTAATCTTTCGGCTGCGTTATATCTATGGATCTAAGGAAACATGGTGGGATAGCCACTTAAACCTAAACTACATTCTAGTTGGATAATGAAAACCACTTTAGTTGATAAAAACTCCCATGTGCTAGTTGAATTAGGTTATAGTTTTAATTTGAGGAATTTTTATTAGGTGATCAAGACTTGTAATCCAAACTTTTAAAAATTTCTCTCCCACCCTTGTGATGATATGCATGATGTAAAAAACGGTATGCGGGTTGATCCTGGACGTTGCTCGAGGCGCATACCGAGGAATATCGGGATTATCTTGGTTAAGCTGGGTTGGTCAATGGATGATGACCCAGTTTAGGCAAGGTAATTTGGGCGGCTCCTTACAGTCGTCGGTGTCCAAGACACTTTCAACAACAAGAGCCAATATATTAGGATTAGATTTGACATACATTAATAACAAGTTTGTTTTAACAAAGAATAGTGACTTCACTATGCTAATAAAAATAAGTTTGCTATTGTCATATTCATCGAGCCTAATGAGACTATCAAATAGCTTATGAACGCTTCACGAGCTAACTCGTTAAGAAATCGTGCTGAAAGCTTGATTTATCTTGGTTCCTTTGAGGTTGAGCCAATTTGAACTGAGCTGCGCCTATGAATGAACCAAACCAGCTCACGAGTCTCTTTTTTTACCTGCCCTACCCATACCGTGGCTAACATGTTAATTATGACATACCAATTCTTTCAACCAAATAAAAAAATCTACTTTTAACTAAACACAAGATGTGACAATCTCATTAAAAAAATAAAAAAGAGATGACCATATTGTCTCCAAACCAAATACCCGCGGTACTTGAGCCGATCAGAGCTAGAGAAAGCTATTGGTCAGGTCATAATCTAACCCAACATACCATATTCCATCTCTACATACCAATTGCGTATCCAAAAAACTTTTTGGGTCTCACGTTTTAGGCACTGCTACGTTGAGATGTGCTCCAATACTCCCGCGTGGTGCCAATCTAGTCAGCGTTGTGGCCTTTTAATTAGTATAATATTAGTGTGCTCTAGACCAGCTGCTC
The DNA here is from genome assembly GCA_015342445.1 of Digitaria exilis. Taxonomy (NCBI): domain Eukaryota; kingdom Viridiplantae; phylum Streptophyta; class Magnoliopsida; order Poales; family Poaceae; genus Digitaria; species Digitaria exilis. The sequence goes on along the minus strand of JACEFO010002219.1, from coordinate 803,017 downwards.
CCGTAGCTCAGTTGGTTAGAGCGTTGGTCTTATGAGCCGAAGGTCGCGGGTTCGAGCCCCGCCGGGAGCACTTTTTGCCTGCTGTGACTCTTTTTTTACCCACTGAGCTGCCTGCAGCGCTGTGACTTTCCTACCCACTGAGAGCTGCCTGCAGTGACTGAAGTGTTTTTTACCCGCTGAGCTACCTGCATAGGTGACTGAAGTTTTTACTGTACCTCCATCCAGATTTTTTTTATATAATTGAGCTGTGTACAATTATAGAGACCAAATTCTTCTTTTATTTAAAAAAGTCTAGTTTTTTTTCGTGGTACCTCCATCTAGACTTTTTTTTTTGTGGTACCCACTGTAATATTTAATTTGTTGGTTAGAGATGGAGCGCCCTGTTCGATCACAGGTGAGTTTTACATTATATGTGGAAAACGAACCAATAACATGATATGACATTTTTTCAATGAATACAGTCAAACTCGCTCAATCGCCAATGTTGAAGTTACTTGCTCTGTTTCTTCTTTATCCTCTCCAGTATGTACTTGGTGCTCTTGAGCATCATTCCCACCATTGACCGCATTCACCATGCTGCTGACCTTAGTCTCCATGCTTTTACCCCACAACAAACTGTAGAGGCCCACGACCAGCAAAATCCCACCCAAGATACTGCCGTTCAAAATGAAAATAAATGGGATGCCGAAGCTTCAGGAATAAATTCATTACAATTTACAGATCGATTCAACTCTGCTGTCATTAAAAATCTGTTTACTAGTTACCTTCCGAGGTGAACGATTTCTCCAAGGAAAAAGGAGGAGCAGAATATTGTCAAGACGAAGGAAAGTGGGGTCCAGACGGCAAGGAAGACAGGGCCTTTTATCTCCACGCACCATGCTTGCAGATAGTAGCCCACTCCCGTAACCACAAAACCCTGTCAGATGATCCATTCAATTTTATCCGTCCATGAAGCAACAACAGACAAATATACTGTTGCAACAACAGACAATTTCATATCTAGAAATTGACTTATGTTGTTACAACTAAATTACTAGCATAATCAGCCAAGTGATAACACTAAGTAATAATCATGCTTGCTTACGGTGTAAATGACAGCGAGCAAGCTGACGTCGCGCTGGAGCTTCCACTTAGCGAAGTCCCTCTCGGCCACCACGGCTGCGACGAACGACTGGGCAACGCTGAACACACACTGCACTGTTGTGACGAGCATCTTGTCGGGGTACTCCTTGAGCAGTGCTGTCTGCATGATGATCCACAGGGACCATGTCACCATGGCAAGCACCATGAGGAACGTTCCAGTGATCCACGTTCCACGGCTAGGAGCTCTCGACGCCTGGGCGGAGGAGACGGTGTTGAAGGCGCGGTGGTGGTTGACAGGGCTGAGGGATGGCCCGGCGTAGAAGGCGATGACCAAGGCTCCGGCGAGGCAGAGGGCTACGCCGGCGAGTTTAGCTACGCCTGAGGAGCTCCTTAGCTTCACCACCTCCATCCTGCCATGCCATGCCGTGTAATCAATCAACAAAAACGTATGATTGATGAACTGAAGTGGAATATGAAATCATTGACATGCATATACATGTGGGAGTGTCATTATTTACCTTAAGAGCAGCGCCAAACAGAAGGTGATCACAGGAGCGGAGTTGTTTGTTGCAGATGCCACGGTTGCTGATGTTAACTTGACACTTGCATTGGTTAGATTTGGACTGAGTGTATTCCTGGAAAGAGCAGACAACTCAATTAATATATGTATATGTGCTTCATTTGTTTGAGCAGAACAAGGTTCAGGGGAAAAGATATCACACATACCCAACTAAGGCACAAAAAAAGAGCTTCAAGAGCAACCCAGAAGTCAGAGACCGCAAATTGTGCCTGAGAAGTGAGAATTACATTAGACCGCAAATTATTGTTGCCAATTAATTTCTTCAGTTTTTCAGCACATATTGCCTTGTTGGGACCATTGTTTGTTCATCTACTTATGTATACCTTTCGAGAAGAAGCGCGATAGGCACCAGGAGGAGCGATGCAGCTGCCTGACGGTAGAAGATGAACACGAAGGTGTTCATCCCATGGTCGAATGCCGCCTTGGATATCACAAACATGCCGGTGTAAATAACTACAATGGTGATGGCGAGTATGTAAGGAACCTTGGCGTTCATGGTTGAGAGATGTCTGTATGGTGATGGCGAGATGCCAATGAAGGGGAGAAAAGCTGTAGAAGATGATATGAGAGTGGATGCCGAACTGCCTTGTTCATGCAGGTGTATATGTAGTGTAACATGTAGGACTGTAGGAGCTATAGAGAGATAAGACATACAGAGAGGAAAGTTTCCTAGAATGCAACATGAGCACCAGCTGCTTCGTTGCTTCTTGAATTCACAAAAAGAGTAAAAGAAAGCTAAAAAAAGTATATCCTGTCCTGTTAATTTGGAGTATGAATCATGCGTCTCGTCCCTCGAATATACTAATATGTGTTGTGGTTGGAGTTTGAACTGATGGCATGCGCTTTTATGGGCTCCAGGAGCAGCTACTTAGTTAATTAGGAGTGGCGCGTGCAATCACAGCGCATGAGGTTTCGCATGAGTTCGCGCATCGTGGATTGCAAGGGGACTGGTCGTCACCTACCGGCGCATTAGAATTTAGAACCTCCTTTTTTCTAATTTAATTATAAATATTTTATTATCCACGTGATACAGGACACCGGTACGTATGCATTGTGTACAAGAACAGACAAATTAGTAAGAGTGTAAGAGGAAATTAATGGTGGCTTTTTCAACTAAAAGGTGAAGTGTATCAACTACACACATTCTCTACGAGCATTTGTTTGGAAGATAATGACGCTCCTCCCTTTTTTAACATTATTCTCCTACTCCAGAGATCTTGATGCGCATGATCGATCCATACTATCAGGTGGCTAGAATGTTTAATACAGAGACCTACTGATGACTGATAAGGCGCTTGAGCAGGAGTGCACGATGTATGCCACTAAATGTTTAATGCCAATTCAAGATTCGAAATGAGAATTTGTAACAACCGATCCACTATGAGATGTTACAAAGACATCACACTACTACAAAAATATTTTATGGTCATTACCATCGTTAAAAATGTATATCATCACCAGTTCCAAACACGATCAGCGGGCGGTGAAAACAAAATCGATTTTCATAGTCAATTCGTAATACAACCCAGCGGTGATAGGACTGTGTAGCAGGGTTTTTACCAATGGGTCTGTTTAGAACCGCTACTGAAAATAGACCCCAAACTATTAGCATGAAAATGTTTGTTAACTTTTTCTTATTAAATCAGATGAAAACTAACTTAATGTCAAAATTAGATGGCTAAATATTTAAAATATGGTTTTGTGCCTACAATTTCTTATCAACTCTGACCTCACTACGATATAGACCCCACGCACGCTGCCTCACCGAGCTAGCCAAAACTACAAAACTACAATTCATCCTTGCCGGGCATACTCGCACATTCACGACCACGTCTACCGATCGACTGTTTGACGTGGCCACCGACGACGCACACGAGTACGTCCTGCACCTGCCAACCTACATGCCTTTGATTTCTCATCAGAAACACGAGCATGAACACCTTAATCTTTTTGGGATTTTGGCGCAGCACCGAGTCACCGACGCGCTGGTGCATTGTGGGATCGGACTGGGGACACGGAAGGATATCGTACGTGATCGCAAAGGGGAACATGCTTGTGCAGGGCTGCAGGCATACAACTTGGTCAAAAGTGATCCATGGCGATATGAATAGTATTGTTGTTTTTTTATAACGAAATTTCATGTTCCAGGAAGGTCGTCGAATGTACGCATCAGTGTCGGCCAATCCCTGCCACCCGCACCAGGAGCTAGTGCCGTACAACTGTACAAGTATAAACTGTTGCTTACGGGCACACCATTTTCTGTCCCTCACGCGGTTCCCGCGGCATTTGAGTATAGGAGGATCTATGTCTTTATGCTTTGGAGTAAATTAAACAACGGTTAGAATTCTTTTAACATTCTTCAATTTGCGCTAAATGTTATCTGAAGTCCATGCCTGCTTGTTTAATACTACAAGTAAAGTGATGCATGATTCATATTCTAAATGCAAAATTTGTAATCATGACGGGCCTTGTTTTAAATTTTCAGGGAATTATCATGGAATCCACTATGAAAAGAACATAATGAACTTTCCACTGGCACTATGAAAGCTTCGGTTTTAGAGGAATCATAGCCTAAATATTATATGATGGGTGCAACGTCACTATACTGGTGATCAAGAACTTACATTTTCAATGATCTTAACAATCCCATTGATATTAATATATATGTGCACTACTAGTATATAATTGTCCATATTTAATTTCATGGTTTGTAGGGAAGTGCGAAGTCGTTGAGGTTTGAGGAACCATACATAGTTCTTGTGTTCTCGATGGATATACCTGCGAATTTGAGATGTAATTGATCTACGTATATATGTATAGTATGAGTTTATGATGAAAAGGATGAAATTGGTGTTTTATGAAATGAAAATGATCTTTGTGACGGATTAATAGAATTGGTGAAGATTTGAGTTGAATGAGTGGTCTTGGCCTTATAGTGCCACAACCTGCATCAACACGTTGGACTGCTGTGCTTATCGCGCCGGCACAACACTAGAGAGATGTCACAAAGCACGAAAACATAACGTGCCAACATAGCCACATAGCACGGCAAGGTTGTTATGCAACAATGCATAATTGTGGCGTACCTAGCTAGCTAGATTTGTGGCGAATAATTATATGGTCGTGTGCTGGTGTTGCCCATCGAACCGTCTATCAACTTGTTTGATTCATTTGTGGTATCAACATATTGTATATAAACACACTTCAGTAACATAAACACCAGAGAGTCCACCCCAGCTTAATATATAACCTCAATTGCTGAAGATTCAATGTCATCTCATCTCAAAATAGCTTGAAGTACAAATATATTGATGCAAACTTATATACTAAATATGCTTATGCTTCAAATAATTGTTGGTCAAAGTTGGTGAAGTTTGGCTTTTTTGCTGATCAAAATACGCTTATCATTTCTGAACGTCGTCGTGGTCTTCACTTGCATGATCACTCTACCTCACACTTGGCCCTCAAACGCGTAACAGATGCAAAATGTGATAATCTTTTATAGGGCGAACTTACTGGGATTCAGCCTAGGACTCTCTAGTCTGCACTAATATATTTTTTTTGAGGAAATGTTTGCGCTATTGACATATATGCACACGTGACACATGAGGCGAGGTACTGTTCTTGATCACTCCGCCAGAATCGTCTATTTAAGCGCCCTAGCTAAGAAGGGCATGATACCCGCCCACACCACACGGAACAGAACACACACACACAGCGAGAGAGAGAGAGAGAGAGAGAGAGAGAGAGAGATTATGGATCGGGCAGTGCAAGTGGTGGATACATGCTTTGTAAGCCCGAGCGAGGGCACACCGAAGAAACAACTGTGGATCTCCGCCCTCGACAACCTGCTAGCGTACAGAGGCCACACCCCGACTGTCTACTTCTACCGCTCGGCTACTGATGCCGCCACGGACTTCTTCAGCGTCGCGAGGTTCAAGGAATCCATGGCGAAGGCCTTGGTTCCCTTCTTCCCTCTAGCCGGCCGCCTTTCCCTGGACACCGATGGCCAGCTCGTGATCGACTGCAATGCAGAGGGCGCGCTGCTCGTCGTGGCTCGCTCCGACGACCTCAGTCTTGACGACTTCGTCGACCTCAAGCCGACGCCTGAACTGAAGATGCTCTTTGTTCCCCGCGTTGAACCATCGTCCATCATGCTGGGCATACAGGTTCGTTAGAACAAAACTAATTTACAGTAGTGTCTGCAACAAATTGTCCCTGTTTCTTGGATCAAGGCTCATCGATCGTACATGTAAATTGTAATCTATATGTTTATAATAAACAAACATGCCTGAGCAGTAGGTGACTATTGCAGGCAGGGCCGGCCCTGAGCCAGTGCGGGCGGGGCGACCGCCCCGGGCCCCCAAAAGTTAGGGGCCTATCTAGCCACGTACTATAGGAAAACTGGAGATCAATCGTCAAAAAAATCGCTGAGTCAATCTGTCCGACGCCTCGACTGCGCCGATCGCCTCCTCTAGGCTCCGTCCCTCGATCGTTCACTCAATCTAATTCACCCCTGACCCTGATCCCCACCTCCAGACTCGGAGGCCCTCCACCTCTGCACGGCAACCCCACTCCTTCAGGATCACGGCTACTGGCTTGCCGCTGATCGACGAATTCGTCGATCGCCTGCCTGCTTGTCGTGCTCAATTGCCAGCTTGCTATCGCCTGACCCCGGACAGGATCATGGCCGCCCGTCGGCTGATTGCCATTGCTGACACGCAAGGATGCACCATTGCTGGATCAAGGTAGAGGTTCAAAATATTCCTAAATGAGCCCTAATAGGGTTTCTTGTGTGTTCCAATAGAATCAGAAACTTGCGTCCAGAATTTAGTCCCTGTAAAATGTTAATTGCTGATAGCTTTCTTTTCAATTTGTAGGATTGTTCTCACCAATCGAACATGTCCTCCAATAGAATCAGAAAGTATGCTTTCGGCAGTGAGAAAAGAAGAAAAAAAAGCAGCATCAAGATGAGTTGATTAAATCATGTACATTTGATATTGACATTTTTTCTTAAAGAGTTGGCTTTAGTTCTTGTGGACCAACCAGATGAGGGAATTTCACAAGAAAATATTGAGGATTCTCGAAAACGTGCAGATGAAATAACAATGTAAGTGATCATAAAAAATAGCAATGAGATTTTATAATATAGTTGCATAATTGATATATTATCTAGTTAGTGAATAGGCCTCCATTTTTTGTTTCGCCCCGGGCCACCAAAAAGTCAGGGCCGGCCCTGATTGCAGGTGACCTTCCTCAGGTGCGGCGGAGTGGCGTTGGGGACGGCGTTCCACCACGTGGCCGGCGACGCCATCAGCGCGTTCCACTTCTTCCAGACGTGGTCGGCCATCTCAAGGCAAGGCCATGGCGCAGTGCCGCTCGCCCCTCCAAGCCATGACCGCGAGCTCCTGCGCGCACGGTCACCTCCAGTGGTCCATCCGGACGCGCTCTCCCTCTTCTGCCGGCAGCTCAGCCTGACCCCACCGTCGGGGCCCGTCGTCAACGAGGTCTTCACCATCTCCAAGGACCGCCTCGCCGCTCTCAAGCTCGCCGCCAGCGGCGGCGGCGGCCACGTCAGCACCTTCTGCGCCATCTCAGCTCTCGTGTGGCGTTGCGCGTGCGTCGCGAGGGGGCTGCACCCTGACGCCAAGGCTCACCTCACTCTCCCTGCCAACATTCGCCGGAGCTTGAAGCCGTCCCTTCCGGATCACTACTTTGGCAACGCGATCATCTTCCTGGAAACTGTTGGTTTGGTTAAGGATGTCATTTCTGAGTCGTGGGCTGACACGGCTGGCAGGATCAGACGTGTTATTGGGAGGATGGATGATGAGGTGGCGCGGTCGGCGATCGACTACTACAAGCTCGCTGAGGGAGAGAGGAGGCCACCATCGGGGAGCTTGCCGGTAACGGAGATGAGGGTGGTCAGCTGGCTCGGCATGCCGGTGTATGAAGCGGATTATGGGTGGGGGAAGCCGGAGATGTTCTTGGGTGCTGGGTCGTCGCGCCAGGGGTTGGTACACCTGATGAGCGACGGTGGGGATGGCGTGCGTGTGCTGGTGTCCGTGGAGGCTTCGAGCATGGAGGAGCTCGGACGGTTGCTATATGCCAATTTGCCATGTTAATTCGGTCTAGAATGGACAATTAGGCATGAAACTCTGGCTACTTGCTGGTCGTCGTTCTTCCATACATAAATGTAGTAAGTGACAATAAGAGTAAGTGAACCTGTTGAGAGGTTTTGTTGTTAGCGTGCAGCTATGGATGGGATTCTCCCGACAAAAGCTTAATTTGTTGGCATTCCTAGTCCTGCTGGTGGACATGGTGACGGTGCCCTGCTAGGGTATTGTTCTCCCCATTGGAGGCATTATCTTGGAGCCCATTCCTGTTGCACGAGGTTTTCTATGTGAAAATCCTACCATTAGCGTCGTCACTCATCTCAAGTTCTCAACTTGTGGCATTGCTAAGCTTCTAGCCCTGGCGTGGCAAGACGGATTGGTGCATGTGGCAAGATTGAAGGGGTTTGCCAATCTCACGTGGAGGAGGCCGAAGTTATGTTGGCTGCCAGAGGTTGTCATATGGGTGTTGGTTTTGGTTGCTTGCAGTGAACCGTGGCAGCTGGTCGTGTGGCATGGGACTACATTGGAGGATATGGTGCTCGTAGCAACGACATTGCGGGATGACTAGTGTTGCAGTGTACTATGGTGGGTTGCTCAGCCTTACTCGGCGACACCAGTGCAGTACATCGTCAAACACACGGCGCAAGTGACAACTTGGTTACTCCACCAGTTCGTCTATTTAAGCTACTAAGGGCAAGAGCATGATACCCGCCCCTCTCCCCACGCACGCACGCACGCACGCAGAGAGAGATGCAGGTGGAGACATGCTTTGTAAGCCTAAACAAGCAGAAATGAATGGCTGACACATACCAACAACCGTGGAGCTTATCTTGACCGCAAATCTTTCTTAGTGTCCCGTAGATCTGCTTATTCAGATGTGTTTCTCTTGCGACTTCCATTTGGATTTCGATCTGTGGGTATGCATTGTTGTTGGATTGGAACTGCACGACAATAGGTGCACAGAACCTGGCAACAACATTATGGAAGATCCGCCTTAGGTTCAGTAGAGGTTCCTCCCATGCTTTGCCATCTATATGGCTAAAGCAACTAGAAATGCATTGTGACACGTACCAGCGACCGCGGAGCTTATCTTGACCGTAGATCTTTCTTAGTGTCCCGTACTTGCTGCCACCATGCATGCACTTTCTCAGAATACTATATTTTAGTGGGACCTGCATTGGTCAACTGAAATGTGCCTCGTGCGGGATGCTCCTATTCTTGCCTCACGAGTTTCATTTTTGCCTCAGGCGTGACCGAACCTTTTCTGCCTCACGCGGTTCTGAAATTGCTGCCTCACCCTGTCCAGCCTAAAAATGTCTAAAACACTCCCTTTAGTTTTTTAAATGAGGTAGGTTGTGTTGCTTTAGCCACATACAAGGCAAAGCGGGAGGAACCTCAACTGAACCTAAGGTAGATCTTCCAGAATGTTGCTTCCGGGTTCCGTGCACCTATTCCCGAGCAATTCCAATCCAACAAAAATGCATACCCACTGTTGACGCTCCTTAGATGTAGGGATGGCAATGGGTTGGGTTTGGGTCGGATATCCATGGGTTTCGGGTCTAGCGGGTTCGGGTTTGGTTTTGCTTTTTTACCTATGGTTTTCGGGTTCGGAGCTCCGAAACCTATCGGGTTCGGGATTGGTTTTCCACCCGTGGATACCTAATGGATATCCAAAATAAATCATTTTGAATTAAAACTCATGTTTTATACTATACTAACAATAACTTGTTTACTTATATACTATTCTTAAACTCTTAGTTGACTCATGAAATTATTACTATTTATTTTCTCTTGTTTATACATGTGAATGTGCATATATATCATGCATATGTTTATTCAAAAAATCTTCATTGCTCTTAATATGTTGCCATACCAAACGGGTTTCGGGTATCCAATCGGGTTTCGGGTATCCACGGTTTTGGGTTTGGGGATAAATTTTCACCCGAATTGGTGTTCGGGTCGGGTTCAGGTTTTAGTTCGTGTTTCGGGTTTGGGTGCATAGACACTCCATCCGACCCGAACCCGACCCGTTGCCATCCCTACTTAGATGCGTCAATTACGAACCGCAAGCGCACGGGTCGGTTGTAGCTTTTCCCTTAGAGTTTCCCCAAGGTTTTATCAATCCGTGGAACAAGTGAGTTGCTACGCTTAACTAAACACTAATAATGTTGATTGAAAACCATTTTAAGTGGTGTTGATTATGACTAAGAACTTAACCTAATCTAATATAATCTAATCTAAGTTAAAGAAAACAAAGTAGAGATCAATGTTATGGAGAGAGAGCAAAATATGGAGAATATTTGTCCATAGCGTGTAAGATCACTTGAAGATGCAACCACCGAGATAAAGCTCCGATATAATCTATCAAGGTAACGTATTCCAAACTTAACCCTTCTCCTCCCGCGTACTATCACTACACGAGGGTCATCCGTGATCGAGCAACAAGAACACAAAGATATTATAGGATAAAGATCCAAAACAAGGTTCGGCGATTACAACTTAAGATCTCCTTCTAACCCCATGAACAAACAAGGATTTTACCCCATGAAGCTAAGCATGGTGTCATGGTTCATGGTGTAGAAGCCTCTGGTGAAGGATGAATCTTCGCCATCCTCCTACTTGTCCTGGCGTCGGCTTCCTTTGGTGTGTCTCTATCGTTTCCGCGGCTCTCCCATCAAAATTAGGTATAGGTTTGTATAGGACATAAGCTTTTAATAGTCCAAGGAAGCCCCCCTCTAAGGGGAGGCCGAGATGGCGCAAAAAGGCCCTAGGCCAGCCGGCTAGCCCTTTTTAGGCCCGTCTCGGTCTCATCACTCGCGTGTAGACTCCTTGCAACTTTATTTGCTTATGTCCTTCACATATGTGGCCCTTTTGACGTCGTTTCCTTCGGGATAAGATTGGATCTTTGCTAACTTTCCATATCTTTGCGTGATTTGCCCTGATCCTAAAGTCATCCAATTATATTATTCAAGCCCTTGCTCTTACACATCTTTGGAGGTTGGTGATGATCTTGGCCTTCATCCAAAAGTGCTCATTTATAGCCCAAAAACCCGCGTAAACCAAAATCCTCCAAAAACATGTACATATGCGAGAACAGGTTATTTCACATGCCAAGTGGCGGGTTAGTATACATATTAGCCCAAAAACTCCATCTGAATGACACTAAAAGTATGTCGCTAAGGAGCGCCAACACCCACATACTGAAATCCAAATGGAAGCTGCAAGAGAGACACACCTAAATAATCAGATTACTGGAGAACATGCTGTGGAGCCCGAAGAAGAGTCCTGCTCCTCATATCCAGCCCGGGTCTTCCACTCAGGCGATGTGACCATTGGAACCACCTAAGCAATAACCAAAAACAGATGAAACCAACAACCTTTTGCAACCAAAAAAGTTAGAGAACACCATATCTGGTCTGTAGATGGTAACCTGTTGGACGTCGGGTGAGGCCGGGACAGGCTAGCGACGCCCAATAGGTGAAGAATCTATGACACCTAGAAGTTTCTGCACCCCAAAGGTAAAGAAGAATAGTCTTTTTCTTTTGAGGGAAGGAGAAGGAGCAATGAAGAAAGGAGAAGAAACCGTGGTGGTGGGGTTTGTGTGTGAGGATGGAGCCACGTTGTTTGGCCTGGCTCGTCAGCAGTACATTTTGCCTCGGCTCATCAGGCATGGGAGAGAAGACGGGGCAATCCGCGGACGAGGCAAGTCCTACTAAGCAATGGTCATGACGAGGCACAAATCTGGTTTGACCGCATGGGTCCTACAGGTACAAAACAACAATGGATGTAATAAATTTTCCGCATGAAGCTTGTACCTTTGGCACATATCCCAAGGGCCTGTGCACAACCTCGGCTGCTCGATAATCACCACGGCCACATATGCATCGAGTTTTTTCACTCTGCTAAAGCAACACAACCTGAAATGGCAGCTGAGGTTCCTCCCGCTTTGCCTTGTATGTGGCTAAAACAACATAACCTACCTCAGTTCAAAAACTGGAATGAGTGTTTCAGCTATTTTTTAGGGTGGACGGGGCGAGGCAGCAATTTTAGGACTACGCAAGGCAAAAAAAATGGACGGTCCCTCCCGAGGCAAAAATAAAACTCGCGAAGCAAGAATAGGAGCATCCCGCGCGAGGCACATTTCAGTTGACCAATGCGAGCCTTGCTAAAAAATATAGTATGGAGAAACCTTTCTCCGTGTAGTCATTGAATGACACGTCATATCATGTGAGAAAGACGAGCGGCCGGAGGACAAGTATTTTCTCCATGTAGTCTACACAGTCCCTTTTTCTTTGAACAAAAATCTACGTAAGTATCACGAATATACCATGGGTCGTTTCATGGAAGCCCGTGGCGCGAATGAACGTGCAGTTTGAATTTTCAAAAGTCCAATTATGCTCCGGCTTTTTCGTTTTCTTGGAGAAAAACATTGCCTAGCTGAGTTTTGTTCTTTCAGCAAACCATAGTATATTTCGTACCTACCACTCCTGCTGAATATTGGGAATGAGAATATCTAACTTTCACCATCTAATTTATTTGTGTCACTGTGCCATGTAAGCCCAGGCGTGGTGAGGTCCACATAGCAGTGGCTCAAAGGTAGGGAGCGAAAATTAGAGGAACCATTTACGAATTATTTGCTGTCGGAAATTCGGCGCGACCATATTTGCTCTGTGCCGACTGTTTGCAGGGCATATATAACAATCGAGTCGATACGTACGTGGTGACGTGCAGTATTGAACCATACAGAGATACATATACGTATGGCACAGATAGCAGTCTAGCACACACCTGCATGGGGTAGTCTCTATCTATAAATTAAATACCCGCTCGTTTCTGCAGGCGACAATACCCGCATAGAACTCTCGATCGGTCGCTAGCTAGCTGTGTACTGTGTGCCTGTGTCACGGCATAGCTCAACGTGGGATATATCCATGGAGTACGGCAACGACAAGGACGCCGGCGGTGGCGGTGTCACCAAGTACCGCGGCGTCAAGAAGCGGCCGTGGGGAAAGTTCGCCGCGGAGATCCGCGACCCGGAGCGCGGCGGCGCACGGGTCTGGCTGGGCACGTTCGACACGGCCGAGGACGCCGCGCGGGCGTACGACCGCGCCGCCTTCGCCCAGCGCGGCGCCACCGCCGTCCTCAACTTCCCCGGCGAGATCGTCGCTGGTGGTGATGGGGCTACTAGCAGGAGCGGCGGTGGCGGATCGTCGTCGTCGTCGGCGGCGACGTCGTCTGCCACTGCCACCACCCTCGCCATCAGCTCGTCTAGGTCCAGGAGGGGCCTCGTCGGGGATGGGGAGAAGATCGAGCTCGAGTATCTCGACGACAAGGTCCTCGATGACCTCCTCGACGACGGCAAATATGGACGCCGTAAGTAGTGAGAGGCGTGTGCGTACCTACGTACGTGAAGATGGCTCTCTCTCATGTGCTTGCAGGGAGATCGTGGCGAGGAAACGATCGACCTAATAAACGAACACGTCTATGTAATATTATTACAAACGAACCATCCGTAGGTATATTGATGAAAGGAACATCAATATATATATATATATATATATATATATATATATGTATGTATGTATGTATGTATGTATGTATGTATGTATGTATGTATGTATGTATGTATGTATGTATGTATGTATGTATGTATGTATGTATGTATGTATGTATGTATGTATGTATGAAATGAATTACTCATGAATTTACATATATGAATTAAAACTATATATGATAAGAGATTCAGAGTGTGCAGCACACATTATTGTTATTATTATGATATAAGTACAAAAATAAACGCTTTCGTTTGGTGTAAATATGGAACAAGTGGCACACGTTGGACGTCATGGGTACTAGATCATCTGAGTTGTCTGCTTGCTGAGCTGCTGCATGTACACGTGATGACGTGAACTGATCACCACCGTATGGGTGCAGCTAGATCTCGATGGCCACATTTTGTTGGTCCGCCAATGAATGTATAAACGTGTAATGACATCACAATATGCGTGGTAATGGAAAAATAACCATTTCTGTCATTGTTCTATCCTCTCTTTGGAACGAAGTTACTAAACGTACGTACGTGCCTGAACCTGGACTAGCAATCTTACAAATTCAAACTACAAAAAAAAACACACTACTTTAGAATACATTTTCAGAGGCGGGCGTTTTTTATTTTCGGAGGCAGAAATCGCGTCCGCCTCTAGAGGGGGGCTTCTGTTAATAAGGGATTAATGGAGGCGGTTTTGTGTCCGCCTTCGTTAATCCAGGAAAACAAATAAAAAAAATCAAAACCCTAGGACAAGCCCGCCGAGCCCATCCAGGGCATGGCAACCACCAGATCCACGCCGCCACCACCGCCGGCCACACCACCACGCCCACACCACCAGATCCGCAGGAGGGGAAGAGAAGGAGCGCCACCATGGGTGGAGGGGAAGAGGAGGGGCACCACTAGATCCGTACGAAGAGGTGGAGGCGCTGCCGGAGCTTTACCGCTGAGGCCACGCCATCGTGGATCTGGGGCCGCCGTGACGTCCCCGAGTCGCGTCGTCGCCGGATCGAGGCCGCCGAGGCCCCGCCGTCGTGGATCCGAGGCAACGTCGTCGCCGGATTGAGGTCGTTGCGCCGTTCCCGAGCCTCTGCGCGCGCCGCTCCACCTCCGTGCGCCACCTCCGCCTACTCCGCTCCTGCCTCTGCGCTCCACCGCGCGCTTGCCCACGGCCGCCAGCTCGAGCGCCTTGTCGCCGCTAGCTCGTGCGCCGCCGGACAGGTGAGAGAGGGAGAGAGGCGGATTGGTGTGAGAGAGAGGGAGAGGCGGCTGAGAGAGGGAGGGAGAGAGTGGTGGGTTAGGGTTAGGTTTTGGTAGTTGATATATATAGCAGATAAGGTTATCGGGCCAACTGGGCTTGTTGGGCCCAATGTCTTTTTTGGAAGCGGGCCTTATAACCGTCCGCCTCCGAAAATCGATTAACGGAGGCGGACAATTTAAGACGACCGCCTCCGAAAATAAATGATTTTCCGAGGCGGTTGAGTTTAAAATATCCGTCTCTGTTAATCAATTTTCCAAGACGGTTAAATAAGACCATTTCTGAAAATATATTAATAACTTATATTAACAGAAGCGGTTAGGATTCCTGTTCGTCTCTGAAAATAATAGGCAGTGTCTTCTAAAATTCTATTTATAGTAGTGACGTGCATGAGCCGTAATATTCCTCCCTTTTTATTCGCGCTGCTGCATCGATCGATTCATATATATATATGTAAACATGCACGTGATCGAAAAATTCCCGTGTTTATTTTATTGCGTTGGCAGTGGCATGCATGCATGAGCTTCATTCGGTGGTGCTGTGCTCTGCTTTATTTGTTAGTTGACTAACATGTATGCAAAGTATGTCATCGCACTAATTGTAGTATATATTGTATGTTTCATAACACGGCTACTTTAGATTTTCACGTAGCAAACTACGCATGCCGTGGGGCGCAAGGCCACATGCCTTGCAACCTGTGAGCGCCCGCCCTGCCAGCCGGCCACGGCCAGGTTGCGCCCCCACGGGCCATAACCTTGCGCGGCAGCGCCATGTCCTGAACGCCATGTCTAGATGGAGGAGGAGATCCATGGACAGTGATGGTGGAGCTCCAAGTGGCGGCGGCACAGGCGCAGAGCAGTACACGGTGGAGGGTGAGCTGGGCTATGGAGCAATATTTTGGGGTGAGAGCAGGTATAATAGTGCTGACCGAGAAGGCGACTTGGGACACATCAGACGAGAACCACTACTTAAAAAAAGATTTTAGAGGACACTCTGTTTTTGAGTTCAGAGACGGACAGGCGAAATGTCCGTCTCTGTTAATCGTTGCCGGCCGCGGCCGGGCAACTGCCTCTGTTAATCATTAATGGAGGCGGGCGGTTTAAGGCGTCCGCCTCCGTTAATGGTCATTAACGGAGACAGGCACTTTACTACAACTGCCTCTGTTAATATATATTAACAGAGGCGGTGTCCCTATACGGCCCGCCTCCGTTAACCCCTTCTATATATGCATCACCCAACCCCCTTCTTCCTCCCACAGCTCTTCCTCCATTTTTTGTGTTGAGCTCAAAACACACAAAAAAAAGAAAAAAAGTCTACATCACCCACTCATCTATGGATGATGGACTACATCATCCCCTAACCTATAAAATCGGATATTTAGCCCCCTCACCTTTGCAAAACTGGACAAATGACCCCCTAGGGTGGTTTGACATGGTGGTTTTGCCACGTTGGCGTGCTGATATGGCCAAGTTGCTGATGGACTACGTGACATGTGGACCCCACATGTAAATCATCTATCTTCTTCCCCTCTCTTCTCCTCTCTCGCATGGCTTGCCTTGTGCCGGCAACGGCGAGCTCCGCCAGCGCGCGTCACGCGGCGGCAGCGTACGACGAGCTTCGCTCCGCGTGCGTGCTCCCTGGTCCCGCACCCGCTCCGCCCCGTGATGGCCGCCACGTCCAGCCACAGCAAACCGCCCCCAGCCCCAGGTCCCAATCCTCTGCTGCTGCAAAATTCACAGCTGCTCGAGATCTTAAATGCCAAATTGGCGCAACAGGAAGCAAGGATGGTCGAGAATTAGAGATCCATCATTACGTAGATTGGTTTGAATACATAGGAGTACTTGCTTCCATTGTATTGTAGTACTCATATCGACAAACCAAATCATAGAAAAAGGGGATCATTCTTCCCATATTCTGATGCGGCTGCTATCTGCAAGGCCATCCATGCAAGTGCAAGCGGCGCTGCGAGAAGCTCGCCAGACGCATCGCGGCCACACGACCAACTGTCCGAGGAAGAGCTCGTGGTCGGCGGAGCTCGCCGGACGCGCTGCAAGCCACACGGCCGAGGCAAAGCTCGGGTTAGCTCCCACAGGCCACGTACATGGAGAGAAGCTTGTCGTACACTGCCGTCGCGAGACGCGCACGCGGGCGGAGCTCGCCGGCCAGAGCAGAGTTCATGTGGGGTCCACATGTCATGTAGTCCACATCAGCATCTCGGCCATATCAGCACGCCAACGTGGCAAAACCACCATGTCAAACCACCCTAGAGAGTCATTTGTCCGGTTTTGAAAAGGTGAGCGGTTAAATACCTGGTTTTATAGGTTAGGGGGTGATATAGTCCATCCTCCATAGGTAAGGGGGTGATGTAGACTTTTTCCCAAAAAAAAACACCATATTAGAAGGGGGAAGGTTTTATGCTTGGATTTGGTGAAGAGAAACACCACCAGAGGTAGAATTCTTTCTCTCTAAACTCTCATCTCTCTCCCTAATAATCTAGATCTCTCTCGAATCTAGATCTACTCTCTAACTTTTCTCCTCACACTTGCTATTATTTTTATTTTAGAGGTAGGAGGGAGGTTTGGACTTTGGATTTGGCGGGAATAATCGGAGGTTGAATAACATATTTCTTAATACTTTCTAATGTGCGCGCTCTGAAGTTTTATTTTCTAACCTTTTTATTAACTATCATCTTCACTCTACAATATGCATAATTTATTAGGTGATGGTAATGGATAGAAGGGAGTGGATGTACAATTTACCGAGAGTTAGCAACAATTTGACTTTTCTACAGCACGTGAGAAAATTTGTTGCCGTTGCGAAAAGGCATCGGGAGAGTCTATGTCGGGAGCGCACCATTTGTCCTTGTAATCAATTCAAGAACAAATATGCGCAGGAAGACAATGTGGTACAATCTCACTTGATCCGGTATGGTTTCATCCAGGATTACACGGTGTGGAGGTACCACGGTGAAACATATGCAAGTACCGCCAGCGGTGCATCCGAACAAACCACATCGACGACAGAGACGGTGCATGGAGTAGGTCAACAGACTTCACCATCAGCAAATGTGAATTGTGATTACATCGGCATTGAGAATCTGCTTGGATACATGGCCATGGGAGATAACGATGGCGGTGACGGGGATGGTGAGCAATGCGATCTGTTGAGACCCGAAGATGCGGAGATATTTGAAAACATTGCTAATTGTATGGGCCAGGATGACGTTCTGTTTGGGAATCCAAGATGGCTTGAGAATTTTAAAGAAATGAAGCAGGCTGCAATTGATCCGCTTTATAAGGATTGTCCTAAGCATTGGACGGTGTTGCGTTTTAACCTCCATTTGTTGATGCTGAAGTCTTGCCATGGGTGGTCTGATACTAGCTTCAATGACCTCTTACACATGCTTGCTGACACATACCCAAAGAATAACAAGGTGCCTGCCAATACTTATGAAGCGAATAAGATGATCCGCCCAGTCGCGATGAAACTTAAAAAGATCGATGCTTGCATTAACCATTATATCCTATATCGGGGCAACTATGAGAATTTGCAGAGTTTTCCACACTGCGGCGCAAGTCGGTACAAGAGGAATGTTGGTTGTCGCGCGGACGGTGATAATGAGGGACCAAATAGGATAGGGCGCCAGAACAACAAGAACAAGAATCGGATCTCAATTCCTGAGGACAAGGATTCAGAGGGTTACACACAAAGAAAAAGTCCTGCACTTTCAGTGTGGTACGTGATCGATCACCTGCGCGCGCTATTCAGGAATTCAGAGGATGCCAAGTTGATGTCTTGGCATGCCTCGACATAATGTTTGAAGGACGATGGCAAGGTGCGGCACCCCTCTGACGGCAAGCAATGGAAGCATATCAACGCCCAATTCCCGGAGTTTGGTGCCGAGGCGAGGAACGTCAGGTTTGGGTGGAGTACATACGGGATGAATCCGTTCGGTGACCTCAGTAGCTCCCATAGCACTTGGCCTGTCATCCTCACCATCTACAATCTACCTCCCTATCTATGTCAGAAGCGGAGACATCTCTTGTTGACCATGATTATTTTGGGACCAAAACAGCCATGCAATGATATTGATGTGTTCCTTGAGCCGCTCATGGAAGACATGAAGAAGTTATGGGAAGACGGGGTTTAGATGATGAATGCGTCCCTCAAGAAGCCGTTCACTCTTAAAGCCATCATCTTCGTCACCATCACTGATTACAACGGTTTGTTTTTCACTTTCCGGACAGATCAAAAGCAAGTCTGGTTGTGCCGTTTGTATTGACGGCACCCGCTGCACTTATCTTAGTGCATCGAAGAAGTTGGTGTACATGGGCAACAGGCGATTCCTACACAAAAAGCATAGGTACCGGCATCCATAGATGAATAAGTTCTTTGACAACAAGGCCGAGCCTGAAACAGATGAGCCAGAAAAGACGTGTTTTGGGCCAAAGGTGTTTGACATGGTGAAGGGCATTAACGTCGAGTTCGGAGAGAAGAAGAAAGATGAGGCAAACAAGCCGAAGAAATGGAAGCGGGACAAGTTGGAGGAGGAACAACCGCTCAATCATGTTCCTTTTAAAAACCAGTCTTGTTTTTTCAAGTACTTATCATACTGGAAGGGGCTAGATATGCCCCAAGCCATCGACTCCATGCACCTTTCGAAGAACGTTTTCGAAAGCACGATCGGAGTCATGTTAGAGATCAAGATTAAGATGAAGGATGGTTTGAAGTCACATTTGGATCTTGTGAACCAGAACATTAGGTCCGAAATTCATCCGACCCCGTCGGCGCAGAGCGGGAAAGTCGACCTTACAGGTGCAAGCTATGACCTCACAACAGATGAGAAGATGACCGTGTGCCAGTGGCTTAGGGCTGTGAAGGTGCCGACCAGTTTATCTTCCAACATCAAGGGCCTAGTCTCGATGAAAGACCTCAAACTAACCGACTTCAATGCACATGACTCCCATGTCATGCTCACGGTGTTCCTCCCAATTGTGATAAGAGTAATCGGTCCAGAGTACGTGAAGATGCTCATCACACGCCTCAGTTACTTCTTCAACTTCATCACACAAAAGGTCATCGATGAAGCTGAGCTACTAGGCATGAAATAGTTCATCACAGAGACTCTTTGCCAGTTGGAAATGTGCTTCCCTCCCTCTTTCTTCACTCTTTCGCCACACCTGTTGATGCACATGGTTGATCAGATACAGGAACTTGGGCCTGCACACCTGCACAATATGTGGACGTACGAGAGGTTTATAACACAATCACCTCCATTAATGGGCATTAACGGAGGCGGACGGTCGCCCGCCTCTGAAAATGCCTAATTAACAGAAGCGCAGGGCTTGATTAACAGAAGTGCAGGATCAGAGGTGGACGGCATGCCTGCCTCCGAAAAGGCTATTTGCCCGCCTCCAAAAATGAATTAGGTAGCAGTGAGCATTGCTGGCGGAGAGAGAAAATGAATTAGGTAGCAGTGAGCATTGCTGGCGGAGAGAGAAGAGAAGAAAGAGAGGGTCGCTGGCGGAGAGAGAAGAGAAGAAAGAGAGGGTCGTGAGCGAGTCGCGAGTCGTAAGCTGAAGCGGGCATATGAGCTGCAATTCTCATTGGCTCACACAAGTGCTGCAACACATGTGGTATTGATGGTGTTGGGGCCACCACTATACAGCTCAGCGGCTTGCGTGAGCTGGAGTGCGAAACGCCCGGTCGATGGCGTCTTCATAAGACCTGCTCTGAGGATAGCTTCCTGTCATATCCTGCCTCTACGGCTCTACCTCAGTCATTTTTGGCCTACTGGACTCCTTCAATTCAGAGATTAAAATGTAGTTAATTTAGTTCTAAAACTGAAGTAAAGAATAAAGAAAACCAAACTAGTAGCAAGCAATCAGTTATCTGCAAATACTGCAATGGGCCGTGCATCTGTTCCTGAACCTAGCAGTTTTCAGAGAACATGTGGTTCCTGTTTGACATGCTCATGGTTCTAACTAATTTTAGTACACAAGTATGTATGGGTGCTTATAACTCGACATTGGAGCCATAAGTTGAGTTGCTCTCGGGAGTCGGGACCAAGTAGGAAAGTACCATGCCCATGTCAATGGTGTAGTTTTTGAAGTCTGAACCGGGCCACTCGGCTAACCGACCGGTTTTACCGGTTAGCCGGACTAGTTTTTTTCCTAAAAAAAACGGTCAAACCGCAGTAAAAAAAACCCTGCTCGCGAGTCGCGACGCGCCTCCTATCTCGCGGGGTCGCAGTCGCGGAGTCGGAGTCGCGGTCGCGAACCGCTCAACCTCGACGCCGCCGCCATCTATCAGTCGCACGCCTGCACCTCCGCCTCGCCTCCTCCTCTCCACCCCTCTCCTCCTCAGCGCCTCGACGGTCTGCGGCGCCATCTCCCTCTCTGCCTCTTCCCTAATCCCTACCAGGCTACCATCGGACACGGAAAGAGCAGGAGTTCAGGAGAGGAGCGGCGACGCAGGGAGAGCAGGCGGCGCGCGCCAGCCGGCCGAGGCGAGCTGGTGGAGCGCTCAGCGAGCAGGTGGAGCAGCGGGCGCGTGGGGGCACAGGGCACGGGAGAATGGCCATGCTAGCCCGACCCGCCCTCCATGAAATCGGCCCACGTGCCCGTGCCTGGGCCGTCGAGGCAGCACGCAGGCCAGCTCGACCCGGCCCGATGGAGGTTAGTGCCGGGCCTGGCCCGGCACAGAATTCATCGGGCCACCCCGGGCCCGTGCCAGGACCGGGCCGGGTGGCACGTTTGGACATCTATAACTGCTACTAGCTTTTAGCTTCTTTGATGGGAGTGACGGTGGATCATGTAGGTTAATCCTAAGACACTGTAATTTTGTTACGTTGCAGTAATGAAATTCGGGGGTCATCGTGGAGAAAAATAATAATTACTAGTTTGCATTCCAACTAGAGCTGAAGCCAAATCAATGAATATATATATATATATATATATATATATATATATGAATATATATATATATATATATATATGTTAAAACCTACTACTTACAGCATACACATCGTGTAGTAATTTTCATGTGAAGTACCAAAACCAAGAATAACAAGTGAAATTGATGTGATGTAACAACACAAATATGTAAATTGTTTAAAACCATACAGTAGGAAAAAACATCTGACGACACATTATGACATTCATACCCGTAACAACGCACGGGCATTTTTGCTAGTCACATTTGAAAGACATAGCTCCCGCTTGCGCAGGGTCCGCGGAAGGGTATAAGGGTATGTTTGGTTGGTGGATGAGCTAGGATGGAACCATCCCGTTCTAGTTCTGCTAGTGTTTGGTTGAAGAGTGTAGGAATGGGACCATCCTCGAGTAGGAATATTCTGCCAAGATTCGGGACGAGCGTGTCCCGAAAAATTAGGCGAACAAGCTCGTCCCTCAGCGGACGGCGTCCCTTGCCATCAGCCTGTCATCAGTTCATCACCTCTCAGGCCAGTCTATGGTAGCGGCAACGAAGTGTGGACGACACCAGAGAATCAAGACAGGCAGCGTCTGCGGCGACGACGACCTACAGATAGCATCGGAGGACTATAGATGGCCCAATGGTACGAGGCCCATGAGCTGACTCATGGCATGAAAATTTGGCCCGGTCCAAACACGGCCTGGCACGGCTATCTTCAGGCCCATGCCAGCCCAGCCCGTGCGTCGAGCTGTGTCTGGCGGGGAAGGTGTTGTGTTTCACCGACATGCGGGGCTGCAGGTGATGGTACCTAACGGCAGATGACTACCTTTATCCCTCATCCCACCAACCAAACACGAAAATGGAACCATTCCATCCCTCCAACCACTCTATCCACAAGGCCTTATTTGGTTCATCGGAACGGTTCCGGTTCGAATGGTTTCTAAGGCATACATATAGAAAAAAAATCATGATAGAATGAGAGGTCTTCCGGGCCAAAAACTAATTTATTCGTGATAGGGATGACGGGAGACCGAGATTGATTCCCCATCTAATGACTGGCTATCATAAGTAAATAAATTTTTGACCCGGAATAAATCCGAACATCTCATTCTCACAAATTTTTCTTTCTATATCTAAGACATAGGAACTATTCCAACCGGAACCGTTCCGATATCTATGTCTTAGGAACTATTCCAACGGTTCCAACCGGAACAGTTCCGATGGAACCGAACAAGGCCTAAAATCTAAACGTCGCTCTGCGTCTTCTGTACGCAGCCATTTCCTGCATTTCTGCAAAAGCCTGTTTCCAGGACTCGAAGCCGTGACCTCAGTCACAAGGCAACAGCTTTATCACTGCGCCATGCTCCCCCTCTATGGCAATCCAGCACATAGCAGACATATATTGCACCAAGAAATTACAACACGATTATGTTCCACTAGCCACAACCTGATAAGCAATTAAACACAACCCAATGAGCCATCGAATTTTACTTTTAACATAATCAGCCACCATAGTCGGTAATGTGCTCAATTTAAATGCTGCAACCAGGTCAACGACGGTTTTTCCCTAGTAATCTCAGTTCATTACCTCTCTCTTCTTCCTCCTCCATTTTCTTTCTACGTAAAGCTTCTTCTCTTTGCTTTTGTATCCTTTCCAGCTCCAAATATCGCTCCTGCTCTTTCTGCTGCTGCTCAAGAGCCTCTTTTCTTTGAGCCTCCTCCACTTTGCGCGTGTTCTCTTCAAGCATTCTATCCAACTCCTCCCTCTCTCTTCTTTCTTGCTCCTGTTAAGTTTGAAACAAAATTTAACGGGATTGATGATTTGCGTGGTTGGTTAAAATCAACTTTAAGACATTATCTACACTCTGAGGGGCAACTATTTTTTATGAATGGACAACGACATTCTTTGGTTTTCAGTGACAATCTAACGCTAATTTATATGGGTTAGAATAAACGTTATTTTTTTGAGCTGGATATTCCCTTTTAAAATATTTACTATTTCCTCCGTTCAAATTCTAGTTCGTTTGACTTTTTTTACCCAAGTTTGACCACTAGTCTTATTAAACAATTGTGCAAAATCTCACATTTTTTTTGTTATGACTTGCTTTATTAATCAAAGTTCTCAAAAATAACTTAAATTTGACTATGTTTGCACAAATGTTTTTGAATAAAACGAACGGGGAAAGTTGGGGTAAAAAAGTCAAACAAACTATAAATTGGAACGGAGGTAGTAGCTCTTTTAGCTTAAAAAAATAATGGTGTTCTTATGAACACTGATCAGCAATAGAAAGCATCATCGATGCGTAACACTTACTACTTTCTGTCGGGCTTCATAAATAGCTGCTGCTTTTTCTTTTTGTAGTTGAGCATCAACCTCATCAAATAACTTTCTAATACCCTCCTCAATTCGGAGTTTTATGTCAAGCTTCACCTCGTCAGAATTCAGACGTTCCTCGACATTTTTCCTTATAGCTTCTTCAACTCTTCTAGCAAGCTCCTCTTCCAGTAACTTAAATTCAGCTTCCTTTTGAAGCCTGAAAATCAATACCATGTTATACAAAGGACTGAATGTTGCGTGCAACATTAAGTATCAACAACTGCTTATACAAACTGATGGCATAGTACTACCACATGGAAGTTGCTGAAATATAGCATTATGCCAACCAAACAATTCTAAAACAAATTTGCAACAATATTGCATTATTGCTGACTGAACCGAACAAAAATGACCTATGGCCAAAACTACAAAATGTGTTTCGAGAAAAAACAAAATGTGTATGACAAGTAGAACCAGAACATGTTAACTGAGTTCTCAACAGAAAAAAAAAATATACAGAGAAAAGTAGGATGGTGACGACATGAAAACTCGTGTTATGTGTGGTAGGGGGAGGAATAGATCTAAAATAGCCAGAGCCAGAGTGTCAGACAAAGAAGAGAAGCAACAAGCATGGTAGAAACTAGAAAGATGTTTATGAGGTAGAAAGTCTTTCCTTGATTAAGGGACAATGTTTTATCTCTGTAAATAATGCATATTCCAACAACTGACATGACATGAATTATCTATAGATAAGTGTTCATACACCTAAGTTAGGCATATGCACTTCTACACAAAATTATCTATAGCTAAGTGTTCATACACCTAAGTTAGGCATATGCACTTCCACGCAAATGGTGCATGTGCGAACTGCGAAGGTGCACTGAATTACAAAAGGACAAATGCTTCTGAGAAACAAGTGACACAGCCTGTTTAGTGAGCCATGGAGACAAGTTGATTGGGGATTGCCAGTGTAAACCAACGCTGAACTGGACATTTGAGATCCGGCATGCCAGGCATGGAGTTAGACGAGGATCTCTCCAAATAATTTTGCTTGTTTTTAATTGATACATTTCTCTTTATATAGAGAGATTTACTTAATCCCTAAAGAAGATATCTAATTATATTTCTATCTATAACCCTAACCGTAATGGATCTGAAGGCTATTGGTGTTATCTTACTACAAACATTATTTTGTAAAATTATTATTTATATTACATGTTAAGTTTGGACTTTGCAGTCAAACATTATTTTCTGTAATAAAATTATAAAGTTGGCACTATGGTGGCAGATTGATGCAAGTGATGATGTATGTGTTGCATCTAGCCTGCAAGGACAGTGGGGGAGCAGGTTAACAGTTGGGCATGCTTGCAGACGGAGCTGTGCGACCCCCGAACCTCGATTCAGAATAAAGGAGTGGTGGATCAGTATCAGGAGCACTCCGCTCAGCACCGCCTGCACTCCTACCTCTCTTCCACTGTGCCATCACTGCTCCTCAGATCCACACACCCACCTCCTTGACTGATCCACCTCCTTGGTTCGTAATGACACACTGGTGCCACCGCTGCTGCTCCTCCCTGTCAATTTGATTTCCTTTTCTTCTGCTCCGTGCTCTTGTTAAGTTTGTCACTTGTAGTTGAGACTTAATGGCATGGGGAAGTACAACCCCAGGGCGCTGGACACGTAGAAGGGCACAGCTCCATGATTGCTGTGTGATTGTTGTGACTTAATTTAGAACCATGTTCGCATGTTTTTGGTGGTTTATGCACTCATGCTTCTATTACCCTGATGCCATGTAAGCATTTGTGGAAAATAGTGCATCGCTGTGTTCAAACCGGTGCAACATAGCCTTCCACCTAATACAACAACAACATCGCCTTTAGTCCCAAGCGAGTTGGGGTAGGCGAGAGATGAAACCCAGAAGAAACAAAGGTGTTCAAGCACATTGATAGCTAGTCTCCAAGAGCTTCTATCCATTGCTACTTCTTTGGGGATATTCCACTCCTTAAGGTATCTCTTAACCGACTCGTCTCCAGTCAGTTTAGGTCTATCTCTACCCATCTTAACATTATCGAACTGCTTTAGAACCCCACTACGCACCGGCGCCTCAGAAGGCCTCCGTTGGACATGACCAAACCATCTCAACCGATGTCGGACATGGCCTTCCACCTAATCTGTCCTAAAATTTCTAGGATGCCTTCTATTTCCTATTTCAGAGGGAGTATTTCATAACAATTCTTTTACATTTATCCTAGGAAACTCATGTGCAACATTTGGAAATTGGACCCTAAAACCAAATGAAATGAGATGTGAATGAATAACAATTGCAATAATGCAAATAAAAAGCCACCCAAAGGACCACAGAAGCAAGGAGTCCGGGAATTGCCATAAGTTTTTTGGGTCAAGGCACAATTCTGTCCTAAGAGACTATGGCTTCAAATGTTAGGAATCTAAATAGAACGTGGGATGCTTTGGAGAGGCATATATAAAATTTCAGGAGTCTTGGCTCCCGCTATTTGTCTACATGTACAGGACACATGATGTTGCAGTGCTCTAGTATTGGCGACTTTGTCGTGAAGGGTAATACTGTGATCTTTTTGTTGATGATCAAAAATCTATTTAAATTATTTGGGTTATTAAAACCAACTAATCAGCAGATCATAGAAAGGCTAATGTTAGGCACACAATATGTAAAGATTTGGGTACAAAAAAATTAAGATGGAACAAAGGCGGGACATGCAAGCAGCACGGTGTACACTAGGTGCCAAAGGAAGAAGATGGGTACCTTTTCTTTTCTTCCTCTTCAATCTTGTGTTTTTCAGATAAATTTAATTGCCCTGATCCACGACTTGGACTGCATGAGTTATTTACAAATGAACTTGTAGTGCTCCGGCTTCTCCGTCTTTTATGTCTCCTCGGAGATGGTGGGCTTCTATGCCTTATTGGAGTTGGTGAGTTGCTCCTATCCCATAGTACAGACGGAGATCGAGTTTTTCTCCTAAAAAGTATAGAAATGGAACTTTAAAACAGAAAACTATAACAGCAGAAATAAAAAACAGTAAGGTTATAGTAAATTATATTCAACTGTAGAAGATTGAAAATGCCAGGGCTCCATATCAACATGCAGGCTGAAAAATGCACAAATGGTAAACAAATCCATTAAGATGAAAAAGTTCTGATTCAGGGAAATGAGACCATAAAAAGCTGCTCACATTATATTTTTATATAGCATAGTTTGACTGAATAAGTTCATGTTTTGACCAACAATTAGTTGGATAATATGTGGCATATGCCAATTGCCAAAACATCATTGGTTTCGTTTTTAAAACATTTGCTAATTGAAGGTAATAGATCATGAAAAGAGCATTCTCAGATAGCATGCCCTGATTATTTATTTAATTTATTTTGGATGATAACCACATATTATTCTACTTAAGCATGAAATGTCTGCCTCACATTTAAAAAAGAAGATTGGCATAAGCCTGAGCATGTCCTGAGCAGACCTTTAAATGTTTCAAACGATACACGAACCTAACATTATCTACCATATATATCTATGACTTTCATATAAACTGCAAGCTCAGCGAGCCACGTTGACACCTTATTTCGGCCATCAGATCAGCTACGTGGTAGTGGTACCAATCCATGTGTATACATACACCTAAGTTAAAAAATCAGGCTCTTCTTCATCTAACAGCACTCCAGCAGGCACCTTCTCGAACAATTTTCAACTCCTTCGGTCCTCCATTCTCTCCGGCTCTCCTTCCCGATTCACTTTTGTAGAATTCATATTATAGATGCAGGTACAATTCATATTCACCACCTGAATCTTCATGTCATATTATTGGAAGCTAAGTCGAAGAAGATCAACACTATGCTGGAAAAATGGAAGAGGTGAGGACCTGCCCTGCTTCATGAGCTGAAAATTACTCCATGAAGTTGTAGGTTAATAAGTGGATGATAGTTGGCATTAGAGCTATAAAATAACCCAATTGTTAATGTTCATATTTTGAAAAGAAAATATAGCTTCTCTAATGACTTAAAATTTGTCTAAACATTTCTATGGCATGCACCATAGAGTTTCTTCAGATGCTACTTCATGCAAAACAAAACTTCCTTCTGTGAGTTAGGCTTGGGCCTTGGTTGGACTGCTGTTTTGTTGAAGTTGGCATCATTAGGAGATGAGCTCGAACTATTGCACACCAGATCTTACTTGTGCCTTGGGCCATGGGCATTGGAGTTGTATGGTCAAGTAAGAGGACGTATGCCCTCATCCAGGAGAAGTGGCAGCATCTTCTGGTGAGCTGCTATTTCACACAATCTAACTTTGTTTCCTCTCCACTGATGACGATCTAGATCATTTCACATTTCTGACCACCCAGTTAACTATGTTAAATCCAATCTATTCCATGTTCTTTACTATATGCTTCAGCAGGAGTACAAAATGTTCATCAACCAAGCTACATAACTTTTCCTATTTTTGTTGGCCCAACATAAAACCATCTACGGAATTATGTCTCATCATGGCGTTCTCCATCAATTTACACTATGTTACATGCGTAACAGATGTTGGCATAGTAACATTTATACATGAATTGAACAAGGTGTTTTCCACCTGCAACAATCATGATATATTTTATAATGGAAATATTGTACAATAAAATAACATGAGATGTACAGGAAGTATTTACAAAATCGAACATATTTAATGCATTAATGTTTTTATGAGAAACTAGACTGTGCAGTTCCTACTAGCTTTTTTTTTTTGTCTCACTTTACATGTATATATGACTTTAGGTGCCTTTCTTAAAATCACATCTGATGCACAGGGGAAAAAAAGAAGCATTCCCATTCAAAAATCCTGGACTACTTTGGCGACGCATCCAAGGACCAGCAGATCTGTGCCCATGGGAAAAATCAGGGCAGAATTGCAGATAGTACCTGGTCTCCGATATAACATCGATAAATGATTCATGTTCAAAGATCACCTTTAACAAGATCCGCAGAAAAAAAAATCCCAATTCATAATCAAACAAACTCGGTGATTCCAGGACAAAGTAAGCAGAAAAAATAATTTAATGTAACCTCTGACAAAAAAAAAAGGAAACCTGGAGAGGGAAGGGGGTTTGGGGGCGAGTACCGGGAGGAGTAGGGGGAACGGCTGCGGTCTCGTCTGTTTCTCCTGCTGGTGTACCGCGGAGAAGGGGAGCGCCGCCTGCGAAAGGGCGGAGGCGACCGGGACAACGCGCGAGGCATCCGACCTTGTGCCTTCTTCTCCAGGCTCTGTTTGGCTTGGTATAATGCCCTGTCGAGTAGGCGAGATAAGTTTCAGTATTTGTGCTGCAATCCGCACACAGCATGATGTGAGAAGGAAGGAGAAACCCTAGCGGAGGCCGGAGGGGAGAAACCCGAGCGAACTCACCTGCGGAACACGGTGTCGGAGGTGGAAGCGGCGCAGTGGCAGCTGAGGCAGCGAGGCGATGCGGCAGCGGTGGCGGCGAGGCTTTTTTTTTTTTTCCGGAACTGCTCGGGCTCGAGGCTAGGGAGGAGAGCCACCCCGAATAAGATTTTTTTTTTTTTTAAGAAACCCCGGAGAAGATGGGGACGGATCGGACTCCCCCTATTTCTGCAAGCGCTTTGAGATGCTGGGGAAATTCAGGCCCATGGCCGAATTCCGCGCGGAGCGAAAGCATCTCCAGCAGCCGGGCTCGTAAATTAGAGCACTGTATTTCGTTTAGAGGCTAACCAAAAAAAATTAAGGCTTCCAAGTTTAGTGGGATGACTAAATTTGGAGGGTCTCCATTTCTAGAGGTTTTGGAACACAATTTAGAGGCATCCTAAAATAGAGCTCATTTAGAGGCCCGGCTGGAGATGATTTCTTCTGATAGAAGACTAAAACAAGAAATAGAGGCTCATTTGAGGGCCCGGCAGAAGATGCTCTAAGTCGGGACTCCATATGGCCCCTATCCTTTGTTTTAGAGGCACAGGTGGAAAAATCAACTCTAGCCGAGCCTCTAAATAGGCTACTATTTTATGGAGGCCTTCAAATTTTAGTCTATAGCCTCTAGCTTTGGAAGCCCTCTATTTCCACTGACACATGGGCCCCGTTTTTTTCGAATTTCTTCTCTCTCGTCCGCTTGCTCGACTTTCGCCGCCGCCGTCCCCGCCATTCCGCTTCGCCGCCACCGCCGCCATCCTCGCGGTTGCCGGAGATTCTCGCTCGCTGCCGGTATAATCCTCGCCATGGCTGCTGAAGAAGGCCAAGGAACCCAATGAGTTTCATTCCAATCTAGCGATGCATGCTCTCGTCAGCCTTCGAGATCTGCAACTCAGATTGCTCTGTTTTTCTTTTTTTCTCCAGAGACGGACACACTCAAGATCCACCTGTACTGCGAGGGCTGCGTCAACTGCATCAAGCGCCGCATCTTCAAGATCAGAGGTGCGGTCTTGCTTCTTTTTCGCCGCGGATTCCCCACACGAAGCCGTCAAAAGGATTCGAGGTTTTCTCGCCCAGATCGAATATTTGAACTGAATGGGTTTCCTTGCGTTGTTGATTCCATCCAGATGTGAAGGATGTAGCCATCTACGGCAAGGAATTGGTGAAGGTGTCCGGCACCATGGATGCCGCCCGTGGAGGTCATGGCGCACGGCAAGAAGTACGGCAGCGACGGCGACAAGAAGAAGGACGGCGGCAGCGAGGTGAAGAAGGACAAGTCTGCTGCCTCCGCGTCGGTAGCCTCGATGCCCATGGCCGACGCCGACATGTACCAGATGTCGCGAGGCGTGAGGTCGTCGGCGGGTGCGGAGGGAGAGAGGGAGAACAACGGCGAGGCGTGAGGTCGCCGGTAGGTGCGGCGACAGTGAGGCGCAAGCTCGAGTCAGCACGGGGGAGAGGCGTAGGAGAGATTTCTTTTATCCACTCACAGGTGGGTCCCACTTTTTACAGGCTGGCATTTGATCGGGCCGGCTAGAGTTGAGAGAGAATTTTGGGCCTCTAGATTATATGGACCGGCCTAGAAAACGAAGATACGGCCTTAAATTTATAGGCTCGGCTAGAGATGCTCCGCAGAGAAGGTTGAGATTCTTCTATGGATTGGGTCTTTGGGTCTACGAAAATGGATTTGGGCACCAATTATATGTAGGCCCATATGGCCCGGCATGCTCTAAGAAATGGGAAGTGTTTACACTGTAACAATGTAGCTAGCTTATTTATTTAATTGTTTCTCAAAAAGATTTATTTAATTGTGCTAAAAAATTATTTAATTGTAAAATTTATCTAAAAATAAATTGCCAAATTATTTAGTCGACGGTATTCAAGTTATTTAATTGTCAAATTATCATGGGAACATGGCCGTCTTGACGACACATATCTCATCTACATGTTTTCTTTGTTTTGTTTTGCTCTAGGATTTCCTTGTAAATGCTGCTCGTTACTTCTATGTTATCTTTGCCGTTTTGCGCTACAAAATAGACGGTCCTCCTCCACAAAAACGAGGAATCTATTTGCTATTTACGTGGAAACTAATTGTTCATCGTCGTGAAAATACTATGTTATCGTGTTGTCGACTATGTTATCGTGTTGTCGCGTGGATCAATTTTGGGTGGCAACACCAGCTTCATGTAAAAAAAAATTCCTATCCTCTAGCCCAATAGCCCACTAAAGCATGGTAGGGCAAAATATTTTTTTAGATTACTTTTAATTGTTGAATTTTCAACATAATGTGTTATATTTTACTTATATCCTAAAATGTTTGGTGATTTTTTGTCCTTCACCGAATTGGAAAATGGATTATACTATTTTGGATGTAAAAACTTTTTGCACGATATACCCTATAACAAAAACATAGGTCCGGCACTAACACCAATTGCCTTCCAGTACTTACACGCCACATGCAATTCTTCGATCTGTTTCCCTAATTTCTCTATTTTTCTCTTTTTTTTACCTATAAATACATGCGTGAAGTTCTCCTTTTGGCTCCAACTCTTATATCTTATCAGATTGAATCAATCGCCACATGCAAGTCTTCGATCTGTTTCCCTAATTTCTCTATTTTTCTCTTTTTTTTACCTATACATACATGCGTGAAGTTCTCCTTTTGGCTCCAACTCTTATATCTTATCAGATTGAATCAATGTTTATTTCTCCCACTCGTTCTTCTCTTTCTCTCGCGAGAAAATCCCACTGGCTAATGCCACCAAGGTGAACCGCAATGATCGTCGTGTCTTCCTCTCCATCGTCTGTTGTTCTTTGTTGTTATATTTCCACAAATGTAGATTTGATGTGTAACACCCTAAAAATGACTCTTTTGAAAATAGTAAATAAATTGTTTTTTATATTAAAGTGCTCATAAATAATGTAAGGAAAATAAAAATTTTGAATAATTAAAAGCAAATATAGGAAATAGAAACATTATTGTTGCATTCATGCTGGTGCATTTATTTTTGATTGATGAATTCAGATTTGAATTTGAATTTGAATTCAAATGGGTGTTTGAATAAAAGGAAAACCTTTTATTTTCCTCTTTCCCATTTCAGCTCAGCCGGCCCAACTTCCCCTTCTTCCTCCCCCTCCGCGCGGCCCAGCTAGGCCCAGCAGCCACTCCACCGCAGCCCACCAGCCCAGCCGCGCTCCTCTTTCCTTCAGCAACTGACGCGCGTGGCCCACGTGTCAGTGGCGTCTTCCACCTCTGGCGCCGGCGCCCGACCGCGCAGAGACCGAGCCCGGGTCGAGCTCGAGTCCGATGCGACCACGCCCCGAGCCCATACCGGACTCCCTGGCTTGGTGCGCACGCCGAGGCCCCCCTGCGACCCCTATAAAGGCGCCGCCGTAGACCTAGGAGCCCCCTACGCACCAAACCCTAGCCGCCATTGAGCTTCGTCGCCGTCGCCGCCAATTCGCCAATCCGCCGCTCCATTGCCACCAAGAACCCGCCCCGGAGCTCCGCCGTGAGGTGAGGAACTCGACGAGCCCGTTTACCCTCTTTCCCCTACTCTATTTCGCGTGCACGACCTCGCCGTCGCACTACGACCGCCGCCGCTCGTCGCCAGCCGCCACCGCCGCCTAATCCTCGAGCACAACCCCCAAAACGGGTTCGCCATCTCCTTCTCTCTCTCCTGAGCTATCCGCAGCGAGCTTTGGAGCATCCTAGCCCCTGTTCCGCGCAACTCCGGCGAGCTCCGGCTGTGCGCCGCCGTGTTTGCCACGGATGACGGCGACCTCGAGCCCCTGCTGAACCCTAGCCGTCCGATCCCCATCCAACGGTGAAAGGACCTGGATGTCGCCTAGAGGGGGGTGAATAGGCCGATCTGAAATTTACAACAAAATAGCAGCGGAAAAATATTTCTCAACAAATGAGCTGTCAGCCACCCAAACCGGAACTTCCGGTTCTACACAGAACAGAGCACTTAGCTCAAAAACCCCTTCTCACGAGCTCTGATTTGATGAAACTTGTAAAGTGAGCTTCTGTAATGTTTCTTTAGCAAGTTCACAGAGTCCCTGCACACAGAAACACTACCAATACAGTAGATCAAACAATTTCATCAAATCACCAAAAATGCAAGAATAAATGGATCAAAGGAGAGACACAAGGATTTGTTTGACTGAAGTTCGGATTCACCCTGTGCCCGCAAGCAGCCACACAGGACCATTGAATCCTACTCTCCGTTGAGGAACTATTTAGGGACCGAGTCTTTTTCAACTCCTCCCACCGAGTCGGGTCTCTTTCAACCACTTCCCCACTTCCACTATCTTGCTTCTTTCCTTGCGGAGGCGAAGCGCAACCCTCACAAACTTTTCGCAGTTCACCACACGAATTGGGAGCTCACGAGCAACCTCTAACCATCTAGGAGACCAAACCTCCAAGAGTAACAAATGAATCACTTGTAGAACTAGGTCAACGCAGCAATGCTCAAAGTGTTTGTACTCTCACAATCTTTCTCACGGTTTCTCTCTACTACCCAACACAAGGATATAATCAAATCTCAAGCTACCTCACAAAGAGTGGTTGGGAGAACTAAACTTGGCTTTCTTTCAGTTCTGGGCGCAAGGGGAGCACAGCAGCAACCACAACAGCAGCAACCAACACAAGAGTGGGTGGAGAGGCTTTTATAGATGCTCTCCACGAAACTAGCCGTTGGAAGTCGGAACCTCTGGTTTCCCAAAACCGAAACTTCCGGGATTCGAACGAACTAGCCGTTGCACTCTATCAGCACACGAACCCAAGAACCGGAACTTCCGGTTTGGGAAACCGGAAATTCCGGTTTGCCCCAGTCAGCACATGTATAAGTGTTCGTGTGGCTTTTGTGTCTCTCATCAACTCACATAGGTTACTTTGAGCATTGATACTTGATCAAGACACAATGTGATGCATCCCTCTTAATAGTACGGCTTTCCTAAACTCAAGATTATAATAAAGCACATTTCTTCAATTTGAGCTTCTCTTTTGATTATTGAGCCATACTTGATCAATATCTCTTTATGAGGATTTGCATCAACTTCTTTCTTGTCTCTGAGCACATAAATCTTTGAGCTAGTGACTTAAACCAAGATCTCTAACTCATGAGAGTGATATCCATTCCTTGGTCCATATAGTCACTTGTGTCATATAAAATAATTATGCTTTCCATTATGAGACTCGCATGACCTTTGATTCCTCGGTGTCAACCACTTGGCTTGATTCTTCACCTTAGCTGAGTTCTTCACGGTCAAGTCGCCACTTGCCCTTCACCTTTGCTTAGTCCCTCAAATCCAAGCACTTGGTCAGAACAACCTTCACCTTAGGGTCACTTGAGCTTCACTGAGGACAACACCTTAATAAATCTCTTCTTCAAATACTTGTTGAATTTCCATCTTTTGAAGTGTAGCTTTCTTTTACACAATCATTCATGCCTTCATAATTTGACGTTTGAACATATTTGCAAGTTTCCAATAATGAGACCATCATATATAATTTAACCACATGTCTCATTGGTAATGCATTCATGAAACATTGCAATTTTCAGTCCTTGGAATATTATGACTCATTACTTGACCTTGTGTTCATGACATCATCACGGGATCATATACTATTGCGAGCCATATAACCAATATTCAATTTGTTATGTCCATGTAGCTTGTGAATATGTGAATGCCAACCTGCTCACAATCTTAGATGAAAACTTTAGTCCTTTAATCATTGTTGTCACACAAATCACCAAAACCACTAGGGGAACTAGATGCTCTTTCAAACGGCAAGGATGAGATCTAGATCGAGTCAGCCTAGGCCAAACCGGCCGCCGTCGCAATTTTGCAAAAGAGCCCCTCTGGTTTCTGGAAATCAACCCGCAGTCCAAGCCAGTTCAAAAATAATTACAGTATAGTCCTTTTTCTTTCGGTTTAGCCCCTGCGCTTTTGGAAAATAGAACCCGCCGTCCTGTCTGGTCTTTTTACTCAAAAGTCCTTCTGTTTTATACGAAATTATGTTTTAGGTCCCTGGTTTCTTTCAAAAACACCCCTGGAAGCCTAAAACTCTCACCAGCGAGCCCCTAGAGCCCGTTTTAAGCATAGTTTCTTCGTTTTAACTCCAATTTGAGTGATTTTCACGCTCATATGTTTATAGTGAAGCGTACAGTAACTCTAAAGCCTTATTTTCATCATTTGTTTATGTTTGGTGTACTGTTCTAATTAAATGCCTTGTTTGCATGTATGTGTGGATGCTTGTGTGATGATCGATGTGAGTAGTGGACGAGCCATTCGAGTTCGCCGACGATCCTGTTCCCGAGGAGCAGGTGCAGCAGCAGTTCGTTGAGGAAGGCAAGTATAACACGGACAATCCTTGATTACTCATACACTATTTAATCATATGTTCATATGCATGAGTGTGATTTTGTTATACACTAAGGATGTTCCTAGTCTTTACCTTATTCCTTGTTTACCCGGGTTTAATGCATTATGGTTAGTATTTGCTACGCGTTGCGAATAACATTTCTTTAATTGTTAATATTGAATTAATGGTTCACTTCAATGATGATTAAAAGATACTTTTTAGCAACATGGTTCGGGGAACTAGAGCATGTGCTTTGTTCTAGTGTCTCTATAAGGTTTGGTCTAGGAAATTAGAGCATGTGCTTCGTGCTTTGTTCTAATGTCTCTCCGTAAGGTCCGGTTCTTAAAGCGGCAACCCAGGAACTTGTTCGCCGCCGTTGGAACTATAATAGCTCTGGTCTTGGATAACTAACTTGTACGTCTATAGCTCGCTAGTGGTTACCAAAAGGCGTATGTGGGGAGCATGGGTGAGAGTATAGTTTGATCCATCGAGGACGGATTTATCCGTTGGCTATGTCTCGTTAGGAAAAGTCCCGTGATGTAAGCGCCCGATGTACGGCAGCTTCACACGTTGCGATGATTGCGCTCTCGCTCTGGACGCCACTGGCCCCCTCACGTTGCACCCTGAGCGTACGTCAATCTCGATGCCTTGGGTTATGCTGCCTATGTTGAACCAAAACGGCTACTGTGCTTGTTATACTGTTCTGTGAAAGTTCTCGTAGCATAAGTTCTTTTGGATTTATGTGACCAG
Source organism: Digitaria exilis (assembly GCA_015342445.1). Taxonomy (NCBI): domain Eukaryota; kingdom Viridiplantae; phylum Streptophyta; class Magnoliopsida; order Poales; family Poaceae; genus Digitaria; species Digitaria exilis. The sequence goes on along the minus strand of JACEFO010002219.1, from coordinate 766,637 downwards.
CAGGTAAAGGGTGAAACCTCTGCAGAGTGTTGATCTATCATGATAGCCATGCTCACGGTTAAGAGCGGCTTGGATCCTTTTTTATTAGAAGATGATGTTGAGGTTGATGTTGGAATATTCTATAATTATTTATACATTATTATTAATGGGTTTATACTTGGGTTTCTACTCACTTGTAGTAATTTGGATGATAATAAAATGAATCTACTAAAAGTGCTAATGAAGTTTAACCGTGTCAAGCCTTTGTTCTTCATAACCCGTGTTATACTTGTTAAGTGAGATGGTTTACTTACACTTGCAACTATTCAACAAAATTCCAGATGGGTAACAGATGGAGCATTGAATGATCAGTCGCTTGCTGAGTTTTCGGACGATCTGCCGTACTTCTAGCTGTGTTCAACCAGTCGGTGTCCCTGTGGACTTGAGGCTCTACTAGTTATGAAACGTTTGCTATTATTAAGACTTCCGCTGTGTTATTTGTTTAAGACTATGTCTTGTGTTAAACTCTGATGTAAACTATTTTATTCGAGCATTGTGTTCTCTGTGATTCAATATTTGTAATCTATATGTGTTCTGTGGACATCCTAGGCATACATATGGAAGCATTCGAATTTCTTGGAAATACGGGTGTTACATGATGTAACATATATTTTTCTTTGTTGTTATATTTATGAATAGCATAATATGTATTTCTATAAAATCATGACAAATCGGCATATCAAAAAGTCTCTCTTCCAAACAATTTAGACGATATAAAATATGAGATTCAATTTAACCCAAAGTGTTTAAAGAAGACAACAGTTTGAACTCATTGTTAGCACTAGCTATATGAATAACATGGTTAATTTCAACACAAGTGTGTGGTTTTAAAACATATGCAATAGCAAATCATCTTTATAACGAGAAACGTCGAGGAAATAATCATCTTCTGACAGAGATAATTAAGAGAAGGTGCCACACTGCCACTAACAGTTGCTCTATAAAAGCACGATTGGTGGAAAAATCCAGCACATCAAAAGTAGTCTCACAATCCGTGCGTCTAGCAGGATTGTGCCACCATGTTGTTGTGAGAGTAATAGGTGCATTTTGAAAAAGATAGGTCTACATTTTGACATCAGGTTGTGAGCACTTTATTTTTTTTCATGGCATCCTCTCGCTTTCTAACAATATCATGTAAAAGGTTAGCCATAGCAAGAGGAACAACAATGGATTGATCCTCTAGATGATGCGCCTCGTCATTAGAATACAATACAGGAGGTGGATTAACAAAACTTTCTCTCCTAATAATTTTCATGTCAATCCTAATTTGAGGTTTGTCCAATGGACTTAATCTCTCATATCAAGTTGAAGCAAAATCTTGCAAGATACCAGTTGCATTATGAACCTTCCTCCTTGCACACATAGAATGATTAGCAAATATTTTATTTATTACTATTTCCCACTCAATGTATTCATCAACAGCTATTTCATCATAAGATATGAACACCTTTCATTATTAGAAGACAACACAAAAAATAGTATCCCTATCAAAGGCGAAAATGACGATGTCACATCAAATGTTTCGACACTAATTACAAATATTAAACATAAACTAATTACACATATGAAGTGTAAATTGCAAGATGAGTTTATTGAGTCTAATACAAGCTTTCTCTCTATGAACACATATCCATAGACATAATTCAATGGTCCACGCATCACAAATACATTTAACAATCTAAATTAAACTTGACCGAACTGTAACAAAATTTTATGAGAAGAAATATATATATGATCTATGACAAGTCTCTCAAGGACGCCAATGACATGTCATTTTTTTAGTTGGAGCTAAAAGTCAGCACACGCATGCTCACAAATGCAATGAACAACGGCAGTGTTCGGCTGGCTGCTCTGCAGCTACGGCCCCACCCGCCAGCCCCCCAGCAGCAGCTGCAGAGCAGCCAGCCGAACACTGCCAACATTTTCTATGCACGCTTGATATGCAGAATTGCATGGGACTATATATGTGTGATTTTTTCACAGTATCCACCCACTGAGTGTAGATAAATCCATCCAAATTTATTAATCAGATTAGATTTGAGAAGGATGGCATTGTTTTTGCACAATGTTGATGGTATCTCTTTGATTGTACAATATAGCTAGCCAAGGGCGAAGCTACCTTAGATTATCGCATGTCGGGGTCGCCGAACCCGATAGAATTTGTTAAATCTAGTGAAAAATATTATTTGGTATTGTTTATGCATGCATTGGACCCACAATTGATGGAGCCGACCCGATGGTGGCTGAGCCACAAACAGAGTTCATAACTCAGGACGAATACATAAGCAATGGCAATAGGTTTATTTACGGTTCCAAGAATACAAATGGTAAGGGTTCCACCCCCACCCCCACTCCCCCTTTAGGCCTTGTTCGTGTACGCCCTCCTGGCTGGGATTGTGGCACAATCCATGTGGATCACTCTGGCTTAGGAAGAATACCGACCCACTCAAAATCTTACGCTCGTTTAGTCCTCGCGTGGGCCCCTCTCTACTACCTAGACTGGGAAGCCCACCATATGGTCGACGTCGTGCAATGAGACCCCACATGGATTAAGTGGCAACATGGGAAATTCAACCAATGCTTGTAGGGTTTAAAACATCCACTGGATTGGATACCCTTCAACCGAACAAGGCCTTATTAGTATAATTTGTCAGGAGTTTCTCAATTTTGTTACTCTAAACATGGACTATTAATTCGAACACTGGTTTAATATATAATTCAAGTTTGAGTAGTTTCAAGTATACTGCTTGAGTACCTTTTTTTTAGACATGAACTAAAAAATTTGTCTTGAATGCAAAATGGTGCCTTTTCACGCGTCATACAACGAAACAAATCTTTCTTTAATAGTGAATTGCATCCATAAAAATACTTGGTCCCACTCCATTCTTGCTTGCATCAGCTAAAACTGTAGCCGTCTAGTCTAGTCGATAGTAATGGATAACACTCCAAGTGTTAACCAACAAATTCAGCCCCAATATGTTCCAATTGCAATCAGGAGAGAGTAGCAATCGCCTTGTCAACAAAAGAAAAATACTCCGTAATAATAATCCGCACCAATAATTAAACCACAGCTAACGATAGCTAGGGGACTCTATGATTGCACCCTGGTCGTCTACCTAAACGTCATCAGACACAGTGGCTACGCGTCCATAATTGGCCCATATTTTAGTCCAGCTAGGGAGGTCGTCGTCAACGGTTCAAGCGGATATTCCTTGGAACATTCCATGTGCTGGTTGCCTTCTCGTTGGACTGGCATGGATTATGTACTTGTTTTCCAATGGAACTTCGCTGTGTCCTGCCAACCATGGCGACACAAAAACTAGGGTTCCATGCTGTGTGTGGAATGGACAACAACTTACCATCCGCGTGAATAATAAATGAGATTATGCCGCATGATAAAATGAGATTCACACGCTACACGGTTTGATGAGATGTTGTACACATTACGCGATCGCGACGAATAAGAGATTATATAGTTGTGTATACTTGTGCACACATTATGTGCTTGTGACTGAGATAAAGTGATAATTTTGGTTTTGGCTTCTTCGAGATGACTTGGGTGCACCAATTAGGTTTTTGAAAAATACAGAGTAATTAATTAAAGCATTTTTCCTGCAATGCATTGCAACGATATTACCACCATCCCAAGGTATGTGTTTCAACCTTTTATACAAATCTTGAGGTATTCCATACGGGTTTCACACTAAAAGATGGAGAATCCTAGTTTTAATTTCCCAATGAAACAAACATGACTATGGGCCGCCATAAACACATTGCTTCCATCCAAATTTATTATCAGGATGAGAAACGACAAACGAACGGACGAGAAAATGATCTTTTTATGATTTGTGATAGACACCCAGAATCACGGATACTACAGTACACCCCACACACACGCAAGTAGGGTCAACTGTTTAATCGGATTGAAGCTGACCGGCCAATAACAAAATAAAGTCAAATATAGCATCAATAAATACAGCTATCGTTTCACAAATTATGAACTGGCAGCGTTTGCAGTAGTAAATAGTAATATTCTGTTAGAGAAGAAAATGTTCCTATATGCACACCTCAACATCTTCGTCATGCATTGTGGTGCACTTCTTCTTCCCCTTTTCCTTTTCGAATTCTTTTTTCCATTAACCTCTCCTTTTATTTTTCTTTAGAAATAAGGTTTTGGTTGCTGCACATCTTTGAACCACATTGAAGTTGCTATTCAAATAGTCTAAAACATATGGATTTAACAATCCGAAAAGTTGAATATTACACTGGTACATCAGCATTACAATAATCGGAACTGAGGGTGTTTAGTTCCTAGAAAAGATTTCGTAAAATTCACTATTCATTCATATCACAAAACACACTTTCCAACAAAAGTTTGATACATTATATTTAACCATTTCCAGTTCACAGGACATAATAGGTTAATACTTATATACACTAGGGCTTGGATGACAGGGACAACCAGGACACGTGAAACGCCGCTTTCACAATGACAGGTACGTTCCTGGCATCAATCAAGCTAAGCAAACATAGCAAAACTAATCAACAACTCAGGTGTTTAAAGATTAACAAGTGCAATGGGTTCGTGGGAAAGAGATCTGCCACGCAATTCCAGGGAGGCTGGGATCAGCATAATTATTGTTTTCTAGTAACAGAAACAAGACGACGAGACCTCCTTGTAAACGTGCCATGGTTGAAGAACTTGTACGTATTAGTACATGTTTGCTTAGATATATGGATCTCCTCGTGAGTCGTGAGGACTTGGGTGACAATAGTAGCAATGCAAAGCTCATGGGCTTTTAATAAAAATGTACTACTCCTGTCTAAAACACATTTTCTTTCTGTGGCTTTGCTTGCTAGACACTGTTTTTACCAACTCCCACGTTTTGAGTTCCAACTTTGAACAACAAACCTCATTGTAGGCTGCAATGAAAAAAAAAAAACTCAATGTAGGCTGCAATGAGAATTGAGAAAGCATAGTGGTTTCAACTACACACAAATTCCATCCCAAACTGTATGACCTGGATGCACAGAGCGCAGACTAGAAAAGTACAAAAGAAAAAGAAAAAAAAGATAAGGAAACGTGTTTTGTAATTGCAGAGCTTCAGACGCTGAACATACAGGGCTAGTACACGCCAGCGAGAGTATAAAAATGGTTTGCTGAATTTAAAATTGATTGGCAGACAACAAAGTAAAGTCAAACAGAACTGCCAAAGCGATATCGGAATCAATTAATCAATCAACTAGTACAATTTGTCAGCACTTGAGATGGGCAGTCTTCTCGTACATCAGGGAGGACCTCAGCTGGAACACTTGTGCATTGCCGACAGGCCAGCAGTGTGCTGCTTCGCTCCCTGCACACCTAAGCAGATAAGGCGTCTCCCTCCTCTGCATCGCTGCGTTTTTTTTTCTTCACATTTTTTTTCCCTAAATTGAGTCCGAAACTATCGGATCTTCTTCTTATTATTATTATTATTATTATTATTATTATTATTATTATTATTATTATTATTTGTATTATTATTATTTGCAAGCATTTATTTTAATATCCTCTGTGGTTCTTCAAGAGATACTTTGATAAACAGAAGACTACTTAAAATATGATACAACGGAGTAGCATAATAGAAGACTAGAAATATCTTTGTAATTTTACTTTTTATTTTTGAACATAGCATTTTGGCACAATGGAGAGGCTTGTCGCCTTGTCCAAGGTGAAGGTACCTACAAGATTTGACATATTTTGATGCCAAATTTCTGTGGACAGAGTCCACCCCTAGTTTATGCACGGCAACGGACATATAGCACAGTTTAAGAAGGAACAAAAAAAGGGTTTTATTTTGCTTTTTCGCAAGAAGTCGAGTCTCCTATCATTTACGCTGTGTTGGGTCCACACGTCACTGCATGAAGCGGCCGAATAGTCCATTCTTGGGGTCAAAACGACAGAGACCCGGACGCGTCTTTTGGGCTCCTCTCACTGTGGCCGGTCCGGTACGTTGTGGAGTCTCGAGTTTGTTGGGTGAGTGAGCTCGTTACCGAAACTGTTCATCAGGGTTTTGTTACCAAGCCTTATTTGGCCCCAAAGGTTGATTCACGAGCACGGTGGCTGCCTGTTAAGTGTTCAATAGGTTGATCTGAAAAAAAAGTGTTCAATAGGTTCATCTGGAAGAGATCTCGGCATCTCGCGTGCGATTTCAGCAGCAGACTGAGATACGGAGAATTGTTTTCTGACAGAACAAGACGAGGAGATATGATCGAGTGTTCCCTGCCTGAGACGCCACTGTCATCGTACATGTTGCAACACACGCCCATTGAATGCATGAAGTTAGTGTGTTTAGTTGGGAGGGGAGAAAAAGAACTTTTTTTAAAAAACGTGTTTTGTGAGAGGGATAGGTAGCGTGTTTTCTAAGACGGATAAATAGTAGAATTTAAAATAACTTGTGGAACTAAACACGGTCCATCTATCCTATCGTACGCGACGACCCGGAAGTCGTCGCCGATGCGCTGCGACGATTCCCCATCTCAGACGTTCAGACCCGAGGAAGGTCGCTGTCGCGGTGTCCCCGTCGGCATCCGAGTTTCTCCGAAATGGCTGCAAGGCGTGGACTTGCAGACGCCGGACCGGGGAAACCGCACGCCGGCGACGACAGGCGGCCGAGGAGAAAACCGAAAAGGTGATGGGTATTGGGTTGATTCATGTCACGACGCATGCAGTGGGGCTCAACTGGAGAAGAAAAACGAAACGGAAAGGTGAGGGGTTGATGTTGTCACGAATCCTGTGGACAACAAAGGGCTGAAACTGGAGCTCTTGGATTTGATACGATGGTCCCCTGTTCCTTTTCCAACCTTTTCGGTTGGATATGGAAACGAAAACGATAACAACACCGCATAAGAAGGGGGAAAAAATCAATACTTTTTGGGTGGACGAACGGCAAGGTACTCGAGATCGCGCGTGTTACAGATAATAACCAGCCCGTGCGCGCGCGCGTGTCACGGCGACGCATCACGGTCGTCACGCAGCCACGCCTGCCACGCCTGCTCCCCTTCTCCCTGGTTAATCGGCTAGTCTAAACACCCCCCCCCCCCCCGCCGTGCACCAGCCGCAACCCTGTAACGGAAGCTAGTAATTTGCCGTAATATTCTCCCGCAGATTCCTCAGCTGAGCTAACTCCAGCCCAGCTCCAGCCGCCTGCCCGCCTTCATATACCCCGCGCCCGACGCACCATTTTCCGCACACCTCCTCTGACCACCAGAGTCCAGAGGCGCAATAGCCCCCCCCCCCCCCCCCCCCTACCGGATCGATCCCGTCCTCTTCCTCCTCCTCCCGGCGCGCGAGTGCGTAGCAGATTGATCCGGCGCCATGGCGCGCGGGGGCGACAACCTGCAGGTGCTGAGCGCGCTGGACGCGGCCAAGACGCAGTGGTACCACTTCACGGCGATCATCGTCGCCGGGATGGGCTTCTTCACCGACGCCTACGACCTCTTCTGCATCTCCCTCGTCACCAAGCTCCTGGGCCGCATCTACTACACCGACACCTCCAAGCCCGACCCGGGCTCCCTCCCGCCCAACGTCGCCGCGGCGGTCAACGGCGTCGCCTTCTGCGGCACGCTCGCCGGCCAGCTCTTCTTCGGCTGGCTCGGCGACAAGCTCGGACGCAAGAGCGTCTACGGCATGACCCTCATGCTCATGGTCCTCTGCTCCATCGCCTCCGGCCTCTCCTTCGGCCACACCCCCAACGGCGTCATGGCCACGCTCTGCTTCTTCCGATTCTGGCTCGGCTTCGGCATCGGCGGCGACTACCCGCTCTCGGCGACCATCATGTCGGAGTACGCCAACAAGAAGACCCGCGGCGCCTTCATCGCCGCCGTGTTCGCCATGCAGGGCTTCGGCATCCTCGCCGGAGGCATTGTCACGCTCATCATCTCCGCCGCGTTCCGCGCCGGGTACCCTGCTCCGGCGTACCAGGACAACGCCGCGGCGTCCACTGTGTCCCAGGCCGACTTCGTGTGGCGCATCATCCTCATGCTCGGCGCCCTCCCGGCGCTGCTCACCTACTACTGGCGGATGAAGATGCCCGAGACGGCGAGGTACACGGCGCTGGTCGCCAAGAACGCCAAGCAGGCCGCGGCGGACATGTCCAAGGTGCTCCAGACGGAGATCGTCGACGAGCAGGAGAAGCTGGACGAGATGGTCACCTCCTCGGCGAACAGCTTCGGCCTCTTCTCGAGGGAGTTCGCGCGCCGCCACGGGTTCCACCTGCTCGGCACGGCCAGCACGTGGTTCCTCCTCGACATCGCCTTCTACAGCCAGAACCTGTTCCAGAAGGACATCTTCACGAGCATCAACTGGATCCCCAAGGCCAAGACCATGAGCGCGCTCGAGGAGGTGTTCCGGATCTCCCGCGCCCAGACGCTCATCGCGCTCTGCGGCACCGTGCCGGGCTACTGGTTCACCGTCGCGCTCATCGACGTCGTGGGGCGGTTCGCCATCCAGCTGCTGGGCTTCTTCATGATGACGGTGTTCATGCTCGGCCTCGCCGTGCCGTACCACCACTGGACCACGCCGGGGAACCACATCGGGTTCGTCGTCATGTACGCCTTCACCTTCTTCTTCGCCAACTTCGGGCCCAACAGCACAACCTTCATCGTGCCAGCGGAGATCTTCCCGGCGAGGCTGAGGTCGACGTGCCATGGCATCTCGGCCGCCGCCGGGAAGGCCGGCGCGATCATCGGGGCGTTCGGGTTCTTGTACGCGGCGCAGAACCAGGACAAGAGCTTGGCGGACCACGGGTACCCGGCGGGGATCGGCGTGCGCAACTCGCTGTTCGTGCTCGCGGGGGTCAACATGCTCGGGTTCTTCCTCACCTTCCTCGTGCCGGAGTCCAAGGGGAAGTCGCTCGAGGAGATGTCCGGCGAGGCCGACGACGGCGAGGAGGCCGGCGGCGCCGGACGCGCGGTGCGGCCGTCCGAGACCCAGATGGTGTAGGAAGGGGACGGACCCGTCCGTGGTGTGAACGTGATACGTGTCCTAGGCCAGTTCACTTGTTTTCGTTTTCCCATGTAAGTCAAAGCTCGTATTTTGCGGTGTAGTAGTACGAAAAAGTACCTGTGCATCTGTCGTTTTATTTATTATATCTTCTATCTAGTAATATAACAGAGGAAAATATATCAAGTACTAGTACAAAGAACAGTACAATGCTGAAACGCATCACAAACTCTCTCAATCGATGTTATCCACCCGTGACCCGCCGCCTCTACATAAGCACCTCAAGTCAATATGGAAACATCCAATTAATTGGCCCATTAATGTGAAAACCCCAATCGATGTTTAATCTAATTCATTGCTCATTCTTCCGTTACTAAAAATCGCAGTGCCAATTTGGAAAGATCGATCGATCGAATCTTTAATTTGGAACTCGAATCAATTTCCAGAATCCCCAATCAATGGCGCATGTTTGTTTAGTTTTGTTCTAAAAAAAACATGCTTGTTTAGTTGTTTTCATACTGAACGCATCAAGGTGGTTGCTGGCGCCTAACAGGGAACCGAACACAGATATTCGGTACTGAAGGGTCAAGATCATCCGTAGTGAGGGCAAAGCGGGCAGTGGGTGAAGGCAAATCAACAAAATTTAAATCTAGAAAAAATTGAAAGATATTCCATATGCCACTTAGAATTTGATATTTCACCATAAGTCCTTTTTATGATGCAAATGCCCAAGCCCTTACTCCATTCTTTCATAAAAACCCGTCTCAACCGCGTAAGCTAGTCAACTTAAGTTTGTTCAAAAAGCTTGGACTATGCTTATTTATCATGCTCCAGTAAAATTCTTTTGGTACAATACCTAAAATCTCAGAATGTAAGTCTTGAAAGTATCTACTTTTTTATATACTACATCCATCTCAAAATATAGGTCGTTTGACTTTTTAGACCTCAAGTTTGCCCACTCGTCTTATTCAAAAAAAATTATGCAAACTTAGTCATTCTTAAAGAACTTTGATTAATAAAACAGTCAAACTTAGAGTCTAAAAAGTCAAATGACCAACAATTTGTAACGAAGAAAATATATGCTATGGGGGTTCTGAACAATGAAAATTTGAATTTGTTAAGCATGTGTGCATTGATCTTTTTTTTTGCAATAAATTCAAGTAGGGGAGGTCATTTGTAATAAAATGCCTTACAAGAGGATCTCAACCTCAAAGTGTCATGCATATGGGGTTACTTCATTACATCTTTTTTTTTTGGGTAAAATCTACTAATCATGAAAGTAGGTTGGATGTTCCAACTAGATCGGATGTTTTTGAAACCGTAACTTGTGAGTTGTGACCACCAGGGTACATAATTAAAGAACGCATATCCAATTGATCATGGAGTTCGCACGAATACAGAGCACATTATCATGGGTTTTGCAGGCATATCCAACTAGGATAAAGAATTAAAGAAAGCACACTATCCACCTCTGATCTGAATCCTGAATCGTGGGTTTTGTACGAATACAGTACAAGCATACGCGTTGATGGACCTTGTGTTTCATTCAATCATTCATCAGCATTGTTGTGTTGCAATACAGAGCATCAAGAAAAACATATTTTGTCATGTGTGCCCTCGTATACAATGAAACATTTTTTGACTCGTCGTGCTGAAAATGGTCCCCAGAGGCCAGAGTGTCAAAAAGATCCGAGGATATCCATCACTGCATACGAAAAGAGTGATTACATTAATAGTCTTTGTCGTAATCTGCCTCTGCTTAGAGCTATTCGCTGATCCTCTATAGATTATCATGCCTACTCGTGATTGGATTCCTACCGGCCGGCACGCGGCGGCACTACATTTGCCGGCCGGCCATTTCCCGGCGACGACACCAGCGTAGAGCCCGAAGAAGCCGACAAATTGCTGTTTCCCTCCACCCTGCCAGATTCAAAGAAGCGAGGTACTGTATACACGAAAGCACAAGCCAGTAGGCCATTAGGCCAGAGCCAGACAAACCAGTAGCTTCAGCAAATTACTAGCACAGGCCAGACAAACTAATAAAGACAATATTGGGTTTTACTACTAGAGAAAGTTCCCACCTACTCCTCGGCCCAAGTTCGGATTCTCACCCAGTCACCCGGTCACCTTGACAATTCGGCAGACATCTTTCCGTGACCTGCAGAGTTTTGTGTTAAGAAAAAACTTATATTGGATCACTGATAAAAACAGAGAGAAAATACATCTCTTCAAATCTCGAGCATTTTATACGGTTAAGCTATGCTTTGAATTGAATTGGTTTTAGATTTGTGCTGATGCTTTGTCATGCTTGGGGTGGAATAGGGTACGGTTTCACTCGGAATCTCTATACCACACTCAGAGTGTTGAAATGACTCTCCACACTTGAATTTTTGAACCACTAGATCTAAAATATATGGCTCAGATCTAGCCCCATCTCTCTCCATCTTATCTCTTTGCCTCCCTTCTTCTTCCTCCCACACTTTTTCCTTCCTCCGACTAGCTCATCCCCGACGCCTAGCTCCGCCGCAGAACGCTGCCGACGCCGGCAGCATCGCCCCCGGCACTACCCTAGCTCGGCCGCCCAAGACAACGCCGTTGTCATCACCGGCCTTGCTGCCTGGTCAGCCGCCATCTCTGCTGAGCCGACCAACCGACCCCGAGCATCCTCTAAGGCCAGCAATGAGCATCACCCCCTCCCTTCCCCCCCTCCCCCCGTGATAATTCTAGAACCCTAACCTCGCTGGAGTTGGTGAAGAAAGGGATTTGAGAGAAGGAAAAATTCGAATGTTGGGGAGCCTCCTAACAGCCGGCTTTCCTGTAAAAAAATATCTCAATTTCATTTCAAATAATCCTGTACAATTGGTTTATTGTTTCTTCTTAACAAATTAATGCAGTAATACATCAAATTTCAGATCAAATTTACATTTAGCATTGCCATATCACAAGCTCACAAATTGTGTCATCACTAAACAGCAAAGCACTACATACTACCACCACATACCCTTGCAAGTTGCAATAGTGTACTAACGAGAAAATTAAAGCTCACAACACTAATGAAAGGTCGCAGCATGCACCGTGTGTCTTTCTAATGAGCTGCTGATCAAGCCGCCGCCTCCTCGTCGTCGACGGCCTCCTTGGATATCTCCTCGAGCGACATGCCCTTGGACTCCGGCACCAGCAGCGTCATGACCGTCCCGAGGAAGTTGGTGCCAGCGAGCACGAAGAGAGCGTTGCGAATGCCGATGCCAGGCGAGTACCCGGCCTCCGGCTTGTGCGGGTCCTGCGCGGCGTAAAGGAACCCGAACGCGCCAATGATCGCACCGGCCTTCCCGGCGGCGGCCGAGATGCCGTGGCACGTCGACCTCAGTCTCGCCGGGAAGATCTCGGCCGGCACGATGAACGTCGTGCTGTTGGGCCCAAAGTTTGCGAAGAAGAAAGTGAAGCCGTACATGACGACGAACCCCGTGTGGTGCCCCGCCGTTGTCCAGTGGTGGTACGGCACGGCGAGGCCGAGCATGAAGACGGTCATCATGAAGAACCCCATGATCTGGATGGCGAAGCGTCCGATGACGTCGATGAACGCCACGGTGAACCAGTAGCCCGGGATGGTCCCGCACAGCGCGATGAGCGCCTGCGCGCGCGCGATCCGGAACACCTCCTCGACGGCGTTCATGGTCTTGGCCGGTGGGATCCACCCGACCTTGGAGAAGATGTCCTTCTGGAACAGGTTCTGGCTGTAGAACGCGATGTCGAGGAGGAACCACGTGGTCGTCGTGGCCACCAGGTGCAGCCCGTGCCGCCGCACGAACTGCGCCGAGAAGAGGCCCCACTCGTTGCTGCTGGGTCCCACGCCGGCCTCGCACTCGGCGTTGTCCTCGGTGATCTCCGAGTTGAGCACCTTGGACATGTCGGCCGCGGCCTGCTTGGCGTTCTTGGCGATGAGCGCGGTGTACCTCGCCGTCTCGGGCATCTTCATGCGCCAGTAGTAGGTGAGCGCGGCGGGGATGGTGCCGAACATGAGGATGATGCGCCACACGTAGTCCGCCTCGGGGACGAGCGACGCCGCCGGGTTGGCCTCGTACGCAGGCGCCGGGAACGAGTTGCGGAACGCGGCGGAGACGACGAGCGCCACGATGGCGCCGAAGAGGATGCCGAAGCCCTGCATGGCGAACACGGCGGCGATGAAGGCGCCGCGGGTCCTCTTGTTGGCGTACTCGGACATGATGGTGGCGGAGAGCGGGTAGTCGCCGCCGATGCCGAAGCCGAGCCAGAAGCGGAAGAAGCAGAGGGTGGAGATGACGCCCTTGGGGGTGTGGCCGAACGAGAGGCCCGACGCGACGGAGCAGAGGACCATGAGGATGAGGGTGAAGCCGTACACGCTCTTGCGGCCGAGCTTGTCGCCGAGCCAGCCGAAGAAGAGCTGCCCGGCCAGCGTGCCGCAGAGCGCGACGCCGTTCACGGCGGCCGACACGTTGGGAGGGAGGGTGCCAGGGTTGGGGCTGGAGGTGTCGGTGTAGTAGATGCGGCCGAGGAGCTTGGAGACGAGGGAGATGCAGAAGAGGTCGTAGGCGTCCGTGAAGAAGCCCATCCCGGCGATCACGATGGCCATGAAGTGGTACCATTGCGTCTTCGCCTGGTCCAGCGTCGTCAGAACATTCAGCTGCTTGCCCGCCATGGCCGCACGCTGCCTGCTCTTCACTTGCACGGTGTGTGCACTAACAAACACGGGTAGGTAGCTCTAGCTCTGTCTGCAATGCAATTATATAGAGGCTCGATCAGAGAGTGAGCTCTTGACTTGCTCTTCAGAGCTGGTCAGAGGCTAATCCGAAGTTTCTTGCAAAACTAGAAGTCTTATGTTGTTGCTGCCTTTTCTCGGGGCACACACTAATTATTGAAGAGGAGTCTTAGTCGAGGAAAGCGAAATCTGGAATCAAAATTGCTACTTGACGGGGAGGATATTTTCTTGTGATCCTATCACCGTCATCAGTGGTTAGATGGATAGGATTAATGAGCAGTTGCATGCACGTTGACACAGTAATTAATCAAATGTTGCCGGTCAGTAAAGATGCTCCTTTTAGCTAGTTATTTACATGTGACTGCGCGGTAGGTGAAAATCATCATGTCAAGATCACAGAAAGGGAGTATAGATCACCTGTACTTTCCTTTTCTTTTTTTGCGAAAGCACCTGTACGAGTACAAACTACAAGATGGTATCTTTCCTGAAGAACACAAAAGTGAACCGAATGGAATCCCTAGAAACGTACTGCTCAACCATTTATCCTTCAGCAACTGTTGCATTCACCAGCGTTGCTAGCCAATCAGCATCTCTAGCTCAGAACTACTAATCTAACGGAAAACAAAACATAGTCATGTAGCCAATCAGCATTGCTTACCTTTTGAAAGGGCCTTGGCGAAGAGAGGAGAGGACCTTTCAGCGCCGTTTAAACAGGGGACGGAATAAATATTGAACAACACTTTCAAATTAGCGTGACAAAATAGGCAAGGTTCGATCCTAGGAATATACCTGATGCTCTTAATTACTAGCATCATCTGGGCCTTGTTTAATCCTAGTCAACTATGCCAATGCCGTGTTGCTTGTATCATAACAAGTTAACCTCTCAGCACGAACTTGAACACACATCAAACGTCATTTATTATTGTGCAGAGAAGGATTCCATTTCCAGCATCAACCTGTGTGCTGTTTGAACCATCCGATCGTAATCGTGGGCTTGCCGTTAGGCCGTTGCGGCTGCATCTTTTCTTTGACCCTATCCGATGTGGCTGTTAATGTTCGAATATGCTTTGCCTACCTGCCTTGCCCGCTCATCAGCAGTTCAGCACTCAGAAGGTAAACGAAACAAATGCTTGCCTATTCATCAGTATCTGTCAATTGCAAATCAATTTCTTAGATTACTCAATGTTATTACTGACAGCCTGGTTTGTGGATTATATAGTTCATTTTATTTGTCCCTTATAGTATGTACTCCTACACTGGAGATGCTTGAAAAGATGCTGATACAGTATATGCTTCCAGGTGGCTTACGTGACCATAAGTTTGTGGAACCACCAAGTCACCTATAAGAAGAGTTGCTTGTACTACTAAAAAAAGTAGGCCAATTGTCGCAAATAAAATGGACATAATAATTAATAGCTGTGGGAGATAAAGAAAATGCATGCATGGCATGTGGATTGTGAGGGAAAAGAAAATGTAGCCAGCTACAACTGTGCCGACGACATAAAAACAATCGCCGAAGGAATTATGGCGCTAGGATTAAGAGTACCAAGAATCATCGGGAGCACGCTCAACATGGCCAACACAATATCAACATCTGCGCTCAACATAGCCAATGCACTATCAACATCTGCAAACCTTGTATGTGCTATGAAATGGCAGCGAGGACGGTCTCTCACTAGATAGGCCATTGATCGAGCTTAGCTCTTTGGCAACACAATTTTAAAGCAAGCGTTCTGCTTACTCTGCCTACTATGCCAATTGGCCAACTTTAGAGACGGCTAATCACTGCAAATCATGTTGTCATGTAATTAAAACAATTTTTTTTGGGGGGCTTCCATGATTGAACTTAATGTGAACCCATGCTTAGCCCAACAATAAACAACCAAATACCTTAATGCAGTCGGATAAAAATAACTGTTCATGACATGTTGTCCATGTATGAAGATTCAGCTCCTCAAAAAGTTTGAGAAGCCATATACTTTCCCAAGTCTTCAACGGTTTTGTAAGCTGAAGCATAAGAGCTCAAAGGAGGCCAGCCATTACTAATTCCTGTAATCCAAGTCTATCTTCATACTGCCCACAACAGGGGAGCCAAAATTTATACAGGATGGGTTAGATTTGAACAACATCTAGACTAGAGGAAATTTTATTCGATTATACAGATCAACATATACAGAAGAGAAGAAAACAGAAGAATGAACGAATGGAATAGACCAATTTAACTAGATACAGAAAGAAACATCATGGAATTGAGTTACAAGAAGCAAACATCAGAATGGTACACTGCAAAAACTAATGAGTGACCTCAGGACCACCACCGCCACATATCAACTGGATGCCCTCTGGTAAATGTGCTTTGTTCTTGGGTCGACAATTAAGCCCCTCCCACCATTCACTTCCAGATCATGCCTGCAGGCATAAGTTAGCAAACTACATCAGTTCCAGTTTGTTTGGGAATGCGCCAAGAGAAGGTATTGAGCAAGGCTACTTACTGAAAGACAAAATCGGGAATTGTAAGTTGCTCGCGTGGGACATATCCGAACAGCTGCACAAGCCTATCCACATATACAACTTTCTTCCAGACCTAGAGGGCAGGGAATGTAGATGGCATGATGCACAGTGAAAAAAGAGGGAAAAAAAGCCACTATACTCTGAACCAGGAGGTACCTCTCCATCTACAAACATCTGCATTGCCAAAACAGCAGTTCTCAATCCCAATGTTGGGTGTAGAATGTAAATTGCCTGTTTGTATTTGAACATTGTTAGAAAGATGAACCTGTTATAGGATGAATTCAATCGAATTAAACATGGACAAGACACTAACATGAAGGTTGCGCTGATGCTTCCGTCCTAGTATTTGTTGTAACCGCTTCATGAATCCTAAATCTGGTTGCCTGGAAATCCAACAAGACGTTCTTTTTTTACATTCTGAGTTAATGAGTAAATAATAAAAGAGATTTCTTCAGTACCATAGTTATCAGATACTTACGGTTGTAATGATGCTGCAGAGTGCAAATATACAATTGTATATGGCTTCTGGATCAAAGGTTCAAACTCCTATTAAGATAACATAAATTTGCAGAAGTAGCTTAGTAAAATAAACAAAAGAATATGTACAATAGAGTTAAGAAAAATATATCCATGCTCTAACAGGGATAGTGGAAGTAATTCATATTATAGATAGTTAAACTCCCTATAAATACACTGAAATATTCATAGGCTACCTCCACTTCTTTAGTTTTGTTGTAAGATCACTCCTCAATTTCATACAATTTTAATATTTGATAGCTATGTTTCATAAACGATGCTTGATTGCTTGAATTACTTGGACCAAGATCACTTTTTTTTAAAAAAAAATAGAGTTAACTGAAGGTTACATGTCCTAGCGCTGAAGGGGTAATTGTATTGTGTCAGTCCCTGCCAATGTGCAGATGCCCAAGAATAATGTGTGAACCAATAATTTAAACTATTTCACAAAACTACAAAATGTTCAGTGAACAATACGTCAAAGCAAATTTAACCTTTTAACCCAGACAAAACATATACATGATATACTGAACATGCTAAGAACAAAATACACTAGAGACTCCTAATGTAAGAGATGCCACGATGCGCAGTGATAGCAGGAAACCACAAAATATATATGCTAACCTGATTTTACTTCCTAAGTCACACATCCCACATATTGCAATTTGCACAATCCCGTATCTAAGAGATTCCAATTTTTTTCAATGAGAAATAAGAAATTTTCCTACAGACAGTTCCAATTCAAGACATCTGAACATTTACATTAAGATACATTACAGTTGGTTCATGGCACAAAAACATAACTTCTGTCGGAGCTGTATTATATCATTACCTTCACTACATGTAGAACAAACCGTTCAAGATCAAGGCAACGAAGAAGAAAGTGTGCACCAACGACCACCATAACTGGGCGTCCTTCAATATCAACTCCCCCACGGTAACTGCAGTTAGTGTAGAGCATCATATTAAGGGCAGTGAGTACACTAGAACATATGTCAATAAATATGCAGATATACAAGCATTATTAAGTAGAAATGAAATAGAAGTACACAACCATAACATGGCAAACCTACATACATTATTTTCATTTCCGCAATCTCTGACAGATTCAGAGAATTCGCTTTAGCAAGGTATCGTGAATGAAGTGAATATTCCTCTGCTGCAGATAATGAAGGGCAACCAAGATCACCATATCCAAGTAACCTAGCATAATTAAATCCCTTTTGAGCTTGAGCAGATTTTTCCCACTGCTCCTTGCGCCGGAGATCTGGATCTTTAATTATTGACATAAATGAAGGATCTAGATATGAATCCAACTTGTAAGAACCCCTGTTTCAAAGCAGTCAAAATGAGTCAAGAACATCACATATAAACATCAACTATTTGAATATACATAATACAACAGTAATCATTACAATGAACCTGGAACAAATTACTAAGATGGGGAAAGGATCTACTAGAAACGGCACAGTAGTCTCAGGAAGGACAATAAGGATTCTTTCACACAGATCAAGGACAAATAGTGACTTAGATGATAAATTGTTCTGCACAAAGGAGTAACCTACTAAGAGAAAAGAAAAGGTTACACCAAGTATGATACAGATCAGTATGAGGTACCATGACAATTGCATAATGTTGTCTTGAGATTATATTGCACAAATTCTAAATCGCTATCACCAAAATACAACATATTCGAAATTATAAACTGAAATCAGACTTTTTGGTTTCACCTCTTCAATGCCGATCCAGAATCAGAAAGAGGAAGATCCATAGGAGTTGCAGTCACTGTTCTGTCTACGACACCAGCAGGCAAAGGTCTTATTCTTATTTTCCTTTCATCAATTACTGTCTCACCATTCTCATCCCCGACATCAGCAGGGAGTTTTGATATCGCAATCTCTTCCTCTTGCTTGTCCCGAGGGAAATATAGAGGTAGCAATCTGCAGTGTGTAACTTCTTGTAATAAGCATATGAACGAACAAAACATAATGCAAGTCTGGGTTTC
Source organism: Digitaria exilis (assembly GCA_015342445.1). NCBI lineage: Eukaryota > Viridiplantae > Streptophyta > Magnoliopsida > Poales > Poaceae > Digitaria > Digitaria exilis. The sequence goes on along the minus strand of JACEFO010002219.1, from coordinate 747,848 downwards.
AGTTAAGTACCGTTTGTATATCTCAGTGTCCGATGAAGATGTAGTACAAAACACAACACCAGCTATATTGCCCTTTTGCTTCTCCAGAAAACGTCTAACAGTTCCTACAGAGCAAAACTGAATTTGTCAAGAATGAAACATTTTTATACTTTGCACTTTCTACAACTCGCTGCTTTTCTAAAACACAAGTCACTGCTTCATCCTCTGAGTAAGAAGTGTGATTGATGTTGAAAGGATTTACATTTGACTGGAACTAGCTAGTACTATTTGTAACCTCCTAACTTAAAGATCGACTTTTCATCCATCTATAAGAAATATTTCATAGCACAAGTAAATAGAGAGTAAACAGATACTAAAAGAACTCACTTATTGCCACATGAGCAGCTGGCTCACGAGGATAGTTCTTAGCTTCCGTGTATATGCAACCCATTGCGATGCTGACAAAACAAGAAATGAAAATGGATTATTAATAAAAATCTGAAAGTTTTGCAATGTGAAAAGCAATAATTTAACATCAGAATAAACCAAAATTAATAATAAGATCTAAGAATCATGATTTGACATACCTTTCAAGGCCATTTTCAATGAGCAGTTCCAAACAAGACCGATAACAGTGACTAAGTGCATTCTCGGCGGCTGTGTGATACTTGACAGCATACTTGGGGCCCACAGTATGGATAACCTTCCTGCAGAATCGATTAAAACATGTATCTTAGCATAACTGAAAATACAAGAAACCACAGATGAGTATTATGAATGGGAGTATTAAAAAACTAGCTTCAGCACTACTAATAACATTTGCTAAAGCTTCAACTAGTACCAATTTTCATAGAAACCATTGTGCCAGTTTGAAGTATGGTTCAACAACAGTGCTGTAATATAACAATCTAGCGAGATATATGAATCTCCATAGTAGGGGACATCCGAATGGTGATACAGCACAGAATCAAAAAAGTTGTGATCTGATTTTTTAAACATGTACTAAAACCAAGAAGTCCCTTTTGCGATTCAAGAAAAAAAAAATGCCTGTGCCATCCGCCATGGACAGACATTAGCAGAAAGCCATCAATATGGGGACTTTGTAATCAGATAAGTCAGTAGGACTCTTTTACCCAAAGGGCCAAGGTCTTTATTGTGAAACAACAGAACAAATCAATGTTGTAGCTTGAGTGTCCAACAGTATTTTGAGATATACACACGCACATAACATATTCATATTCCATGCGGCCCAACAAGTCAAAATATAAGTAACATACTCCAGAATCAACTCTTACCTTGCAGGCAGATCGTAGGCATTGGTCATCTTTGCCATCCCAGTTCGGCACCCACCCTGCAAAAAGGGTAGAGCAATGAACAAATGATACTCAACAATCCCTACCACTACAGCTGAGCAAAGTTGTCGCCTAAATTTGTAATAAGGTGAAATAAGAAGAATCGTAAACAGTACCAAGGTGGCGCATTCCTCCGCGAGCCCTGACCCTGCCGCGGCGTGCAAGCCAGGACTACTGTGCGCCTCGTCCAAGCTCTGCACGAAAACCCAGAGCAACAAAAGGAGCTTTATTTGGCACTACAGTTCAGCTCAATTTCCAGCGCGACGGATAAGAGGATGGCGTCAAGAATCGCGACCTCGTTGGTGGAATTGACGACGGCGTCGACCTCGAGGTTCCAGGGCTCCCCGCGCCAGAGGTAGATCCTGGAGTTGATCTCCTGGTCAACGGGGAACCGCGAGGCGCCCCCGCGGCCGCTGGCGCCGGCATCGTCGCCGGTGAGCGGGTCGGAGAAGGAGAGGAAGCCTGACGCGGCGGGCGGCTCGGATCCGCCTTCGTCCGCGTAGGCCTCGTCGGATGTGGAGGCGGCCGGGAAGATGCGCTGGTCGGGGTCGCTCCAGCGTGGCACCTGGTCCAGCGTGACCGCCGGCTCGACGCCGCCCACGCCGGGCACCATGGCTTCCGCCGCGGCGGGCGACGGCGGCGAGCGCGGCAGCATGGAGATGGGGGGGGCGGGTGGGAGACGCGATCAAGTAGTGAATTGGCGGAGGCGGAAGCGGCGGCGGGGAGCAGAGGGGGAGGCGAGGAGAGGTCAGGCCGTTGAGCCAGCGGTGGACGCGAGGAGGTGCCCGGTACGAGAGATTGAGATGGACACGGACGGGAAGAGCAGGACGGGTCGTGTATGCTTGACGCTGGCATGTGGGTCTACAGGGCCCCGTAGGCCCCACCCTGTCAGGGAATGTGCCCATCTTCCGGAGGCTCACTGCGCGCGTGCGCGTAGCTGGCTACTGGCGTGCAGCCGTGTTGGGTGTGGGAGTCCAAGCCGTGCTGGCTTCGTACACCTCTGCTACGGTCACGCGTGTGTTGTACACCTGGGTCTGCATCATCAACTCCATATGCTCACGTGGGGGTGGGGGGATGTGGATCTGGTGGGCTGGTGGTTCCGTGAGTATGGCGTGTGGGACCCTTGTAGAGTGTGGGAAGCGGCCAAGCGGACCGGAAGCTTCGGTCCGGGCCGGGATCGAGCCCACGAGAGGACGAGCGAGCGAGTCCAAGATAGGATGGGCCTAAGCGCCCGCGGGATCCGTGTCCGTAATTCTTTGGATAGAATCTTGCCAACAGTTTGGTCATGCTGCACATGTTGAGCAAATCGGAGGCAGGAGCAGCACATGTGCTGCTTGCCTGCTCGATCCATGGCCATGCATGGGCAAAGTCGCAGTCCAATGCCTGTACGCTTGCAGTTCCACGGCTGACTGCCGGACTGGTCGAGAGACAAGGATGGCTCAACAACGGAAGGACTTAACATGCTCGTCATTTGTTTTCGAGACGTAAATAATAATTACTTTATTCGACCTATCTTTATAAGTATCTTCTTTATAATTAAATCTGGTGTATTACCTCACATCAGGAGATGACCACGTTGGTAAAATGTATGGGCCGTCAGAAACGGCCTTTGGTGTAGTTTTAGAGCATCCAACCCACGTATGGGACTTGCTGACATGTGTAGAGCCCAATCGTGGGATCCGTAGGACCCTAGTGACATGGGTTCCACAAGTGGGCCCACTGATGAACATACACCATTATTACTCGCTGGCAAAAACGTAACAAAATAACCTAGCTGGTCTGGTTGTAGTCGGGTGGGGACCATGTGAGCCTCTGAATAATCTCATCTTGCTTAGCCTGGGAGAAGGAAGCCACCTTAAAAGTGAGAGCTACTCTTCCCCTATCAGACTAGTCTTTTAGGGACATCAGCCCTTTCCCCGAGTGGGAGGGCTAGAGTTGTGGTGCTAAGATTGTCGAGGTACTGGTTGTGTGGACTTGAGGCCGGATCGGTGTCTCGGGCTTTTAGTAGGAGTTTTGGTGCTAAGATTGCAGGATCTGGGGAGTCCGGATTGATGTGTCAGGCTTTCGTTGCACCCCATCAGGGCAGTGTTATATCACCCACTGTGAACACACAAGTGAATCCCAATGTCTGTGGCCCCACAAACCCAATTATATGTGGACCCACTATAGTTTATTTGTTAAAAAGTTATCTCTAAACTTTAATAAAATCAGCCCGCATTTGCGTACATCTAAACCTGGGCAGAATCAATCTACAATACACGAACAATAAATCAACAGAAAATCCCAGCTAAACCAACCCTTTCGTAGGTATCGGTGACTGGTCTTGCACATTTATACACTGTATATTCTACGACATTGATACTTGACTACCACATACAAACTTTCGTACTAAACACATTTTTACAATCCACAACTCACATATATATATTTAACAATTCAAGTCAAATTTGACTGAACCCGTGACAAAACTTTATAACCACGCGGGTCTCTTGCGGGCGCCACGGCGCGGTATTTTTCTAGTCTCATCTAGGGGTGGAAACGAGCCGAGCCGAGCCGGGCTCGGCCCGGCTCGTGAAAGCTTGCTGCAGTGGAGGCTCGGCTCGGCTTGGAAAAATAAACGAGCCAAACTTGAGGCTCGGCTCGTTTACAAGCTCGAGCCAGCTCGAGCCGGCTTACGAGCTTGACCAAAAAAACATGATCTGCATTGCATGTCATTCAAAAATAGGTTCTAGAGCATGTTCGATCTATGTTAAAGTTTTAAAATATGTTTTTATAATAATATAGTCTTACAATAGTTAAAAAAATATAAATATTTGTTCGAAATAATAAATAATAATATAAAGCAAGTTCAAATAGCCCCGACTCAAATCTCATCCATGTCACGAGTCTCCATGCATCCAAGTAAATATGTCTAACCTTTACATCATCCAAAAAAATATTAATATAATAAAAGATACGTAGTAGTTACTTTGCAATTCACCGTCGAGCTTGTTTTAGCTCGCGAGCTGCTCACGAGCCGGCTCAGACTCGGCTCGTTTCACAAACAAGCCAAAATACTGGCTCGGGCTCGGCTCGTTTGGGAATCGAGCTGAGCCAAGCTAGGCGAGCCCAAGCCGAGCCCACGAGCCCGAGCCTTTTTTCCACCCTTAGTCTCATCTGAGCACAACAATATACACACACCAGACACCACCGTCGACATCTTTTCTCAGAGGTAAGTAGTACAAATGGCCCATGAGAGCCCAACTAAATCATGCTAGCCAGCCCAAGAGGGTGCAATCAGAAGCCTACTTCTGGCGGCCCACAAGACGTGACTAGGAAGCATGGGCTCATATGCACCTTCCGTTTCTCTCTAAAAAAAATATGCACCTTCCGTGAGAGATATTAAGGCCCGATTCAAAAAAGTTCCCAAAAAACACTATTCATTCAACTTTTCCCTATTCATTCCACCACTTCCACTCACAGAACACTATTCATCTATAGTATTTTTTTATTAAACAGTACATTTTCGGAGAATCTTTCCCCAATCTAAACACACCCTAAAGCTCAACAAGCTCATACGGCCTGTCCTTGATAAAAAAGAAATTGATAAAAAAAAAACTCATACGGTCTGTCCACCACCATTTCTTGTGGATGATGCTGGGGGTGCCGGACAGTGAGGGACGCCGGAGGCCGGAGCAACGCCGGATTTCAGTTCATGATAGGCTTGGGGACCAGAGGCGCGACAGATCACCGCCGCGAGATGTTGGGGCTTCTGGTCTTGGAGGGAGACCATTCCCGTTCACCGCCATCGTCCATATCGGAGCTGGGGAGGCAGAAATAATTTTTACCACGGCTCCAGCAGTCGTCAACATGGTTGCCAATCTCACCATCGGAGGATGTGTGGCAATGAGGGCGTATGGAGGTGGCAGGTCAGAACGAACCTCGGTTGGAGAGAAAGAGAGGGAGAAGATAGAGCAAAACAGGAAGGGTAGCCGCCCCGTGCTTCGCGATGCAGCGGCCAGTCTCCTCTTCAGTGAAAGTCAGGGCTCTGAGCGCTGGAGGAAGCTGGCGGGGATACTGAGGACCGGGGTCACGCGGCAGCAGCGCTCGGTGGAGCCAAGCCAACTGCTGCCCTCTTGGCCTGGTATTGCCTGCAATCTCGGCCAGTGGGTCTCCTTCCTCTACCCCAGCAGGATGATGAGCCAATCCTATCAACTAAGATCAGTGCTGGTCAATGCCACCATGGTAGGGAAGATGGGTTGGAGCTGCAGACTGTCCCGGAGTGTAGCCTCGATGACTGTAACAATGCTCAGGCTGATCTTGGGCCGTTTGTTGATGCTATCAGCCCACGGGGCAATCCTGCACAACCCACTGGGCCTCTAGTTGATTTAAATTTGGACTGTAACAATTTGTTGATTCAAATGTGTATCTTATTTTCGTTTGAAAGGTTGTCCTTGTATTGTTTAGTGCTGTGTTTTTTTTTTCCAAACGGCTGCATCTGTGGCAGCCGAGTGTTGTGTGTTAGTTCGTTTGCTAATGTCTGAACAACTACGTATGTTTCTGAATTGGAACGTGAGGGGTCTGAACAACCATGCTGGGCGAAGAGTGGTTAGAAATCTAGTAAGTGAAACAATGGCTACCATCGTCACTTTGCAGGAAACTGAGCTGGATTCTATTGATAGGCAGCTGGTCATTGAGATTCTAGGGGAAACATTTGCAGAGAATTTCGTGGTGTTGCCGGCAGAGGAACTCGGGGTGGAATTTTGTTGGCGGTGGATATGGAGCACTCCAAGATTACTCAGAGTGAGATTGGGGTTTGTACTGTAACAGCACAACTGTCGGCGAGTTCTGGGCTGGGTGAATGGTTTGTCACAACAGTGTATGGGCCGCAGGATGATCAGGCCGAGCTTCAAACAGCGAACAACATTTCAAACAGAAACTCAGAGAAAACATGGTCAGCAAACTTCTATCAATTACTGACATGCCAAGAAGAAGCAGCGATACTTCAGCAACCAGTAGTTTACTTTATGTTAAACCTAGAGAACCAACCAAACCAAATTTTGAGCTGGGAACTTTCCAGCACCATGTAATGAGCTATGGGAAGTCACAGCAACCAGATAAAGAAATGTAAACTTTTTCACAGAATTGTAAATTCAGAGGTTGACAGGATCCCAAATCAGTGCCCTGCTTTGGTTAAGCACAAAAAGAGCAAGGAAGAGCTGAACCGATCTTAGGCCTTTGAAAAAACTAAGCAATTTGTCTTGGACAGCTGGATAACTTTACAGAGAGGTACGTTGGTCCTTAGACTTGGCAAAAGTAAGGATTCAGCCTGTTGACCTACAAAACCCTCCCTGCATGTAATTAATAATCTACTTTTCCCTTCCCTTTGAGATGTCACTAACTCCATGCTAAAATCTATACAATCATTGAGTTGTTCTTAACTGTGCCTTTGTTTTGGATACGGATGTTTTGCTGCAACCTTCCTGATTTCTTCAACCAATGGTGGCTCCAATTGCAGCAGCGTAATTTTTGTACCTTTTTCTGAATTGAGGAAAAGAAATGCAATTATCATTTAGCATAGAAGTTTAAGATAGAATATCACCTTTTTATTAGATAAAATTCATGAAACCCTGACCTGGTAAGCTCTCACCAAATTTCGCCACTTGTCCTGAACCATGAAACAATATAAGAGCGTGATATTAGCCAATAGCATCAGAATGAATTTACTTCATTGTGCAATGTATCACTAATCTACTGCACCTTAAGGTTTACTATTGTCCTAATTGATGTTTTGAAATATTTATTCTTCAGCTTGCTCCATCGTCCGACACCAAATTTAGATACACCCTGTACCAGTAATTTCACTTCTTGCGCTGTCCAATGGCTATTGTTTCTTCTAGTTATGTATTCCCCGCCCCCTCGTAAAGGTGTTCCTCCAAAGAACAACGTGTCCTGTCAAACAACCAAACATAGTCATCGAATTTTTTCAACCCTGATGGATTATAGATGTAAAAAAAGAACGTGACCACAAAGAGGGTGCAACGGAAGACATTAAAATCATTTTTTGTTAAACACTTTATGAAAACGAAATAGATGGTTGGTTTCCTACCTGAATTAACTATACTAGTCTATGTTTTCTTTGATCATGCACATCAAAAAAATTTCTTCAGTTTGCGCAAAAAAAAAAAGAAAAATTCCTCAAGAAACTGTGCATGAACAAAGTTTTTTTCATCTTCTTTTTGCTTATTTTTTTTGTTGAATTAAAGGGATTCTATTGGTAAATTATACTGGGCATACCCATGGAGATATCCTTCTCTTGCGTGTTCCCCTTCGACCACTTTTCCGACATTCCATCTGCCATGAGGAAACAGATTGTCAATATATTGGTCCCATCCATTTTTTTTTCAGGTCCAAAGTTTACTTGTACCAAAATCTAGTGATTGGTGAAACATCTCAATATCTGTTCGATAATTATCAATACATTCCATAATCATACCTGATGATGGCCGACTGTGTCATGTAAAGGAGATTGATGTAAATCACCTGCAACAGAGGCTCCATAAATATTCTTCCAAGCTATAGATAAAGTTATGTTTCATGTGTAAGAAACCGTGTGAATTGACAGTTATAACTAAACAGTGTACATGATAACCATTCATCCAGGTGAGCTTCATCTCGGGGGCCTTCCAGAATTTGTAGGATCAACAGAGCATCATCATCTCGCACTCGATAATTATCCACCTGTTAAAAAAACATAACATCAATATTGATTGCCCTATTCATTTGCTTGAAAGCATATGCTACAATATTGACGAGACACTTTGCTTCTTTTACAAACAATGAGGATAACATCGTCCAGGAAATTACATTAAAGGAAGCTGTAAAATATCTAGTCTTTACTGTAGAATGTGCATTTGCAAATAAAACGTGGATCATGTACAGGTAGCTGTTCTCATTTCTCAAGAATTAAAGGTTAATGTAACTGGATGTTTTGTTATAGAAGACTTATGTTATTACGGATTGAAATTCGCAGTGAAGATTGGGAGAAAAAACTAAGGGGCTCCACAAAGTGATGAACATGTTGGGTGCTTCAGACAGTGCAACCTGTTATTGAAACCCACTGCTAAAGAAGTTTTGCCTAGAACAAAACGGAATCTGGGAGACCCTATTACATTCTATAAAAAAAAGAGATCCGTCACTCAGCAAGAAAAAAAATAACTACAATCTTTCTGCCAAAACTTTATTCACTAAAACTAATATACACTCTTCCTGTTCAAGAAACAAAATTTACTATCCCCCCATAGCAAGGACATCTGTCGCCGTAGAGAAACTAGTAGATGGGGGGAGATAGGCTGAAAATTAAACGCATAATTAGACTAAAAAGGAATTAAATTAAGCAGGATTTTTTTAACCTCGAGTTTGTCCCCGCGCTAGACAGGGTCGCCGGCCGCGCGCTGGCCGCACAGGCGACGCTCAAACCCGCGCGCTGGCCGCTAGGCAACCAGACCACTCCGCGGCGCGCGTCGCCCTCAACCCCGGCCTCACCACCTCCTTGAATCCACCCTTGCCGTACAGGTGACGGCTTCAGCGCGTCTTCACCTACACGGTGCGCGCGCGCGCCGCTCTCCCGCACAACCGCGGCGGGAGACCATGGTGGCCGTGCCCGCCCGTCCACCACTTCAGTGGGGGAAAAAGGCTCGAGCTTTCCAACCGGAGTTGACCCGATAAGCATGAATGCAGATAGAAATTTGTAGAAAGGGGGAGCCTTTGATCGGGGATGCGGAAGGCCAGTGCATTCATCCAGCAACAACATAAAAATCCAGCCTTTTTCATCCTCTAGAATCAGCTGGTGACCACGTCAAGCCTCGGCAAATTAAATCGCAGTGGCGATCCTCGTTACCTGGAATCTGCAGGCAGTGCCGCTCGCGAAGTTGATCTCCAGATCGAAGTCATCCCATCCCTGCTCCGCTTGCTGCATCGGCACCCAAAACACCCCGTCCTGCTCCATCTCCGGCGAACAAATCTTAATTTCCCGCTGCTCCATCGGCCCCAGGGAAATGCTCTGTGAAGAAACCGTGGATAAATAAAAAATTGCCAGAAGTAGCAACACGGAGAGGACAATGGGTGCACAAGAAAACAGAGGATTAAATCGATTGATGGATCGATCCTTATTGCAGCAGTGCGCCGATTACCGGAGGCCCGACGAGGGCGATGGTGAGGTGACAGGACTCAGGAGAAGCGAAAAGCTGCCGAGAAGGTGAAGCCGCCGAGCAGGCGAGGGAGAGGCGCGGAGCAGGAGGACGGAGGCCGACGAGAGCAAAGGCTGCTGTGGCCTATCGGACTGGTGGAAGCCATGCTAATATAGGAAGGTGGACTTGAGCTCGCCCCAGTTGAGAAAACGGTGACATCCGGAAGAGGAGTCCCACCCCGGATGTCACCTATCACACTATATTTATATGATAATAAAGATGTAACGGAACTATTAAATATTATAATATTATTTATTGAAATATATTTATTTTATTTAAATAAGTTATGAGTAAATTATATAACTTTTATGTAATATGTAACGGTCTAGTTACCTTTATGTGGTATAACAGAATTCTCTCTATATAAATTTTTTTATTTGTTTTTAACTTTTCAAAATATTACGTCTTCCGTCACAAATTGTAAGTCGTTTGATTTTTTTACCCTAACTTTGACCACTCGTCTTATTCAAAAAATTTGTGCAAATATAGTCAAATTTAAGTTATTCTTGAAATTCTTTTATTACTAAAGCTAGCCATAACAGAAAATATGACATTTTACGAAAATTTTTGAATAAGACAAGTGGTCAAAGTTGGGGTAAAAAAATCAAACGCCTTACAATTTAGGACGGAGGAAGTACTCTATTAAAAAAATACAAAAGCTTACTGTTGCTAGTTAATCAATAGAGTTGAAAAAGAAACAAGCTTATAGATGGAGTTTTGTGTGGAAGGGAAAAAATAGAAGAGCAACTCAAAATAGTACTACACATGTTCACGATAATTTCACTAATCAAACTGTTTATAAATGTACAAATTTGATATAAGAATGTATTTTCTATTTATTATATTATAGAATATAAACTTCTTCATTAATAGTTTTTGAAACAGCTGTATTGTGGTACCTACATCTTCTCTAGTTACTTATAATAGACTCAACAAGACAACAATGCTTGTGAGACACCGCATTATGAGAAGTGTAACACTGGTTAGGGATCATAAAGTTCTACTTGTTGGGATGTAATTGCCATTGAACATCAGAAGTAGCTCTCCTTCCATATATAAACTTCACCTCTAGCAATTTTTAAGATCAATTAATCTAGAGAAGAATGCTATTTACCTAATTAAAAAACAACTTACTCAATTGGTCCAAATATAATGCAATTTTAGTATTCATAAGAAAGTGCTTTTAATTAATCATGTTAATTATGATTAAAAACATGAGCAAACAAATTAAGTAAGAATGCGCGTTGGAGAAGAGGGATGGCAATGAAATGCACATGCATCTTGCAAAGAGAGTAAATACACATCCAACTAATTACACATGTATCTTGAAAAAAGAAAAAAAAATTATGTGCGCATGCACCTTACTAAGGACACGTATAATATTTAGACACCTGCCGTCTAAATGAGTTCACGCAAGCAAAATGAACTAATGTGGCAATCATTAAATGAGAAAAGGGTGTATTGCGGTCTACTATCTCGTATACTACTATGGCTCATGCTCCAATGCAAAGCAATACCAAATAGAGTACATATTAAATATTACATAGACAGGTAAATAGACAAGCAATTGTAAATCTATCTATTTAGCTGTTTGTGAGTGTCATACTCAACTACCATCTAAACTTTGTATATGCCCTAAGCGCAAGCCTAATAATATAGCCATGTGTAGGTTGTATAGACCTTACAGGCTACCTCTCAGACCATTTATATAATGGTTAGCTCTTTGTTATAAATATATAGCCCGCCTGTCTTTCCCACAAGTTTTCTTGGTTCTTGTGCCTAAGCCGGCTGTAAACTTATAACCCACTTCTCTACTCCCTCCTTTCCTCTCTCAACCTTCCTGTTGCAGCTCTAAGATACACATTAAAAGAATAAAACAAGTGAGGCTATAAAAGGCAGCCCACTCCTCCACTCTCTACACACCATCCTTTGGTGTGTATAGGGAGAGTTTGAGGTGAAAGCTTGGGTGCGGGCCAAGCTGGGATGAGAGCCGGGATGTCGGTTAGATTCCAACAGGAGGGGAAGATCCGATTTTGTCGGCTCGACTCCAACTATGTATCCACCTCAGAGGAATGAAGTTTCTTTGAGTAAGTTCCTCAATGTCTCACTAGTTCATCTTTTTTCTTCCAGTAATTATTCTATGGTTTTTTTGTTCTCAGCCATTACGATTCCTGAAAGTCAGAAATGCCGCTACAATTCACCTATTTTTAACCATATCATTATAATTTCGAGATTCTCCGAAACATGTCATTTTATACATATTTGATGCTCATGGGCCCACCTGCATATTCTATTATTTTTGTATAGACCAAAATGCCCCTCTTATACCTCTCTCTTCCTTACTTTCCAGTAACTTATGTGCGGGACCCACCTGTCATCCCCTTCCTTTCCTCCATCCTTTCTTTACCACCTCTCTCTCTCCAATTCTCACCCATCGCTGGCCTAGCCCCAATGACTGTGCCCATCTAGGCGGCGTGCCGTCTCTCTCTCTCTCTCTCTCTCCAATTCCCACCCGTCATCGGCCTTGCCATAGCGACCATGCCCATCTAGTAGGCATGCCACTCCTCGTCGATGCCGATGATGAGTGCGGCGGTGGCCCAGGCGTCCATCCGCGGGTACTTGTGGTTTGCGCATGACGGCTCCCGACAAAGGGGCTGCACACGACAGTGAGTATAGGGAGAGCGGCGCTGCCACGTTGGGCGGCACTGCCACGACCATCTCCGCCGCCGCTGACACCACCACGCTCTGCTTCGTCATCATGCCCTAATCAGGGAAGTCGAAGGGTCTTGTCGCCTTGGGTGCGGTGGACTGCGCGGAGCCCGACCGGTTGGTTTTGGCACTCTGCTGCCACTGGAGCGAGCACCCAGGAGAGTAGAGCTAGGATGAGTGCGAGGAGGAAGGGGTGTGTGAGGCACAACAACGTCGTCCGGGGCAAGTTGACCGTGGGCAGCGATAGTGGCAGATGGGAAGAGAGAGAGAGAGGGGCTAGGGGAAGGAAGAAGGAGATGATATGTGGGTCGTGCACGTAAGTGTCTAAAAATAAAGGAAGAAAGGGGTATGGGAGGGGCATTTTGGTCTATACAAAAATAATAGAATCTGCAGGTGGGGCCATGTGCATCAAATACGTATAAAATGATATGGTTTGAAAATCTCAAAATGATAATGGGATGGTTCGAAACAGGTGAATTGTAGTGGGATTTCTTCGACTTTTAGAATTTGTAATGGATCAGAATCAAAACACCCATTTTTTCTATTAGCTATCTTGGATATGTGTGACCCCTTGTCTACGCGAGTTAGCAAGAATGCTCGTTTGGGGTTTCTTCTTGCCTTAAGCTGAGACAGAATTCAGTGACTTGATAGCTTAGGCGTGGTGCCTGTGTTAGATAGTCACCTTGGGTTGTATTCCACCTCACGGTACGTACAAAAGGTCCTACATTTTATTCTTGGGCGGCCAAACATAGTACCGAAAAAAATGGATTCACTATACATGGATATCTATATATTCCATAAAAGACGAGGTAGGTATAAAGGTAAAAAGTATTGTATTGACTATTAAGGCAACGTTCAAATATTTTGCCAAAGCCAATTAATCATTTTTTTCCACCCAGCAATACTAATTGGTACGTTGAAAATTCATTTTTGAAGAGACGAGGTACTTTGAAGGCTTTTTATTCAGTTTTATCCCTACTTAATTCTCGTAGGAAAACACTTAACACTAACTAATATTAAAATATTGGCATTAAATAAATTTTATATTGTTATATTTATACAATGCCGCTTAAAAACTATATATAATAATATACTTGTAAGGAATTAACATAACCTCCGGCATCTTGATTAGTTTCACCATACAAATTGGAAAGGGAGGAAAAAGAAGGCTGCATGCATCACCTGTCACGAAAGCAAAATACATCTACGTAGCATACATGTGACCATATATGTACACCTTTGACAAGTTTATATCCTTCTACTAACTTTGCAATTTGTTGGAGTAAAGTGATACAACCATACAAATTGTTGTATGGTTGGTACAATTTACCCTTTTAAAAAAAATCAATTTAAGATATATAGGACGAGTCATATGTATGGCTATCAATAAAGCAATGTTGTGTGCATAGGCTTTGATCGCTGCAAGTCATGAGATTAATTACCCATTTATCGTAGGGCATCAGTGCATATTTTTATGGCGGGATCGAAAAATGTGGTAAGCAATAATTCTATATTCCTTCTAAATCGACTTAAATTAATTAGCATGGATTAGCTGGCTACAAATACAGTAACAAAGAATGGCGCACACGCGGGTTACATCGTATCAGTCATGACACACGATGACCAGTGTGAACTTGGCAGCAAAGCAGCGTGATTCTTTCTCCAGACCCCTTTTTGTCTCTTTTGATGTGATCCCAAAGCAGAGGCATGAAGCCAGCCACTGGCGCAGGTAGATACCGGCGCGTTTGGCACACGTCGACGTCATGGGCGCATTATCATGTTTTCTTCCTGCTTGTGACCCAAAGAACACAAAGCCAAAGAACCGGTGATGGAGATTGAAGAGGGCTAAGCTAGCGGCCTACTAGCTAGGTTTCTTATTCGCAAGAGAGGTTCGATGTGGGCACTATATCCTGATCGACGACCTCTGGTCAGATTCTGCGTGATTAAGTGGTAGAATAAGACCGGACTGATAATCTATTCGTTCAACTAATCATCGTGGCACGGGTTAGTTCTTTTTCTTTTTTTATTTGCTGGCAGCAGGTGTTGGTAGTACGGCTATTCAGGAATCAGTACCTTGTAAGATTCAGAACACACTTGAATATATTTAACCTACTACTGGACTAGTAACGTAGCTAGCCAATCTATTTCATCAACACGCCCTACTAGAAAAACTTTCGTGCTTCCACCTACGGTTATTACTAACGCGTCATTTAGGACTCTGGTTCCATGGTACAACGGCCAATGACTCGTTTATTAACGGCCGGAGCCAGCAAGGTTTCGTTTAGATTGCCAACTTTCGCCAACTTATTTTGCCAACTTGTCACATCGAATATTTGATACTAATTAGGGATATCAAACATAGGTTTAAAAATTAATTACATAGATAGACTCTGCATCATGAGACGAATCTATTAAGCCTAATTAATTCGTCATTAGATACTGTCATGCTGCAGTAACTCATCATTAAAAATACGCTAATGACGGTACATATTAGGCTTAATAGATTCGTCTTACGATGTAGAGTCTATCTGTGTTATTAGTTTTATAATTAGTCTATATTTAGTACTCCTAATTAGTGTCAAAAGGATGGATGTGACATTTCGTCATCTTTCGCCAACTTTATGTCCCCCATCTAAACAAGCCTGCATGGGGCAACAATTAGATTCCTCGGCGCCACTAGTACCGGCTGGATCCACTAGCCGATACTAAGAATTAAGTACTTGATGGACTGTTTAGTACTGATTGGAGATGACATGTCCTAGGTACCACGTAGCGCGAGATGACATGTCCTAGGTACCACGTAGCGCGCGAAAAATGACGCGACTGAGCAGGGCTTGGGTGGCTGTCCGATGGGGTCCATCCCTTGTTAAATATTTTTTGGCTATTTCTTCGACTGCTGCAACATGGGACCTGGCCATCCTCATCACAGCCGGTTCCTATTCCCAACCGGCTATGATGAGGAGTAACGCAGCTGGTTGAAAACCATCTATGTTGAGGGTGTCAACACAACCACTCCCTACTACAGATTCGGTTATATTAAACACACCTTTTACAACCGGTTTTGAGCCAACCGGCTATGAAGGCCGGTTCTAAATGGAACTGGCTGTGATGCAACTATCACAGTCAGTTGGTGGATGCGACTACCTGTGATGAGGGTGTCATGACCACAAAATAGTAAAAGAGAGCAACACAGCCGGTTGTAGCCACGAACCGTTTGTGTTGGTCGTCATCGTAGCCGGTTGGAGCCTCAAACCATTTGTGATGAGTGGCTCATCAACACAGCCGGTTAAACCACAAACAACTTGTGTTGGTCCTCATCAAATGCTTTCTAAAATCGGCTGTGACGGGGGTTTTGGAACCAGCTGTGAGGGGATTTGTGTAGTAGTGTAAGCTATTTTGTGGCTTTTTGTCGGTTTCTTAGGTGAACCTGTTTTTTGACTCGTCTGCTAGAAGTAATAAATCATCGATCGATAACCAGGCTTTTCATAAAAGGAGGTGTTTATTCGTTTCTTTTAATCATGGCAGGAACTGCCATCCCGGAACATACATGTCTGTCACCATCGTGCTTTGAGTTCTTGATGTGACACGGATACACGAACAAATCCAACTGACCATCAAAAGTTTGGTCCAAAGTATGCCGGCCACTGCGAACCGAATCCACATGTCGCGATCAGCGAAATATTCCACCTACACACTTTAGATTAGAGCAGGAGCCATCAACCTGAATCGCTGTCATGATCGTTTCGAATGTTCTGAGGCTAAATAAGCAGAACTGCATATTTGAATATTTTTTTAAGACTATCTTTTGATATATGTAATATATGTAGACAACTTCTGAGATATGCTTGGCAAAGCGAGAACTACACGGACTCCAGCTCTTCAGCTGACATGCAGAAGATTCAGAAGAATCAGCTATTATTTTCTGTATAAACAAAGAGCTCTTTTACAATGGTTGGCAAGTACCAGCTGGTACTACTAGGTACTTGCAGGTACTTTAAGTACTTTTGCTGGTACTTACAGGTACTTTTGCTAGAATTTAGAAAAAAATAAATTAACAATACTAAGGGCAGGTTAGTCATTTCACGTACATTAATGAATATACCTCCCACCCTCCCTCCGTCGACAGAACTGCTCCGCCTCAGTTCGTATCTCACCGCCGCCGCCTCCAAGCCTCCACCTCGTCTCGCAGCGCCGCCGCCGGCCGTCGCAGCATCCTGTGGGGCTCCCCTGGCTGCGCCGTGGCTGCGCCGCCGCCCTAGCCCTCGCAGATCCGCCGCCTTCCGTCGCAGCGCCGCCACCCTAGCCCTCGTAGATCGGCTGCCCTCTCCTCGCAGCGTCGCCGCCTTCTCCCTCGGTGGTTCGCCGGCCTCGCCTCGCAGCTGTGTAGCGCCGCCGGGGGCTCCACCTCGTGTCGCCTTTCCCCACGCATCTCCGCCGACCTTCACCATCGGTGTCACGACGCACCCGGATCTCGCAGCGACGGTGTCCATCGTCGTCACCGCGCCCCTCGCCCTTGCATCGCCGTTGACGCCGCCCATCGACCTCGCCCTCTCAGCGCCAAAGCCGGTGATGTTCTCTTGGTCGGTGAGTTGCCACGCCGCCGCTCCGAAGGTCCCTGCCGGGCAGCTGGCCTCCTGCCGTGGATTAAATTGTGGAGAGGTAAAGATTGATGATAATTTACGAAATAATTTTTCTGTCAAAGAATCATGTGTGCTGTTTCTTCTCAATGTAAAGGTGTCATTTTGCATCATGAAGCACTCAGCTGTCACATATTAAACGTGGGATTTGCATTCCGTGTCGATCTAAAGGTGAGGCTTTGAACAACACTTTGTGAGATTCATACTGTCCACCCGATGTATTGGTATCTTTAGTTTTGAGTGTTTTGATATACATAAGTGTTTTGATGCTCTTTATGTGCTAAAGTCAATATTTTTTTTATGTTGTTTTGTGGGCATTATTAACTGATGACCAGTATTAGGCTGGTTATGCACTCAAATATGTGAATTGAGTTGTTCTTTTATGCTGAGACGATTTCATCCATGATGCCAGCAAGAATAGTAACCATTGTGTAAAGCAATCTTGAGTGGCATAAGCAGCTGTTGTTTTTTTTTCATTTGCCTTCATGGCTAGATTGTGCGCTAGTTAATGTATAAATACAGAAAATAATTGTTAAAAATTTACCTGTGTGTGCTGGAACATATGGAAGTGTAGAAATGTTAAAGTTTTTCGAAGTGAAGATGAATCTAATATCCAAATTGCGACCAGATGTCGCGACGATCTCATCATGTGGTCTCACAGATGTAACGCAGCCTCTGACAAGGAAAGGCTTGTAGACCTGAGTAACCTTTTTTCTATAGGATAGTTAATTTGTTAATGGTAGGCTTCGAGTTAGATTTTGTAGATAACTTACTGTGTGCGTTTTCCTTAATCTTCTCTTGTAACTCCCTGGACTCAATCCAGCCATTGTAAGATTCTATTCCACATATTATCTTAAACTTTACTGAATCTTCAATGAGTAAGGAAAGCAACTCCTAATTAGTAGCTGTGGTAATAGAAAATTTTTGTAGAGATTATATCTAAGATCTTCCGATTTGGGTGTTATAAGCAGGGAAAAAAGACATGGCTGATTTAAGCGCTGAGGCTCTATCGGAGTACAATGAGATTGTTAGCAAATCATTTGTTAGCGATGAGGAAGGTTTTAATTTTTATAATGAGTATGCCCTTGAGAAAGGGTTTAGTGTGCGGAAAAGCTATGTTGAGTGGGACAAAGCCAACCAGGAGATCATTCTGAGGAAATTTGTCTGCAGTCGGGAAGGGTTCCGTGAAGCAAGGTACATGAATAATAAAAATAGGAAGAGGAAGGCACGGAACATTACTCGAGTTGGTTGTGGAGCTAGAATAGTGATTGCACAAGATACTGAAACATGGAAGTGGTATGTCAAGGACTTCATTGATGAACACAACCATCCTTTGGCCACACGAGAGCTCGCTTGTCTGCTGCGTTCGCACAGGAGAATTAGTGATGAGCAGAAAGCTTCAATAGTAGAGATGGAATTTGCTGGGATCCGTAAACACCAAATCATGGATATTATAGAAATGCAGTATGGTGGGTTTGATAATGTTGGATTCACAGATAGGGACATCTATAACTTCTGCCATCTGTTTAAACAAGAGATGATTTCTGAGGGCGATGCTCAGGCAGTGATCCGTCACCTAAAAGCGCGACAAGATAGGGATCCTGAATTTTTTTTCAAGTATTTGGTTGATGGGGAAGGCCATCTAAATGGATTATTCTGGTGTGATTCTCAATGCCTACTCGACTATGAAGCATTCGGTGATGTTGTTGTATTTGATAGCACATACAGAACCAATCGGTACAATATGCCCTTTGTGCCATTTGTTGGACTAAATCACCATCGAAGCACTGTGATATTTGGTTGTGGAATTATATCTCATGAGACATGTGAGTCATATGAGTGGATGTTGAGGACATTTTCTGATGCCATGGCCCAGAAGCACCCGGTTTCAGTTATCACTGATGGAGACCTTGCAATGCAGAGAGCAATCAGGGTGGTTTGGCCTAATTCAAACCATAGGCTGTGCATATGGCATATTGAGCAGAACATATATCGGAACTTGCATAATGATGATGTTAAGGAAGAATTTAGGAAATTTTTGTATGATAGATGTCCTGCAGAAGTGCTTGAGAGGAAATGGTTAGAGTTCATGGAGAGGAATAAAGTGTCTATTGAGGACAATTGGTTGCGTCAGATGTATGAAATGAGGAGCCTATGGTGTGCTGCATATCAAGAGGGAAAATGTTTCTTAGGACTGAGGAGCAATCAGCGCAGCGAAAGCCTAAACTCTAGACTTCATACTCACCTTGATGGAAAAATGTCATTGTTTGACATGTTGCAGCACTATGAGAAGTGTCTTGGAGTGTTGCGCAGGAATGAGGCAAAGCTTGATGCTACAGCATCACAATCAGTTCCATTCACAGAGCCTGATGCATCATTTATTGAGAAGCATGTTGCACAAGTGTTCACACCTACGGTTTTTGACAATGTGAAATGGAGCATAAATGCTGCCAGCAAGTGTACTATCATCGAGGTGCTAGATGGAGGTGATTTTTTTTGGTACATTGTGGCTAGGAAGGACAATAGAGAGAAGGAGTTCAAGGTGCATTGCGAGTTCAAGGAAGACTCTCTATATGGAATTAGTTGTTCTTGCCGTAAGTTGGAATGCATAGGCACACCATGTTCTCACATATTCTATGTTCTGAGGATATTGCAAGAAGATCAACTTCCGCACTGTTGCATTCTCGACAGGTGGACGATGAGTGCAAAGGCAGCCTTTCCTCCAACCAGAAAAAACTACATGTATGAGTATTCAAAAGGCCAGGAGAGGTACCATGAGTTAAGAAAATTGAGCGATGCAGCATCCTTCAGGGCTGCTCAATCTGATGAATCATATGAGCGTATGAAACGTTATGTGAAAGAAGAAGCTAGCACCGCACCTAGAATTAAAAACAAATGCATGAGGTATGGTCCGGTACTTCCAGATGTGCTGCAAGCAGATTCTATGAACATGGGAAAGGTTCTAGATCCTGTGCATGTGAAAGGCCGAGGTGCGCCGAAGAAGTATAAGAAGGGAATGAAAAAGGAAACACGGACAGTTAAATGCAGCCGTTGCGAAGAGGAGGGACACAATCGCCGTACTTGCTCCAGGAGAAGGAAAAAGGTGCTTACTTAATACTTACATCACTTGTATGATAATTATCATACTTGAATCCTTAATATCACAGTTGGCATTAATTTTTTTTGTAATTTGTAGAAAATGAAGCTTCCAGAATATTGGTAACTAAATCTGTCTCTGTTGAGGTGATTTATGCTTCACTGAATCTATTATCATGGCACAATTAAGCCACAGTATACATTGTACTTTTCATAATCTCTTGTTATGGTATGCTTTTCATATTCTGTTGTTATGGTATGCAGGATGAAAAGCCTGATTGGTTGACTAAGAAACATTCATTTGAAGCTGCTGTAAATGCTGTCCTTTGCCATCTCCAGCAGCTGTCTAAATGTCTTAAGCCATGGTGCCATCAGGTGCGGTGCTGGGCCTTGAAGCTTTGGATGTGGAGTCAATTCTCACCCTGCACTTGTGACAGTGGGATGGACGAATCTTGATCTCGGCCATGTTTCCTCGTAGCTATAGTTGCATACTGAATTCCTCAGATGGTTCAAACGCCTGGTTGCCTTGCAGGGCAGATCTGCTAGTGGTTGGTTGATGCGAGAATTGCCCCCCCTGTTATGGCAGGTGCTTGCGGAGTTTAGATTTGAGGCCGATATTTATAACAGTGGCGCACTGGCGTGCTATTCTTCATTTCTGAAAGAACGAGGCTGCATCCATTTTTTTTCTGAGAGGTTGGCCACAAAGCATGACGTCTCGTTTGTAGAATTGTAGTATCCATGAGACTGGAGTGACAGGCAACTGGTTAGAACATTTCATAAGAGTGCCACATATTAAAGCAAACCTCACTTTAATAGTTTCAACAATTTTTGGAAAACAACTTTGTTACTAGAATTTTGTTTGTTTTTTCTTCACGGGGTGAATTTTCTGTATTGCTTCTTATTTGAAGATGGCATGTACCATGGGAGATGGTCGTAATGTAAAAATCCCTATGAATCATAAATAAAATCTCTACCTTCCTCTGAACAAAAAAAAAACTATTGTAGAAGTATTTGCTAGCAGGTTGGGAAATGGGAAGGCGGGGGAAAAAAAGAGGGGAAAGCTGGCACGGTCAATGGCACCACGAACAGTGCACATAGTTCCTCCCAGCAGCGAAAATCCGGACCGCAGATCATGCCACACGTACGTGGTTGGCTGCCTGGCAGTGCATGTGAATGGCTCCATTGCCCCTGGCGATGATGAATTCTGGTCTAGACAGTGATGAATTCTGAACCCCGTAGGAATATATTACGCTTATGCGATGTGCTTGCAAGGGTGATGGTGGGGAGACAATGTTAGGCCTTTTCCTGCTTGGTTAATGTCGTCCTATCATGTACTGATTGTGTGTTGCGAGTAAATTGTTGCCATTTTTTGTTGACGACCTGCTTGGTAGAACTATTTTAGGGTGCAGGGAAGTCACATTGATTGGCATTGACGAGCAACCAAGGCAGGATTCAGAATACGTAGTACAGCAATTGAATATCTTATTCCAGCAGTAAACATAGTGCTTTGATCATGTTCTTCGATGAGAAACCAATGCTATTTTGTGAGTTAAAAAAAAAAGTTTACATATATGATGCCACAGGACTATGCCCGGCTATTTCTGACGCTCACAGCATGTTGTTTGTTAGGTGGGGAGGACCCCTCCTCGCTTTGGTCTACATCTGTCTTGTTGCAGCCCCATGAATCTCTGTCCCGTTTCAACTAAATTTAGAAAACAGAACAAAATTAGAATATTACCATCTCATAAATCGACACTGGATTAGTGGAAATCTAGGAATAATAACTCACATTATTTGCAGTAACTGAAGGCACTTCAACTTGTGTTCCATTTGATATATCATCGACTGTAGCAATAAACTTTTCATGTTCTTCAGAACTTCCTGTACCTTCCTGTTCTTCGTTCTCCTGAAAATAGACAATTAAGTTCTATATGCAGCAGAATGTGCCTCGTTATGATAGATTAAGTACAGGAAATATAGTATAAGGTACCTCGTCGCTACTTGAACCGTCACTAGAATCATGGACTACAATGTATAGATCACATTTTTTTGTTCCGGAATGAACATGCAACATTTCCTGGACCTGTGTAGGTCCCGAAATCTCGACCAACCCAAGTGGTGCGTCACTCGTAGGGTCGAGGTAGTACAGAACGGATGACGACCTTGTAAACCCATGATACTCCAAATTTTCAACCATTTCATACCACTCCACTTCACCGGGTTCAACGAAGGTCATCCCACCGCACCTTTCCCCTTCATATTTTTCTGGATTGGTAAAATAATCTGGACCTACCACATGGACTATGAATTCCATAACAATTTTCTGCATGAAAAAAAGAACAATCATGGTATAAAGAATGTATATAATAATGAGCATAGGACAACTGGCATAATATTAATTACCCGTGGGAAGCATTCTTCATCCGCTTGGGGGGATGGTATGTTATCCTTCTGTACATGTTTGGTAGGAGGCTGCAATGAAGTTAATATGATAGTTTGATATGGTGTCTTGTATTGTAGATGGCACATAATAAGAAGGTTCGTGTACCTCGTCCTCCAATAGGATCTTTAAATCCATCTCCTGTCGCTCCTCAAGCACTTTCATGTCCATCTGTGCCCGCTCCTGCATGATCTCAGCATCCATTGACAAACGGTCCATCTTTATGGTACGGTCCATTTCTTCACGCTCTTGTTGGAACCTCCTATCCATGCTCTCACGCTCAAGCTTTAACATCTGGTCCATGTTCTCGCGCTCTTCACAAAGCATTTTGTCCATGCTCGCTCGGTGATGCTGCAGCTTCTGGTCCAAGACACGACGCTGTAACTTAACCCTACCCAGCATGTTCTCACGCTCCAGTTTCAACTTGCTGTCCATTTCCCCACGGGCCTGGTTGTAACACCCCTGGTGTTAATTAACACTAAAACAATGATTAAGCTAAGCTAAACAAGTAATCAAGCCTAACCAAGGTTAATTGAAAGAAAGAAATCAAAAGAAATGCTAAAAGGAATTCGATAAGAAATTAAAAACACCCCAAAAAGAGGCAAAACAAAAACCTTCAAATTTTATATAAGAACTTGAATTTTGGCCAATGCAAAATTTGAAGGAGAGACCAAACCAAGCATCTTCCCTTTTGAAACCATAGCCTAAAAATGTTTGGAAGTATCTCAAATTTCAGACCCTAACTTTGGAATTTGAATTTTTCAATTCAAATTCAAAAGCTGAAATGGAACCTCAGCCAAGCTCGAGGGGCATTCACCCTCGAGCGGTGATTTCCGTCACGCTCGAGGCTCCGCAGCCAAGCTCGAGGGGGGCATTCACCCTCGAGCGGCGCCCTCGAGGCTCCGCAGCCAAGCTCGAGGGGGGCATTCACCCTCGAGCGGCGTTTCAGTCACCCTCGAGGCTCCGCAGCCAAGCTCGAGGGGGGCATTCACCCTCGAGCGGCGTTTCCGTCACCCTCGAGGCTCCGCAGCCAAGCTCGAGGGGCATTCACCCTCGAGTGGCGTTTCCGTCACCTTCGAGGCTCGGAAAGCTCGAGCTTGCGATCCAAGCTCGAAGCGCATGGTCGAAGCGCCTGGTCCAAGCTTGAAAAGGCGCGCCCACGGGACGCTCACGCCGCGCTCGCGCGTGCCCGCGCTCGCCGCCGGCAGCGCTCTGCCAACGGCCGTCCTCGACTGCGCCGGCCAATGGCGCGGCTGCATGTCTCCGCTCACGGAGCACGCGTCTGGCCAGCCCGCGTGGCCTGAGGCGCACTGTAGCGCTGACTCCCGCGCTCGCCGTCGCGTCGCCGCCGCGGACCGCCGGATATTGCCGTCGCCGCCGTTGCCCACCGGTCCGTCGTGCGACTTTCGCGACCACGCCGTCTCCTTTTCCTCGCCCTGTCTCTTCTCGCCTCGCCCACGCGCACCTGCCGCCTGCAGCACGCCTGCGCGCGTACGTTGACGCCGCGCACGGCGCCAACACGGCCGCGACAAGCCGCTGTCGCCGCGACAGCTCACCGAGCTGCCCCAGCCTCCATCCCGTGCTGCCCGAGCACCCCTTCCCTCCCCTCTCGCTCCTACTTAAAGCCCCAAACAGTTCCCCCTCTCTTCCACGCCGAAATCGCTCGCCGGAGTTCACAGAGCTTCCGCCGCCGCCCGCGCACGTGCACAGTCCGCTCCACTCCTCCTCCGGCCGAACCGAGGGAACCAATAGCTTCACCGTGCCGCGCTGGTGCTCAAAGACCTTTTCTCCGAGCTTCTCCGACCCCAACGTCGCCGGTCGCCGCTCGCCGGAGCAAGCCGAGCCGCCACCGCCGTCGTTGACCTTGTTCCCGGCCCTCCCCGACCTCGAGACCTAGCTCAAACGAATCACGGTGAGCCCCTCTCCTTTTCCCCCCACTTCCCCGGCCCGGTCTCGCCGCCGTTTGGCCGGCGTAACCACGCCGGCGAGCCCAGGGATCCCTGTGTGTCTTCAACCTCTTTCCAGGGGGCCGACTGTAAAATGCAGGGACTTGTTTGTAAGAGATTCAAAAACCCTAGGGTTCACAGCGTAAAATAGATTCTATCTTTTAGGTTTAATTCGCTGAGATCTTCAAAAATTCGTAGAAAATCGTAGAAAAATCATAAAAATGCCAAACCAATTTTGTAGTGACCAGTGAATCTAGAAGGCCAACTTCTTCCTTTGCACCTCACCCAGTTGAGCTGTAGATTTTGAAATATAAATTCATTTCAGTTTGGGCACATTTCATCATAGTTCAAAATCTACACATACACTGGAGCTGAGCTTGGGATATGTTGTTAGGGTGATTATCTTTAGCCTAATGCGCAAAGGGTGCACAAAAATTCCCAGTGGATTTAGGGTTATGATTTTCCAAACATATACCCTGCTGTTTTGGCAAATAAATCACAGAAAATAAATTACTCAGTGAGAAATCATCTCCTTCACCCAGAAACTAAATCAGGACCTAAGAAACCTTAGAAAAATGAAAATGGTAATTTTTGGACACTGGAAAATGGCTAAATGATTTTGGTAGTTTAAACATGGTGAAATTCCACAAAAATAACCATAAATCAATATCACATGCAAACTTGCAGAGAGATCACTTTTGGTACCCTAAGTCACTGTGCCAAGTGGTGTGAACAAAAACCTTGTAATTATTTTTGTAGGATTTTAGTTGTTTTTAGGCAAAAAGATAAGAATAATTTTTATAAATTATAGAAAAATTATCTTGAGCCAAACTTTGGGCTAAGCTCCTGCCTTGGCATGAGCAAGCCTCTAGCCAAATGGTACATGAACATAAATTTCCTAAGTTCACCTTTTGAATAATCGAAAAGGGACTTGAATAAGGGAAAAGAAAAGAAAAGAAAAGAGAAGAAAAAGAAAGGAAAAGAGAAGAAAAAGAAAAGAAAAGAGAAAAACCTAAACCTTTAAAATCAAAGTAAAGGTTCAAATGAAAAAGGATATATTCACTTATAATTAATGTTTATCCTTTCCAATTCATTAACCAAGATTTAAATAAACCCTAATTGTTTAAATCTCGATACTTAAGCATTTCATGCATTCCGTATAGATTCGGGTCTCGCCGACGGAGTCTACGAGCTAGTCCCCGCTGCCGAGGAGATCGCCCAGGAGTCCGAGGTGAACGTGGTGCACGTGGATCCGAGCCCCGAGCAGGAGTACCGCTTCGAGCCGGAAGGCAAGCCCCGGAGCATAACCTAACTTTACTTACGCAAATTATTTGATTATATGTTTGTGCATTTAAGTTTCAAGGAGTTGAATGAAACCCTAGAGTGCATGATCATAGGTTCCTTTGATTGAACACTAGTATGTTAGGTTCGATAGTTGCTATGCTTAAGAACGATAGAAGTCGAGTGTTTTCCGACACTCGCGAGATATAGGAGTTGTATGACTACTTATATCAGAAACACTAGAGATGATGGACGGATGATTGTAGATACCCGTCTATCGATGTTTTAAGTGGAAACATGTGGTACTTTTGTGTCAAGCGTTTGAACGTACCACACATATGCACGGTTTATGGGACCGGTAAGTCCCGGTATCCGATTGATGCGAGCAGGTCCGACAGCTCTCTGTCTTGGAAACGTTATCCCATGGGCACATGAGGGTAGTTGCGTGAGTCCCAGTAGTGGTGAACCTTTACCCTGAGGCAGTGGGACTCGGGAGCCACTCGCAGAGAGAGGAGAAAGGATTGGGGTGTGTTGGCATTTCCAACCATTCCGTATGTTTGGGTTTTCCCTGGCCAGGTAGTAAATTCGGTTCGAACTGTCCGCTTCTCGCGGTTAATGAGACTGCTTGACCGATGTATGACATATTATGAAGTGAAACTTGGAAGGATGAAATCTTTGTATGAAATAATTGTATTGCAAAACTTGATTGTTTAGCTAGGCTCACCTAGAATGGATAGACTAAAGAAGTTAAAATCAAGATAAAGAAAGTAGAAAACAGCTTAGTCGCTTTTGGCAAAAGAACCCCACTAGCCAAACAGCCTCTCATCGTAGGAGTCGGTGATGTAGTGATCACCAGTCGGTTAAGTCTTGTTGAGTATAACTAGTATACTCAGCCTTGCTTGTGGCTAAATTTTCAGGACCATCCCCTCAGGAGGTAGCTGCCTCTATGGCTTGGGCCTCCCAGCTTCCTCCTGGTTACAGCATCGAGTGGGAGCCGACCTCTCCCGAGGATCGTGAGGAGTAGCGTCACGGCTGACTTCATCGTGACGATACTATGGATCGTCGCTAGTATCTTGTTTACTTTCCGCTGCATGAACTCAAACTATTTATTTATCATTTCAATTTGGTTGTAATAACTCTAAGACTTGTTGTAATTTGAATTGTGGAATGATGTGATCTTTGGAACTCACCTTCGAGTGAGCGTATGGACGGACGATCTTCAGTAGCCGTTGGTCGAGCCTGACTCGACGGTCGAATCCGCACTTGGGAACATTTTTGTATATTAGCACCAATGGAAGGTGGAATATACTTAAGTGGGCCCATTTCTCGGGTGAGATCGCTACAGCTGGTATCAAAGCCGACGTTCATACACTCCAAAGAAAGCACCAGACCCTAACCAATGTTTTCTGAAATAAAATCTACCAAACCCCGATTCCTTTGCGCCCAAGCAAAAGGAATGAAGCGAATAGGATCGTTAAGGATAAACTAGAACGTGAAGTCCTTAAGGGTTAAGGGTTGCGCTTTGTTAGGTGGCATAGTCTAACTTAGGAGTGATGTTTGCTCTTCCATGAAACCCAATCTTTAAAAGGCTTTCGTCGCAAGTCCTCTGACTGGTACGTAAGGTTTACGAATAGGAGTCCGACTAGATCTATAGAGAGAGACGTGTTTATGCCTAGCCACCGGCACTAACTTCGAAAGTCAAGTCTGGCTTAAGATGTGAGGACGTTTAGGTCTTGCATGCATCTCTTAACTAAAACCAGAATAATAATAAACTTAAGAGAGTCAAAACCCAACCGATCAAATCAAATTTATGAATTGAATTGTAACCTTGTGTTGCTGAAATCTACAAGGGACAATAAATTGAAATGTCATTTCTATACCCCCATATCAGTTGAACCTGTCCTAATTTCAAATAACAAAGTTGTGTGAAATTTTTATAAACAAATGTCACGCCAAAAATAAGAACTTGGATTATTATAATTCAAGATTATGCCCAAAATCATATACCTCGGTTTATGAAAAACAACAAAGCAGCGTTGGTGAAACTAAATTTTTCAATCCCTTCCAAGTGGTTTTGGTGCTAAGCTGAATGCCACAGTTAGTGGGCACTAGTTTTTCTTTTCCCGAGCAAAGATAAAAAGTTTCAAATGTTGGAGTTGAAAGCTACGACTTTTCATCTACAAGCACGCTATCTGTCCACCAAAGTTGTCCTTTCATTCAAAGCTCCGATATCTTTCCCGTGTACTCTGCTCTTGACAATTCCCTTGAAGCAAGAATATGTAAACGACTTCCCTCCACTTTTCTTGGTCCAGCCCTTCTAAATCCAGTTGTTTTCTCTTGGGAAACGGAAAACAGATAAACCTATGGTTACTCCTCGTGTTATCTTTCTTCATGATCAGTCCATAAGTGACTAAAATAATAGTGGACCGACAACTTCAAGCGTAAGAGGATCATTTTCCATGCACTAACTTCAGTCAATAGTAGAAATTTTGGATCCCGAGCCTGAGCCATGCCCTATTCCATTATGGTGTGTTACCGTCCAAACCTTTTTATCTCTGATTCAGTACACTTCAAATTTCATGTCTTGATTAAATTGTTTTCACCACTTCTCGTTGAGATGAAATTTTTATTGCGTAAACCTCCTTTGACGTTTTAAACTACATTACCTTGACTTCTATATGTTTAAGCATTCTACCATGACTGGCCATTTCAAGGACCGCCTACCCTGTTTTTTTCCCGCCATCACCGCAAGGTCTCACGGGCCAGTTGACCTCCTCCGTATCCGTGCGCCGTGTGCTCTGCCTCGTTCGCCGGTTCGCCACAGTCGCCTTCGTTTTTCCCACCGCCATCGCCCACGTATTCGTCGCCGTACCACTGTCCCGTCGCCAGGGCATCTCGATGCCGGCCACTACCGCGCCATGCGCCGCTCTCACGCCATCGCCCCGCCGGCCCCTACCTGACGATGTCGACACGCCACCACCATTCCTCCACCCCGGCCGTCGATAAAAGTGACCCCTCCACCGGCTACCACCACTCCACGCCGCTCCACTTAAGCAACACCACTCCGCCGTTCTCGTTTCCCTCCGGCAACCCCCACGGTGCCCCAGGTCATCCATCCCCACCATGTGTTCTCTTCCTCGCTGAGCAAGCTACGCCTCCATCTCTCCGTGAATCCACAAGGAAGTGCCCTCTTCACAACCTACCTTGCCGCTTCACCAAGATCCACGACCCCAACCTCACCAAAGGAATTCGAGCAGAAGCCACCAGAGGATTCCGCAAGATTGAAGTCGACAAGCAAGGAAGTTTTCAACCTTCGCCACCACCCATGTCTTTCCCTTTCTTTCCCCCGATTGGTCTCGGAGTTCAGTGGACAGTGTTGGTATATTACTTTTGTTTCCTATGCGAGATTTTGATAATCTTAGCTTTCCATATCTACATTCATCGCCCGCTCCCGCATGAGCGCCGTGATGCCGTCTGAGAGATCTTGTATCAGTTATCATCTTCGAGTTGTGAATCTTGTAGGACTTTGGTGTGTTGTATCTGTGTTCTTTGAGTAACGCCTTTTCTTTCTAGTGAAAAGTTCCATTTTTCTCCTCCTCCGAATCTCGGGACGAGATTCTTTTAAGGGGGGTAGGCTGTAACACCCCTGGTGTTAATTAACACTAAAACAATGATTAAGCTAAGCTAAACAAGTAATCAAGCCTAACCAAGGTTAATTGAAAGAAAGAAATCAAAAGAAATGCTAAAAGGAATTCGATAAGAAATTAAAAACACCCCAAAAAGAGGCAAAACAAAAACCTTCAAATTTTATATAAGAACTTGAATTTTGGCCAATGCAAAATTTGAAGGAGAGACCAAACCAAGCATCTTCCCTTTTGAAACCATAGCCTAAAAATGTTTGGAAGTATCTCAAATTTCAGACCCTAACTTTGGAATTTGAATTTTTCAATTCAAATTCAAAAGCTGAAATGGAACCTCAGCCAAGCTCGAGGGGCATTCACCCTCGAGCGGTGATTTCCGTCACGCTCGAGGCTCCGCAGCCAAGCTCGAGGGGGGCATTCACCCTCGAGCGGCGCCCTCGAGGCTCCGCAGCCAAGCTCGAGGGGGGCATTCACCCTCGAGCGGCGTTTCAGTCACCCTCGAGGCTCCGCAGCCAAGCTCGAGGGGGGCATTCACCCTCGAGCGGCGTTTCCGTCACCCTCGAGGCTCCGCAGCCAAGCTCGAGGGGCATTCACCCTCGAGTGGCGTTTCCGTCACCTTCGAGGCTCGGAAAGCTCGAGCTTGCGATCCAAGCTCGAAGCGCATGGTCGAAGCGCCTGGTCCAAGCTTGAAAAGGCGCGCCCACGGGACGCTCACGCCGCGCTCGCGCGTGCCCGCGCTCGCCGCCGGCAGCGCTCTGCCAACGGCCGTCCTCGACTGCGCCGGCCAATGGCGCGGCTGCATGTCTCCGCTCACGGAGCACGCGTCTGGCCAGCCCGCGTGGCCTGAGGCGCACTGTAGCGCTGACTCCCGCGCTCGCCGTCGCGTCGCCGCCGCGGACCGCCGGATATTGCCGTCGCCGCCGTTGCCCACCGGTCCGTCGTGCGACTTTCGCGACCACGCCGTCTCCTTTTCCTCGCCCTGTCTCTTCTCGCCTCGCCCACGCGCACCTGCCGCCTGCAGCACGCCTGCGCGCGTACGTTGACGCCGCGCACGGCGCCAACACGGCCGCGACAAGCCGCTATCGCCGCGACAGCTCACCGAGCTGCCCCAGCCTCCATCCCGTGCTGCCCGAGCACCCCTTCCCTCCCCTCTCGCTCCTACTTAAAGCCCCAAACAGTTCCCCCTCTCTTCCACGCCGAAATCGCTCGCCGGAGTTCACAGAGCTTCCGCCGCCGCCCGCGCACGTGCACAGTCCGCTCCACTCCTCCTCCGGCCGAACCGAGGGAACCAATAGCTTCACCGTGCCGCGCTGGTGCTCAAAGACCTTTTCTCCGAGCTTCTCCGACCCCAACGTCGCCGGTCGCCGCTCGCCGGAGCAAGCCGAGCCGCCACCGCCGTCGTTGACCTTGTTCCCGGCCCTCCCCGACCTCGAGACCTAGCTCAAACGAATCACGGTGAGCCCCTCTCCTTTTCCCCCCACTTCCCCGGCCCGGTCTCGCCGCCGTTTGGCCGGCGTAACCACGCCGGCGAGCCCAGGGATCCCTGTGTGTCTTCAACCTCTTTCCAGGGGGCCGACTGTAAAATGCAGGGACTTGTTTGTAAGAGATTCAAAAACCCTAGGGTTCACAGCGTAAAATAGATTCTATCTTTTAGGTTTAATTCGCTGAGATCTTCAAAAATTCGTAGAAA
The DNA here is from genome assembly GCA_015342445.1 of Digitaria exilis. NCBI lineage: Eukaryota > Viridiplantae > Streptophyta > Magnoliopsida > Poales > Poaceae > Digitaria > Digitaria exilis. Next base: position 716,849 of record JACEFO010002219.1, on the reverse strand, counting down.
ATCGTAGAAAAATCATAAAAATGCCAAACCAATTTTGTAGTGACCAGTGAATCTAGAAGGCCAACTTCTTCCTTTGCACCTCACCCAGTTGAGCTGTAGATTTTGAAATATAAATTCATTTCAGTTTGGGCACATTTCATCATAGTTCAAAATCTACACATACACTGGAGCTGAGCTTGGGATATGTTGTTAGGGTGATTATCTTTAGCCTAATGCGCAAAGGGTGCACAAAAATTCCCAGTGGATTTAGGGTTATGATTTTCCAAACATATACCCTGCTGTTTTGGCAAATAAATCACAGAAAATAAATTACTCAGTGAGAAATCATCTCCTTCACCCAGAAACTAAATCAGGACCTAAGAAACCTTAGAAAAATGAAAATGGTAATTTTTGGACACTGGAAAATGGCTAAATGATTTTGGTAGTTTAAACATGGTGAAATTCCACAAAAATAACCATAAATCAATATCACATGCAAACTTGCAGAGAGATCACTTTTGGTACCCTAAGTCACTGTGCCAAGTGGTGTGAACAAAAACCTTGTAATTATTTTTGTAGGATTTTAGTTGTTTTTAGGCAAAAAGATAAGAATAATTTTTATAAATTATAGAAAAATTATCTTGAGCCAAACTTTGGGCTAAGCTCCTGCCTTGGCATGAGCAAGCCTCTAGCCAAATGGTACATGAACATAAATTTCCTAAGTTCACCTTTTGAATAATCGAAAAGGGACTTGAATAAGGGAAAAGAAAAGAAAAGAAAAGAGAAGAAAAAGAAAGGAAAAGAGAAGAAAAAGAAAAGAAAAGAGAAAAACCTAAACCTTTAAAATCAAAGTAAAGGTTCAAATGAAAAAGGATATATTCACTTATAATTAATGTTTATCCTTTCCAATTCATTAACCAAGATTTAAATAAACCCTAATTGTTTAAATCTCGATACTTAAGCATTTCATGCATTCCGTATAGATTCGGGTCTCGCCGACGGAGTCTACGAGCTAGTCCCCGCTGCCGAGGAGATCGCCCAGGAGTCCGAGGTGAACGTGGTGCACGTGGATCCGAGCCCCGAGCAGGAGTACCGCTTCGAGCCGGAAGGCAAGCCCCGGAGCATAACCTAACTTTACTTACGCAAATTATTTGATTATATGTTTGTGCATTTAAGTTTCAAGGAGTTGAATGAAACCCTAGAGTGCATGATCATAGGTTCCTTTGATTGAACACTAGTATGTTAGGTTCGATAGTTGCTATGCTTAAGAACGATAGAAGTCGAGTGTTTTCCGACACTCGCGAGATATAGGAGTTGTATGACTACTTATATCAGAAACACTAGAGATGATGGACGGATGATTGTAGATACCCGTCTATCGATGTTTTAAGTGGAAACATGTGGTACTTTTGTGTCAAGCGTTTGAACGTACCACACATATGCACGGTTTATGGGACCGGTAAGTCCCGGTATCCGATTGATGCGAGCAGGTCCGACAGCTCTCTGTCTTGGAAACGTTATCCCATGGGCACATGAGGGTAGTTGCGTGAGTCCCAGTAGTGGTGAACCTTTACCCTGAGGCAGTGGGACTCGGGAGCCACTCGCAGAGAGAGGAGAAAGGATTGGGGTGTGTTGGCATTTCCAACCATTCCGTATGTTTGGGTTTTCCCTGGCCAGGTAGTAAATTCGGTTCGAACTGTCCGCTTCTCGCGGTTAATGAGACTGCTTGACCGATGTATGACATATTATGAAGTGAAACTTGGAAGGATGAAATCTTTGTATGAAATAATTGTATTGCAAAACTTGATTGTTTAGCTAGGCTCACCTAGAATGGATAGACTAAAGAAGTTAAAATCAAGATAAAGAAAGTAGAAAACAGCTTAGTCGCTTTTGGCAAAAGAACCCCACTAGCCAAACAGCCTCTCATCGTAGGAGTCGGTGATGTAGTGATCACCAGTCGGTTAAGTCTTGTTGAGTATAACTAGTATACTCAGCCTTGCTTGTGGCTAAATTTTCAGGACCATCCCCTCAGGAGGTAGCTGCCTCTATGGCTTGGGCCTCCCAGCTTCCTCCTGGTTACAGCATCGAGTGGGAGCCGACCTCTCCCGAGGATCGTGAGGAGTAGCGTCACGGCTGACTTCATCGTGACGATACTATGGATCGTCGCTAGTATCTCGTTTACTTTCCGCTGCATGAACTCAAACTATTTATTTATCATTTCAATTTGGTTGTAATAACTCTAAGACTTGTTGTAATTTGAATTGTGGAATGATGTGATCTTTGGAACTCACCTTCGAGTGAGCGTATGGACGGACGATCTTCAGTAGCCGTTGGTCGAGCTTGACTCGACGGTCGAATCCGCACTTGGGAACATTTTTGTATATTAGCACCAATGGAAGGTGGAATATACTTAAGTGGGCCCATTTCTCGGGTGAGATCGCTACACTGGTGCACGATCCTGTCCATGTCTGCGCGTTCATGTAACAGCTTCGGATCCATGGTGCCTGAACCATAAATCGAAACATGTGTTAGAATCCTTGAAAAGAGGAAGGAATATACTTTGTTTCTGTATCATTCTGGTGTGATATACTTCGATCGCCGGCTGATTGCCCGGGCGGCCACACGGCAAGATAGTCGCTGCTATGAACATAGAAAGAAATGGTACGATGGAAAGTATACTCACCTAGCCTGATCGACGGGAGCTGGCTTGGTTCCAGGCGATTGGGTTCTAAACTGGATTGGCCTGATTGATCGTCGATAGCTGAATAGATGAATGCTGCACGGTTCCTCGTGTAGGGTTTGACGCCAACTACCCCCATATATTACGCTAGGTCGTGGACTGCGTGGGCGCATTACGGTTAGCGGCGTGGGCTAGAAACAAAGAGGGAAAAGGAAAGGGTTTTGAACTTAGTTTAAACTTTTGCAAACCTTTTCAAAATTCAAACAACATTCAAAATATATTCAAATCAGCATGAATGCAACAAAAACTTTATTGACTCTAATTTAAATGTTGTTTAAATATATATATGAGCCAAGATTTGAATTTGCAATTTAATATTCCCTAAAACAAAAACTAGGAAAATTAGTTGCCTAAATAAATTTTAATGTGATGAAATTAGGGTGTTACATATCTCTTCTAGCGGAAGCAATGTGGGACCAGGGGTTTTTTTAACCGAACCGGGAACGGGAACCGCCGCCCTCCGATAACGGCTTACCGGAGCGGTTTGAGCGGTTCCCTGTGGAAAACGGGCAAATTCAAATTTTCAATTCAAATGTATATGAAATCCTAATTCAATCGGTTTGAACCGGTAAGCCGCCCGGTTTGACCGTAAGACGAGCGGTTTGGGCGGTAAGCCGGCCGGTTTGGACGGTAAGCCAGCTCAATACATGATTTGTTATGTTTTCAAATTTAACTAAAAATTTAAAAAAATAACAGAAAAATTCCTAAAAATATTTCAAGGTGCATAGAATCTAATGGTGTCAAAATTTTTCAAATATTAGTGTATTTAGTATTTTTTGTGTGCATTAGAAGTTCAATCAGCCGATTTTTTTTCTTTTCCTTTTTTCGTTGAACTTCTAATGCCTATAAAAAATATCAAATGAGCTAATATTTGAAAATTTTTTACACCAATAGATTACATATACCTTTAAGTATTTTTAGGAATTTTTTTGATATTTTTCCATTTTTTAAATTTAAATTTGAATATTTTAAATTTAACCGGTTTGAAACCGCCCCAAACCGCTACCAGTTCGGGGCGGTTTCACCGGGAACCACAGGAACCGGACCGGTTCTCAGCGGTTTCGTAAACCCTGTGTGGGACTAAATCTCTAGGCATCTCCAACTAGACTCGGGCTGGGCCATTCTAATGTCTCAAATATAATGATCCTTTGGCCCATTTGTGACGCTCAATTTGTGGGGCATGCGTAGGCCCAATCAACTCGTGGAATATTTAGATATTTTATTTTCTGAAAAAAAAGAAAAGAAACAACCCACCTCAGACGTGCGTCGTGGTCACAACAGATCTCCTATTTTTGCTCGTGACGCAAATCCAAATAACCCTGAGTATCCGCAATTCCGCATTCATTTGGGAGCAACCGGCGGCGGCCGGCGATATAGCACCAACATTGGCACAGGCCGGCGAACCAGGTATATGTCCTCTCTTTCATTTCCCTTGTTCTGTTGTCTTCCCGATGATGGTGTACCGTCATCCTATGATTTTTCTGTCGGATCCTTGTTCTTCTGTCTACCTGATCATTGCAAAGTTCTTTTCCGCAAGCCAACAAAATTACCAGGACAATTTTTTAATACAATCAGTAATCATGATGCATACACTAGAATTTATTCTGGACATGAAAGAGAGCGACGAATTTCAAAGGTTTTCCATACATTGTGCCAACAATCAAACATACTGACTGATGTCGTACCAACAGATCTCCTATTTCACTGATACGTGGCATTGTGGCCACAACATATCTCCTATTTTCAATGTCCACTTCGCTTTTCAGGGGCAAACTGACCTGCGCATCCTGCTCCCTTCTGGGCGTACCGTGACCTGCGCATCCTGCTTCCACCAATTCAGCTGCCGTCGACCCTACAAGCACAAGGCATCAGGTACATGTGCACTCAGTGATATTGACAATGATAAATGTACTGATGAAAATAGTTGACGCAGTACAAATGAACCTAAATCCAAGAATCAAACACCATTGAAAAACATTGTTTGCATAATTAATCCACTTTCTTTGTGCAGATTTGCCTGAATGAGTAATAGCACTTCAAGAATGGAATCAGATGAAAGTGAGGATGATGGAAAGCATTCAAGAATGAAGATAGCATGCTCTCCAGTAAGATTCGCTTACACAATCCGGAAATTATCACATGGCCACCAAGCTGCAGTGCAAGCAATTGGACTAGGTGGTCTGCTACACATGAAACCAGTGATGCTGCGACGAGAAATGTTGGTCAAGATCGCCAAGCGTTACGACATCATAACTCAAATGTTTCACATCGGTGGTGAGGAAATTCCCATGACCCCATCTGACGTAAATTACATAATGGATCTTCCTATACACGGGGACGATGCAAATGTTAAAACATATAAAAAGGTAGACAAGGACTTGTTCAATACATATAAAACTAGAAACAAAATCATGTTGAATTCCATGGAGGAGAAGATTACTTCCTCAGTTATCGCTGATGATGACTTCAAGAGGCAGTTCGCTTTGTTTGCAATTGGTGTCATTCTAGCTCCTACTACTAAAGATTACGTAGACTCAAAGTATCTGGGTCTGGTTAAGAATGTTCAAGAACTTTCCAATATAAACTGGGGACAGTTCACATTGAGTCACCTGATGGATTGCATCCATCAGTTTAAAATAAAGAAACCAGTTAATCTTCAAGGGAATTTGCCATTGCTACAAGTAAGTCCTGCTGCACTAGTATCCATTTATTACATATAAATTACATTAACCTTGAGGTCCACAACTGAGTACATTAATTATTGTTTTGATACAGATGTGGTTTTGGGAGCATGTTCATGCTCATAGTCGCTATGGTGTTTCCTATGCTCCTATACCCCCTCCGTTGATGTCACGATGGGATGAAGAAAATGCAAGCCGGAGGGATGTAGCTTTCAAAAAAGATGAGCTAGATGGAGGACTGGTACGTACCAAGTTCTAGTCTAGTTTATTTTACCAAATTAATTTCATCTGATCTGTACACCATATTTTTGGAAGGTTGTATCAAGCATTTCCGTTCAGACTAGCTCAGAAAACACTACCAGAAGTCCACCAACCATGCCAGTTAATTACGAAGACAAACGTGCAGATGAGAATGCCAGCCATCAAGAACAGTCAGGAGGTCATGTACTCAGTAACCAACAAGTACGAAATACCAAAGTGGCATCCTATTCGGTCTTGCCTTGTCTAAACATGATGATAAGATGTATTCAATGTTGTTAATTTTGTCATTGCATACTGATGACTTCTATTTGAAACAGATGGACATGATACTTCAAATTATGAACCAGAAGCATCTTGATCTTGAAAGAAAAATAGGTCGCGGATTACTGGATATAGAACACAAATTCGACTCCAAGATTCTATGCCTAAACGAAGAGATGGCACAAATCAAGTCAGAAATCAAGACAGGTGGTCTTCTTCATACAAGGTTGTTGAAGTCAGAGGAAGACCTTTCAAATCTGAACATGGAAATTAAAGTAAGGGGTATTAAAAGATTGATCTAACCTTTATCGTACTGTGAATTTATCTTCTGTTTGTTCTGCAGGAAATCAGAAGTCGTGCTTGGATGAACACAGCATCAACGGCAAAGGCTGCAGAATTCAAGGTACATAACTACAGGCATAGAAGGGTAACAAATGAGTTGATTTATTATGGCAAAAAAATATGCTACACAAACTACGCAGAAAAATGTTTACATCTTGTTCAATCAATTAATTGTATTGAAGGAACCATCAATTCAAGATCAACATTTGCCAAAGCCAACTACTCCACGGGATGAATCTTTGGGAAGGCCCCAGGAACCAATTGGAGTACCCAGTACATCACAGACTTTGCAAAACAAAACGTCAGAGGAGGCTTCACCCAAACCAGACAGAGTGACACGACATCCAATTATTGCAATGGATTGCTCCTTGACACAGGAGGACAAAGAAATTGCTCAATTCCTTACATTCAGTTACGAGGATGCAAAAATAGTTCGAATTGATGACATAGAAATTATAGTTGGCATGCTATGTAGAAATGTCACAAAAAGGTTCATAATTGACCAGGTGAGGCACTTCCATTTCCATCTCCATTTCACTACTACAACTTATGCCTAATCCTACCTTACTGCAGGTTATTAACGCTTATGCATATATCAGCAAAGTGGAGACTGAGTCGACAGCCTTCCTTACAACTTACCACTCGAGGCTTCTCATAAACTCTGGAGCCCTTCCTCAAGGATGCCAAAGACCATGGATGAAGGGAGTTGCTACTAAATGTTTAAAACGACATATGGTACGATTGCTTCAACATAGATAACTTTACTCTTAACCATCACAAAAAATAAATGACATTAATATGATTATTTTACCACAGCTATTTGTCCCCATGAATGTTTGTGACAACCATTGGCTCCTAGTTGTGCTCAATTTCAAAAAAAAAGAGATTCAGGTTCTGAACTCTTTACCATACATCCGTGATGAGGTCAGAGAAACTAAACTGGTAAGTGTGTTGTCCATCCTGTTCTACATAACAATGGGACATAACTTTTTACAGTCATAATCCAAGTTTCTTTATTAATCAGGTAGAGTCCATACAAGCATGCATCAATAATTCCTTTGAGAATGGCTTGGTGACAATAGCTGATCCCCTCAACATTACCCAATGGCCAAAAAACAGCTATACTGACATACCACAACAACAAAACAGGTATGAACTTTATTGTATAATGTTACTCTCCTATACATGACAATATGCTAATACATCAACTCAAATTTGCAGCTATTCATGTGGGGCATACGTAATGAAGTACATGTCAGCATGGGATGGGGAAAAAATGACCGAGCCTTTCACACAGGTAAATGAAAGAATATATTTCTTTCAAATGCTTCACATGTACTTTTTTCTTGCACTCTAATAACATAGGCCTTCCGGTCCACTATAGGCACACATTGATATTTTCAGTTGGAAAGTGTGTACTAGACTTTTGTTGTCAGAAGACAACCAACGTCGACTCAAATCGTACAATAAAATGCTAACGGTTTGTGATGCTCAACATTCATTCAGTTTTATATTCTCCTTACCTTTCAAGCTTACTTAATATAACTCATGCATTCCATACACTATTTGCAGAAGGAAGAATATTTGGCAATGAATCCGGAAGAAACAGAATTGAATAACACGGATGATAGTGATTGTATTGAAGTAATCGAAAATACAAATATTGACAAACAATATGAAAAAGAAGGCATGAAAAAGAGGAAACGTGGACGCCCAAGGAAGCTAGAAGAGCCTGCAGAGCCAATTGTTCAACAATTCAGCACAAAGTCAATTGCTAAACATGTTCAGAACAAGACAGGAAGAGGAAGGATCTCCAAACCAAGCCGACTAAAGAAAAGCCCTTACAAACAACTCTAATCTTTTTACATTTGAAACGGATGTGTTGTATATATTTGCAAACGCACTTCTATTTTCCTTGATATGTCAAAGTTGAAACATGCAAATGTAACTTAAGTGCATTATTTATTTTCCACATACATCAAGTCCATTTTCCTGAAACACTCAAAGAGATAACCACATGCCTTATTCTCTGCCAAAAAGAAGAGTTCTGACAAGTAAAGTGCCTATTCCAGTGACATAAGTTCTATGTCATTATTTTACTGTTAAGCCTACCAAGGACACAGTTAAAGGAAAATGTAACAGTGTTGCTTGCGAGGTGGTAAAAAAGGGATTCACGGTAGACAACCATAACATGGTTTCACAATATTTCGGGAAAACAAATGATACTCTCCATAGTGCTTTCAAATTGAAATGACACATAAAAAAGAAATATTGAAGGAAAGGCAATGACTAATTCACTAAAATTGCAAGTGAGCAATATCTCTGCATTATAGACGCATCTACTGGTTCAGCTAACTAAGGAGGCAGGAATCAAAGTACCCTCATGTGACACAGTAAATAAAACCCCAATAAAACTCATATTCATATCAAACTATAGTTCACGCCTCGTTGAATCCTCACCAGAATCGATAAAAAAAAAGACATACTTAAAATTAACCCAGCGAGATCAGAAGTAATATGCAGTCTTCCTAAAAATATAAGATGAAGTTTGTGGTGACTGCTGCACACCCACATCTCGCAATAATCTCACAAAAGCAGACCAAATGTTGGATTCCATCCTCAAAGTGCAATAAAAATATGGGGTTTCCATACTATAATCTAACATTCACGATATCTGGAGCAGGGGATTAGGAACCTTGTGCAGAATGACTTGTGTCGAATGAGAAATCCAAGTAAGGTTACAGTACCAAGGTACCTAATCGAGGCAAGAACTAGAGGAACCCAAACTAAATTGACGCTCAGAATCAAAGAAACCATACATTTGGAACAACAACCCGCAAGCTATGATTACCAAATCAATCCGGTCCGGGAGGAGCACCACTGCGCCGGAACATACCACTGGGTCCGGGAAGAGGAGGAGTGGGGGCTTTTCTTGTTGCGTCCTCCCGTGGCTGACGGCAGACCAGGCAGCGCATGCCGTGGACAAGCATCACTGCCGCCGGCGACTGTGTTGCCAGGAGATGGACGAGGATTGCGGACTGGTCGAGGTCGGCGAACGGCGGCAGGACGACGGACCGTCGGACAACTGACAATGGTCGACGAGGATGGAGGCCAGGATGACGAGCCGGGGCGGCGCCGCCTCATCCCCAACTCACAGCCAAGTACCGAGCCAGCCACCACATCCCCCACCCCGCAGCCGAGCTTGCGCAAGCATCCAGATCCACCAGGCGCCCTATGCCCGATGCGCGGAGGCGCGAGGCGGCCGCCAAGACGTCCAACGCCAGCGAGATCCCCCTCCCCTAAGCACTCCTGCGAGAACCATCTCCCCTCGATGGCCTGCGCCCTGCTGAGGAGCGCCGACGGTGGCGGTCGCCGACGACGCCCGCAGCGACAAAGAAGGGGATTCGCAACCAGCGCCTGACGGGTGGGATCGGCGTCGACGGGTCCATGTAATCCAACCAAACGTGAAAAGACATAAATGCCCTTTCCTTTTTATCAAAAAAATAAAATAAAAATATAAGCTGGGCCCATAAATCTGGTACTTGGTCCCACAATTTTAGTACTTTTGAGTACTTCTAGATGGGTACTTTTAGGTACTACACATGTTTTCCACCGTTAAATTTTGGATCTTGGAAGTACCAGGGTACTTGCCAATCATTGTAAAAAGTCTCTAAAACAAAACCTACTCTAAATACAGTTCGAGGCTTGTTTATTAATTCTCTGAATTCAGAAGTGGTAAAAGCTGTTTAGGTATAGTACTAATTAATATAATTCTGATAGTTCATATGCCTAATTGCACTAACCTGTGTGACGCTTACCAACCAGTAGTTCAGCCGCTGCTGCATACGCGCGCGAGCAATGCAATTTCCAAGAACCTGGAGATGACATACTTTGGACAACTAATGTGAAGTTTGTACAGTGCGTGGTAGGTAGTGTGGTGCCATGCACGTACGTAACGTATCCAATAGCAGTGGCACTTCCTAGCTGGCTTTAAAGTAGTACAGGCATATCGCACCCAAATTGTGGGGATTTCAGCCTTGTCGTCTGGCCACATCTAAACAATTAATCATAGCGGGGCAGATACGCAGATTTATTGGAACAATACTATAATTATTATCACATGCGGTAAACACTAAATACTGCCTTTGACATTTTTCCACGAGTGTTTTTTAAGTGTAACAAAGGGCAGGATAGTATTTTCGTTGTCAGTAACGTACCTCCTGTAGACAGACTGCACAATGACTGTTGACCGGCACTCAATTTTTCTAAGCATGTGGAGGACTTGATCCTCAGCATGCGCAGCACACTGCTTTTATTGACATTGACACATAATGACTGTTAGCTATGACCAATACATGTCGATCTTGGCGACTGAGGCCTTATTTAGATGGAGTGTGTAAAGTTGGCGAAAGTTGGCCAAATGTCACATCTATCCTTTTGACACTAATTAGGAGTACTAAATATAGACTAATTATAAAACTAATTACACAGATGGACTCTACATCGCAAGACGAATCTATTAAGCCTAATATGTGTCATATTTAATGACGGGTTACTGTAGCATGATAGTGTCTAAAGACGAATTAATTAGGCTTAATAGATTCGTCTCACGATGTGGAGTCCATCTATGTAATTAGTTTTTTTACACCTATGTTTAATACTCCTAATTAGTATCCAAACATTCGATGTGACAAGTTGGCAAAATAAGTTGGCGAAAGTTGGCGATCTAAGCCTGAAACAACTCAATATATAAGACCATTAGGCAACCTAGCTGCAAGATAGCCTTTGCCTGCGCCCTCTCATTTGTCCCCTTCACAATCCACATCATATCCACCACTACGCACTACGCTAGATATACAGCTTCAATATTGGAATCGGCTAGTTTGCCGCGTGCCCGAGGCTAGAGGTGCAAACGGTGCAGCTATTATATGCCTGTATCCATTTACTCAAAATTAGATATCTACGATGTTGAGGTCAATTGATATCTTATCCGGCATAGCTATAGCATTATCCGTATTCGAATCCGAATCCGAGAAATAAATAGTGATTTTCGTCCGTAACCGTCTGTCCATATACGATCCGTTTGCACCCGTACCCGAGGCACACGGGAAAGGTCCAAAAGCATACATCAAAGCCTTTGACGTACGTGGCCCACGACAAAGCCCTTACGGCTAGCCCGGACAGCAAAGACTGTTTTGCCAGGTGCCTTTTGTCGGGCAGATAGACGAACCTCTTTGCCGTGTGTTTATTAAGGCACACGTTGAAATAAAGTAAGGGGGGGCTTCATTGTGTGCCCTTCCATCTAGCACACGGCAAACATCCGTTTAAAAAACAACCAGAATAGCAAAAAAACTTTTTTGGGGAGGACCCACCAGGCGTAGGATTTGAACCAGTGACCTCTCTCTCGCGTGTAGCCGCCTCTATCACTACACCACACTCTCTTCTACATTCATATTCCGTTTTGATTCATTACATATTGTACTCAACTGAATTTAAATTGCTTGTTTGAGACTCTAAACGAATCAAATAAAGAGGCAACATATCGGCTAGAAACCAACCTCTTCGTCGAAAATATGAAAACTTCAATCTGAGCCACATGATGTTGATCCAAGGGTGGGGGCAGCTCAGAGGAGGTGGGAGGGGTGATTTGCAAAAGTGCCTCTAATCACCCTTTGCAGATCACCTCTCCCACCTTCTATGAATGTCCCCTTGGATCAACAACGTGTACCCCAGATTGAACTTTCCATAGTTTTCATAGAGATATTGGTTTTCACAGTTGTCAACTATAAAGTTTCATAACTTTCTGAAACTACAACTTTCTTATGGAAGTTTTTCCATCCGAGGTCGTTTACAAAATGCTTTCATTAAGGTAGTTCCTCCATCCGAGGTCATTTGAAAAAAACTCAAATTTAAAATTTGAGAAATTCAATATGCTTTTCGTTGGTAAAATTAGCTCAAATGAAAATAAGTTCAACTATAATGTTATAATAACTTGTGAATATCTATAACTTTATTATGTCTATTTTTTCATTCGACAAAGTGGTAGTAACATTATGCATAAATCTTATAATCACTTCTCTAGTATCATGAATCTACACGGGAGAGGTAGATTTTGCAAATATCATTTCTAACAATTTGTTTGAATGAATATATGACCATTATAAAAGTTGTACATCTTTAGAAATTTACAGCATTGTAGTTTAAAACCTTTTAATTTCGATTCATTTGGGCTTGAAAATGTGCTTTGAAAATACACTTGGCAAATTATGTCTTTGGCATGCATCCTTGTTAGGAACACGACAAAGATGGCCACAAGACAAACAAGGTATTCCTGTGTGCCCTTGTTAGGCACATGGCAAACACTAACGACCAACGCTCGGCCACACGACTGTTAGGTGATCGCGAATATTTGCCGTGTGTTGGTCATTAAGCACATGGCAAACATAATTTTTTTTATTCATGTGTTTGACCTCAGGCACACGATAAAGATTCTTTCCGGTGTGCATTATTTTGGCGCATGGAAAATAACCTCTTTGCCGTATGCTTCTTATTTACCATGTGCCTCTGCTCACCCACACGACAAATGGTTTGTTTGTTGCGTGTCTGAAATAATATCTATATCTATACCTAGTTCTAGTGAGGACTTTTACAATTCTTGAAAGGTACCCGGCGATACCACACGATACTATTTGGCTGATTAATGGTAGCCGTTGGTTTCAGCTGAGTATTTATTTTTAAGAAAATATTTAATTAGTACCTCCCGGTATATTTCTTTGGGTACTTCCTAGCTAGTACTGCCTGATGTAATTGACCTTAGCACCCGTAGATCTTTAGAAATCAACAATTCTTGTTTTTACCAAGATTCTAAAACTTCTCATTCGTAAAGCACATAAGAAATCCTTCACACGTTCTGCCTTTTGATTTTTTTTGGTATGTCAGTCCGTAAACTGCCCCGAGTCGGGATGCTATCCTTTTAAAGTAACCCTGGGTGGTGCATTCAGTACCGGTTGGTAACACCAACCGGTACTGAATGCCACCATTCTGTACCGGCAAAAGGGGCCTCGGAAACCCCCTGAACCATTTAGTACCCGCTCGTAACACCAACCGGTACTGAATGCCACCATTTAGTACCGGGCCGCAATGACGGAGCCTAGTGATGGCCATAGAGGGCTCCGGCCCCCTTCTCTGTGACAAATGTTTGAAACACCCAACGGATGCAAGCATGTTCAAATCAATCACATCTTCCTATTTCAGTCTTGATTCCGATTGCGCATTCTTATTTTTTTTCTTCCTCATATGTATATATTACGTGCCGGATAATCAATCTAACAAGTCCAACCCTATTGTAAATTATCATGCTTGTAGTCTATCAAGTACAAATATAATATTTTGCAGATCTCCTTCTCTGTTCTTATTAAGAAAATAAAATGATACATGTTCATGTGACTATGCCATTACCGTCTACCAATCTACCGTTGTAACACCCAAAAGACCATCACAATAAAATCAATGTAAGCAACAAGTCATCATAGTTTCTTTTAAGGAATTAATAAATTAATAAATAAATTTAGTCTTTAAACAATTTGAGTATCATTTAAATTTATAGAACAACAAGTGTTTGAGCATTCATATTTTTGTTGCATGGTCTTTGAGTGAAGTTTTGATTTACAAAATTCTAGAAAAGTTTAAAACTTAAACCTTTCCCTCTCTTTCTCTTTTTCTCAGCCCAACCGATCTTCCTCTCCTTTTCCCTTTGGCCCAGTTCTTCTCCCATCCTTCTTCTCTTGTTTTCGCTCGGCCCGATTCCCTCTCCGACGGCCCAGCCAGCGGCCCAACCGCCTCTTCCTCTCTCCCTCCCGTAGTCTCTTTCTCTTCTCTCCCTGACAGGCGGGGCCCACCTGTCAGGCCCATCTTCAACCTTCAGTCGTGCCACACCTTCACCGCGCCGTGCCTGCTCGCCTGCCGCCGCGTCCGCGCCTCCACTCGTGTCTTCTCGCCTTCCCACACATGCACCGCCTCCCACCGAACTCCAATCGAGCCCCACTCACCTCCACTCCCGCTCACATCGGCCGCCATCTTCAATCCCCCACTCACTTGCCATTGATGGCAAGTGGAGCTCCAACCAACGCCATCCGCTCCTCTCCCCTTCCACTGTCACCGCCACTATCCTTACCGCACCCTATAAAGCCTCCTTGCCCCCTCGCTCGGTCCCCCATCTCCACATCGAGCTCTTGCTCGAAAACACCGCCAAATCCGCTGCCGCCGACATCCATCTCCTTCCCCGCCGCTCGTTCACCTCGGCGACCTCATCGTGGAGCTAGGTAAGGTGGTAAGTGACCTTCGGAACCCTTCTTCCCCCTCTCTTTCACTCGCACGCATGCGCACGGCTTCGCCGGACTTAGTCCGCCGCCGCCGCCGCACGTCGCCAAGCCGCCATACCGCCCGAGCTCCACCAAGAAGCCCCCTATCGACTTCGTGTTGCCTCTAGCATTCTCCAGAGCCAAGAATCGCTCAAAACCGACAACCCTAGCCCCGTTTTTCGCCAACTACGGCGAGCCCTCGCCGCGGCGCCTCCTCTGCCAGTCGTCGCCGGCGACTCAACCTCTCCCACCTAATCGCAGCCACCGGATCAAGATCCGACGGCCCACGATCATCTCAATCCTAGTCAATAGAGCCTATACCGGTCAGCCCTAGCACCTTTTGCAGAAAAGCCCCTGTACTTCTGTGAAATCAACCCGCCGTCCACTCCTATGTAAAGATAATCACAGATCAGTCCTGTTTTTAACGTTTAGCCCCCTGAACTCCACCAAAATACAACCCGCAGCCGTAGTCCTGAGCGCCCTTTTTCAAATATAAACCCCTCTGTTTATATGTATAATTACGTATATAGCCTCTGTTTCTTCTATTTTAACCCCTGTAAGGATATGAAATTAGCAGAGAGGTCCCTCAACCTTGTTTTAAACATATTTAAACCATTTCAAACTCGATTTGAGTGATTTTTACGCTCACACAACCGTCTTTGCATGCATGTTATATTTAGGTGATTCTTTACGTATTTTAAATTGAATGGTGTATTGTTTTATTTAATTTATTGTATGCTCTTTGTTTGAATTGTAGAGAACAAGCAATTCGAGGAAGAGCCCGTGCAGTTTGAAGAGTCGGACTTTTTAGCTGAGCAAGGCAAGTGGAAATTCTCCCCCCTTCATATTCTTTTGAACCTATCTACATAGCATGTTAATTAAGTTTTACTTTATTTTGTTTATTGCATTAATATTGACGGGACCCAATTAAGGACATCTAGTCTTTTTACCCATACCTTGTTACATCGGGGTTTACCTCTTTGTTGGGTAGTGTCTTTTTACCCATACCTTGTTACACCGGGGTTTACCTCTTTGTTGGGTAGTGATGCTAGATGCTTAACTTGTTGGAACATGCTTTATATGTTGAACTTTGGTAATGCAAGAACACTTTTGTTAATTGGAACATGGAGCGGCAACCCGGGATATTCAGTACAACCACAATATAACAATGGCTCTGGTCTTGGCTGATTAATTAGAAACCTTAGTCAGGGTGATCTTACCGAAAGGGCAAGAGGGGTGGCGGTTGACGATGTATAGCCCGGTTCTCTTGGGAAGTGGGTTTGGTTAAGACACTATGTCCATTAGGGAGGGTTATGCTTGCTACCGATCCGGAAACCTTAGCGGGTCATTTCTGGCTTGGGAATCTTTGTAACGGCCTCGTAGCGTCCCTATGCAGCCACACCTCAGAAGTGTGGTACGTGCTTGGCCCACACAACATGGTTGGGTTTAAGAGTTCTTCGGAGCTTTTACGCGAATTGTGGTGAAATTGTACAACCTCTACAGAGTGTAAAACTGTTATAATAGCCGGGTTCGCGGTTATGAATGGCCTGGATCCTCACATGATAATTGAATTTAAAGTTGAGAATAAATTGTGGTTCCATGGCTATTTCATTAGATCTTTATGCTTAATTGGGTTGGTATAAACTTACACCTTAGTAACTAGAAGTTGCTTAGTAAAATTTGCCCAACTAAAATGCTAACCGCTGCAGAACCTTTAGCCTCCCTTGGAAGCTTGCATTATCTCCCGCTTGCTGAGTACCAACCATAAGAGTACTCATCCTTGCTAAAATTTGGATCAGACGAAGGAGAAGGTGATGACTACCTCAGTGAGTTCGATGACTTCTAGGCGAGCGTTTCCCCCAGTCGGTTGCCTGTGGTGTAAGCTTGATGGAAGACTTTACGTTTTTAGTTGTCGTGTTGAACACTTAAAGGCATGAAGGCCTTCATCGTGAGTGTAATAAATCGACAGTCTGTCTTTTGTATTACTCTTATGTCGCTATATGTATGGAACATGATCCTGGCATACATATAGTTATGCATCCGGTTTTCTTTATAAAATCGGGTGTGACAACCATCTACCAAGAATCGCTACAACCGCATGGCCTTCTGGTGTCCGCATCTTGTTTAGTGTGGTTTCTTTTCTTATGGACTATCGAGACACATTAACCTTGCTAGACCGATGTCGAACTCAACTGAGCATCTCCAATCCCTTTCCCTAATCCAACTACTGCATTTGGAGAGTTGATGTGAAAAAAAATAATGCTCCAACAGTCTCCTTTCATATCTCTTTTTTCTCAAAAATGATTGGACAACTCAATAATCCACCAAAACTCTCATCAAATAAAAGGGAGAGTTTATTGTCCACCTAATATGTTAGTTGCTAATGGGATGGGATTATTCAGAGCCCGCAAAAGCAACCTTCGCAATAATATATAAAGTGGTATTGGGGCATCCAAATAACATTTTATTAGAAAATACTTATTGTAAACTGTTATAGATGTTTTTAATGGAGGCAATAGAAAGAACAAAATGCCCCCCCCTTGGTTTGAGGTCATGCTCCGCCACTGCCGGGCCGTGTTACGAGCCGGTACTAAATGGTCCTTGGGGGTACTGTGCTTACCAACCAGTACTAAATGGTCCTTAGTACCGGTTGGTAAGCAACCGATAGTGATTGGAAGGGGACCAATGCTCGTTTTTCCTCTCGTGCTGGGATAAGAGTCTTAAGAGAACGTACAACAGGTCATCACTCATCAGCGCACTATACGGCACAGCACGGCAGCAGCAGCAGTGCTGGGTTAGCACATGACGATGCATGGTGAAGCTGTCGGTGGCAGTCCATATAGCTAGCGTGCTCAAACATAGAGCTACGTAACGGTGCTGGGCAGCAGCTCAAGATCATTGCATGTGCCGTCGTCAAAGCTGGGATGTGAGTGCCATGTCTGGACCCTCCGACGCCGAGAGCGACCTTTCACCAGAGTTGAATTAAGGAGGACGACGCACTACTACAAAAATAATTAACCGTGACCTTTAAAAAAGGATCTCTGTGACTGGACGGGCAACCATCATTAATAATCATTAATGAAGGTGGACATTTTAGGAAAATCATCACCTTTAATAACCATTAACCGTGATGGTTACTTTAGCATGCTCGTCACTATTAATATATTAACCGTGACGGTTATTAACCGTCACGGTAAATGCCTTGATTAATCGTGACCTTGGTTCCGTGGCAGACGCAATGCCCGCCATGGAAAATCACTTTTGCCCATCATGGGAAATTCTTTTAGTAGTGATGGTAGGTTCTGAGCAAAAGAGTAAATGATGACTATTCGTATTTCACAAATATTGATGTAAACATATATATCCAAGAATTATATCTAAGTAATTTTGATGATAGACCTAATATACTTAATTTTTACTTTGTCTAATTTTTTATAAAATATTACTCTAGGTCAGGTTTTAATAAAGCCAACAGCGTGTGGGAGTCATTAAATATTAAGAACCGAGGAAATACTCATATTTTGTCCTTGGTGGCTTTTGTGGTTTGCTATGCATGTTTTACCGTAACACGTGTAGCTTATCAACTATGCTTGCTAGCTTGTGCAAGGTTGTAGAGATTACTAGTGCAGTGTGCTAATTCTTCACCATAAATGTAGGAATCTAGGGCATGCTTAGTGACGATTGATGACTAAGATAGCCAAATGTATATAACAGGTCTGAACATAGTTTTTATAGAGTTGTGGAGGTAGAAACAACAATCTATATATAAGAGCATCAAACTATAATTTATGAGTTCATAGGGCTTGGTATTTAAATTTTATGTTGCTTAATTGGTCAATATTTCTGCGCATCAATTGTCAGTTGTTGGTTGTGTTTGTTGGGTGTGTGGGGTTTGGGGGGAGGGGGGGGCATGTGCACCGCTACAACATATTCCTTAGTTTGAAACAAAAATCTATTTTATTGTGGCAATAGAATTGACTGTTGCAGCAAATCAATTTTTTCTTCAAAAAAAAGTAGCAGCTGCAAAAATTAGTTTTTATCTTATAGTGCATCCCTAATTTAGAGCATGTATCACAAATCATATGATGTTTTGGGTGCATATCTAACTCAACCATTTCAACTTTTCATAAACAAATTTGTTATTGGAGTTTGCATATATAACACATGATGCTTCATTATTAGCTAACGTTTATGTGGGTTGTTCTTATCTCATGTAGTTGCATTTTTTAGGTTCCAATAAATAGGTTGGTGACTACTTGTAGTAGTACCCCTAGTATTTGGAGTACAGTTAGCAAGCCCCATGCTAATGGGTTGTTGGCGTTATAGCCGCCAGGTGTATTTTCTGTGTGACCGTGTTTCTCATGGCCATGGCTTGGCTTATAGTGTCTGCTCATGTTAGATCAACATCGTACATGGTGGTGGCTGCGAATTGGGATCCATCCACTAGGCACATGATGGTTATTAGCTCGAGAGCGACGCTGTTGTTGCACGCGCATGTGACAGGGCCGTAGCCAGGCATCTTGCCGCAACGGGCATGGGTGGTGCTGCCGGGAAGCTTCGTCCCTGCCTCCTTGGTAAAGTTCCTAGCTCATAGCTATAGCTCAAAGTAATTGGTCGAGAGTATATGTGCTGAATAGACCTCTTCCTGCTTAACTTGCGTGGACCATGGAGCTCTCTCACTGCCCTGCATAGGCATCGGATCGAACGTCGCTACGGTTAAAGGCTTAAAGCTGCCACGGCGAATGGAGCAGTTGTCCTTTTCTGCCGCGTACATGCAGAATTGCAGATGCAGCGAGATTTCGTTCGCGTGCGCCATGCCATGAACCCAGAGTAGTGCTTTGCTTCAGTGCTGTGTCCAAGCATCGAGTATTGATACTGGCCGCGGGCCGACGCTCTGTGCCTTCGGTAGCAGCTAGCAGCAGGATATGCTGATAGGCGTTGTTTGTAAATAACTAAATACGTGTCGATCCACTAGAGAGCAGAGGTACGGTCGTGCATGCATGAATCATGAATGTTAAATTCATGACCAATGAGACCAGGAGTAAAGATGGTAATGGAAGAGATCCATATACCCAAATAGAAAGATCAAATTAAAAATAAAAAATGATTTCAAATCCAATCCAATCCTATTATAATACGCTATATGTCGAACCCAATTCATTTGATATCCAAAACCATCAAAGAAATTCTTCAATAATGAGAAATTTAGCCGATGCAGGAATGGTAGTGGCATGAGGTAGCCGTGTCATCAGTGGCTTGGCTCCTGCTGGTAATCTCCAAAGTCCAAACCATGCATGCATGCTCGCGCCACGCCGCCTGGCACTCCTCGTCGTTCTCCAGCACCAGCAGTTAGTACATGCAGTCTTTTCTTTTTTCAGTCCCGGCCCCCACATCTCAATTCTCACCTCTGCACTGCAGAGCATGACTGGAGCAGTGGGCAACAGACTCCCCGGAATTCTATGCATAGCCATATACTAGGTTTATGCTGGTGCATAGCAATTGGTTAAATAAAAAAATTATATATGGAGCTTCCAGCGTACGTGTTGAATATTATTCAACACGCCGGCAGAGCGCCGCCCCATTCCAACCAGCTGGCGAAACCAGTTATCCTCAAAAGAAACCGTAAACAAGCTATCATATTACTCCTTGACCGCACTGCATCTCATTTTTCCAAACAATTAGAGGCGGAAACCTGCTTGTTGACGACCGGAAGAAACGGAGAAATGAAAGAAGAAAGCGAAAGCCAGAGACTTTGAAAAGTGACGAGAGGGCGATCAATGAGCTAGCTGCACTATATACGCTGCGTGTACGTACCTCTCGAGAGCGCGCGAGCCGATCGAATTGCATGGACTTAGGCAAGGCCGGGTAAAAGGCAATGACCACTCCATCTTGCCGAAACGGGAAACAAGCTAGTGGAGGCGAGGGAGCTTCCGCGAAGCTTCCCCCTTGCCGGCCCCTTGGTAAAATTAATTAGATCAATACTAATATAACTGTTAGTTCCCTCTGGATAATGGAGTGGGCCGTCGGCTTAGTAATTTGCAGGCAATGATTTGTTAATCTATGTCTACGGAAGAACCCTAATGCTAACATGTTTTTTCTGCTTCTTTGAATGGAACGGAGGTGGACACTAGTTGCTTTAATTTCTTGTTGACCGGCGCCTGCGGTGAGACCATGGCGAGGAAGAGGATCTCATCCGGAGATCATGCAGAAGCTAGCTAGCTACTACTCTTACTAGAGTTCATCATCATGTCTGAGCCGAACCCCATCATTACTTGGCGTACGTATACGTGTCCCTAGTCCCTACGCGTACACGTACGTATCCCAGCCCCTGCAGGGTCTCTTCTTCATCGTGGTACCGCAGCAATGTGCAAAAGCATATATAAATATAGGATTGCAGCATATACACATGGGTAAAACAAGCATTATTAGATTATGAGCCTTTTTACGATACACAATACTAAACAGTAGTATATGGTATAAATTAAATCTGGCCATTGATTGATTTGAGGTAAATTAGAACATTTCGCTCTCCTTAATCTGGGTTACGTTTCAGTGCTCCTTCTTTATCGGGCCTTCTTGATCCAGGCATGCATCCTCTGGATTTAGCAGTTCGCACGGTAGGTCTAGGTCATCCGAACGGTTGTGCTAGCAATCGGTGGCGGTACGCATGGACTGATGGCTCGGTCCTTCATGTGTGATTCGTGAGTTCACACAAGATTAGGAACATGAGATGAGATTAAAGAAATTAAATTGATTGCTCTGACGAGCGCCGCCTGCCTTTCCAGGTACTCACCGAGGCTTGCGGCCGCCGCCAGCGTCGTGCCCGTCAGAGATGGCCTCAACTGTCATCATCAGGCGCACGTCCACGCCGGACATCCACACGATTCAATGGCATTCAAATTTATTTCCTATATTACCCTTATACCACTCATACTACTCTCATATACTACTTATACCACTAGGACAATTTTGAATAGTATACAATTAATCTCAACCGTCTGATGTTTACATACTAGTCATTTTCTATCACTAGTATAGGGTAGTATTGTGTACCTAAAAGAGCTCTAGATTAGTCACTCTCTCTAATCCCAAAGTCTCGAGTCCATGATGGATTGCAGGTTGTTGCAATGGCCTCTCTCTTTTGTAGCCTTTTCCTCCTTTTATTTTGAAGCCCCAATGCAATGTCCTTTACCCGTTTTTCTCCCCCGTAATTTTATTTTGTGCAGGATCCTTTACACCACGAAGCTTTTGGTAGTCTCTTGCAGTAGCGATTATTGTAAAAAATAGTTATTGGTGAGGAAGAAAATAATTATTATTTTGATAATAAGATATAACTAATCTAACAAACATGGTGCGCTTTTACTTTCAGAGATCGATCCGAGGGGCGCAAGCTTTTTACTTCTCATGTCACTCGCCGTCCAGCGATCGAGCGCCGGAGGAGTGTCCGCAGGCATGAGAAAAGCGAGAGAGAGAGAAGCATCCTCCAGCAGGGAGGGAAAAGCGCTCGCCGGCCACCGCCCACTGTACGTGCTTGCATGGCATCCTTTCGCACGCGCCGATGGAGGCGCTGCTGCAGGGGACGAAGCCATATTGCCAGCACTGCACGCATCTGCACCACCGCCACGCAAGCTAGCAGCAGCAGTGTTGTGTTGTACGTGCACTGGTTACTAGGTACCTCCATTCCTCTCTACGGTTGGAGCTCCTGTTGCGACTGTAACCGAGAGTACAGAGATATATATGTATGCTCTGCACTATACTCCACGCAAAGCGGAAAAGCCCAAAGGGGGCTCCGTCCGCCGTAGTAGCAGATTAGTCCAGTGATCCATCTGGCCCGTGCGCCTTGTTGGTCAGGTGAAAAGCCTGAGAGCAGCTATATATAAGTAATACATCGGTTCATCAATTGATACGCTAGTCCTAAGATAACTTTGTCTTCGACGTGAACTGTAAGTAATATATTTAATTTTAACAACACTTTAATGCTTGGAAAAGGAGAATACGTTGGTAGTTTTTTTTTCTTCTCCTGTCTAGCATATGCTATTTTGTGGCTTTATGTGGGTTTCTTAGGTGAACCTGCTTTTTTTACTCGTCTGCTTGAAGTAATAAAGCATCGATCCATAACCATAACCAGGCTTTTTAGAAAAGGAGGTGATCATTTTCTACTGATCATGACAGTAATATCATTACATATATGCCTGTCACCATCGTGCTTTGAGTTCTTGATGTGACACCGGTACACGACCAAATCCAACGGACCATCAAAAGTTTGGACGCGGATTCAGTGCCGTGGCTTCTCAAAGGCCCGCGGTACCTTCTGGTCCTATATCCACCGTTAATTGACCATCCAAAGGCTAGAATAAAAAAAACACCCCAAACCTTATCCCTGCCCCCTGCCGATGAGCGCGAGGCGGAGGCGCGCTTTCTTCCCGCGCGCTGCGCTGCTCTCCCGCGCAGCCGCGTGCGGCGCCGCTGCCCGCTGCAGCATCCCCGCGCCGCGCCGCGCCGCAGCTGCCGCCCTCTGCTTCGTCCCTGCGTGCTACGCCGCCGCCCAGTCCCCCGTGCTGCGCCGCCGCCCCGTCCTTGCGTGCTGCGCCGCCGCCGTTGCGCCTCCCGCTCCTCCAAGGAGAGGGCTTTCCGCAGCGCCTCATTGGTCGACGTGGAGGATAAGACGTTCGCTGGGTTGCCGTGGAGGAGAGGACGTTCGCTGGGTTGCCGTGGAGGAGAGGGACGCGACTGCGGACAGGAAGACGCCATTGCCATTGCCAGGTATACTAGCAAGATTCCCTTCTCGTGACCTATGTATGTGCGTAAGACAACTAATTTGCAATAGAAGGTTAATTTGCTCAATTTTATGGTAGGAAAATCATATGCTATAGTATATTGTGGGTCATATTTGTGCAATTGTTAGTTCTGTGAAAGGCAATGTCAGAATTTGAGAAGGGGACACCTAGAGTTGGTTTAAGATTCAGAAATCCAGATGAGCCTTGGAAGTTTTGGGTTGCATATGGGGGCTGCACAGGCTTTGATGTGAGGAAAAGATATGCAAATGTAAGCAGCTTTGATGGCAAGGTGACTTCATGCAGATTTGTTTGTTCCAATGAGGGTTATCAAAGAAAAGTGCAAGCGAATAGTGTGACCAAGTGTTTTAGACCTGAAACAAGAACTGATTGTAAAGCTCGGATGTCTCTTACGTTGGACCGAGGTTCAGATGATTATGAAGTCAGTGATGTTGTGCTTGAACACAATCACTTACTTCACTTACCCAAGACCCGTCATTTGATGGCCACACAAAGGAAAATTTCAGAAATACAAGCTTTTGAAATTGAGGCTGCCGATGATTCTGGAATTAGGCCTAAAGATGCACATGAGTTGGCTGCTCGTCAAGTTGGTGGACTATTCAACCTTAGCTACACTTGTCGGGACCGTAAAAATTATTTGCGTTCCAAAAGACAAAGGGAGTTGGCTTTTGGACAAGCTGGAAGTATGTTGAAGTATTTTCATGATAAAAATATTGAAAACCCATCATTTCAGTATGCTTTGCAACTGGATGTTGAGGAACATATAACCAACATTTTCTGGGTTGATGCTAAAATGATCCTTGATTATGCACATTTTGGTGATGTAGTAACATTTGACACTACTTTTGGCACAAACAAAGAATATAGGCCTTTTGGTGTATTTCTTGGGCTCAATCAGTTTAGAGAGACCACTATATTTGGTGCTGCAATATTATTTGATGAAACAGAGGACTCATTTCTATGGCTCTTTGAGACTTTTCTAGCTGCACATAATGGGAAGCAACCTAGAACTATTTACACAGACCAAGATGCTGCAATGGGAAAAGCTATACCTAAGGTTTTCACAGAATCATATCATGGGTTGTGTACCTTTCATATAATGCAGAATGCTGTCAAACATTTATCTCCAATCAAGGGTGAAGAGAAAGAAGAAGGTACACAACAACCTGAAAAGGAAGATGAAGAATCTCATATTCTCTCAGATTTTAGTGCTTGCATGTATGGCTATGAGGACAAGGCACTATTTCAGGAAGCATTCGACATTATGAGAACTAAAGTGCATAAGCAAACTTGGTTAGATAGTATCTATAAGCTTAAAGAAAAATGGGCTGAATGTTATATGAGAGATGTTTTCAGTTTGGGAGTGAGAAGTACACAACTAAGTGAGAGCTTCAACAATGCATTGAAGAACTATTTAAAATCAGGTTTTGATATTGTTCGATTTCTGAAGCATTTTGAGAGAGCAGTGCAAGAAAAAAGAGAAAAGGAACTGCAATCAGAATTTGAGGCAAGGAAGAACATCCCAAGAAGAAAAATGCATACACCTATGTTGGTGAAAGCAAGCGAAGTTTACACTCTGGTTATTTTTGAAGCTTGTCCAAGGTGAATATGAAAGGTCCATGGCTGCATGTTGTAGAATACTAGATGAGAATAAATATGCTATTGCTATTGGGAGTTTCCATGGTGCTGCACGTTTTGAGCAGGAGCGCATAGTGATAGGTGATCCTTTGAACCAAACAACAACCTGTAGTTGTCAAATGTTCAATAGGACAGGTATATTATGTGCACATGGTTTGAAAGTTCTTGATTTGATGAATATAAAGACTTTGCCAACACACTATATCTTGAAGAGATAGACTAGGGAAGCTTGCAATGGTCGTATACAAGATAAGGAAGGAAGGAATGTGATAGCAAATCCAAAGTTAGAGGCTCAACTTCGGACCCGAAATCTGTTTCATAAATTTCTCAACTTGACATATAAAGCAGCCGATTAGCCGATTATCAAGAAAAAGGAGGTGAAGTCAAAAAATTCAAGAAGGAAGAAAACTTGGCTTGACAAATTACCTAAGGGTAACCGTAGTATGCCAACTAAAGCTGCTGATCCAAAAAAGAAAGAAGCAAAGGTATATTCTTAACTTGAGATCTACAACTTTTACATGTTGTTGCCATTCATAGCTAATTAGTGATGCTTTCATTGGTAGAAACGAAAGAAGGACGATGGTGTACAACCCCCAAAGGAAGTGAAGAATGACGGCAACAGCAAAGGAGCAATTATACAAGTTGAAGAGTACAATGACATTGACAATTTTACCCAACTTGTGATGGCTCCAATTTATGATGATGATATCCTTCATGTTGAGGATCTGTTCTAGTATGTGTTAGGTGGTATTTGGAGTATTTTGTGGACTAACTATAGCATTTTGTGGCCAAATTATATAAGTGAATGGCCAGCCATAGTATTTTGTGGGCTAACTATAGTATTTTGTGGCCAAATTGTATGAGTAAATGGCCAAGTAGTACAGTACCAATTTGAGTGACTCAAAAGTGCCATACATCGGTGCTAAACTATGAATGTCACTTACAGGGAATTAAAATGAACCTTTGATTTATATTGTGTGTTGTTCATGGCCAAACTGCTTTCTGTATGGTGCTGGTTCACAACCAAATTATTTTCTATATGGTGCTTAGTTTTGTAGTTGCATGCTAAATAAATATGACAACACAAGGCAAGTTTAGGCACACTTCAGAGCTCAACCCTGTCCGTGTCCATGTCCTCTTTGCCTTTGGCAAGCAGGACGGAGAGAGCTGGATTGGTGAAGCAAAGGTACGTTGTGCCTTTACGAAGCTAAGCCACTGGATCCTGGTCCCAAAAGTTTGGTCGTACAAAGCAGGCCGGCCACAGTACTGCGAACCGAATCCACATGTCGCGATCAGTAAATATTCCACCTAAACATTTTCTTAACGCTGTCATGATCGTGTCGAATGTTCCGAGGCTAATAAGCAGCGTACGTACATGATGTCAAGTATCTTTTATATATTCTCTGAACACTGGAGACTATTGTTCAGAACAATGAAATGCACATGGTCTGTATTTGAATATTTACTTATCACTTTTGAAGACTATGTGCAGAAAAATGCATTTTTTTATGTACTATCTAATATACGTAGACAACTTCTGAGAGAACTCTTTTACAATGATTGGCAAGTACCAGCTGGTACTTGCAGGTACTTTAAGTACTTTTCCTGGTACTTACCGGTACTTTTAACTAAAATTTTGAAAAAATAAATAAATAATAATAAGGGTATATTAGTACTTTAATATACCCTGATCACCTGATTAGAATATACCCTCCCATAACATATCATAATATTTTTTTCCCGCTGTCTCATTCCCCATATATGCAGAAAAAGACGTATATACCCTCTATTTTTAATTTGAAAATAAAATAAAATAATTAGGTAGGCCTATTTATCCGGTACTTGGTTCCACAATTTTGATACTTTTTGGTACTTCTGGATGAGTACTTTTAGGTACTAGACATTTTTTCCATCATTGGATTCTATATCCTGGTAGTACCATGGTACTTGTCGATCATTGTAAAAGAGCTCCTTATGAGATATGCTTGGCAAAGCGAGAACTACGGACTCCGGTACGTAGTCCAGTTCTTCAGTAACATGCAGAGATTCAGAACAATGAGCTAGTATTTTTGTATAAAACAAAACCTACTATAAATACTATTTCTAGGCTTGTTTAATTCTCTAAATTCAGAGGTGGTAAAAGCTTCTTTTTAGGTATAGTATTAATATATTTCTGATAACTCTTTGCCTACCTGCACTAACCTGTGTGACGCTTACCAACCAGTAGTCCACTACCTAGTCGCTGCTGCATACGCGCGCGAACAATGCAATTTCGAAGAACCTGAACCTGCAGATGGCATAGGAGTGCATTGGACAAATAATGTGAGCTGGACTAGCAATGTGGTAGATACCAAGCACATCGCACCCTTAAAAGCTGGCACTTCAGCATCCAAATTCCAAAGTGTGGTACAATGGCAAATAAAAAGGGTCATTGTGTGGGCATTTCAGCCTGCTTGTCTGGCCACATCTAAACAATCATAGCCGGGCAGATACACAGATTAATTGCAACAATATTTTAATTCTTATTACATCCAGTAAATATCATCTACTGCATTTGACATTTTCCACGTGTGTTTTTAAAGGGTAACAAGGGCAGGTAAGTATTTTCGTTGTCAGTGACTGTTGACCGGCGCTCAATTTTTCTAAGCATGTGGAGGCCGGACTCGATCCTCATCAACACACTGCTTTTATTGACATGACACATAACAACTGTTAGCTATGACTATGAACAATACATGTCTTGGTGATTGAAACAGCGCCTCAACAAGGTTATTAGGCAACGTTACTGCAAGATTGCCTTTGCCTGCGCCCTCTCATTTGTCCCCTTCACAGTCCACATCATATCCACCGCCACGCACTACGACAGACATACAGCGTAGCTTTCCAATCCTTTCACATGCACGGTAGCAGATCGCCATTTCGACAGGCCTTGCCTTTGTGCGATTAGTATTCATAATTATGTGGTTCAATAATTAATGGACCACAAAAATATACCTTTCTTTCTTTTCCTGATTTAAAACTTGCAATCCAGAGAATTATTGACATAAACATATAACAAATCACTAACTCTCGGTATATCTTCGTGCACTAGTACTGCAGATCGACTACACAGTGATAGGGTTGGAAGCCGGTTTCTCTATCTGATGTGTGGTGCATGTGCTGACTTACTGATTTGTACGGCGTGTAGGTTGGGATATGTGAAAGTGGAGATGGTGGGAAGCAATGATGAATCGATGATGGTGCACGATATATATGATGTTCGAGGGTGACGTTTCACATATTTGGCAGGCTGCAAGGGCAAAGACCCAGAGCTAGTGTTTTGCCGAAACGGTTAGTGCAGTTGCTTCCACGAAGTTTCGTCCTTTCCTTCTTTGGACTTTAGAAACAATTATGAATACTAATCGCAACTACCGGTTGCAGTATTTACACAGTACTATATATACATCAACGACTATAGCATTTGAAGAGAGATAGTTATACCTTGTTGACAACTGATTGAGGTCTAATTAATAATATCTATATATACGTACTGTTAGACTATATACCCATGACCTGTGGATTATCATATGCGTACTGAGACAGTATTTTCACTAATGATTACTGAGCCTTGGAAGTCTGGAGCCTCGGCATTACCAGGTTAATTACTTCATCTCGCCACAGGTAAAAATAAAAAAAAACGTTCCATGCATGCAATGAGAGTACTGGGATCGGAGAACGGACAGCACGCAGGTAATCACTCTTCACTCATCAGCGCACTACGTACGGCACTAGTTCCTCTCTCCATGGCGCAGCACGGCAGCAGCAGCAGTGCTGGGTTAGCACACGTCGATGCATGGTGACGCTGCCGGTGGCAGTCCATATAGCTAGCGTGCCCAAACATAGAGCTACGTAACGTAACGGTGCAGGGAAGCAGCTCAAGATCATGTGCCGTCGTCAAAGAGCTGCGATGCAAATGCAATGTGTGACCGTCCGACGACGCCGAGAGCGACCTTTCACCAGAGTTGAAGGAGAGGACGACGGCAGGTTCTGGCGAGAGTAAATGATGATTATTCGTCTCTTTACACATATTGATGTAAATAGTTATATCGAAGAATTAGATCTAAAGTAGTTTTGATGATAGGCGTAACATACTTTTTTTTATATAAAACATTACTAGGTCAAGGGTTTTTTAAGAAGCCAATAGTGTGTTGATGTTAATAAATATTAAGAACTACGGAAATACTCATATTTGGTCCTTGGGTGGCTTTCGTGGTTTGCTATGCATGTTTTACCGTAACACACTAACATGTGTAGCTTACTATGTTTTCTAGCTTGTGCAACATGATAGAGATTAGTAGTGCAGCAATTTAAAGATCACCCATAAAGCTAGAAATCTAGGCATGCTTTGCATTGTGAAAACATTTATATAAGAGAGTAGAAAACATCTATAACAGATCTGAATGTAGTGTTTCTAATCTGGTGGAGGTAGAAAATACAATCTATATATGAGAGCATCAAACTATATATAAGGGCTTATAACAATTAAATTTTATGTTGCTTAATTGGTCAACATTTCTATGCACCAATTGTCGGTTGTTAGTTGTTTTCTTGGGTGTGTGAGGTTTGCGGGAGGGGGCATGTGCACCGCCACAATGTATTGCTTATTTTGAAACAAAAATATATTTTATTGTGGCAATAGAGTTGACTATTTCAGCGAATCAAATATTTTTCAAAAAAATAGCAGCTGCAAAAGGTAGTTTATTTTGTAGCGCATCCATAATTTAGCGATGTATTACCAATCATGACGTTTTGGGTGCATATCTAACTCAACCAATTCAAGTTATTATAAACAAATTTGTGGTTGGAGCTTGTATATATAACACATGTACTTCATTAGCTAAGATTGATGTGGGTAGTTTCTTATCTCATCTAGTTGCATTTTTTTAGAAAAACAATGACTTGACAAGGTTTGAAAGAAAATTAAAACAGCACCAAAGCGAGATCATCGAGACTATATGGAACGAAGAATATAATCTCTGCCACCATGGTGGGTGAGAATTGGGATTGATCCACTATATACGCAGATGATCGAAGATGGGGTCATTGTAGGTTGAGAGCGACGCCGTTGTTGTGCGCGCATTTGCCGATGTGAAAGGGCGTAGCCATTGGCATATCTTGCCGTAACGGGCATGCGTGGTGCTGCCGGGAAGCTTCGCCCCTGCCTCCTTGGTAAAATTCCTTAGCACATAGCTACTGTGTAGCTGAAAGTAATTGGTCGAGAGTATAAGTGCTGGATAGACCTCTTCCTGCTTTATTTGCGTGGACGATGGAGGTCTCAGTCTCACTGCACTGCACAGGCATCGGATCGGTCGTCGCTACGGCTAAAGGCTTAAAGCTGCCACGGGGAATGAAGCGGTAGTCCTTTTCTGCCGTACATGCTGAATTGTCGATGCTGGAGTGTAGTGCTTTGCTTCAGTGTTGTGTCCAAGCATCGAGTATTGATGCTTGCCGCGGGCCGACGCACTGTGCCTTTTGTAGCAGTTAGCTGCTAGCAGCAGGATGCTGATAGGCGTTGTTATTTGTAAATATATACGTGCCGATCCACTGGATAGCAGAGGTACGGTCATGCATGCATGAATCATGAATGTTAAATTTGATCAATGAGAGCAGGGACATGCTCTAATAAAGATGGTAGTGGAAGTGATCCAAATCCAAATAGGGAGATCCAATTAAAATAAAAAATAATAATTTAAAATCTAATTAATAATCCTAGTACAATAATATACTCTGTGTTGAATCCAATCTAATCCAACTCGTTTTAGATCCAAACCCATCCACGAAATCCAATAGTAAGAAATTTAGCCGCTCCAGGCATGGTAGTGCATGGCATGAGAGCTAGCATTGTCATCAGTGGCTCCTGCATTAGAGGCAGGAGAACCCTGGTACTCTCCAAACCATGCATTCATGCATGCACGCGCCACGCCTCCTGTCACTCCTTGTCCAGCACCAGCAACCATTAATTAGTACGCGCAGGGTCTTCAGTTCAAGTCCCCATCTCAATTCTCACCTCTGCAGAGATGACTGGAGCAGCGGGCAACGGACTGCCCGGAATTGTATGTATATATGCTGATTTATGATCGTGCGTAGCAATGGTTTAAATAAAAAAATACTACAAACAAGATTACATTGTTATAAAATAAAGCAATGTTATAATTATAAAACATAAATTACAGACAAGCTACACAAAGAAGCATATTACTTCATCTTAAATCAGAAAAATATGAAACTAGTGGCAATTTGTTTTCTAATAATGTAGCCTAGATGTTGGTACACCATAACAAATTCTTTGCATCTTATCTATTTCTATTCCTAGTATTTTAGAAAAAAGACCACTAGAAACATAACAAATAATACTCAAATAACCATGAACCAATAGGTCATTTTATATTATTTTAAAGCATTTAGCCCTTGTTTCATTTTTATTTAAAATGAATTAATTGTGAATTTTAAGTTGAAGAAGTGCACAAAAAGACTTGAAACCTTTGATCAAAGACCTTTTTTAAAAGGAACCTGCTGCATGGCAGACCCTTGCTTTGCCTTGTTGCATTTTGATGGTAGTAGAAAACTAGTGTAGTTTGGCCTCGAGCCATATATACAGTGTAATTGATTTCTACCCGCATGCAAGTTGGAATTTGTGGAAGTAGAAAGAGAGGTTCTGCGATGCAATAATGAGCATGCGCCAAGTATGAGAGTGACAATACACACATTTGGTACGCTGCTAGGGTAAATAGCCCGTAGCTACTGCCTTGCGAAAATGCAAGTTGTAACCAACCCATGTACGTACTCACTAGCCATCGCTTTCTTTGAAGAGGTGTGGTATGTTCTTGACTACAACTACTCTCTTAGAGCAACTCCAACAGGTTAGGTAAAGCAATGTTGATCGGTAAAAATAGAAAAATATCCGTAAAAAAGCGTTCCAACAGAAACGCTATCTTCGACGGCTCGGTTTCTTGATCGGCATCCCGTCTTCGTCGTTAGGGATATTTGCCTATCCTCCGCGGGTCGCCATCGCCCCTCTCCGCGCGCAATTCTCCGGTTCCCGCACGGCCCTTCCCTCCGCGTGCCCGATTGGGTGCCAAACTGCCAATCGCTCCCTCCTCGTCTCACACGCATCCACCAAAGAGCCGTGCGGCGCCCCATCCACGATCCCCCGCCGTCGCTCGAGCTGCCTAGGCAGCGGCGCCTCCCCCGCCGTCCTTGCCAATCACCATGTACAGGCCGCCGCACCTCGTTCATCGGTGGGTCGTGTCACAGATGGAATCCTCCTGCTGCTACTGTTCCCTTTCCTCAGCGCACGCAAGAAAGGTTCGATCCGGAGGCCCATCGCTCAAATGGAATACTTGATCGTCGAGTGGTTCCCTCCGACCAGCAGAAGCAGCCATGGCCGGTTGGCATATGATTTGTTCGAGAAGGGGCAAGAGGATGTCGAGGAGGCATGCACTGAGGAAGCAGCAAAAGCAAGGGCACCGCCCAACGCCTGGGCGTTGATGACACGGCGGCAGCGTCCAGCCAGGTCGCGGCGGCGTACAACCAGGTTGCCGTGGCAGGGGCCTCCAGCCTTGGAGGCGTTGGACGGGACATGAGCAGAGAATAAAACAATTGACAATTAGTCGACGGAACAGGATATCAGAGGAAAAGGATGATTTGAATATAGATAATAATCCTGTGTTTAGAGAGTCTGTTGGTTTGCCCCATCATTTAGGAGGTTGTGTATTTGTTTAGAAGCTTTGTAAAACTCTAAATAGAGCTAGGATTATACCTAAGCTCTTGGAGTTGCTCTTACGCCCATACGCAAGGTCCGGCAGCAGCAGCGTCGACTGGTCGTCGCTCGTCCCATTCATGATCCACATCCGATCGATTCAAAGCCATCGAGCGAGAGCGCCATGTGACGCTTCACGGAATTGGGCGGGGGGAGGACGAGAGGCGCAGGCCAGTGGTTTTTGCTGGATCGGGTTGTGTATTACTGCTTTGCATGTGCTGTCAGGGAAAGCGCATCCGGCCGGCATCATGCCAAGCCGTCGTCGGGGCTACAGACGCTTTGGTGGCTGTCTCCGTCGCAGCATCTCCTCATCTTTGGTGGCTGATGGCAGCTCCGATCAGTCCCGTCAGCTAGTACTAGTATAGCCATATGCTTTCCACCCAGCACAGCAGCAACGCCGGCCGCTAGCTGCTCTCAGCGCGTGCTGGGCTTTTTGTTACATCTGAAAATAAGCTAGCGAACAGATCATCAACACACAAGACATCTGCTAAATAAGAGTTCGTTGCCTTTTGCTTTTGAAAAAAAAAAAGTTCTTCACTTCTTGTTGCATTGCATCACACAGACATGATCGCGCACAACTAATTAAAAGCCATTTCGTTTCACTACAGATCTAAACTATCTCTACACAAAGACATATGACAACACAAATTAACAAATTCCTTGTTGGGTTTGTGTATGCTAGTTTGTTTCATTCGTTCCTATCCTGGATGAACTTTGGGTGTTCTTGTCGCTGTTCTTCGATCTATGCATGCTACCTCGCTTAGTCCTTGTCTTCACCACAGACCAGTGCGCAGGGAGTGCAGGTGGTTGTTGTAACACCAAAGGGAGGTTTGTGGCGGAAGGTGCTACACGGTCCAGGGCGCTGTTGCTTTGCTTCGGATAAGGGTCATTATTATCTATCTCCACGATACGTTCGATAAGCGATTGTTCAAGAGGCAGCAGCATTCTTCCACTGTCCTGGAGAATTAGAGAAATGCATTGCAGTGGCAACCGGCAATGACAAAGGAAGGACTAGAAACATGTAAGAGAATATTACCTTCTTGCATGCTTTCACCAAGTTCTTCCACTTATCCTGACCATAACAATTGCCATGTCAGTGATTGAGGTTCTGTAGCAATAACTAGTGATAATGATGATGTATTTGCTACATAGTGCAATGCGTTAATAATAATTTTATATACCTTCAAATTAACTGGTGTTCGAATCGATGTCAAGAAATATTTTGTCTTCACATTTTTCCATTTGCCAACCCCAAACTCCGATACACCATTCACAAGTTCTCTCACTTCATCCTGTGTCCAATGGTCATTATTTTTCCGGGCAATATGCTTTGTCCCTCCACTTGTGGAAGGCTCTTGTAAACCCAAAATATGGGTGCAATGCACCACCTGTAGAAAACAGATTAACAGTACAATTTATATCCATGTCCCCCTATGGTTGTACATAAAACAATAGCTTGAAGCGTGGACTCTAGCTAAAACAAGAGATGATTCTACATATATGCGATACAAAAGTTAGAATCCTTGATCATCACCCAAATTTTTTTTATCCCGTCCCCCATGTCACCACTTGAATTTTCCCCATTGTGAGCTGGTGGTTTTGTTTGTTACTTCATGTATGGCTCTATTGATTTCTTTCCACTTAGGGGTTATCACATAATTCCTCTCTCTAATGGAAATGGTATGGTCTCGTGCCAGTTCACTACAAAAAAAGTGCGGCAGTTATGAAGGAACTCCACTATGATGGAAGTGGCATACATGGGGCATATGAAAATTTGTATTGGGAAAGAAGGTTCAGGAACATTTTAAATTTGGGTGGGAGACCATGGATTTTGATAATTTTCGTTGGGATACATGAAAGGTTCCATGCATTTAAGAGCTAATTATCTATTTTAGGTTCTTCCACATCACAGGTCACCAAGCTAGGTCAGTGTTACATATAAATACTTTTAGGGTTGTGTTGACGATATATATTACAGATAGCTAGCACCACCATATTGCTTTCCTCTAGCATTGCCAAAGTTCCTCATTTTAGTCAACATAACCTTTCTAGTTTCCATGATGCCTTTTCAAGTCAAGTTTGGCTTGTTTCAGACCTCCATGCCCAACTTTAATTTGTGTATGATGCAGCATGGGCATCAGAGTGAGTAAAACAAAGAGAGGCAGCACTAGCATGAGTGTTGAGTCTGGGAGCATGTGGGCATGAACCGAGATGGAGGAAGCACTTGGGAAGGCAAGAGCTTGGTATTGGCATTGTGAACTTCAGGTGATGGCTAGCGTTCGGTTGAGGTTAGTTCCCTTCAACCATATGGAGATGAAAAGCAACAACCGAGTGGGTTTTCAACATAGTTTTTCCAGTACTCAATGGCTTAAGGTTGAATTACAAGCTTGAGGGTCACTATCGGATTCCCCTGCTTCGCTGAGTGCCAGGGGCACTCGGCAAAGCCATCAGCAAAGGCTTTG
Organism: Digitaria exilis; assembly: GCA_015342445.1. Classification (NCBI taxonomy): domain Eukaryota; kingdom Viridiplantae; phylum Streptophyta; class Magnoliopsida; order Poales; family Poaceae; genus Digitaria; species Digitaria exilis. The sequence continues at coordinate 681,532 of JACEFO010002219.1, read as the reverse complement.
TCGAGTGTTTACAATCGGCAAAAAGCACACGACAAGTTAACTTTGCCGAGTCCTTTTTATCGGGCACTCATTGGCAAACTTTTGTTGTGTACTAGAAGATACTGGACAAATTATTATTTTTTTACCATGTGCCAGAAGACACTCAACAAACTAAGGTTTTCCCGTAGTGATGGGCTTTTTATTTAATATGTTCTTTTAGGATAGCACCTAAAATAGTGCTTAAGGTCACATCCATCATACTTAGATTTGAGACCCTGTCTAAAGGTAATGTAGCATTGAACCTATCCTAAAGGCTAAAGGCAATGCAGGTGTGCTGAGTACCTTTGCATTCTTTTGTGAGTGTGTGTTGGCCTAGGGGTACTGAGAACTAAACAAACAATTTCATTGACTTATTTGGCTTACATACTAATTCCCTTTGGACACATATATATCTGGGTAACCAAATTAGTTTCTTTTTAAAATGACCAAGCTAGCTATTATTGTTACATACAATCATTTTTGTACCAAATAAATGCACTCTGCCCATTAGAGAATTTGTGTACTTACCCTCGCAGATCTGCTTGTACTGCGAGGTCCTCTTTTGCCGTGCCCCAATCCACCATTTGGAAAGAAACAACCTGAACCATATATCACGATTTGTGTGTACGTGAGTTTACTGTAATAAAGTCACAAAGTTGGCGATTAGCAATTACAATGTATCCTAGCTAACAACGTGTGTCCACGAATGACAATGTATCCTAGCTAATTGCCTGAATGTTACAAGTCTGACAAACAATCATCACCGCTAGAGATTCTTATTAAGGGCATGCATATAATAGTTGTATATACATAAATACTTATGAATCATTTTAGATTCTTTTTTATGGTCCAGGAAAAGTACCACTAAATTATAATTTGAGAGGTACACAATTAAGTACCACTAGAATATAACTTGAGGGGTACCAAAATTTTGTATCCGCAAGTATAATTTGTGTGTGTGGTATCAAAAGGGAAGTAAAACTAGCCAATAATTATACAAAAAAGTATATGCATTGAGATTCGTGTTACCAGCACGCAAATGGATCGTTTGTATTAAGATATTCCAGTCAAATGTAGAATATTCTCAATCCCACATGCATACACTTGTACATATAAATTCACTGGAAATGACCCAAAACCATCACCAGGCCACCTCCAAATTTTATACTTACCCCTTTTGTATGGATGGAATAATCCGAGAGTCCATGCCAACAAACTTTTGATGAATAAATCAAAATAATCAAATATTGGATATATGAAAATTATATTGCTCTACTTGGATTTGTTTAAACAACCAATGTACTGTTGTATTTTAAACGAATATAGTAGGGTGTCAGAATTGCGTATATTGTAAAAACTGTTAAAAATAATAAAACATAGGTGTGTAGCAGATGAGTACCTAGCCTGCTTTTGTCGATATAATCTTCGATATCAAGGTCATCAATATTTGTTTCTTCAAATTCTGCTTCGCCATCTTTCACATTCAGTGAATGAAATTGATTTTCCATCTGCCATAATTATTAACGAACTCAAAATGGTCAGCACAGTACTAGCTTGCAACATCTAATCCTCACAAGGATAGGTTTAACATGCATTCGGACTAGTCTAGTAATCGTTTTCAGCATAGAAAAAAATAGGAACATTAATTATTAGTACTTTTCGACATATCTCAAAATCCATGCCATAGATTCGAAAACCACACCTGGGGACTGCAGTGATCAAATACACCTATGCATTCGTCCAGATGTTCCTCATTCGTGGGTCCTGTCCATAGAAGCTCCAAGTCCATGGCTTCATTTTCCATTATCTAACACAACACACAAAAATTAGTAGAGATTAGGCAAATTAAAGTAAAACAATTAGGCTAGGTAGAAATAATTAAATATTTTTGGTAAATTGGTATTAATGAAGCTAATTATCTGCAACGAAAAGTTTTATTCTAGACTTCCCATCTGAGGAATTAATTAGTTCTATTCTTCTGGATTCACGTCATTTCTAGCCACAATACAACATATATACGAAAAAACGTATATATACACTGCAGTCTGCTATGTATTTGTCGTACATGCTACTTATTGATAGGTGATAGAAGCATATTTCTAGGTTTCGACAAACCACTCACATGTACTGTTCAGACCTTAGCCCAAAAAAAGAAAGACCAAGCATGATCGTATTACCATATGTGGACCTATATATATAGATCAACAACCACTATGGCACATTACTCTTATAAGATCTTAGCTTGCATTGGACATCCATCTGGTTCATCCTAATACTAATTATGTAGCCTGCGGCCTGTGCTACAAAAATTGTACTGCTTGTCTGCTTCTACAGTTATCTCTACTGGAACGAAACATGAACAGGGCCAGAGGAAACAAAACCTTGTTATGAATGATTGAATCCTCTGAAGCTGCTGCAGACCGAGGGGTCTCCGGCTCTTAGCTAGCCAGCAGCAGAGCAGCTGCTCACCGTCCTCAAGCTCTGCGTCAGATCGAACTGAATTTCCAGGCTTCGAGAGGTAAAAGATCACTGATGTGGAGGCCTGTGCGTGGTGGTGGTGAAGCTCGCGGGAGAGCAACCGGCCAGTCGGTTGGTTGTCTCAATGCCTTTCCACCGTCGAGGCGTGGGTAACTGCAAATCTGCGATCACGGCCAGCACTATGTAACGAGTGTGACCCAGGTAAGCATATGCTGGTGGGCAATTGATGTGACAAATAAAAAGAAATTTTATATAAACTTATATACTCCCTCCGTATTGGTAAAGGATGACGTTTAGGACATTGACACGGTCTCCAAACCACAACTTGACTAATACTTTTTAGTATAAAATATTTGTAAAATATATTTTAAAAGTACTTTTCTGAAATTATATCTCAATACAAATCTACTCATAACATTTTTATACTTCTAAACTTAATATTTAAAAAATTATTTACGTCAAAGTTTATAAAATTTGACTTAGGACAATCTTAAAACGTCATCCTTTACCAATATGGAGGGAGTATACATCATCGTCAAAGTAGTGTGGCCCAGACATTCATGCTACAGAGCTAGCTATATAGCTATGCAACTGCTACTATCTGATATCGAAGTCTATTCCCTCCAAGTACTTTTTGGTTGGTCAGAATAAGACCACACTCGTCCAAAAAGAAATGCACTAGAATAATTAAGGTCATCCTCCAGAAAAACCTAAAATAATACCATCAGTTAATTAGTTTTCTAGTCAACTCGTGTGGTTGATACATCTCGAATTTCAGTAAGTTAGTTATTCTGATAAAAAATGTGGCAAAATGGTTGAGAACCATACCAGCATGAAAAGGTGGCCGATTGATCCATCACTTCACTGGAGAAAGTAATCTTGGTTCAGTAGTCAAGACTCTGAACCAGTTTTTGACTCAGAGCTTTGGGAAAGCAAGTGTAGTTCATCATACGGATCACCCTCGCTCTGCGGGGGAGAAGCTAATAAGACCGCAGCAGGGAACTGTGCCGGTGCCCGGCGGGGGAGGCAGATTGCTGCGTTGCGAGGAACACGGGAGGCTGTGGATCGTTGCTCCAAAGGGAAATAATGGAACGGGAGCTCCAGCCTCCAGAGGAGGCTACGGAGGATGGAAGAGAGGAGAGGGAGAGGGAGCGAGCTTAGGGGACAAGGTCAAGTGAGAGAAGGGGAGTGACCAAATGGAGGAGGGGACTTCCCGTGGATATAATGTGTGGATATAATGTGTGGAATATTCTCATATTGTCGTTAGATATTTTCGTAAAGTGAAGGTATTATAGTCTTTCATCTTTTTTCACCGGTGCGTTATTCTTGCCTCCTAAAGTTTTTCTCTAACACATTATCCCATAGTTTTTCTTTTTTCTTTTATAAATTTTTCTTGCATATGTATTATGTATTTACGTGAAAAATCATAAAAACTCAGTCATGTCCTGAAATCATACATAGAGTTGATCCAAGATTATCGTTAAAGCAAAGGCTCATCATGCCCCATTACCAACTCAATCTTTTGTTAGATTAGTTTAGAGTGAATTCGTCAATTCAAAAATTATAGAAATTCGTTGCGCTACGAGTTTTTTTCTTTAACTTTGTACTACCTCCGTTCTTGAATATATGACACCATTGACTTTTTTTCTTTGTTTGACTATTCGTCTTTTCTACAAATATTTATGCAATTAGATAAGTCTACTAGTTAAATCCAAAGTATTATCAATAATAGATGTAGTGGTACCCATTTTATGCTATTTAACAAAGTAACTAATAAAATATCATTGGTCAAAGTTGAAGTAAAAAGTCAATGGTGTCATATATATTTAAGAACGGAGGTAGTACGAATCATTGTGCTATGAGTTGACATATAAGAGTATATGACACTCCAATTTTTTTTTTCTGAAACGTTCCGTTCGTCAACGCCAGCTAGCCGAAGTCTTTCCTTTAATCAGCAACAGAGCCGGCTGATCAGTAGCTACTTCCCTTTATTAACTTGTACAGGAGATGATATGAGGTCCAAGGACTTGTTGACAGACTATATCGTTATTGGACATGAGCTAGGGTTCGTTAGGAATTTAGTATAGCTAAGGCTAGTGATGGGGTTATTAGCACGTACTGTCTGCTAATGAGAAAAAGTGTTAACCTTAGTTCAGCCCCTTCTATGTGTGTGTGTGGGGGTGGGGGGGGGGGTAACGGGCCGTACTGATGTCTGATTATTCGTAATCTTGATGCTAATAACAACGCGTGCATGGGAACGTGCTCGTTGACGACCGGAAGAAACGGAGAATTGAGGAATAAAGCAAAAGCCATTTAGGGTGTGTTTAGATTGTAGGAAAAAACACTGTAGCATAAGAAAAACACTGTAGCATTCGCTGGGAAACGTGTTTTGTGAGGAAGGAATAGTGAAAAGTTGAAATAAATAGTGAAAAGTTGGAATGAATAATGAATAGTTGGAAATCTGAACATGGCCTTAAAGACTTTGAAAAGAGACGAGAGCTATGTGGTGCGCAGGTGCGTTGCGTGTACCTGACGCTCTCGAGAGTGCGAGCCAGTTGCACGGATTTGGGGAGGCCGGGTAAAAGGAAGTGGCCACGCTACCTTGCCGAAACTGGAAACAAGCTAGCTAGCGGAAGAGAGGTGTTTCCGCGAAGCTTCCCATTGGTAAAATTAGGTTACCATTGCGTACGGACCGGAGTAACAGTATTCCCTCTCGTGTCGAGTGGATGCAGGCAGAGGCAGGCATGATTTTTTTTTAATTTATGTATATGAAAGAACCCTAATAGTAACTCGTTTTTGCGTACAAGGAACAGTAAACGTTGGTTTGGCAACCGCCGCCTTCCTCGGGCAGAAGTCCACGCGGTTTCTTCACGCACTTACTCCGTATATACGGCAGCTGCCTCCGCAATATCTTGGAGGGGGATTTAAGGCCCGATTCTCTCCGTTATTCACGGGGTAGCAGTCCACGAGCCAATTGGTCGGGCGCGCTTATCTTTCCTTGGCGGCGACTTGTCACACCCGGTTTTAGAAAGAACAAACCGAATACATCTCATAAGTGCGTCAGGATCAAGTTTCACATATATGATAGACTCCATGAATACATAACATAAAGTTACAGCGGAAATAATAAAATAAATACATTACAACGATTTTCTAGCAGCGGAAATCTTCAACTCTTCACCACAGGCAGTTGACTGGGGGTTGCGTACGCCTAGCAATCTTCATCGAAGTCACTGAAGAACTTCACATCTTCTTTTCCTTCTGATCCAATATTTAGCAAGGGTGAGTACACTTATGGTTGGTACTCAACAAGTGGGGGAATATGCAAAGCTTTCAAGGAAAGGATAAGAGTTAAGAGCGGTCAGTATTTTAGTTGGTCAAGTTTTATTAGCAAGCACCTGATTACTAAGATATAAGTATATACCAACCCAAATTAATCATATAAAGAGATATACATCATCTCACATCATTCGTGCCAAAGCACTTATTCCTTAACCAGGAACCACAATTTATTCACAACTTCAAGTTCAATTATCATGTGAGGATTCGGGCCATTCATAACCGCGAACACGGTTGTTATAACAGTTTTACACTCTGCAGATGTCGGTGGGTGGAACGCGGGGTACCTCACGCCGGCGAGTGTCGATCACAGAACACGCACGCCCTGGTGGAGAATGGTTCAAGAGACGCAAAACAAGAGGTTTATACTGGTTCGGGAGTTATCCCTACGTCCAGTGAAACGGGAGACATACTGTATTGCTCTCTTGGCGGCGAGTTACAGCGAAGGCCGGTTCAAGCCTTGTGTGGGTATAATGTGCATGTAGGGGACTAAGGGCTCTAAAGATCGAGAGTCCAAAGAATTGGATCCCCTCGCAGGGGGAACGTCCTGCCCTTTTATACCGTAAGGAGAGGAGGGCTTTACAACATCGTTTTACCTTATTACCCTCATGGGTCGGACACTTCCGATGGTTACGCGTTGTCGGCCTAGTACACTGCCGACGACCCCTTCCTCGGCCGCCGCGTGTCCTTCACCTGCCCTCCGGCAACTTCGCGGTAGCTTCCTTCTTGGCCGCTAGCGCAGCGGCACGCATGCAGCTACCTTTTCCCAAGCGCAGTGCTGTAGATCAGCTTTATCAGTTGGCAGGCGGGCAGGTGATGTCGGGTGTCGGCCGGGAGAAGGCGTGGGCCGCACGCCTTCTCTTTCCCAAGCCAGGTTTGACTTAGGAGAGTCTTAGGAACTCCCCTTCTCCTTTCTACCGTGCGTGCTTAAAGGTAGGCGGGACTCCGCGCGGGGGTCCGCCTTCCCGACTCAAAGGGCCAGGGGTCGGGCGTGGCAGATATGCCCGACTCCCGCCCCTCCCTGGCCGACCTGAGGGTCGGGGGTCGGGCGGGACGGACTTGCCCGACCCCCTGCTCCCCCGAGCCCTCGGCGGGTCGGACGAGCCGGAGTTCTCCGACCAATCGGGACTGACGCTGCTTCCCTTCGTTGGCAGGGCCCCACTCTGTCCATGCGCCGTTAGCCAGCACCCTGACAGCGGCCCCCTAATCAATGACCCCCACAGTAGCCCCCGACCTTGCAGAGGAGTGAGGGACTCGTGTGTGAGGTCAAACCCGTCCCATGGGGGAAGGATTTTTAAGGGAAGCTTCTTTCTTCATTCTTCGCTTACCTACGACAACTACCGAGATCCTAAGGGCGCGACCCGGATACCGTTCCGACAGTAAATCCCGATGCCCATCGGATTACGGGGGGTCAGACCCTTCTCGCGAAGGGTCAGGCCGAAGGCTCCTGCTCCATCCTTCTGGTTGCTAAGGTTCCTTTCCTTCAGTCTGCGACGTCTGGCCACCCACGCGCCTCGTGAGTTGGCTCACATCCTTTTTTGTCTTATCCGGGCCGGTCGCGGAGATCCGGCTGGGCCCACGGATCGTGGCAGCCTATCCGGCGGTTGACGGGAACCAACCCCCTCATCGAGTATGATGCGATGCGGCGGTCAGGCTCCCGACTTGACGTCGCGGTCGTGGTGGGCCTGGCGTAGCGTGCGGGCGTGGAGGTGGGTTAATGCCCTAATTCGCCGCCTCGTGCCGCGCACGCACGTCAGGTGTGTTGGAAGCCGTCGTATCGGGATCGAGGGCCGAGAGTGCGCTGTCGTGCGCCCCCTCGATGCGGCCTCCCGCTGCTCCGCCACCCATATATAAGGGAACGACGGCGTAACGGAGCACGCTCCTCGTTCCCCGTTGCCGCTTTCATCTCTTTGCCTCGCTCGCTCCTCGTCTGCTTCACAACCCAACTCCTCGTCTCCCCTCAAGCCCGCCACCGTCGACATGGCCACCAGGGGTTCTTCGTCCTCCGCGCACCTTCACCCATGGGCGCGCTCGAGCGCATCCGTTCCCGCTCTCGAGTCGCTCGTCGCCCGCGGGCTCCTGTGCCCGCGCACCTCTGACGAGGAGTGGATCTCACCGCCTCCTTCTCACAAAACTCCGTCGCCGCCGGCGGGGTACGTGGTGAGCTTCATGGCGTACCACATCCGCGGCTTCGCCATGCCTACCCATCGCTTCCTCTGTGAAGTGCTCCACCACTTTGGTGTGGAGCTCCATGCCCTCGCCCCGAACGGGGTCCAGCAGATGGCCAACTTCGTGGCCTTGTGTGAGGGCTACCTGGGCATCGACCCAGACTTCAATCTCTTCCTGCTTTTCTTCAAGGCGGCGCTCGTTCGCCCGCACGGGATCCTGGCCCCGTGGGGATACTGCTCGCTCCAAGCGAAGCAGTCTCGCGTGGACATGTTTCCGCGCTCGGAGCTCCGCGGCTCCATCAAAGACTGGAACAAGGGATGGTTCTACCTGAAGAACCATGCTGGGGCCACCCTTCCTCCGTTCGACCCCACCAGCTCACCGCTGGTGAAGGATCCGGCGTACTGGCAGTATAGCCCTGAGGCCGTCGACCGCAAGAAACTGAAGCCGCACCTTGACTGCCTCGCCAAGCTCCGGGCCTGTGGCCTCACCGGCATCGGCATCGCGGAGGCCTTCCACCGACGTCGCGTCGCTCCACTCATGGCCAGGCGGCTGCGTCTGTTTGAGATGCATCCCACAACCACCGAAGCTGAGCTCCGCCCCAGCCTCGTGTCGTGGGTCTTCCCTTCAGAGGATGAGATTCGGGCTCGACTCGCGGAGCTCGTCGACTCCTCCCGAGCCGCCTCCATGTTGATCCCTACTCCGGGCCAGCCACCGATGCTTCCCGGCCCTGGGGCCATAGACCTCGTAAGTCGCTCCTTCTCAGTCTTTTTCTTCCTTTCTATCTTTCGTGTGCTCACTTGACGCCCCGTCTCGCAGTCTCGCGAGGCTCCCAGGGGTCTCCCCGTTTCGAGGGGAATCCTGCCCGAGGAGGTGGCCGCCCGGAACGAGACCCAGCGGAAGAACCGGGAGGCCGGAGAGGCCGACCGGAAGCGCAAGAGGGACAACACCACGCGTCGCCTCCGCACACAGGAATGGAGGCGCAAGAGGGAGCGCAGGGAGCACTTGGGGGAGGAGGTCGGATCGGACCTGGCCTCCTCATGCGACGAGAAGGAGAATCCTGGGAGCTACTCCCCCCTGCTGGGGGACTGTACCGTGGAGGCCTTCGTGGCGCACGGGGAACTCCCATCTGTGCCCATCGTCGTGGAGGAGCTTCCGTCTCCTCCTCCAGGCGCCCCGCCGGCCGTGGCGTCCTGCACACGCTCATCTTCCAGGCCAATGCAGCTGGAGGTTCGTCGCCCAGGCACGTCAAGCAGGTTCGCCCCAGATCCTCCTACTGCCCTGCTTTATCTTTTTTGTTTCTCCTAGCATTAGTACCTTTACCAATGTTGTTATACATGCAGTTGGATCGGCCGTGGATCGGATCCCGGCTCGGCCCCGGTGAAGCGTCTCCGTCGAGGCGCGTCGCCCGCGGTTGCCCCTGGCTCCTCGGAGCAAGGGACGCCCGCGGAGGCCTGGCAGGCCGACCCAAGTCCGGCCAGGGCCGAAGGGTCGGCCCCACCCTCTGCCCTCGTGGGTTCCTCGCCCGCTCTAGGAGGCGCGGAGCCTTCCCAGGCGACTGCCACCCCGCCTCCGCCGGTCCCATCCCTTCCAGCTGTTTCGGCTGCTGGGACGGGAGTCACGTACATGCTGGCCACCTCTCCCATGGCCGGGGAGGCCGCGGATACGGCAGAACAGGTGACGGACGCCGGGGCTTCCGAGGCTGCCATCACGGGTGATGAGCCTGGGGCAGGTGCCATGGTGTGCGCCCCGGGGCCTTTCCCGACCGCTGGGGCACCCCCTGAGGGCTCGGCGATGGGCCCTTCCAGGGAGGCTCCACTCGCAAGCCCCGTTGCACCTCCCGCCTCGGAGCCGCCCGCAGCGAACCCTAGGGAGGGCGTGGAGGTGAGCCGATGGTCCGTGGAGGACCTCTTCGACGAAGCGGAGGCACACGCGAGTTTCGAGTCTGAGCCTCCCGCGGCCTCGTCGGCCTTCACGTTGGTGTCGGTCCTGGCGCCGCCGTCTTCCGCCTCGCTGGCAGAACCCTCGGGGTCGGGGGGTGGCCAGGGCGAGCCGGCGATCAACCCCGACCACGTCATGCAGATTGACGCTTTGCTGGAGAGCCTTCAGCAGATGGCCACTTTCCCCGCGACGCTCCTGCAAATGGCCCTGACGCTCCACGCCGTGGCAATCCCCTCCAGCCGGGTAAGTGGTTTATATTTTTAAATTTCATAATAAAGGTTCTTGTCTTGGATAAATATATCGTCACTGTTAATGTGAATATCAATTTTTTTTGTTTGAATGCAGATATACCATGTATTTGTTGTTTGTCGTGGCCAAATACATGTTAATGTAACATTTGGATCCTATATCCATTGTGCAAATGTCTCTGAAAAGCATGGCCGAAATGAAAGTATCTTTTGTATCCGTACTTTATTAAATTTAATTGACATTTTGTTTGAAACCAACCAAACGATACACACAGAAATCTAACATCCTAGCTGAGTAAACGTCAAGTCGTGTCTTTTTTCATCGTTACAGAAAACGTTTAAATGTAGAGGATAGGAAGTTGCTGATACAAAATTGCTTCCAATATACATGAGAAATGAAATTTCTTCGTCGTAGAAAAAAAATAACAGAAAAATGTCATCAGCTGCGGCACACGAAGGAATCGATGAAAATATTACAATTTGCAAATCAATTACAAACAAGAATTACAAGAATATCATAGTTGGCCCACATACAGGTACTTTTGCCGTTGCATCGTGGAAAGAAAATACATGCTTTACAACATTAGCAGTGTGGCTCAAATGTGCACCCGTAGAAAGAATCAAAGAATTACTATACACTCGAGAATTTTAGATTGAGGAGATGTACATATCGGACCAGCAGATGACTAAAGAAAACTGCCATCAGAACTCAGAAGATGATGTTATCAATATCAATCCCTATGGACGTCATCCAATACAGCCGCTCCTGCTGGTCTTCTTCAGACTGGTGTTCCATCGGCAGCTGTTCCTCTGGCTCTTGCTCCAAGTACAGGTCTGCACCATCTAAGGTCGCCAAGGGGAAGCTCCACGAAGGGCCCTGCAACGGCTCAAGCTGTGCATCTAGAATATCTTGACGTTCCATTATTGGCATGTCGGCGCCGTCAAGAAGCTCTTGATTGATCGGCGAGAAACCTTGATCGCTGGGGAAAGGCTGGTACGCAGCAGAGCCAAGCGATACGGAGGGGTCTTGGTCAAGATCAAGAAGCTGCTGATTGATCGGCGAAATACCTTGATCTGTCGGAAGAGGCTGGTATGCAGAGGCATGAGCTACGTAAAGGTCTTGATCAAGAAGCTGTTGATTCATCGGTGGGATGCCTTGATCGATCGGAACATGCTGGTACGCAGAGGCCTGCGCTACGCAGGGGTCTTGATGCTCAGAAACAGTCGCCTGAATCTGCTTTGTCGATTCTCGGTTTCTTTGTAGACTCTTGTCTATCGCCACGAACTCCTGGTAGAAGGCTTCAGCGCATCGATCGAAATCGACGTCTCCGGTGAGGTACTCCGTGCCGTAGAACTCATCATCTGTCGTCGATCCGTTCTTGTCGTTGGCGTCGGCTTCGACGCGAGCCCGCTTAGAGGCAGGCTCGTCAGACTCTTCGTCAGGAACTCGCTTGCGCTCCTTGCCGTGTCCGGTGAAGGCGATGTGGCAGATCTTGAGGAACGGGCAGGGCGGCTCGGTGACGGTGTACTCGTGCATCACCCAACCCGTGCTTCCGCCGCCGCTCTTGCCGCGGCCCATGTGGAGGTTCAGGTTGACCCTCCTCCACTTGATCTCCTGGCCGGCGACGCACGAGACGCCGGGCACGGGCCTCTGCGACACCCACGTCGCGTCGCCGTCGCAGTAGCGATCCTGGCGTCCGGCAGCTTCGCTGTTGGTGGTGCGGACGAAGAAGTAGGCCTCGTCGTCGTCGGCCATCCCGTGGCGCTTCAGGAGCTTCCATGGCAGCGTGTTGGCGGCCGTGTCGTCCTCGGTGATGACGACGCCGGGGAGCCGGGGCGCCTCGCCGCGGACGCTCCGAAGGAGGAAGAGCTCGATGAGCTCGTCGTCGTCCGGGCGGAAGCAGAACCCCGGAGGAAGCCCAAGACTCTTCGCTGCTTGCGTCGACATGGTCTCGTTTGTTACGAGATCGATCAAAAGGCGGCGGGGAGAGATGTGGATCGATGTGGGTGGGGAAGAGTTGAGAAAACTGAATGGCGCGGTGTATGTTTTATTTATAGGCAGCTACGCATAGTCACACGTGACACAAGTCCGACGCCGGTAGTCGGACTCCAGTAGCGTGGCCCAAACGCATTGCATATTCTGTGATGGGCTGATGTATGAGATAGGCTACTTATCGGTGTCATAATGATTGATCACGGCTTACTTATCAGCGTGATTGCTTATCCACACAGGAAGAGCAAAACAGCGATCAGTTCGCGCTCTACAATACAATGGGTCTCCATTCAAAATAAATAGGATCCGCCTCGGTCAAAACAAAAGCAGAGGACACGTACGTGACATCATGGCGAAGATTTGTGTCGAGGTGAAATAAAAGCGAGGAGACGACATGTCCACCCGAAGCGGCGTAAATTCATGAGTGATTGACAACTAACCCCCCCCCCCCCCCTACTCGCCAAGCCTGCCTCCACGGGACACTAAGGCCAGCTCCAACAATTGAGCTAGCAGCTAGCGACTTCGCCAACTGATATGGAGCATCTTGTGTGGACCATATGTGAGAGCAATTTAATATAATCTCTCCCCTCCACCTGCCTCTCTTTTTATTAGCTGCCAGGACCCTGCTTGCTCCGCGCTAGCGACGAATAAGTCGCCAGCAACTTGCTTTTGCCTAATACTCTCTCCTCCTCATCAGCTCCCAGCCCAGTCAGCTAGCGAAGTCGCTCACCCTTGGACATGCCCTATGTTGTGTTTAGTTTTTAAGGAAAAAAGAGTATTTTTTTTGGGGAGCATGTTACGTAAGAAGGATGAATAGAAAAGGTGAAAAATTAATTTCTAGAAACGTGTTCTGTGAGAGACGTGAATAGGACATAAAAAGTACAGCCCTAACCTTCTCCAATAACAGCAGGAACTCCTTACCGACTGGGCTTGTCAGGGATGGCATCCATGTGGGGCTGAGGCCTGTGCAGCCTAATAATGTTCGGAACCACCATAGTTGTGTTCAAATTCAGAAAAAAAAAGTACTTCTCCAACAAGTTTTTCCTCCTCACCCTACTCACAGAACACACTTCCTAGTGTACTATTCATCTAAAACTACTTTTTCTTCTTCCAATCTGAACACAGCACATATCATGGACGTCACCAACAGATTGCTACACGATCAAAGCGTCCTGCCAACGACACCAGATCTCTCTTTGCACAGCTTTTTTGTTCAAACTCAACTTTTCGTCATGACTGATGTATCCATACTCTATCCATATTTTTGGATGCACTTCTCATTCACGGTAGCACCTTAAGGGCCTCAAATACATGATACCGTCTCCTAGTTATGTCAACACCGCATATGCTTCCAACAAGAATTTAGGATTTTCGACAATTCAGCTTGGTGAACAAGTTATGGATGGCAAAAGACTTTACCCAGGATTCTATGACTAAGCCGCCTCTTGCTTCGACTCCGCTGGTGCAAGTCCCCGGATTTTGACGTCATAGAAGACCTCCTCCACCCTCCTCAAATCATACTTCATCCCTGAAAAACGATTAATATGGAGGGGACAGTACACAACATTACACCATGGCAACATAACAGCCCTAAGCAAATATTTCTGTAGTAAGATACAGCAGCACACTGGGTCATGTTTAAAAGAAACAACTAAAACAAGTATAAGCAGATACACTCACCATCAAATTTCTTACGCAAGAAGTCATTGCGCAGGTTCAGCATCCTAAATGAAGCATGAAGATCAGTCAAGAAGCTCAAAACCTTTCTTGGACAGTCGTAGTCTCCAGCAGTGACACGATTTACAACAAATCTAGGCTGCAAAAAGATTCATCGTGAAGTCATAAATTCCAGTCCATGGCTGGTGAAAAAATATAATACGTTCTACACATCCATACAGTATGAAGTTCAGGTAATGTACAGTTTTGCACACCCATAGTTTCTTTTGTGCACATTAAAGTTTAGAAGTAAATGTTTATACTTATCACAACAACCAAATTTTTAGGTGGTACACAGAAACTATTACAAGGGGCCATATGTTTTGATCATTTGTTTGTTTCTCTAGATATCCTGAAGGCTGAAGCATCTAGGATGTGTGAAGTTGATTTAACAGTGTAAACAAGAAAATGAATTGAACATAACAGACTACAATGGGACAGAAGAAAACAGGGTTGGCTCTGAGCTCACACAAAACTGGTATCCCAATAATCTGTACACGTGGACCTCATCCCTCAACTCACTGGTCTTCCATCCAGTTGTGCATTTTTTTTTACTATCATATTACCATTACAAATTGATTTAGTATGGCAACCTTCTCCCCATACCAAAAACAACGCCCACTCTCCCCCAAAGCTCTTCCCTCTCAAAGCACATGCAAAAAATAAAACACTATTAAAATAAAAAACGAAATGGAAGAGTGGACTTGAACCAACAAAGTTCAGGGAGAATATCAATTGGAGTCAATCCCATAGGATATACCAAAGTAGGAAGGGTAGGTAAAAGGTATCCAATTACCAAAGCATTTTAGTTCTATAAAGGAATTAATTCATCTAACCAAACATTTTTCCGTTATTATTACTGAAATTTGAAGGTCACGCCTCTATTGGACCTGCTTGCCCTGATTGCCACGATATTTGATTAAATATTTACAACACTATACAGAGTCATGCGCTATACTACTACTGCAGAATAAAAGGCATATAGTAAGATTGTAAGAATTTGAGACAATCAGATATCAGGAAACTAGACAATTTACCATAGCATTGCTGTGCAAAAATTTTAATAATAACATGGAACCAGAACGCAGTTCATAACAGATAGCATGACACTAACCAATCTTTCTTATTTTCACTGTGATCCACTGATCCTCTATTTATTAATATGAACTCACCACATTATAACTATTCAATTTCATGCTCATAACAGTCACAAGAAAAGATAACTACCATCAATATTCATTGTTTTATTACTTGCACTGTCACAAGAAAAGATAACTATCCTCGTAGTACCTACAATTTAGTTCAAGTGTTCGTGTTCTGCTATATGATTCGCCAGGAAAATTGTATGATATAGCAGTTACATAACAAGGCTATGTGATTCTACATTCATAGCAGGATTGTTCTTGAAATTAACATGAATTATTAGCTTGAGCAATATGAAAACTGGTTGGAAAAAGTTTAATCGAATCCATTACAATATGGAAGTTAATTTAGTTGCTCATTTGCCCTCTTTCATAAAAAAACACTTGTGACATGCCCCAATTTTAATACTACTCAATGACAAAACAGGAGAGATTGGCCCATCGGCTACTCCAGCTAAGGTCAACATGAATAAGTTGGCTTGTTAGAGAGGTTTCAGCTTGACCAAATCGTTCCTGATCAACTCAACAGATATAAACATAATATGGCAGACGCAATTATACTAGTAATAGTAGCCAGTGAATGTAGGAGTAGAGGCGAAATCTCTTACTTCAACCAAAACCCAAGGATTTTATTGATATCGGCCTTGTAAATAGAAATGCTGTTTTCCAACATGAATATCTGTTTGTATACAGTATTTTAAAAAAAAAGCAATTTAACTATAAGCTCGAGTGCTTGACCAAAGTGGCCGTATCATGCATTTTAAGCGCTTGAAAAAGGTTCCAGCAACTAGGGAATATCAACAGAATAGACAATATTTGTCACCATTCAAAAACATGTACAACTTAAAAGGAGCTAAGTTTTAGTTTTCTTAGCAAGATACAACAATTCAGAAGCCACGGTCATTTTAATTCCACAAATGGTATGGCAAACAGTGAAATAACGTATCTGATTGTACAATGCCAATCAAGTGATCAACAAAAACATTAGTTGGTACTCCCACAGAATAAATTCATAACTCTACTTCACAAATATATTTTTAATTAAAAATGACTAATTCCAAATAGTGAATACCCATTGTTGGAAGTTTATCGATTCAGAAGAGCATAAACTAATGATTTGGACTTGTCTTGTTAAATAAGATTTCCACGAGAACATATAAATTATGTCACTAGAGTTCAAATGGTGACATATGACTAATGGTATGTGCATATTTGGTTCCAGTTTTCAGATTATCTAGTCAAAGTAATATGCAATGTTTTCTACAAGGATATATTGATTTCCTCTGCAGCCTTATGTCCAGCACTTGTGGGCTGGTTGAAAAAAAAAAAATCTTGTTTGAAAACTACAATTTATCGAAAAAGAGCTACTTGCATAAAATAAAAATTATGAGAAGTTATATATGTATGATGAGTTATTGAACTTACAAATTCATTGGACATGAAGCACAATCCTGCAAAACAAATATATCTTCATGTAAGCACACATCATAATTTGCACAGAAGTACAGAACATTTTACAAGACATAAAGAAACAGAATTGTTTGAGAATACTGCAATGGTTCCCACGTTTCAAGCAATACGAAAAAGGATGGCAATGCCAGGAACATTGTAAACATGCATATATGCATCAGTATTAGCAGAAAATGTGAATCAAAGTACACAACATAATTTGAATCCAAAACTTTTAATTAATGTACAATTCTGTGCAAACAATGAAGTCTTACATCAATAGATCACAATACTAAGCATCTAATCTATTTACAAAGTAAAAAAATAGTGAAAGAAAGAAAAAGTAACTTGCAGACTGAAAGATACACTAACCTGTCAGATAGTCCTCAACATCAAGGCAAAACTCATCAGAGCTCACTGCAAAAGCCATGATACGAATTAAGATGCTGTCAGACACCAATTATCATGATGCAACTACTGCAACAATTGACATAGCCCTGACATACACCCTAGCTTCTCCTGGGCCTCAGCGTGCATTAGTAGGCCGCCAGTCTCCAGCCAGTGTGTGAATGCGAGCATCGACACCACCGCCTGCGTCTCAGACCTCCAATCACCGTGGTACCTAGGCAAAATCCCCACACACATGAAACATGACACATCTCTTTCACAAAATATGATTGATAACAACCTGGACACAAATGCACCGAATTGAATCGAGCAATTCACCTGTAGTACTGGCCTGGGCACTCCTTGAGGACCTCCGCAAGCTGCGCGTACAGCCCCTTGATCACCTCCACCTGCGCCTTCGCCTTTCCAAGCACATCTGCGCGAGAATGGAGGAGGTCAGGAGTCCAGAGTAATAAATGAGATTAAGCACAAGGAGGTGACAAGCCCCTAGGAGAAGTGAAATGGGGGAGGAGATAAGTGAAATGAGGGGAGGCGGCAACCTTCGAGGGGGACGGGCTGGTGGACGAGGAGGAGCGCGGCGGTGGCGACGCGGGAGGCGGACTCGATCTCCGAGACGACGGCGCGGATGCGGTCGCGGAGGGTGGAGGACTCGTCGAGCTGCGCGCGGAAGGACTCGAACTGCGCGTCCATGACCGGAGAGGGCAGCCGCGGCGGGGGCTGGGAGTCGGGGGCGGCGGAGGCACGGGGAGGGGCAGCGGAGTAGAGGCGGCGCAGAGGGGGGAGGAAGAAGGCGGCCCGGCGGGGAGTGATGACAGCGGCGGGTTGGGGAGAGAGGGTGGCGGCGGCGGCGCGGAGGCGGAGAGCGGCGGCGGTGGCTGCTGCGGCTGCGGGTCTCATTGCGGAGTGGGGTTTTGGAGATGTTTTTGATGGCGGAGACAGAGGAGGCGTGTCGCTGTGGAGGAGCCGGAGGGGCGTCGGCCCGCGTGGAGAAGACAAGTGTCCGCCCAGGCCGGATTGGTTTTGGGCCAGACCACGATCGGTTTTGGGCCAGGCCGGATCGTGCCCAGAACTTTTTTTAGCCCAAAATCCTAGCTTTACCCAGCCTGGGGTGCAAATTTTGCCCAGCTTTACCCTAAAAAAACACAAATTGCCCAGCTCCTCTCATCTGTAAGAAATCCATTCTCAGGCCTCCTGACTTGCTGCTTGCCCAGCCCAGTTGATTTCCTACAGAAATTGTCCAGAACCGAGGGCAGTTACAGACTTACAGTACTACCATCTCCCTCAAAAAAAAAAAAAAGTTACAGTATTATGATATCATGCATGAAGCCGAGATTACTGAAGTCAGGCGCAAAATGTAGCACACGCAAGCGTATGTCTCAACACTGATAACGATTAAGGCAATGATAAATTTCAATGTATAAAAGAATTATGTGTATACATACATCCGAAAATTACTGTTCGGCATTCCATTCCAACGGGCTTATGGACAAGAATAGTGGTTCTGAATCTGTACATATATCTATTTCAATGTACTCGTGAGTGTGCAGCTTCCTACATAGGCCTTCTTTCATACAGCATTTACAAAAAAAAAAAAAAGGTGTCTGCTCTATAAGTAGGGCTCGAGGCCGGGGAAGGTAACAGTTAGTACAGTAAGCGAACACTCGGCGTGACCTGAAAAATGCACATGTTAAGAATATGAAGCTTTGTTGTTAAAATTATAGTGACATAAATGGAATGTGGACAAAACCAATGGCACAAGTAAACTTACATCTATTTCAGCTTTAACAGACTAAAGTACGCAACGAGCCGGAAGAGTACACCATAAAGCATAATAATGGTGATGCAAAGATTAAAATCTTTGATATCATAGCCGCCTTGGAGTAATGCTCCACATCTAGTGATCAGCCACACACCTGAATACCTGAAGGGCGATACTGCATTAGGAAAATGATGGAAAAACTTGGTATGCTTATACAAATTTAGACTTTAGAGGCATGAGTGCAGGTGGTATGAGTGAGAAATCATAAGAGGTAAAAACATGTATAATTAAATAATGTATTTAACATCAAAAGGTTCACCATAGATGAATATTCATACACTGAAACACCAATAAGAACTTTGATAATTAGTTTGATAATTTCAGGTTATACAATTTACAATTAATAGTTGAGTTCAATATAGGATGTAACACCAAAGTCTGAAAACCCTAGATCTGGCTGAAAAAAGTGGTTCACAGCTAATTCTTTCGATTGTGAGAATTCTGGATTTTGATTTCCTTGCACATGAATAAAAAAAGTCGATCATAATAGTTTTCCAGCACATAAAGCATGAGCTACAAACAAATATGACTAATAACACTACAAACAAATCTTTTTAACTACTTGGTGACTCCTGAATGAAAAACAGAATACTAACTCTTTTGCTCCAGCAATAATGAAAGCTTCTAGAGCCCACTTTGGATAGCATAACTCCTTTATTACCCGCGGGAGATCTTGTTTAGTGCCCACTAGGACCAGCACAACAGGTGCTATTGCAGAAGACTGGAATAGTATAGTTCATTAGCCACCTATACAGCCATATACTACGTACATGATAAAAAAAAAGTTTAAAGATTCCCTACTTACCAACTGAGCCAATCCAAGCTCAAACCAAATAGAAAAGGCGTAACCTATGCCGGTTACACAATAAATTAGTGCCAGTAAAACCAAATAATTGTCTCTAAGAGTCGACCGTGGGTTGTTGAAGAAATAAAATGTTGATAGAAAGATGATTGGCTTAACAGCAGTATTGAAATGATCAATAGTATCTCTTGCAAGAAAGTAAGCTAGAGAGCTCATGCCAGATTCTCTCTCCCTCCAATATTGCAACTTTTCTGGTGAAAATGACCGCAATGCTGCAAGCTGGCATAACAATGCTGCAAGAAGCACATTAACTTTAGTTAAAACGTCATCACTGTGCATATTACAGGGGAGCATTCCATTGTAACTATCATCATTAGATTGTAATTTTATGTTTTGCTAAGAAAACACTATGTGAATGAACATTTTAAAACATACAGTAGGATTCCCACTGTCAAACAGCACACTCGTGAACATGAGCTTGGCTGTGATTTGTCTATTGCTAATTGATACATTCTTATAGCCAAGAGCTTACGACAGAGAATGAAGAGAAGCAGATATAAGAAAGGAATAAAGATACACAGCCAAGGAAAAAAAGTGTTATTTTTGTTTTATATTCACTTGTACATGTACTATATATGATAAACATATTATCCTGAGAGTACATTTTAAAGTGTTATAGCCACTGTTAGCTCGTGAAATATACATATATTATAGCTCTTGTTTGTGGCCTTGTAATATGTGCTATGAAAAAAAACTATTTTTTGGACCATAACTACTCCATACTAAACAAAAGTGTAGCATTAATCTGTTCAAAGCAAATTTAGCTTCAACGATATCTCACTCTCCAGCCACCTCAATAAAATATGCCAAGCAAAGATGCAACTGGATGAGATATATATACTTCATTTAATACTTCATTTAAATTATAGAAGGTAATTATGATGATATATCATGTCTGATTGAGAACTGTGATAGTAGTTAGTTTATATTTACTAAAAAGTTCTTAGTAATTTCATTGCAGCTCAATTATATAGTATATCATAACTAAGCTATATATAAGGGTATCACAACAGGGCACACTCTTTTTGTTTCTTTGATACTTTATGTAAATTTACTAATTTGGAAACAGCAAAAGATGCTGACTTACAAACTGCCATTATGGCATATCCATAAGAAGCTACACCAAATGAATCATCTCGAACTCTAGCAATTGTCCCAATGCATATGCCAGCAATACATAATATTAAGTAATCGACTGCCTGTTGTGCAGATTCACGCCGCCGTTGCTTTGCTACCCTGAAACATTTTGACAGTATGGTTAGAGACTGATTCACACAGCATGCAGGAAATGGCAAAAAAAAAAACAATTTACCTCCCCAAATAGTATCCATATTGTGCAAAGACACCAGGTGTTTTCCTTTCCAGTAATTTATTTGATTGTCTCGCATTGAGGTGCACAGAATCTGTATTCTCCGTCTGTTCTTCTGAAGACTGCTCACTAATGGACCGAACAGTATATAACTCACGAATTGTATTGATATTCTCAAGGTCCTTCTGAAAATCATCTGGAACTTCATAGCCATTATGTAGCATCCAAAGGAGTGGCAAGTGTTTAGGAGTTGCATTTCCCCTAATTGTTGTCTTTACTATTCCCTCTAAGATGTCGATGAAATAGTCTGGAGGATTCTCACGATCTGGCACCTTGATCCCCAGGCCTGCGAAGTATACTTCAACTTCACTTACAGGTCCATGATAAGCAATAATGCCACCTCTTGCCAAAAGGACAAAGTCATCGAACATGTTGAACAAAGTATAGCTGTGTAAAAAATTAACGAAAGTCAAGTTTATATGTAGATAAAGTAAAAAAAGAAGCATAGGAAAGATTATCTAAAGTTTTTAACTCAATGAAAATGAATGATCAGCCCTTTTCGGATAGCCAATTGCATATATTTGTTTAGCATTGAAATGCATGTGGGTGAGCTTTTCTACAACGTATTGATACCAACTAATAGGTGATCTCCGACAAGGAATGCAAGCTTTCAGGCCCATGGAGCATGGACCAATAGATGTTACAGATATTCATTAGAAATATCTGCATGTGGGAAAAGTCAATTTTAAATATAGGGAGAGCAAGTTCATACAGCAAAGAGAAATTGATCATTAAATGTTTAAGAGCTACCTTGGTTGGTGAATCACTGCACAAACATTTACGCCTTCAAGTGCTTCATGTCGAAGAGCCTTTAGAAGTAGCTGAGAGGAAGCACTGTCTAAGCCTGTAGTTGGCTCATCTAATATCAGAAGAGATGGTTCCATAACCATTTCAGTCCCAACATTTACACGCTTTCTTTGTCCTCCAGAAATACCTCGCTTTTCCACTGTCCCAACAAGGGAATTTCTGATTTCTTGAAGCCCTAATGATTCAATAACCCGTTCAAGAACTCGAAGTTTGTCAGATCTTGATGTGCCTTTACTTAACCTATTCCACAAAACAATATGGATTATTGTTGTAATAAACCATTTACTTCATGAAGTTATATAAGCCCATGCATTATGTAAATGATTACTGAGGTTAACTAAATTGCTTTTTTTCTATACATACATAGCAGACAATTGATTAAAGCAAAGAGCTAACATACTTTATGTATCTGAAAACAATGATTGGAAAAAAATGAAGTTTAGATACAACTCATAAACCGTTTTAAAAATCAAACTATGATATATCTAAAGCAAATGATCATTATGTTTAACATGTTGCATAGAGCATCCATGAGAAATAATATCATTACAGCATCCGTATCAGTATTTTTCTGTCAATAAGTCTTGCAATACTATTTCATCATTTCTTATCACAAGTTAAAAAAAATTAAACATTGCGAGTTGAAAACTCCCACAGGGAAAAATAGGTAAACTTAGATATCGTGCGACTTGACACTGCAAATGTAACAAGTTAGTTAATAACGGCTTGTCTAGAATAATTTAGTGCAACATAAAAAGAATAGACTAGGGAAGCAATTAAATTTTGTGCTTTGAGATGTATCAAATACCTGCAACATGAACTAAACCAAAGGTTTTCCTCAACAGTAAGGTTCCCGTGGACAATATCATCTTGCGGCACAAAACCAATGATCTTCTTATATGACTGCATTGATTCAGGTATCCCATTTATAAGGACTATCCCATTCTTCTTATACCCTGATGTTTTACCTAACACGGCATTAAGAAAAGTAGTCTTTCCAGCTCCAGATGGGCCCATGATAGCTGTTACCCTACCTGGTGAAAGTTTTCCTGTAACACATTGCAGAAGTTTCTTTTTTCCAATAGATAGTGTTAGACCTCTGAAAGCTACTTCAAGCATTGGCCTTTGTGGTCTATTTTCAGTAGCTAGAGACACTACTCCAGAGAATGTTAGTTTATCATTGTTTTTCTTCATAGCTCTATCTGTATCAATCTGATTATATGCATGCCCAAACTGTTCGGTGGGAACCTGAGTTAGATTTTCATTATTTTTGGATCCATTAGAATTAGCCTCCGCATCATTTAGTCCTCCATTAGATGATGCAGCTGATTGCTGAGGTGTTCTGAATGACTCAGGCAGTTCTACCTCATGCCGCAGCACAAGTTCTTTTCCTAATTTCCATCTTTCACGTGCTGCGGCTGATTTATTTGCCTTTTTTGCAGCCCTTTTACGAGCTCTAGATTTCATTTTTACTTGAATTGTAATGAATAGGCCAGAGCAGTTGTACACCAGTAGCAAAATAAAGATCAAGATACCCTGCGAGGAAGATCAGAAGTACAAATGGAGCTATATTAAAAGCCATAATTAAAAGATTAGGCCAACCTTTTTGCAACAATTTAGGGAACTGTGACAGAGATATATTACATATCCAAGCATTACAATGAAAAGTTGTAAATCCCATCTCGAAGTGATATTAGCATAACATCAGTGATGCATTAGGCATTAATTTCCAACGAGAGAATATTTTATGGATCAAAAGAGTATTATTTAGTAATATGAAATAAAATGTTGCTAGAAAGGCAAGAATAATTGTAATGTTGGTTATTCTTATGCATTAGTTCCATGTCTAACCAGAAAAATATTTTGTGGATCACGTGAGCATAAGTTAGTGATCTTACAGAATGTTGCTAAGAAAGTAGTATTTCTTAGTGAGACAAGATATTTTAGAAATAAACTCGATATACATTTTAATCAAGATGTGTGAATTCAAATGATAGCTGCATTATAGATCAACACCACTTTTAGTCCCCCAAAAGTGTAAAATTGTTATAAATATTTACATGTGTAAATTCAAATGATGGCTGCTGAGTACATTTAAGGCTAAGCTCAAAAAAAGTACATTTAAGGCTGAAACAGTATTCCAGTAAGAGTGTAAGTTCAATAGACTACTTTTGCATATTCTACTGGAGTAGGGGGTGCACATATAAATTCTGAAGTCTCAGATGAAAATACAGCACTTGAAGACAAGAAAAGTGATGATATAGGAAATTGGTCAGATGTGCCACTTACGATAAATATAAGGCCATATAAAGTCAAATCTTCTTTTATTGCATTATCCTTGCAAGTATTTTTCCAAAAGCACTCTGCAAATTTGTATGCCATTACTAAAGATCCATAAATACATTCAATAGATTAGATAGTGTAAACTCTAGATCCCTGCAGAATGTGTAAAGTATTGCAACAATATTTTATATTACATCGAGCTTTGACAGAACTGTCAACTGGGCAGCGAATTTATAAACAAAGTAGTTTAAACCACAATAATGGCACGATTTTTACATTTAGAAGACATTGCAAACCAATGGTTAAGATTTCAGGCACCTGCCCTGCTCTGAAGAAACATTTAAGAGTTGGAATCATAATTGAAACTTGATGGATCATAAGTTTGAACTACAGTAACCTGTTACCGGGCAACTCATACTTCTAAAGAGAACAATTCTAGTGCCCCATGTGGTACTCCAATACTCCACCATTTAAAAACACATGAAATAGCGCATGAGAAGCTCAACCAAAATTATGGATGGATAGAGGATGCAAAGATCTATGCTCATGTAAAGCTTGATGCTTTACAAAATTTTGTGCAAGGAGAAACAAAAAAGAGAGAAACAGCATGTAATTGGGTCGGGATACTATTTATCTAGAACCACAATTTATGCCTATTCATATACTGATTTCTCTTTTTTGTTTCTCCTTACACAAAATTTTGTTTATCCTAACTTTTTATGAACATATATCTTTGCATCCTCTATCCATCCCTAACTTAAGTTGAATTTTTCATGCACTATTTCATGTGTTTTTTAATGGTGGAGTATGGGAGTACCATAAGTCCATGGAGCACTAGAATTGTTCTCTAGTTCTAAATGATTGTTTCTTATTGAAGATTATTACAAAAAGATATATACATACTCTTTTCATCGGTGGAACCTTTGCGGCAATAGTACCTGCAGAATGAAAAGTTACAAATAGCAATTAGGAACAAAACAACATATCACAGTAAATTGTGGACGATGGCATATAAGAAAAAGAGAGTACCCATTGCTGCAGTTGTGTTTTTGGGTTGTGCTTGGACAGTAGTGCCCTGGAGGGCAGAAGACATCATTGGTTGTAACGATATCAGCCCAAGAATCTGCAGTGCCGCATTCAGGGTTCGGTCCTGGAGTTACTTGGTAAAAGTACCTGGTATGTTTTCAGAAAGAAAGAAATGAAATTCAAGTGCTGAGAAATATTTATGAAGGATATTAAATGGTAAATAAAGTGTTGAAAATGAAAATTCATCTTACGGGTCGCAAAGGCCAGTAGTTGTATTCAATGTCCCAAGAGGACAGTAAGCACCCAAAGGACAAGCTGAAAAAAAGTAGAGAACAAATTTGAAGCAGGTAAGAAGAAACAACCGTGAATGCAGAGAGAGAGAGAGAGAGAGTAATTATAGAATGAAGCATAATCTTGAGGGTTCATACATGAAAAAATGTTTCCCTGCTTTCTTCATTTGTAATTGTGAATATATTATCTGAACGCATCAAAACAGAGGTTCATGCAAAATGTTCAGTATGCTTGGCTTTTTGCATATTGGAACTTTCCTCAGAAGTATCTGTACAATGTTCAATTCACAGGTACTCCCACAATACAATAACGCTGGTTTCATGCAAAATAAGTTCAGTACGCTTGGCTAGGTTTGTTCAAAGAAACTTACGCATCATGCAGGTCAGGCCATGGGGGCAGAAGAAACCCGGACAACATGGCCTGCACTTCGCTGCTCTTGGTGGAATCACTTCGTCAGATGACGACGCACCGCTCAACGTCATGCAAGCCCAGCCGGGCTGGCATCCAGTAGCCCATGTGCTTCGATTGCAATTACTACTTACCCTGGGGGTGATACTACTGCTACTGCTGCTGCTAGTCAAGCTTTTGATGTACAACTCCACTTCAGCTCTATTGCACAGCATCGCTAGCATGTCCCCTGCACAGACAAACCCTTTTACAAAATATCCATAATACATTTTGTTTATGCTAATGCCGAGTCCAGTATCTTAACTGTCTCTAATGAACACATTGCAGGATCCAATAAAAAAAGGTAAGATTCATTGAATTGAATTCGAAGCAGCCTCTCTGCAATTATTGCAGGGGTAAGACTTGGTTCATATAATCCTTCCCCAGACCCCACCTTGTGTGGGAGCTTCCTGCACTGGGTTTGTCCTTTTTTTCATCGAATTGAAGCAAAATCACTAGCAGTAGGCGTAGGCATCTCCTACTTCATTTAAGCATACAAAAATTAGAAACTAACAGCATATATTCCCAGATCACCAAATCCCCTCCAGCCACCACCAAACGAAGATGCGTCTAATAAACCATGAAGCGTTCGCCCTACGAATCCTGGGGTCTCTACAGGAAATAAACCAATCGGCGAATCCGCATTCGCGGAACCCGCGAGGGTTTACTGATAAAGAAACAAGTTTAGCAAAGCAGCCTTTTGCCGGGGGATGAGAATGTCGTAGGGGAGCGCATCGGTGGTTCGGTACTTGGGTAGGAGGCTAGGAGCATACCGCAGCGCGTGAGCAGCACCCGCAATGGCCATGCTCTCGACCACGGGAGCCACGGGGCGACGGAGGGGAACGGACGGGATGGCAGCGGAGCCCTCGAGCGAGCGGCGCGGCGGCGGCGAGAGGAAGCGGAGGCGTCATTTCGTGGCAACTGGCAAGTGGATGACGTCGTCCTCGGTTAGCTGTTTGTTTTCTTTGTCGGCCGCTCAAAAATGTGTAGCATTCATTCCTAAACAAACATTATTCATTCCAACTTTTTACTATTCATCAACTTTTTACTATTACCTCTCTCACAAAACACATTTCCCAACAAATACTACAGTTTTCTTTAACTACAGTATTTGTTTACCCCAATCTAACCAAACTGCCTATAATTTTGAATTTATTTTCAGCATTGTGATGTGACGACTGAGCGTGCCCAGTCTGGCCACCGTACCAATGCCCGGACGAAGAGAGAGAGGGTTGGGGCACCGGGGCAACACAACGATGCTTCAACTAAAAATACAGGAAAGTGGATGCCTCGAGAATAAAGATAAAAACCCACGATAATACTAAAAATAGAATCTACTAGCAAATATTAATTTCTCCTCCGTTATTACATTATCAATATCAATTGCTACACAGTCAACTTCTTTCCTCACAAGAAAATATTAATTCCTCAAAATAAGATCAACATCATCCTAAAAGTAATTCGAATATGGATATGTATATACTCTGAAAATTGTGTACTTTGACTGGATTTTGTTAAATTTTGCAAATCTATTTTTGTCAAAACAAAATACGTCTTACGAAACAGCCTGACAGGTATCCATGTTTTTAATCCAGTTAAGGCATTCGTCTTTTTATTAGGAATAAGAGGGGGGGTAGTGTTGATTGCCAAAAGCAACCGGTATATTCACTCGGTTCCATCAGGAGCGTGACAAACAAAATGATACTGAATTCACGCACAGGTACTCGTGTCGATTGTGAAAAGCAACCACAGTAATCTCAGCAAAAAATCACGCGATGATCAGTTTGCAGGCTCAAGTTCGCAGTGGACGGAACGCACCTGTGGTCTGCTCCATACAGTCGGAGGCGAAGCTCAGGTCCGAGCTGAAGTTGAACGTCTGGTTCAAATCCGTCTTCCTGATTATCGATCATCAAGGCGCAAGGTAATAAGCCTCCTAGTACTAGTCCAGTATCCAATCAATGGACTCAAGAGATTGACCAAAGAAGGGAAACGTAACGTACGCGTCGATCATGCAGAAGCTGTACTTCTTCTGCAGCTGATCGGTGAGGCCGTTGGTGAGGTTCTGGAGCCTGGCGCCGAGGTCCTCCTGCACGGCCGGCAGCGGCGGCGGCGGCGCGCGGCCCAGCGGCGGGGACGGTGGCAGCTGCTGGCATCGCGCCGCGCGGGGCAGCGCCAGGAGCAGCGCGACGGCGGCGAGGAGGATGGAGCGCATGGTGGCTGCCGGGGGCGGGGAGGTCAACCACGCCATGGTCGATCGATCATGTCGATGTCGGAGAACCAGCAACATTGATTGGGGAGGGGTGGACTGCGTATATAGTAGCCAGCCGGCTAGCATTTTGCCAGGAACGTGTCAATGCTTACGACAGGGACCGGCCGGGCCTCTGCCGGATACACGGTCAGAGCGAGTGCCTGGACACGAAATTTCACGGGAGCTTATCGGAGGAAAGCAGCACATGATTTGGGTTCGGGCAGAGTCTTTCACTTTGACCGCGCTTTGCTTGTGTTTGCAATCGGATGATTCAGGAGATCAAGGAAATGTTTTTTTATGTTGGAGCGGCGGCGAATGGCACTAGGGGAGTGTTTTCTATAGTTTCAACTTTGAAATTCGCTCCAAGTCCTATGTGAATATCGCTAAAATATCTCCTTCATTTGCTGCTCGACCAGGGAGCAAAACGAGACTCAACCTGCATAAATAAAAGAGAGAGACGCACATTCCCTGAAGTTTCTCTCGAGTGAGTCACAGTAAGTAGATGATTGGCTTTAATGGCACTCAGATGGTTCGCTTTCATTCAGTGTTCAGATTGTTCGACGACGATATGGTTTGGAACTTTGGATGGTACCAAAAAGAAAAAAACTCTGCAGAACAAAGAAGTATGCGAATGTGCATGCAAACATCATAAAAATATATATTTAACAATTGATTTGATTGTGCTAATTCCATGCCACATATCTTGATATACTTTTACATACATTTGTGTGGCGGACTACCCCGAAATTAATCCAACTTAAGTGCACCCGAGACCACCGTGAGGCATCCGTACACTTAAATCGGATAAGCTGGAGCACCGTCGAGTCTAGCTCGATTTAACCACGTACTGTCGATCGAAACAACACGCCCGCACAAAGGCGAGTCCCGGAGATTACAACATTTCGAGGTTCGAATTTAAAGGTACTTGATTTAATTATTACAAGCTAAGTTCGAAAAGATGTAAATAACATTTTTAGAGTTCGATGCAGTGGAAGAAATAAAAGATCTAAACGACGCTACACGTAACATCATGATGAAGCCGTTTATGACGCTACTCCTCACGATCCTCGCCCGAGGATGGCTCCCAAACAACGGACCAACCAGGAGGAAGCTGACTCGGCCAAGTAACAGCATTGATGGACTCGACAAAAGCATTACCTACAAACATTTAGCTACAAGCAAGGCTGAGTATACTAATACTCAGCAAGTCTTACCCGTCAGTGATAACTAATTCACCAAAATTCTAGACATGCAAGGCTTTCTGGCTGAGGGGCTTGTTTTGACAAAAGCACTAAGAATGGATCCTTACTTTCAGTATTTTAGCATCACATTCTAGTAGATTAATTATTCTAGATGAGCATCCTTTCTAAACAACCAAGTGGAGCAGTACAATTATATTCCAACATCAACTTCACATTCTCATAGTTCCTCTTGTTACTCAATGCAGCACAGCGGTCAAGCAGTCTCATTAACCGCGAGAAGCGGACAGTTTGAACCGAATTTCACTACCTGGCCAGGGAAAACCCAACACACATGGATAATATTGGCTATAAAGGCACAAGTACTATCCAACAATTCCCATCAATCCACAATTCGGAACCGGGGCCAACTCCTTATGATACACGGTTATCGGATACTCGCGGACACATGCCGGCCGATCTCACGCATGTAACCACATGTGTACACCAAGGGAAATAAATTTCCAAGGAAGTAGGCAAAGCGGCCCTAGCTGTTTCAATCCGGTACTAGGCTTACCGATTCCCATAGGTCGGCATGTGCGTGGTACGTTCAAAAACTTGACACACAGATACCACACGTTACGACCTTAAGCAATTATCATACACGGACGGGAGATCTACACACATACCATCCCGCCCGTCAATCCTTATGATTCCAACATAAAGAAGACATCCAATTCATATATCTCGCGAGTGACAGAAAATCACTCGACTTGTAACGAGTCCTTAAAGCATAGCAACTATCGATCCTATCATATTAGTATTCAAAACATAGGTATTATGATTATGCATCTAGTTTTCATTCAATTCCTGAAACGTAAATGCACAATCATAAAGAAATCAAAGTTGCGAGAAGTTTAGAAATTAGGCCATGCTCCGGTACTTGCCTTCTTGCTCGGCTCGAGGCTCCGAAGGAGGTGCCTGCTCGGCGATGAGGACGTTCACGTCTCCTTCTTGCACTTCTTCTTCTATGTCCGGCACGAGCTTGTAGTTCCCATCAACGATTTGATCTTCTACACGAGATGCAATATATGATGATTTAATTCCAGTGATGCTTATTCACTTAAAATTATTGGTGCAGTTGTTGCCACATTCACCTAGACAACACTTGTTATTAATTTATTTCTTTAAAAGTAAAAGTAGGATTTTATGCTTTTCTTTTATTTTCTTTCGATGGTGATTGTGTACACATATAATTTGATTATTTATTTTTCTTTTCAAAACCATAAATGGCTCTGCTATATACATATATTTTCATATCCCTTTTTGGAAGTCCATTTACCTTTGCTTGCATAAAATGAAAGTTTTTTTTTACAAATTTTAGGTTGTTTTTTATCTTATATTTGTTTTCTGATGGTCAACTTTTTATGACAAGTTCTTAGGGACATGATTGGATCTTTGCACCAAGTTGAGGTCATTTTGATTTACAGAAAAATTATGATAAATAACACAAGTTCAGAAAGCTGTAAATGTAAATAAATCATACAAAACTAAATATAACAAATATAAGAGAGACCTATTTAATACATCCTATACTAGTCATACAGAGCCCATACACCAAGTTATAGCTCAGTTCAGTAAATCTGGTGAGTTAAATAAATGCTACTTCAATTTCAGTTCTCTATTTATTTAAGAACAACAACAACAGATAAATGGAGTTTGACATTTTTCATAGGCAACTGATGACATGTAAAAGCTACTGCAGAAAGATGAACTTAATTTGAGAAGTAAATAAGTTTCTAAAAATCTTTAATAATATCAGGGCTGATAAAATGAGATATATCATAACTCGAGCTATAGTTAATATTTTTGTGCAAGATTTCTTCTGTAGCCTAATCATAACCATGGTAACAACATATTCAAAAATCACATTCAGGGCAGTAGTAGATTTTGAATTATGCTCAAATTTGTTCAAACTGACTTTCAATTTTAACTCAAAAACTATTCACCAAAAGTGTATACTTCCAAAAAGTCAGATCTTCTTCAGGAGGTCACGTTTCCACAAAATTTGAGTTTGCATTTTTAGGATTTTTCTACGAATTTATATGGATTTTTGAACATCTCAGCTTTTAGATCTAGGTTTGAAGTTACGTTTTTCAGTTTGACCCTCGGAACGTTTTCGCGCCTACAAAGAAGTCCCTGGAACTTTACACTGGGAACCCTAGAACTAACGGAGACGATGAACAAAGGCCCTCGCGGCGGCGACGGTGGATTTTCCGGCCAAACGCCGGCGAGAGGAGGTGGGGGAAGTGGGGCAAAACGATGAGGGGCTCACCGCGAGTCGATTGGCGGTGGTCTCGGGATCGGAGGTGGCTCGTGGAGGGTTGGCGACGGCGAGCGGCGGTGCTCTGCTTGCGGTGGCGGATGCCGGTGAGCTCGGCTAGGCAAGGCGGTGGGGGAGGAAGCTTGAGAGCACCAGGGGGTTGAGGTAGAGGGGTACGGAAGCCTGGCGGCCGGGAAATCGACCCGAAGGTGGAGCTCGTCGAGCGCCCACCAATGGCGGACACGGCGAACAGGGGAACGGGCGCGGGAAGGAGAGGAAGCTTCCCCTTTTATAGCCGCGGTGCGAGGAGGTCTGGGCGAAGGCTCGGGAGCTCCCGAAGCTGGCTCGCAGGCTCGGATTGCGTCCCGGTGCGGTGTTCGGGCGGAGCCGCGCGGACAGCGCCATGGCCGGTCGACGAGCTCCACGCGGCGGCCCGGCGATAGTGTCTGTCAGCAGGCTGGGTATATTCGGCCGAAGTGGAAGATACTCGAGCTTCCTATAGGCGCGAAGGGACGGTGGACAGCGAGTTCAATGATGGTCTGACGGGGCGGCCATGGTCGGCGCCCAAGCTCGCCGCCGGTTGGGGAGGAGCGCGGGGAATTAGCGCCTAAGCGCGGTTTGCCGAGGCTGGAGGCTTCGCCGTGAAGCGAGCGCGCGCGATTGGCTTGTCGGCTAGCGACGTCAGGCATCGCCGGCCATGTGGAGACGCGGCGACGCGAACGCGCGGAACGCGGCCGGCGAGCTACAGAGCTGGATTTGCTTGCGTGGCGAGCTCCTTGGTGAGCCGCGTTCGCCAAGCAAACGAACTCAAAACTGAAAACTCAAAACACAAAAGTTCATCTCTAGACATTGGAGTTTCATCTTGGCAAGGGCTGACATAGGAAAAACTGAACGGTTTAAGAGGTGACGCGGCGGGAAGTTTGGTTTGCCACTGCGTTGGGAACAGGCAGAAACGGAGGTTTTTGAGCACCTTCCGGTCAAAATTGGCTCAAACTCAAAAGAAGTCACATGTTTGTTATGAAATTTATGACAACTTCTATTTTTGGATATTTTCAAGTTGTGTTCAAAAATCAAGAGTAATTTGATACTCTTTGGAATCAGCACAGGAATTTTAGAAGGAAGGAATGGGTTTCTAGAACTTTTTGGGGGGGGGGGGGTTGACATTGTTCCCTTCATTTTTGGACAAAACTTCAAACAAGTAGATTTCCAGGTTCAAAATTTTGTGAAACATTTATTTTGACCAAATTTTGAGTTTCATAGGATTTTTGGCTTTTGAAGGTGAAATCATTTCAACTTGTCCTTTTAACCTTGAATAAGTGCTTTTATTTAATCTTCTTTTCTTAGCATAAACCCTCCATTAGTGTATTAATCCTCAGGGGTGTTACAATTTGGCTAAAGAGGAAGAGTTTAATTTAGAGAAAACTAAATGTAGCTAGTATAATTTGGGACAAGTAGAGTAAATGTTTTTTATATAGTGTGGTGCCACGTATGCACGTAGTTGTATTGAAAATTGGTTCGGATCCAACCGATTTGTCCGTCCTTGTACGCCTAATTTTCAGTTGTCCTTGTACGGGTCAGCCGGTCACGCGCAAAACTTCGATCCGGGAGCAAAACGAGACTGAACCTGCGTAAACAAAACAGAGATGTTGGATAATTATCTTATTTCGGCTATATTTTAATTTGAAGATTTAAAATATCATTCACAATTATTTTCATGATTATTGTAAGCGAAACCAGTCATGTGCTTGTGTTCAAGTTTAACACAGATTTAAACATAAACATGGACATTAGTAAAAATAACAGAGCGAATATCGAAATGTAACCCAGTGACGGAACCACTGCCAGAGGCAGCGGTTGCGTCATCACCAGCTGGAGGAGTAGCCATGCCCATGCTACTACTACTACTCGACTGGCCTTTCCTCGAAGTAGTCAACCAAATTCGATGCAGGAAGACCGGAAGCAGTGCGATCCCGGAGTCGTACGTGTGCCAGTCGATGAGGTGGACGAGGCGCAGAGTAGTCCTACGGTACGGCGGCGGCGTTGGAGTACTATCCAGGACGGAGTCGTGCGAACGAACATGTCAATGGGTTGGTGATAATCGAGGCACCGGTGAAGACGCCAGCGTTTTGGACGAGCAGTCACATAGTGACGCTCCCTAAAAAACTGATTGTCCCTATCCCGAGCAGGATCTCGAAGGGACAACGGTGATGGACGCACATGCTCTCATTGAGGTTGTGCGCGCAGCGGTGGCGATGGGAACGCTGGGAGACAATAGAGGAGGAGAGCTTTTGTATGTGTCTCGTATGGAAGTGGGATCTTGGTTATATAGGCTAGCGTTCGAAATGGGAAGAGAACCTCTACAGTTAAAAATAGTGAAACTTTAATCAATCGGTAATGAATTACCATAATCGAAGTTTCCTTATTCCCAGTTTCTTAGCGCAAAAGATTCCCCTCCCCGGTCAGCTCAAGTTCAGGCTCAGATACGCCCCACCCCATCCACGCACACGGCCTCGGTGAAAAAAAAAAATCATTGCAAACTAGTGCCCCGAGAAAAAAAAATCTGCCCAAGCTAACTGCTCGGCCGAGGCGGAAAGATAAACTGATTACTCACTATGCTGAGGAGCAACTAAAAACAGCCAACCATTTGGCTCCGGATATATACCCATTCCTCATCCTGCATGACGCTAAATACTCACTCCAAAGAAATCATGAAGTTGATGAATTCACCGGTCTGCGTGCGTGTCGTGACTGTCGTCATCGACCACAACCACAGCAAGTTGCTTTACCGCAGAAACGACATGGATCTACATGGTTATCCATCACAATTCACAACGCCCCATGAAAACATCAGTTTTTTTGGTAAAAAAAACATATATTACGTGGCTATAAGTGAAAAGTATATTGGAAGCGTGTGCCCGATCCTTATCGCACCAGCGGTTTCAACGACACACGCGTCTGTCCCAAGTCGACATCTTGGGTAGTATACGTATGCTTTGGACTCGGATAAACAATGGAGAAAGAGACACGTTCGGTGAAGTTTCTAAATCAAGTTAGTCGCCGCAGGATGGGAGACTGGAGGGGGTAATGGTTTTCAGTGGAGTTGGTTTGTTGAAGGAGATTTTTTTTTTAAAAAAAAGATACATTTGTTGAAGGAGATGGAAGAAGGGTCACCGAGACCGTGACATTTCCTGGCTTGTGGGCCATCAAAACACTCGCGGAGACCGTGCGTGACTAGCAGCTAGTAGTTTGCACCGCGCCAGCCCACGGTCCCTCCGAGAGCGCCCACGCTGCCTCCTATGCTAATGGCCCATATGAGCCCACAGTTTTTACCAGGCGGCCCATATGAAACACAATTCCGAAGCTAAGCGGACCAGTTGTGGGCGCAGGACATTGCCCATTTCTTCTATTAGAGGACAAGCACAAGCAAGCAAGCAGGACAGCCTCGGGCTTGAGAGGGAGGGAGACTGGAAGGCGACGCGGCCACGCGATTGAACAAATATCAAATGCCTCGCCGCACCCCCTGTCTCCCGGACGGGGCACCAGCACCGCGGCATGTTGTGCCTCTTGCTTTGCTACGGAGGTGGACGAATAAAATTATACCTAGGCCATGTTTGGTTCCATAATCTGGTCAGAATCTAGAATTAATCGATTGCCACGGCCGATCAGGCTAAAATAACTACAACTAGACGCATTATTTTCTCAAGCCCTGTATTCTAGTGCCAACTATTTCTTCTTGCTTGAGAAAAAAAAAAGGTGTACTATTTCTTAGAATCTTTTAGCTGCAATGCAACTCTACCAGTGCAGTGCTGATCATGCTGAATTGCTGATCCAGATCCCCTGGACTTCGACGGAGGAAAGTTGAAGGCCAAGAGGGCGAGACGACGCTTCCGCTTGAAGATTCCAGGACAGCTCATGTGCGCCGTAATCCAAGCGGAGAGTAGCTAGTTTAAAATTCCTTGGTCGATGCCCTCCGCAACTTGCTTGCCCTCGGTTCCTCAGCATAACCAACTGCACTGCACGGCGCAGCATGTGTTAGTTGCATTGTCAATGGTGTACTATAGACCCCAAAAAGAAAACGTAGCAGGCAGGCACGCCGGAAAAGAGCGCACGCGGCACCGGCGCACTCTGACGACCGAGCGAGGCTGCTCCCTACTTTTCCCCTCCTGGGATAGCAGGAGAATGTTTATTAGCGCGATAAACAAAAGCTGCTGGGGCCTTTCTAATCTCATCACCATAAGCAAATTCTAGAAAAAAATTGTTTACGTGATCAATGATTAGCATTTTGTTTTATTTTATTTTTCCTAAAAGAGTTAAGCGACCGATGATCCACATCTGGGACATGATCATGCGGCCTGAGACCGAGTAGCAGTTTTTCCGAAGAACAATGGGTTCCCATAAGAGCACCAAAATTCCATGCCTCGTCATCGACTCGTCGTCTTTGAAGCGGGGAGAGTCAACAAAAAACACCGACACACATGGTACATGCTACATACAAAGTCCTCGATACAGGAGGTAAGGAGATGGATAAGTGTTTGACTTGCCTAATTGTTTGAATGCATACCAATCCTCATCGTTTCAATGGACGAAATCTAGAAGAGGGAGTTATTGGCTAATACTTCCTTCAATCCAAAATATTTGTTTTCTAAATACATACGTTTTATTATGTATTCAGATATAGTAAATGACTAAATGTCCAGATACATATAAAATACTATGTACCTAAAAAAGTCAAAACAAATAGCCAAAACGAATAGTATTTTGGAACTAATGCAATAGGTCAGAACACCACAGTGCCAGTTTTTCTTTCCCTGCGCGACGATCAATTGAGCATTTGGTCAGCTGGCTGTGGCTTGGTTCAGACTTCATACAGCTGCAGCCTCCGTGCACGCATCAGGGAGACATTCTATGAAATAATTCACAGTTCTGGAACAGGTGTACTCTTTTTTATATATTTTTTCTTTAATGGCAGAAAAATAAGAATCTGGCCGGAAAAGAATTCTGCAACCAATAATACTAACAGATCAGTATCCAGTGATTGCTCTCGCAACCTTATTCTATTCTCTTTAATTATTTGCAATGATCATGTTATTATTATGAATTTCTCTATTATATTGTCATTATTATTATATTCCTACTAAACAATAATATAATGCACCTGCCTTCCTGAGAGTACATGTATATTATCCGAGCTACTCCCTCCATCCTCTTTTGATAGTTTTATTTCACCTGGACACAAAGACCAAGGAGAACAACCTTGCTTATCATCTTATTAATGCAACACAATTTTTTTAGTTGGTCATCTAATGTTTTAATTGGGAACTTCTCGTTACGGGTGCTATTTATTGTCATGTCCCATACCAATAGCACATACTATGACTATCCTTTATGAAAAGTCGAGTTTTTGAAATAGGACTATCAAAAGAGGATGAAGAGACTACACACCTGTCACTGCGTCAAGGAAAGGAAAAAGAACAGCTCTACACAACGACTATTCATCGAACGAGAAGTCGGTCGATGCTTGCAGCTACGTACGTCGACGATGGACGAGTTTCCACACCCATGTTCACACGGAACGCCAAGGGAAAAGCCTTTACATGTCGGTGTCTTAGTTTATGATAAAATTCGACAGGGAAAAAATAAAGAAGAAGAAGAATAAAATATATTTTGCAGCATGCTGTGGGTGTTGTCGTATCCCGACAAATCTTACCCACCGGTAGAGATGACCGTCGAGTGGTTTTTTAATTGAGTATCCCAAAAAGCTTGCCCTTTTAGCCCTCAATTAGATTCATAGCATGTTTAATAAATCTGGACAAGAGATTGTCTAGATTCATTCTAAATGCTATGAATCTAGACACAAAGTAATATGGTTAGAAGTGCATTCTTTTTGAGACGGAGGAAGTATATCCCTGCCACATGATTTTGAATCTTCACACTAGGTGTTCTTTGCACAAAGTGTATATACTAATCTGCCATGTCACTAGAATCCGTATACACTGGATGACTGGATGCAGTAGTCCTACAATCTCAAACGTCATCATCAGCATAACATATTAGCAATGTAGTTAGTAGGCCCAGCCTTAACTTTTCAAGGGTTTTTTTTCTTTGTGGACAGCCAATCTTGTCCACCAAGTCCCCACATGATCGCAAAGTGGACTTGTTCTGTGCGATCTTATTCTACTATGGTTATTAAAGTATCTAACTTTCCATGTCGTGAAAGGATTGGTCCTTTTCGGCAATCTTAAACCATTCCCTCCCAATCTTCAGTTTTGAGGAAAGTTTTTTTTTAAAAAAAACAAGGTGAGCAAAGAAGTTATGGTCAAGCAAAACAAACTGCCAGAAACTTGTTCAATTAAAATTTAGATTTTTTATGTTTGTTAATATATTTTTTCAATGAAATTTATTAGATTTAGTATATCTGAAGTGTGAAAAAAAGGACGAAGCATGGCGATTGTCTGTTGAGCTCTGCGTGTATTAGCTCTGCAACGAGCTACTTTTTTTTAGATGGGTCCTGCCTCTCCCTTTTTTAGAGGTTATTACTAAAACTAAGTTAGTTAAAATCACAAGCCAACTCTTGGCACACGTTTTTCTAACACTTAGCGTTAAATCTAGGTTGTACCCAATTCGAAAAATGGGTGAATGGGTGCCAACAAATTGTTTTTGACAGTTTTTTTTTTGCAAGAATCTTGGTTTACATCTTAAAATCGTCAAAACATTTATAGTTGGCCATTGCACCAAGATTCGGAAGCAAAACAATACAAAATGATCGAAGGTCATGAATAGGAGACACTGTTGAAAGTTCCGAACTTGAATACAAATTCTAATCTACAAGTGCTTGAGAGAGAGGATTATGGGGTTGCCCTACATGTCCTAGCACATCCTAGAAAACCATTTTTTTTCAAAGAAAAGTTGTCCAACAAACCCACAGGAATGGGAGTAAAAATTTGGAAAAAAATAAAAATAAAAAGATGAGTTAAACTAGTAGGGATTCATAATTTCCTATCAACCTGAAATATTTCTACACCATTTTCCCCTTCTAATTCATCGTCGCCTCCAGTATTCCATAGACATAAAATGGAAACATTTAAACCACTCATCACAGAGACCAACATTGTCGTACCATACTACAATAAGGGGAGCATTCAATTGTGTTGGCTATGCAGCGCTACAGGTTCCGTAGTGTTAGCCTCAAGCTCAAATTTACAGGTACAAGTATAGCCATATATTCTTATTTTGTTTGATTTTCTTTTAGATTTGATCAATTTTCAACTCATACACCATCGTATCCACACCTTATTTGCGTTCCCTTGTCGCAACATTTAAACATTCCTCATTGAATCCATGATACTTCTCGTCCATTATTGTTCATGTAAACAATCGTTTAGCCTTTTTAAACTGTACACACTTGTGTTCTCGAAAGAAACGTGTATACACTTGCTAGTGCTAGTTGTTTCCGTTTAATTAGCTGTTTAGCTGGTTTAAATGCTTATTTAGCCTAATAATTGATTAAACTATAGGTAACCAATTGTTTACTAACTTCCAAAGCTGTGCCAATCACTCATCACGCTTTGCACTGATAATAACATATCTAATTGTGTCTTTCGGTCTCACTAGACTGCGAGTGCGATCTAGATTAATTGGAGCAGATTTACAATTCGTGTCAGAAGAATGTACAATGTGATTCTATGAATCGCAATCTTATATGAAACTGCGACTTAATGTCCATT
Organism: Digitaria exilis; assembly: GCA_015342445.1. Classification (NCBI taxonomy): domain Eukaryota; kingdom Viridiplantae; phylum Streptophyta; class Magnoliopsida; order Poales; family Poaceae; genus Digitaria; species Digitaria exilis. Next base: position 642,257 of record JACEFO010002219.1, on the reverse strand, counting down.
TTCATCTTTTTGTCTGTTTTCTTCTAGAGATTTGATCGATTTCCATCTCTTGTACCCATCGTACCCACAACCTTCTCCGCGTTTCCTTGCCCCCGGGCATTTAAACCTCTCGCTCTCGAATCCCTCACATTTCTCTCGCCCCCCAAAGCAAGTAACCAACCAAACAGACAGAGACAGACAGCGGAGGAAGACGAAGACGTGGACTCCGAGCCGATCGACACCGCCGCCGCCTGGTGCACGAGCAGACACCCACCCGATTACCTCTACCTCCTTCCCCTCCATTGACTCATCACCCGCTACCCCCCAACGGAACCCCATCGTTTCGATCTCGAGGGCGGACTCCGGCGAGCCAGCGGCCGCATCTTCTTCCTCGCCGATGCGGCGGAGGTGACCAGGTGGGCGATCGAACCGAGGTTGCGTTTGTTTTTTCGTTCTTGGGTGGGAACGGGATTCGTTCGGGTTTTTTTTTCTCTTTTCTTTATGGTTGGGATTCGTTCGTTGGGGTTGGGTGCGGAGAAAGAGATCGGGGGTAACGCCATGGACAGCGATTGCGAGGACGGTGAAGGTTGGTCGGGAGGTTGAGGGTTGGCTTGAAAAATGTTCGCTGCCATGGCTGCCTAATCGTCTCCGGTGACGTCGTTGCTGGCTTGCTGCTCTCCCCTGCCGCTCGCCTTGTTCTGATTTGGTGGGTGGTTAAATTCCATTGCTTGGTGATGCGTTTCTGATCTTTGTTTTGGCTCAAAAACATTGCTTTCTTGTCAAATGGAGAGGTATAGTGTATATCGCCAATAGCCATGCTTTTCTGATCAGCCCTATTTAAGCTTTCTATTTGAAATTCACTCCCATGGATGGTTCATCTTTTGCTCTTCGACATGATATTGCTTAAAGAGTAGAAGAAAGTTCAGATCCCTTTCAAAACAATTTCCTGCTTCAGTGTTCGTCAATCGCCATTGCTGCCATACGAATAGAGTAAACAAACAAAAAAACCTTTAAAAGAATCGCCTCTTGTTCTTAATATGTCGCAATGATGCTGCTGCAGAGCAGGGGCGGCGACTCCAAGCAGCAGACCAAGCAGCAGAAGCGCCATGCACTGCTTCCGGTTCGCGAGCTGGGAGCGGGAGGGCGACGAGCGGCGGCGCGGTCCGTCGACAACGACGACGACGGGGCGGTCGCTGTCGGCGCGGTCCAACAGCAGCACGACGACGTCGACGACGGACCACGATGTGCGTCGGTCGGCGTCCGAGTGCTGCGGCTCCTCCCTCAACGCGTCGGAGCTCAGCAGCGCCGGCTCCTTCAGCCGCTGCCGTCAGCTCTCCTCCTCGTCGCAGCGCCCCCACAAGGCGCTCCGCGTCTTCACCTTCCAGGAGCTGAGGACCGCCACACGCGGCTTCAGCCGCGCCCACATGCTCGGCGAGGGCGGCTTCGGCTGCGTGTACCGCGGCACCGTCCGGGGTGTCGCCGTCGACGAGCCTCGCCGGAGCGTCGTCGACGTCGCCATCAAGCAGCTGGGAAGCAAGGGCCTGCAGGGGCACAAGGAGTGGATGACGGAGGTGAACGTGCTCGGGGTGGTGGACCACGCCAACCTCGTCAAGCTCATCGGCTACTGCGCCGAGGACGACGAGCGCGGGATGCAGCTGCTGCTCGTCTACGAGTTCATGCCCAACGGCAGCCTCGCCGACCACCTCTCCGCGAGGTCGCCGGGGGTGGCGTCATGGGGGATGAGGCTCAGGGTCGCGCTCGACACCGCGCGAGGGTTGAAGTATCTCCATGAAGAGTCCGAATTCAAGGTACGCTTCGCTTCGTTCACCTCTCCCTTCAGATTGTCAAACATGCACAGCTTCAGCGCAGCGCAGCGCAGCTCAGCTTAGCTCAGGGGATAATCTGAAACAAAGACAGTACAGGTTGGATGATGATAGCAATTCTTTTATTTTTGTCAGATAATATTTCGAGATCTGAAGCCGTCGAACATTCTTCTGGACGAGAACTGGAACGCGAAACTGTCAGATTTCGGCTTGGCGAGATTAGGACCTCAAGAAGGAAGCCATGTCTCTACAGCGGTATGCAATAAACAATCTTCTTTGCACAATGTAGATAATTTGATGAAGGCACTGTTCTTAGCTTCTTACAGCAAAATGCTGGCACGTTGATATGAAATACAGCTTCTCTGTTCAACCTGGAACCAAGTAGCACACCCAAGAGCGGTTAGAACACAGGAATCATTCTACCATTCTGATCCGGTCAACCAACTGTTACACGTGCTCGAAAACTTTTCAAATATAGTGGCCTCGTGAAAACAAGGGGCTGCGGCTGACCATATTACTATCTTCTATGCAAGCGGAAGTAGAAATGTAACACTTTGGCAGTCAAGCGCATTCGGTCAGTTTGCACGCTAGTGCTGCAGGACCCATCACAATAGTCGCCTAACCTTTCTGGTCGCTTACAACCACCTAGTAGCTTTCTGGGAGCTTTCCAGATCCAAACACTTCACCACGTGTGATTCTAAAATTCTGCATCAAGGACATATCCAAACGTACCTGTAACTCATAGTTATCAACATTTGCTGAAGGCTCTAATTATTGAAATTCTTGTTTTGTATGACAATCAAACAGGTGGTGGGCACAATTGGATATGCAGCTCCTGAATACATCCACACAGGACGCCTCAGCACCAAGAACGACATATGGAGCTTTGGTGTCGTGCTTTATGAGCTCCTCACAGGCCGGCGACCTGTGGACCGAAATAGGCCGAGAGGCGAGCAGAATCTCGTGGACTGGGTGAAGCCCTACTCTTCCGACGCTAAGAAGCTTGAGACTGTGATCGATCCGAGGCTTCAAGGGAATTATAGCATAAAATCAGCAGCCCAGCTCGCGTCAGTGGCAAACAAGTGCCTGGTGCGCCATGCTAGGTACCGGCCCAAGATGAGTGAGGTGCTGGAGATGGTGCAGAAGATCGTGAGTAGCAGCGAGCTTGGAGCACCGGAGCATCCCCTAATCAGTAATTCAGAAGAATTAGTGAGTGATGAAAAGAAGAAAGGCCTTGACTTGAAGAGAAGAATCGCAGATATTAAAGCTGGGGAAGGGAGATGGTTTGCATGGCAAAGATGGACACCGAAGCTTGTGAGAACACAGTGATTACAGCATCGACAGATGAGGTGTTCTTGCATGATTGGACTTGAATAGCAAGTAGTGAAAACAGCAGGTGACTGCAAGATGACTGTTTTCATTTAGCATACAAGTCAGAGAGCATGGAAATTTTAAACCAACGGTTTGGTGAAGCCCATGGCGGACACCACTAAATAATGGATAGGTTCACACTTTTTGGGATCACAAATAGGCAGTCTTCTCCATCCACTTGGAGGTTCCATGTTTTTCTTATCACAGCTCAATCAAAAGTTCTAGCAGTAGTTTTTCCAAGTAGAAGGCTTATTGTACAGTTTAACTTGACTTTTTGGAGTGATTTTTTTAGTTGTATGAAGTGCCCAATAAGGGTACTCATGTAGTGTATGTAGATCATTGCTTCCTATGTCTGTGGTGTTGCAATTTACACGCACCTACCTATGGAATTCCTGCTGGCACAACTGATATGCATTAAAAAATAGGGGGAATATGTACCGAAGCAATGTAGGGAAGAAACTGCTTATGCGCTTCCATATACCAGGATCCGGTGCAGTTGCTACTTCCACTGTAAGTTAAGCAGTAATACTGTAGCAGCGTTGGGCCCAGTTCCAGAGAGAGGAAGTCTGAATGCACATTTGTGGTACTGTTCAATCGCTGTAGCGATTTGTGCAGCCGAGAAAACACTGTAGCGGTAAATACTGTAGCAATTGATCCTGTCCGTCTGTGACCGAGAATGAAGGGTCGAGAACACGTGCAGTCGTATCTTGCAGTTGCAGTTACAACTGCATATGATCTGAGTCCCCATATAAATTGCTGGAACATGCTCCTCGGGTCCTGGCACATTGCATGATCCAGACACAGTTTTACCACATGCTTCTGACAGATGAAATACTGTGATATGGTTTTCAGTTTACACCTCATTGCCAAATCTGTCATACAAGCAGTAGCCACAGGTGAAGCAATTCCTGACGAAAGCTTATCCAATGCTGCCTGCTATTCGAGCAATGTCCATGCCATAATCATGATTGCCATTAATTTCTCCTCTGTTTTTATTCAATTCTCAGTGCAGCCAGGAGAATCTCAAGACTACTTCTCGATCTCATCCTTTTATGTTTCGTTTTTTCAGTAGATAATGTTGAACAAATGTTGCTTCTAATCTACACATCTGTCCACATGATGAATCTGCTCACAACTAGGTTCTACTACCTGGCAGTTTAGATTCCACTTAGCCTAAATGATGCTTTGGATAGTGCTTCAGTGGACAGAACTGAGCGACATATACTACGTCCAGATTCACTCTAAAAAAAATGGCCAAACTACTTCCTGAAAATTGTCTCTTCAGAGATCCACAGGTGCAAGCATCATTCTAGCAGTGTGCACAGAGGTGAATGGCATCATCATCCTTCATTTTCATCTCCATTGCTATTAGATTCAACAAATCATAAATCTGTGCTGAGCCTGGATGAGTCTTGTCCCAGGCAATGAACCTGGATACCCCTCCACCAACATCAATCTCACTAAACCCAGGGAGCTTCTTTACACCCCTCTCCTCCATCACCTTTCTCGCTTTCTTTGCCTCTTGCCACCGCCTGGCAACAGCATAGATATTGGACAAGCCAATATACCTGCCATCATGGCCTGGCTGCAGTTGAACAAGCTGTCTGCCGATTACCTCACCAAGCTCAACCCATCCATGTAAATGGCATGCATTCAGGAGAGCGCCAAGTACTGAAACACTGGGCTTCATTGGCATGCTTTTAACGACACCATGTGCTTCCTCCAAGTGCCCTGCTCGACCAAGCACATCTACCAGGCAAGCGTAGTGCTCGACGTGCGGTCTGAGCCCTTGCGCTTCGAGCAAGCGGAAGAACATCCAAGCCTCGTCAACCAGACCACCGTGGACACAAGCACTCAACAGACACAGATATGTGATCTCATCCGGCGTAACCCCAGCACGCTGCATCTCCCGGAACATCTCCACTGACTCGGTGCCCATGCCATGGACCGCAAGACCGCCGATCATAGCGTTCCATATCAGGACGTCGGTGCTCTCCACTGGCACAGCCCGGAACACCCTGAGCGCCTCGTCAATGGCCCCACACTTGGCATACATGTCAACCAGTGAGGTTGCTAGCCTGAGTTTGATCCGGAAACCACGCTCCCTGAGGCACCGGTGTACTCGCCTCCCACGCTCAAGGTCCCCCAGGTGTGCGCACGCGCCGAGCACGCTCACCATCGTAACATCGTTCGCCCTCACCCCACCCCCACGCTGCTGCTCCACTGCCGCAGCGGCGTTCTCCATCATCTCGAACATGGCGAGCGCCTCCCGGTGCTCCCCACACTTGACGCACCCATCGATCATGGCGCTCCAGGACACCACGTCGCGCCGGGGCATCCGCGCGAACACCTGGCGCGCGGAGGGGAGGTCCCGGCACTTGGCGTACCCGTCGAGGAGCGCGTTCCACGAGACGAGGTTGGGGCGGGGGATTTCGTCGAACACCCGGCGGGCGTGGTCCGGCAGCGCGCAGGCGGCGTACGCGTGGACGAGGGAGTTGGCGACGTGGAGGTCGGCGGGGAGGAGCCCGAGGCGGAGCGGGTGCGCATGGAGCGCGGCCGCGATGGAGGCGGAGGACAGGCGCGCGGCGGCGCGGGCGAGGAAGGGGAAGGTGAGGTGGGACGGGCGGAGGGCGGAGCGGAGGAGGAGGATGAAGAGGGAGAAGGAGAGGGAGGGGGACGGCGAGAGGGAGGTGGAGCGGATGAGGGGGTCGAGGAGCCCGGTGGTTAGCGTGCGGCCATTGAGGTGGCGGAGGAGATGCGGGAGCAGTGGCGGGGAGGAGGGCGGAGGCGGCATGAGCAGGCGATGAAGCACACACACAGGCGGGAATTGGCCTCGGGGGAGACGAGATCGCGCATTCGCGGATCAGTCACCCCTGTGTTTTCAACTGATTGCACGAGAAATGGTCTTTAATTCTCTCGCTAGTAAGAAGTCTGAATAGCGCAACCTAGCGGCGTCACTGTTATATTCGACACTACATTTGGATTGGAATTGACCCACAACTTTTGCAGTATTTCCGGAACTTCTGAAGGATTGGCACCAAAACACCTCTTTCACCAGCCATGAGCCCATGACACCACCTAGCAAAGCCCAGTCCGGTCGAAGCCAGATTCATGCACAAACACAACGTAAACTGACTCCGGCAACATAATCTGGCCAGTGATCTAACATATGATAACGTACATCACAAAAAGGAATATCCATAAAAGCAGAACCCACAGATAAGACTGAGAAATTTCATCAGCCAGAAGATATGGCCAATAGCATCATGAATGAAGAAAGTAACAAGCCGAGAGTCGGCGACGTCCAAATGTACGGAAAATAAATATCATTTCAGGACATCGTGTCTAAAGTATGATTAGTTTAAACAGATGACTGACGCGACTGATATCGAACACAACCCAGAACCAACCAGCAACAACCCGACAAGACACCTAGCTGTATAGATCGTCATCATCTGCTGCAGCACCGGCAGAAGCAAAAGGATCAGCTGCAGCTGTGGCACCGGCTGTCGAGGACTGCTCGAAGCGGAACTCGCTGCCGAACCCGCGGGACTGCTGCAACGTCTGAGCAAACGCCTGGTACTTGCGGATATCGGCATCGCTCACACTGCGGCGCGCATACTTCATCGACTCCTCAAAGTGGGCTGCCTTGATTTCAGCCATCTCATCCACTTCGTCCTCCTCCATTGCCTCAGGGTTGTCCTTTCTCCGCCTTTCCCTCTCAATATCCTGAAAACAGTAATCATACAGATCATAAGAAACTGTGAATGTTATTAAAAATAAGTGATCAAAACAAAATATTAGGATTTGAGAAGGCAAGAATATCACAAGACATGATCATTCACAAAGCTGTTGACAACTATATAGTGCCAGGATAGTAAGATGTCTGATCACTTCAAGATCACGTGCTCTGTGAAATAACGTTGAGCTCACGAGTTATTTAAATGGTTAGGAAGCTACCTTCTCAATGTTCTCCCTGATCGCATACTTGACTGCACGCTGGCAAATTTCTGTGATATCTGCACCACTGAACCCCTGGGTGTACTTAGCAAGAGCATTCAAGTCGACTTCCTTGGCCACAGGGGACTTCCTAAGGCAGGCCTTGAAGATCTGGAGCCTAGACGCCTCATCAGGCAGTGGAATGTAGATCAGCTGATCGAGACGCCCTGGCCTAAGCAAAGCTGGATCAATGATATCAGGCCTGTTTGTAGCCCCAATAATGAACACAGTCTTCTTGGCATTCATTCCGTCCATCTCTGTCAATAGCTGATTAAGCACTCTATCAGCCGCGCCTCCAGCATCACCTACACTGCTTCCTCTCTGCAATGAGACATTAAGATCTATAAGGCACCTGAAGAAACATGTCACCAAACCAAAAGAGTTTTTCTAGGATTTGTATGGACCTGAGTAGCAATCGAATCAAGCTCATCAAAGAAGAGGACACAGGGAGCAGATTGGCGAGCCTTATCAAAAATTTCACGGACGTTGGCTTCACTCTCACCAAACCACATGGTAAGCAATTCAGGACCCTTAACACTGATGAAGTTGGCCTGGCACTCATTGGCAATTGCCTTTGCCAACAAGGTCTTACCACAACCAGGAGGGCCATAGAACAGTACTCCTTTGGAAGGAGACATGCCAAACTTCTCAAACTTCTCCGGGTGCTCCACAGGATATTGAACAGTCTGCATGAATTTGATTAACATTAGTCAAATTTCTGGAACAGAAAAATAGCAGGAGCTTATCAGATCAAGCAGCATCTAATTACCTCCTGGAGCTCCCTCTTAACATTATCAAGCCCCCCAATATCTTCCCAAGAGACGTTAGGAACTTCAACAACCTGAATCCAGGAGGGAAAAATCAGCAACCGAGAACAAGAGCAAACTCAAACAGAAAATTATTGACAGGGAATTCACAGTTTCACGAAGAGCAGATGGGTTGCTGGTTCCAAGTGCGGTCTTGAAATGGTCATTGGTAACAGCCATCGAGTTTAATATCTCAGCATCTATTGTCTCGTCCTCAAGATCTATGATGTCCATCTTCTCACGAATGCACTGGAGAGCAGCCTCAGTGCAAAGGGCAGCTAGATCAGCACCCACATATCCATGGGTATCCTTGGCAATGAGTTCCAAGTTAACCTGTAAATTACAAAAAGCGAACATCAAGCAATGCTAGACGAGATGAGATTATCATAACCAATATCAGATGCAATGGATTTATGGTCACTTACATCTTCAGCCAGTTTCATGTTCTTAGTGTGAATGCGGAGGACCTCGAGCCTACCAACTTCATCAGGAACTCCAATGTCAATTTCCCGGTCAAACCTTCCAAATCTTCGAAGAGCAGGATCAATGCTGTTCGGTCGGTTTGTAGCACCCATAACAATAACATGGGAACGAGCTTTTAGTCCGTCCATAAGAGTCAGTAGCTGTGAAACAATACGACGCTCCACCTCTCCATTGGTCTTCTCTCTCTTGGGAGCAATGGAATCGATTTCATCAATGAAAATGATAGATGGAGCATTCTTCTCTGCTTCTTCAAATGCCTTCCTGAGATTGCTCTCACTCTCTCCTGCCAGTTTTGACATAATCTCTGGGCCATTAATAAGGAAGAAAAAGGCTCCAGTCTCGTTTGCAACAGCACGCGCAATAAGAGTCTTTCCAGAACCAGGTGGTCCATACAGCAATATGCCCTTTGGCGGCTTCACACCAATAGATTTGAAAAGCTGAGGATGGCGCAGAGGAAGCTCAACAAGCTCCCTGATTTGGGCCATTTGCTTTCTAACTCCACCAACATCATCATAGCCAACCTCGTCAAGACGTTCCTCATCCTCCCTCTTAATAGGCTCCCCATCACAAAATATTTCAGTATCTGGTGCAACGATGCAATACTCAGCAGGGTCAGTCTCGATCACTTTGAACTCCACACTTCTCATTCCACCCCTGACAAGGAAAAGGTCTCCCTTCCTCACAGGACGGTAAGCTTCTAGGAAATATGCTGCATAGTTTCATAAGGTCAATCGTTAGGTTTAGTATTTCAAGGGAGAAACAATACACAAGCATACGATGGTAATATAATTACAGGTATCCTGAATGTCAGACATTTCCCAGTTCAAAATTCAGGAAACACTATATAGAAAGATAAGAGCAATATTTCAGGTTAGGTTTCAAGTAAATTGAGTGTTGTGTAGTCATGTTTAGCAACAGTACAAACTAAACTTAAATAACAATTTTCACAAGAACATTAACTCACGTTTCAAGAAGACATCAAACAGGTTCCCTGTAATGCCTTCAACTGTATCATCAATTGGAAGAATGTGTACACGCTTGCCGTATTTCACATCCTGGCACTGGTGGACAGAAACCACATCACCAAGCCTCACCCTCAGGTTCTGGCGGACAACCTTGTTCATCCGAACCTTTGGCTCCTCACAGGTTTCATCAGCAAGGACAATGCAAATAGTGTCTTTCCTCTTCTTACCCTATTATGATACAAAATATAAAGTGAGACAATGGACTGACAGTGCCAATACATACATCCATCTACCATAACACACAGGTCACTGCACCATAGAGAAACAAACTTAAATAACATAGGCCTATGAAAAAAAAAAGCTTAATAACCTCTCCATACAAAAAGTTACAAGTATTACCATCACATCCAAATGCCATGCTACAATCCAACAGAACCATGAGCACTAAATTTGAATACCAGTTGTGCAAAAACAAGATACCGATAGTCCTGTTCTAACAAAAACAATGATGTATTCATGCAAAAAAAAACTGGGTGCATGCAAATCTAGAACAGATGATGAAGAGAGCATGTTTGGAAATAAGAAACCTTGTGCTAAGATACATCATGCATCACTGAAGCACAAAAAAAGGTTCTAGATTGCTACAAACTTCAAGTGAGTCAATGTAGTATGAATGCAGATTTGACAAAATTTCACGGCCTAACAGCAGAACTACATCAAAACAAATGGCAACAAACCCCTAATGGTTAGGCTAATCAAAATTCTGAAATAAAACAACTAATTACACACCATACTACACTGAATCAGGGATTTTATAGACTTCAAAGTGATACAGGCAGGGGATTTTTTCCACCAATAGATCTGCAATTCGAATCTACCAAACCCTACTCCCCAACTAATCATGCACAGATCGGTTCCGGTTCAGGCTCCGGCTAATCAGCTCAGCATAAAAAACAAAGCAGTAAAAAATCTTACCTTTAGGAGCACCGTATCGCCGCGGAAGAGCTGCAGCCTCTCCATGGTGTCCGGGTGCAGCGCTACAACGGAGTTGTCGTCGTTGGTGGCCTCATCGACGACGAGGCGGTTCGGCGACTTCTTCCTCTCCAGGATTGCCGTCGAGTAGTCCTTCTTCCCCTTCCTGCACACACCACCAAAGAAAAACCATCACCAAACAAATCCCCCACCTCAGAATCACAAAGTGGTCAGCGGTCAGCCAGATCGGAGCCCGGAACCCCAAACCCTAGGGAAGCTCCTCAGATCGGATCGGCCGGTGAAAGAGGGGAGGTAGGCGGCGAGATCTTACGGATCGGAAGCAGAGGCCGACGGCTCCCCTTGGCTCGCCATGCCGGCGGCGGCGACTGCGGCGACGGAGGTAGGTTTCGGGTTGTTGGCCGGCGGTGGCGTTAACTGCGGCAGCAGCAGCAGCAGTCGAGGATGCGAGATGCGGAGGAGGCGAGGGGAGGGGGATTAGCTTTCCTTTATAACTTCTTTCTTGCAGCGGGGGTTTGGGACTCGGAGGCCCGCGTCACCGAGTACGTCACTGACTCATGGGCCCCGACCGGGTGCGCGGCCCACTGGGCAGGGAACGTTCGGGAGCCTTCCCGAGGTAGAGGGGTAAGGCTCCGAGCCGGAAGCCGTCGCGGATGGGGCGGAGCCCCGCGCCGACGTGTGGGGACCACGTGGAAGTGACGCCAGGATGAGCGAGTGGGGCCCACGCGGAAGTGTCACTGGCTTCGTGTTGTTCGTGCTCGTCGCGTGCGGGGTTGGAGAAGGAAGGAGAGGGGAGGAAGTTTGGTATCGTCTCGGTATCTTTTTTTTGGAGTCTTGCATCTGAAGGCGAGGGGAAGTAGGAAATGCAAACTGGAATCAAATCCAACTACTTTTTCTTAAGTAGGTACGATTCGGGAAAGGAGTCCGGCGTAATTTGAAACAAAATAATCTGTACGAGTCTTATGCGTCTTTGTAGTAGTATTTTCTTCGTTTTTGAAATTCACAATTCAATTCAAACCATGACAGTTTAGAAGCTCCATGTACACCTGCACTTTGCTAAACGAATTGATGTGCTTGGACCAGTCGCCAGTGGAGCATAGAGTAGGACTCCTCACCAAATGGAAGGTGACAGATGGATCTTAAATGAAACACTTGTAATAAGTGGAACATTGAGAAGCTTTTATCCAGAGCATATGAGATTAATTTTCGGATTTCACGAAAAAGGAAAGATGGAGAGAATATATCAAAGCTTTCAGGTCAGACTTTAGGCCGTGGAAGGGAGGCTCCTGGTTCACTCGATGTAACATTTTTCTTAGCTAGCTTTGTTGTAAATAAAATACTAATTAGCTGGCACATGTGTGTGCTCTGTACTACTGTGTAGCCGAGAAGACTAGAGGGAATCCCACCAGCCAAAGTGTTGGTGAGCTGCTTGTGCAAAATGTCAAATGTGGATCAGATAGCGTGAAAGAAGCTTCAAGGGCTGTACTTAAAGAAAGCAGACTATGGTATATATACTTGCAAGCAGAGTAATCTAATTACTAGGGGAGCAACTCTAAAAGCATTGCAATCTCCCTCTCTAAATAAAAATTTAGCAAATTAGCTCTGTTGGATTGGACACTGTGTATAGATTTTCAGAGAGCCAACTAGCCATTAGGGTTTGGAGAGTCAACAAATTGGAGAGTCTATTGGAGTGAGAAGCTCAATATGGAGAGGAATTAATCTTTTTGCCAACTCAATTAGATAGTCGAATAGAGAGTTAAATTTGAAGAGGCAGTTGGAGTTGCTCGACGCAACGCGTAGTATGGACAGAATAATGGGAAGAGCAATACTAATATGGACTATATGTGAATCAAATCAACAATGATAATCTCAATATCATGAATGTAGTCGACAAAGATTATGTCAATATAAAAAGAAGGGTGCATTGTTGTAGGTATAGGAGCTTTTCTTACCCAATGGTGTCTTAGTAGGCAATTCATTCACCCATGTGTGAGTGGGTGTGGGTAAATTCTTGCATGTCCATACCTGCTAATCACTGGGCCCATTCACATATGACATGTGGGGCTATTTTAATGTATATATCATATAATTTGAAGAAATGAAGTGAGCCTATTTGCATTTGATATTTTTATGATACTTCTACCACCAGATAGATAATATTTTATTTTTATTTGCCACAATTGTATTGAATCGTGTATGGGTCACTCATCGGGTTCCAACTGCCCAAAGAGTAGCTGATGTGCAGAAATTTAAGACCCGACGTGGGTGATGGGTACAGCTAGTGTAGTGTTTTTACCTTTCACAGGTATAGGTATCTGGATCCATTACGCGGTAGTTATATACGCATTGCCATCTCATTGTAGAGTCACATAGTGGGAATTGTGGGATAGCAAGTGTTCTCGTTGAGTGCAAAGATGGCAATTCTCAAGTCCGATGTATATACAGGTCCACATGTGGTGGTCTCAAGGTGTTGGAATCACCAAAATAAAAAGTTTCTAGATTTAGTATCGAATGTTAAGTACAGTTCACTTGTGATGGAAGTTTTATTTAGCAATATAGGGGTAGAGGTAGAGTTCATGTCAAAATCGATCCATACTCCATAGCCTAGAATCAGACTGGCTTTCACTAATTCACCACAAGAAATGTAGGGAACCCGATGTTGTCTTCCTATGGAAATCATATACTCTGCCTTTCTAGTGTTGAGGACATGGGGTGAAGTTTCGAATAAGACGATTAGTGGAGCTTGTGATAAAAAGTCAACATTGACAAATATATCGATATGTATGGAGTAATATATTTCTTGTACAAAAGGACTCATAACCTAAGTTGATTCATAAACCTAATTGGATATATTTGTTTTTGTGAAGGGATCCACGTAATTTCTGTAAACTTGTGAACCAGCTGAATCACTGGCCATCTCAATGGAACTACAATTTGAGGCAAATTAAGAAAACACTCTTAGTGTCCAAAATAGATTTCTAAAATATTGTTTTGGGAATCAGTGGAAAAACTCTTGGTCCAATAGTGGCATAAACTAGTGGCTATTTTTTTCAAACGTTAAAAAATAGCGGGGTCTAGAGTTATTTTTGTCTCCTTCACCTAAACCCATAATCCATAAATCTAACTATTTTAGAACTAATTATTAGAAACTATTGGAGAAGGATGTTAGAATATTTGGGCCTGGCCCATTATTCTATTTATTCTAAAGGATTATAGCCTACTTTTAATGTTATAGTTATTATGGTTAAAACCATATTGGTAGTGGAAAAGAATCTCAACCGACTTAAAGAGTCAACCTTTAGTGCACCTCTTGTGAAGCCGGTAAGAAGAGATTGGCGTGCCCCACGCGCGCGCGCTCGCCTCGCCGAGCCGGGGCGTGGCGTGGGCGTGGGCGTGGCGAGGCAATATAAACATAATTCAGCCTTCCCGATTCTCTCCCGTCCAGGTTCATCCTCTCGTCTCCCCCCGAGGGCTATATAAGCAGAGCCATCCTCTCCGTTGAGATTCGGATCTGAGACACACCTCCTCCTCCTTCCTATGCTGCAACTCTGCCTCCCCATCGCCGGCGCTGCGCGCACATCACCGGCGAGAGCAGGTGCCTCCGACACCGTTGCCTCTTCGAGATCCTTCTCGGGATACCGGGGCAATCAGGTTTCTGGGGAGCGTCTTGATGCGACTGCTCGCCCAGAACCGCTGCGTCTTCACCGGCGTATGGTTCACCGTCTTGGACACTCCGCCGCCGTCGAACGACTACACCGCGCCGCGTCTTCTTCCTATACGACTCCGGCGCATGGACTGCACTGCATCAACGGATCTTCCTGCGTCAAATCTGTACGACTCCTTCGAGCAAGGCCAGTCGAGGAACACCATGAGTTCTGAAGGTATTCCTCCAGCTGGTAACGGCGCAAACGATGCCACTGGCAAAGGTCCCGCCCCGGGGTACATTTCGATGTCCGAACCGCCATCCTTTATTTTATTTGTGTTCTTATTTAAATCTGAACACGTGCACATGGATTGTTTCACTCACTATAGTCATGCAAATATTTGTGAATTTAATTATAACCTTTGGAATTAAAATATGCCCTATTGCAGATAATTATCCAACAATCCAGAAACCTGATTTTAGTGATAATTATTTTGATAGGTTTTCGGTTGCTCAATTTGCTTCATCCATTAAGCCAAATGTGTTTGATGATACCAACTTTGTGAGTTAGCGTGAATGGATGGTACCGTGGTTAACCACCATGGGCATCATGGATGTGGCGGAAGGGAAGCCCGAACAATGCACTTCCGAGCAGGGAAGTGCGTTCGAGGCTAAAGACAGTCTCTTTCGCGGATGCGTCCTTGGTGTTATTGCCCCACACCTCATTAATCCCTTTCTTAAGAAGAAGACTGGGAAAGAAATGTGAGACGCCCTTGATGCTCAGTACGGGGTGTCTGATGCTGGCAATGAGCTGTATCTCATGGAGCAGTTCCTAGACTACAGGATGGTGGAAGACCGTCCTGTGGTGGAACAAGTAATGAGTTGCACGTGCTGGCAAAAGACCTCGGCTGTTGCAACAAAGAGAACCCTTGTGTGCTGTCCGATAAGTTTGTGGCCGGAGGTATCATCTCCAAGCTGCCACCTTCTTGGAGAGACTTTGCTACTTCTCTGAAGCACAGGAGGCAGGAGTTCACGATTGATGGACTCATTGGCACTCTTGATGTGGAGGAAAAGGCGAGAGCAAAGGACACACGCAACAAGGGGGCACTTGTTGGTGGAAGCGCGAACTTTGTTTAGAAAAACATTAATGCTCGCACCAACAACAAGGGCAAAGGCAAGAAACCTCCTCAGCCACAGAATCCAGAGAAGGCTAAATAAACCACCGGTTTCAAGAAGGAAAAGGGAGTCTGCTACGTGTGCGGGAGTAAGGACCACTTTGCTGGAAAGTGTCCTCAACGCAAAGGTGGCAAGCCTGCAAACATGGTCATTAGCGAGCCTGGAGGAACATTGGGGTACGGTAATTATTTACCTATAGTTCTTTCAGTTATGTGTATACCCGAGTGGTGGGTAGATACTGGTGCTAATATTCATGTATGTGCTGACATTTCCTTGTTTTCTTCATACCAGGTCGGGGGGACTACCTCCTTGTTGATGGGGAACCGAGCTCATGCGCGTGTACTTGGTGTTGGTACGGTCAATCTGAAGTTTACTTCGGGAAAGATCGTGCAGCTGAAGAACGTACAGCTTGTCCCCACCATCAAGAAGAATCTAGTCAGCGGCTCTCTACTGTGTAGAGATGGTTTTAAATTAGTTTTCGAGTCAAATAAATGTATCGTGTCAAAGTTTGGAACCTTTGTTGGTAAAGGTTATGATAGTGGAGGTATGTTCCGTTTTTCTCTTGATGATGGGTGTAATAAAGTAGTGAACAATATTGTTAACGTTGATGAATCTAATGTTTGGCATTCGAGGCTTTGTCACGTTAATTTTGGTTGTATGTCACGACTTACAAATTTGAGTTTAATTCCAAAGTTTACCTTTGCCAAGAATTGTAAGTGCCTTGCATGCGTTGGTTCAAAACAAACTCGCAAGCCACACGTGGCTGCTGAGGCGAGAGACTTGGCACCTCTAGAATTAATTCATTCTGATCTTTGTGAGATGAATGGAGTGTTGACAAAAGGTGGAAAGAAATATTTCATGACACTTATCGATGATAGCATTAGATATTGTTACATTTATTTGTTGGAAACTAAAGATGAAGCACTTCACTACTTTAAAATCTATAAGGCTGAAGTAGAAAACCAACTTGAGAGGAAAATCAAAAGAATTAGGTCGGATCGCGGTGGCGAATACTTTTCAAAGGTTTTTTATTTATTCTGCGAAGAACACGGCATTATTCATAAGAGGATGCCTCCCTATTCTCCCCAGTCAAACGGGGTTGCCAAAAGAAAGAACCGAACCTTGACTGACTTGGTTAACGCCATGTTGGATACCTCGGGACTTTCCAGGTAATGGTGGGGTGAGGCTATATTGACAGCATGTCATGTCCTAAACCGTGTGCCTCTAAAGAATAAAGAAAAGACACCATTCGAGGAATGGGAAAAGAAAAGGCTAACGCTTTCTTACTTGCGTACTTGGCGTTATTTGGCCAAAGCAAGAGTGCCTATCAACAAGAAGCGCAAACTTGGACTTAAAACTGTAGATTGTGTTTTTCTTGCTTATGTTATTCATAGCGTTGGCTATAGATTTTTGGTATTGAACTCTGGAGTACTTGACATAGCGGTCGGTACAATTTTTGAGACCAGAGATGCTACGTTCTTTGAGAACATGTTTCCAATGAAAGATGGAACAAGTTCATCTAGGCAACAGATTATCGAGGATGATATCTTCGCCGAACCGATTGTACACGATGAACTTTCTCATGTGAGACATCCTGAGGAGGATAACAATGAAGCTCCCAGAAAGAGCAAGAGACAGAAGACTGCAAAGTCTTTTGGTGATGATTTCATTGTATACCTCGTGGATGACATGCCTAGGACCATTAAAGAGGCATATTCAACTCCTAACGCCGACTATTGGAAGGAAGCTGTCGGAAATGAAATGGACTCTATCATGACTAATGGTACCTGGGAGGTTGTCGATCGCCCATATGGATCCAAGCCTGTAGGCTGCAAATGGGTGTTCAAGAAAAAGTTTAGGCCTGATGGTACTATTGACAAGTACAAGGCTAGGCTTGTGGTCAAGGGTTATACCCAGAAAGAAGGAGAGGACTATTTTGACACTTACTCACCTGTTGCTCGATTGACCACTATCCGAGTGCTACTCTCGCTGGCAGCCTCCTATGGGCTTCTCGTTTATCAAATGGACGTGAAGACAGCTTTCCTAAATGGGGAGTTGGAAGAGGAGTTCTATATGGATCATCCGGATGGGTTTGTGGAAAATGGTCAAGAGGGAAAGGTGTGGAAGCTGTTGAAGTCTCTGTATGGTCTCAAGCAAGCGCCCAAGCAGTGGCATGAGAAGTTTGTCAAAACTCTAACCTCTATCGGTTTTGTTTCAAACGAAGCCGACAAATGTGTATACTATCGCTTTGGTGGAGGTGATGGGGTGATTTTGTGTCTGTATGTGGATGACATACTGATCTTTGGGACTAACCTTAATGTGATTAAGGAAGTCAAGGAATTTCTCTCACAGAGCTTTGAGATGAAAGATCTGGGAGAGGCCGATGTTATCCTCAATATCAAGCTGGTAAAGGATGGAAATGGTGGGGTGACTCTGTCACAAACTCACTATGTGGAGAAGATGTTGAGTCGCTTTGGTTATAGCGATTACAAGTCTGTCTCAACTCCTTATGATGCCAGTCTAATATTGAAGAAGAATAAAAGGATAACGAGAGATCAACTGAGATACTCTCAAATAATTGTTCATTGATGTATCTAGCCAGCGCTACGAAGCCTGACATCGCATATGCTGTGAGCAAATTGAGCCGGTTCGTTTTAAACCCGGGCGATGATCATTGGCGAGCCCTTGAAAGAGTAATGCGCTATCTTGTAGGAACAATGGACTATGGAATTCATTATACCGGGGACCCTAAGGTTCTAGAAGGGTACAATGATTCCAATTGGATATCAGATGCTGATGAGCTCAAGGCCACGAGTGGTTATGTGTTCACACTCGGAGGTGGCGCTGTTTCATGAAAGTCTTGCAAGCAGACCATCTTAACAAGGTCAACAATGGAAGCATAAGTCACAGCATTGGATACCGCCACAGTTGAGGCCGAATGGCTTCGTGAACTCCTTACTGACTTGCCGATAGTTGAAAAACCGATACCGGCAATTCTGATGAACTGTGATAATCAAACTATGATTATCAAGCTGAACAGTTCTAAGGACAACATGAAGTCATCCAGGCATGTGAAAAGGCGGTTAAGGTCTGTCAGGAAACTTAGAAACTCCGGAGTTATAGCCTTGGATTATATTCAGACGGCTAAGAACCTGGCAGATCAATTCACAAAGGGTTTTTCACGTAATGTGATAGACTATGCATCTTTGGAATTGGGCTTGAGACCCATGTGAGTTACTCTATAGCTGAAACCTATCTTGTGTGATCGGAGATCCCGTGAAGCAGGATGGTGGAACAAGCTTTAGTGTAACTGAGAGAAGAGAACCTTTAACAAAGGCTCCATGAGAAGATGCATTTCTCTTCAAATCTGTAAGGTAGGATGGTTTATACCTTAATGTGTCCCAAATGGTTTTATGGAACAAGGTAGTTGCTTCATTGAAACAGAGATGTTGTCCTACAGAACATCTTTAAGGAACACACCCATATGAGCTGACTACTGGTCATAGTCTATGAGATATGAAAGGCATGGAGTATGACCCATAAGCTCCAAAACAGCAGGGATGCTCCTGCAGCCTAGTATCAGTGTAGAGCTTTGGTGAAACTTGTTTACACAAAACTGGTAATTCAAGGCATAGTCCATTGTTCAGTTGTGAATGAATGTAGCCCTAGCTCTAGATGGAAGTTCAACTTAACAGTCTCCATCAAATACTGGTATATCAAAGAGGATCTGAGAACATTTCAAGTACGACTTAGAATCCTTGGTGGGGATTGTTAGAATATTTGGGCCTGGCCCATTATTCTATTTATTCTAAAGGATTATAGCCTACTTTTAATGTTATAGTTATTATGGTTAAAACCATATTGGTAATGGAAAAGAATCGAAACCGACTTAAAGAGTCAACCTTTGGTGCACCTCTTGTGAAGCCGGTAAGAAGAGATTGGCGTGCCACACGCGCGCGCGCTTGCTCGCCTCGCCGAGCCGGGGCGTGGCGTGGGCGTGGCCATGGCGAGGCGAGGCGAGAGCCTGAGCCTGAGCCTGAGCCTGACTTGCGGGACGGGTCTCTTTTTTGCTGGTTATGGCAATTGAAGACACGGTAATTGAAAGGGTTGGTTATGGCATTCAATGATACCATAATTCAGCCTTCCCGATTCTCTCCCGTCCAGGTTCATCCTCTCGTCTCCCCCCGAGGGCTATATAAACAGAGTCATCCTCTCCGTTGAGATTCAGATCTGAGACACACCCCTCCTCCTTCCTCTGCTGCAACTCTGCCTCCCCATCGCCGGCGCTGCACGCACATCACCGACGAGAGCAGGTGTCTCCGACACCGTTGCCTCTTCGAGATCCTGCTCGGGATACCAGAGCAATCAGGTTTCTGGGGAGCGTCTTCACACGACTGCTCGCCCAGAACCGCAGCGTCTTCACCGGCGTACAGTTCACCGTCCTGGACACTCCGCCGCCGTTGAACGACTACACCGCGCCGCGTCTTCTTCCTGTACGACTCCGGCGCATGGACTGCACTGCATCAACGGATCTTCCTGCGTCAAATATGTACGACTCCTTCGAGCAAGGCCAGTCGAGGAACACCATGAGTTCTGATGGTATTCCTCCAGCTGGTAACGGCGCAACTGATGCCACCGGCAAAGGTCCCGCCCCGGGGTACATTTCGATGCCCGAACTGCTATTCTTTATTTTATTTGTGTTCTTATTTAAATCTGTGTTAAATCTGAACACATGCACATGAATTGTTGCACTCACTATAGTCATGCAAATATTTGTGAATTTAATTATAACCTTTGTAATTAAAATATGGCCTATTGCAGATAATTATCCAACAAAGGAGGCTTTTTCTCCTAATAACTTTTAGCAATTTTTTTAAAATTAATGTTTTGAGACTATTTTTCTTAGACACATTGGAGATGCTTAGAGTGCTGCAGATTTTTGCAGTCCGATTTTGCCGGCATGGGAGCTCCTTTTTTATTAAGGCTCTGGGCCCCTTGTCTTTTTCAGTGTGGGCTGAATTAGCTATTGTCGTGTGTGTTTTCAACACTTTCGATCCAGGTGCATCATTTTTTCTCTAGCGCGCCCTGCTGCTTCGTTAATCGTTAGTAGGCCGAACTGCCGATAAGTAACTTGTGTTAGTTTTAATATTACTTTTTGTCAAGCTTTTGTGTCTTTTTTAGGAAACATTGAAACAAGTGTTTTGGACCCCTCACATTTTGATTTTTCTCTCCGTCTAATAAAGAAGATGTTATACTTCAACTACTTGTTTTTAATTTGTACCTCGAGCAACTTCGAGGACTGTTCGGTTCGACATGGAGCAAGTGAGCAACACCAACACATGTTAGCCTCCAACTTCCTTTTCCAAGTAGTGGTCCTCGTTTTATATTAATTTATTGAAAAATATAAATTACTATCCTCAAGTATATTCAAAGTCCACATAACATCTAAACTATTTCTTGGTTCACTTTACCTGCTAAACCATATCGTTTAGTTCAGTGCACCCCTTAGGTAGTTTGTCTTTTTTTTTCTTCCATACACAAGTTGAATTTTAATAAAAAATACAAATTGCATTAGTGAGTAAATTAAACCAAATGACATACTCTAGGGGGTGAAATAAACCAAAGAATAGTTTAGAAGGTTATGTGGACTTTGTCTATAGCTGACGAAAGTAATTTATACTTTTTCCTAATTTAGTTATGCCTCATTATTATTATTTTTTATGCCTTCATGTGGTTTCCTTGGCGTGGATTACCCCAACAGCCAACAGGTGTTTATTTTTGCATCGAATATTCGTTGTTGCCGATGTCGTTCTCGCTTCTCAGTTGTCACATGTCTTCTCTTCTCTCTCCCTTGTTCTTAGCGGTCGATAGAGAGCATAACGTGGAGTACATAAAGTTGTAGAATCTAGCTAGGGTAAGATGCCTGAGTATATCTCTCTTTCCAATAATAGCATCGATAACACCTCTCTGGCAGTGTCCCCCACACGGCCACACCATTTGTATGAGTTGCCTCAGCAATCGGCATATCACTGGTACAACACTGCAACCTACTATGCTACTACCAGAGACCCAATGCCCCCTCTCTCCAACCATTTTGGGCCGATACTGACGAGCACGTGGTGTTTTCTATATATTTGGTTGTTCCTGCACAAATGTCTAATCAACTTATCCAAGATTTGCACGATAGAGGATGTTTACTCGCACGTTGTATCTATTAATATTTTGAGTATACTAGCCTATCAACCCGTGCTGTTGTACGAGCTAATTAGAATTAATATAAAAATTAAAAATTACAGCTAATAATTATAATTATCTATTGCACTCTATCTTTTATATGTTAAATATCTTAAACACCATACTCTAAAGATACGTAGTTATTATTATCTAGTTACAGTATGTTTACTTAGTTACAATTTTTCACATAGCATCACACCTCTATATGTGTTTTTTATTGTTTGAGCTATGTGAACAATATAAAAAATTTAATCTTATGTCTTCTCTCATACATAAATATGACATGGCAATATTACTAATAATAGAAATAGTAATTTAGAATTTTATATCTATGCATCTTAGGTTTTTTATAATATATATTCTAGATTCAGATTTAGTAGGGCTTGTTACGTTACACCTATTTACTTTAAGGAGGTAAGATTTTAATTAAATATGGACCATTCTATATACATAGAGAAAAAACAATTAGAAAATATGAACAGCTTATTAACCGCCTCCTTAACTACCGCCGGCCACATACATGCATGCATGCACAACATTACTCTAACTCCCGTCCCATTCGTGCAAAGGTTTTGATTTTTGTTTCTAGGCTTCTTGTCACCCACAATCAAGTTCGTATTATGGACAAAAGTGGCTATGTCGATCACGTAGACAATAAAAATGTTCATATATTGGATGACAATAAATGGGCATGTCATGTACGCGTAGAGAGGAAAAAAGGATGAAGAAGCATCATTGATAGAGATAAAAAAAACATTCAGGCTATAGACATGTCACATTCTCGTTGAGTGAAAAAAAAAATGAAGCATCAACTGAGAAAAAAAACGTCCAGGCAATGGGCACGTCATCATGTCAAGTCGAGAGAAAAAATACGTTAAGATGCAAAGACAAAAATAAAGATGAAGAATTAGTAGAAGAAAACAAGGGAGGGAGATAAAAGAAAAAAAAGAAAAAGTAACTACATCTCTTTTTTATTGGATCTAGGAAGATATTTTTATAATTTTCTTTATTTTGAAATAAAAAAATATTTTATTACCTCCTAAGAGGTAATATATCATCCTGACCATGTTATGGCTCATAGTTATTTTAGAGTACCATATCAAACTCCTTACTTAATCACAAATTTTTCACAACATCACACCTCCATATGTATTTTTTTATTGTTTGAGCTATGTGAACAATATAAAAATTTATTCTTGTGTCTTCTCTCTTCGCACAACAATGTTAATAATGATAGAAATAGTAATTTAGAATTTTACATTGGTGCATCTTAAGATTTTTTATAGTATATAATCTAGATACAGATTTAGGGGTAGTTTAAATATATTGGTGCCCACGTAGGATCCTACGTGGATGTTTTGTTTTTTTAGGATTTCTAAGATTTCTCCATTTTTTTAGGTTGTCTCCTAGGTGGCATCGTCTGGAGCCTTCAAAAGGAATCTTCAGTAAGAAGGAGCAGCAGTAGTAGAAAACGAAAATAAGTAAGAAGGAGCAGTAGTAGTAGGAAGACTTAAGTGAGAGTTTCATGCTATATTGCTGCTTTTATACTCAGATTGAAAATGTAGATGATTTGGAACATATTTGTTTAAGCACATTCCAGCAGTTGGGCACACCCCGTCTGACCATATGCATATGCATAAATTCAACCATTTTTTCACTGAATTCTTGTGAGTTTAATTGCATCAGATTGCACTTATAATAGCAATCAGGTCCCGGTGACACCCTTTTTTTTCCTGGGGTGTTGCTGCAAATAAATTTCCTGGATTAATATATGCTTGAAGATTGATTTCTTGTGCTACTACTATTTTTTTGTTGTAAGGCATACTTGTGTTTGTGTTTTCACTGCTACATGGTAATATATGACCAATTGATGCAAAGTTAATTGCCTCTTACTTTAGACGCAGGCGAACTACAAAGATGCACCACCCACTGCAATCGACCTCTTCAAGGATCTGCACTGCAGCAGCAAGACAGGGCTCAACGAGCCTGTCAGGGAAGCAGTAGTAAGTTTTCTCAAAACTAAATTCAGTAATCAATTGTTACTTTCTCTAGTTCCTCGTAGTGTTTAATATAACTAGGTTGTGGCTCTTCAATTATGCTTGAGGTACTAATTATGCTTGATATATGCATGTTAACTAGTTTCAAAGTTGCACATGCTTTTTAGTTGGTTGAGTTTAAAAAGTTCTTCCTCCAGCCTCTGTGGTATTTGTGTTTGCATATATGATATATATTCTTGGTTGTGCCTTTATGATTCTATATTCTAATTAAGACTCATTTGGTCATGTTAGGAACAAATGAAAGCCATCATGGCTGAACCTACAGTTGAAGGGCAAGATCCCAAGAGTCCCGCCGAGGTTGTTGCACAAGTGTTGCCATCCTCAAAGTTTCTTTAGAATGTTGCTTTCGAGATAAAGGCCTCAAAGAAGACTACCGCTACTGCTGCAAGGGTTCAGGAACTTGAAGCGGAAGTTCAGGCAGAGAGGGAAGATGCTGCTGCCTTGAGATGCCAGATCGATTATCGGTGCAACCAGCTCGAAGACTTGAACTCCAAGTTTGAAGAAGTTGTAGCAACAAAACAAAAACAGCAAGAAGAATTGGAGGTCTTGAAGAAGCAAGGTGAAGAGACCATGCCCTCCTCCGCCGTCTGCTTTCCTTCAACAGGGAGTGATTCCTAGAAGTTTTGAAGTCATGATATCTGGACCTCTTCTAGTTCTTTACCCGCCATATAACTATCTGCATTAGGAATTTTTGGCGATACATAGTTTCTGGATGTGGTGGATCTTTGCATTTCTGGATGAATCAGTCTCTGGATATCAGTAACTTTGTTTCTGGACGTCCATTTTGGTGAGACTGTATTTCTGGATCTTTGTATTTCCGGATGAATCAGGTTTTTGATGTACATGTTACTAATGTGTTCTGTTATGTTGGGATGTTATCGATGTTAGTTTCATGAATGTGATGGAATATATCATGATGAATGGTATTATTAATTAGCTATTATTAGTTGCGTAATTATTGGGCTATTATTAATTCTGGTGAGGAATGGGCCGAATTGGCAGTATGAGCTGAATTGGCATTAGTGACGAATGGGCCGAAAATGCAATATGGGTTGTTCCAGTTCGTAAATGGGCTTTTAAGTTATTATGTCTACTTATAGTTGGGCCTATTATTGGTCCAATGGTAAAATGGGCTTCAAGCTGGCTAAAATGAACAAATTGGTTTAGCCCAACAATAAACGGATCAAAATGGGCCTCATTGGGCCATTTCTTATTTTATGACAAATTAAATCGTCATAGAATTGCTGCCAAGTCATTGCCATATCATCGCCACATCACATGTACAAGGTTTCGTGACGAATCATATCGTCACAAAAATTCTGCCACGTCACTGCCACATCACTGCCATGTCATACGAGTATAGGGTTTTGTGACGTTTTGAAGGTTTTTTAGTGACGGAAAAGTAACGTCACAAATTAATGACGATGGCAAAATCGTCAAAAACAATTACGACAAAAAATAGATTTTGTCATTAAATACCTTTTATTAGGTGACAAACGAATTTTCGTCACGTGAATGTCACAGATTACAAAAAAAATAACGTAAAAAAGACTTTCGATGATAATTTTAAAACGTTATAAAATGTGATATTTGTTGTCACGCCGGTTTTTAGTATAATGCCACCGGCACTGATCGAATAATATAAATTATTGTTAGCAGGTCGTTATATGAGAGCGTGACGCTGCGGCCGGTAACCCAATTAACTACGTATCATTCCAAGAATCTACAGTCAGATACTCAGATATGCCCGATCATCTTGTAATAATAGCGTCGATAACAATCCCCACACCTTAATTTCGATCATGGTTGGTTGCGTTGCGTCGTCATATCACTGATTCACTGGTAGGGCACTGCTGCCTGCTAGAGACGCCGATAGCAATCAGCAACCATAATCGGGCCTAGATCAAAGGACGTTGACACGTCGGAGCTGTGTCCATGCCATTCATGGCTCCGCGCGACAGCACGAAGCCACCCCCACCCCACCACCATAGCCCTTGACCATTCCTCATGTGGCGCATTCACCATTCACCTGACCTCGCTTGCCACCAGCCACGCACGCGCACGTATGGCGCACGCCCCTTCGAGTCCTCACCCGGCCTCCTCCTAGTCTCCTATATATCCCCCGCTCACTTCGCTTGCATTCTTCACGGTTCCACGCGCACCACACACTATCCTGAGAGAGAGGACGGTATATTTTGGTCTAAGACGCAGAGCGAGCGAGCGAGCGAGCGAGAGGCGAGGAGGACACAGAGGCTAGCCGCTGCAGGGGCCATGGGGCAAGAGGCCGTGGCAGCAGCGAACGGCACGGCCAGCAGGCCGCACGCCGTCGTGATGCCGTACCCGCTGCAGGGCCACGTCATACCCGCGGTGCACCTGGCGCTGCGCCTCGCCGAGCGCGGCTTCACGGTCACCTTCGTCAACACCGAGTCCGTGCACCACCAGACGTCGCGCGCGGCGGCGGCCGTGGACGCCTCCTCCGGCGGCAACATCTTCGCCGGCGTGGCGCGGGCGTCGCCGGGGCTGGACCTGAGGTACGAGGTGGTGAGCGACGGGTTCCCGCTGGGGTTCGACAGGTCGCTGAACCACGACCAGTTCATGGAGGGCGTCCTGCACGTGCTCCCGGCGCACGTCGAGGAGCTCCTCCGCCGCGTCGTCGTCGACCCGCCCACCACATGCCTCGTCATCGACACCTTCTTCGTCTGGCCGGCCACGCTGGCGAGGAAGCACGGGGTCCCCTACGTGTCGTTCTGGACAGAGCCCGCGCTCATCTTCAACCTCTACTACCACATGGACCTGCTCGCCAAGCATGGCCACTTCAAATGCAAAGGTGATGATCGAATTCATAATCGCCTTATTAACTTAATTATTGGCTCTCGATCTGTTTCCATATTTTTTTCATGATCGTTGCTAAGTTGGGCTGGTGTCCATTTATAACGCAATTCTTTTTTTCTTAAATAAAAGGTCACCTTTAATTTTAATAACAAAAAAAAGAGAATGAATGCGGTTCAGTACCACACGTAGTAGTACAATATCTCTAGGATGGGTGACAGTCTGTCTTATCTCCATCTCTTGCTAGTCGGTCCTAGCATGATTTTTCTTGGAGAAGTAGAGCACGGCCAAAACAGATGACAACAGCAGGCCCCAATCAGTGTGAGACACAGAGTAACACTCTCACAGTCACAGGTCGTTTTTTTCTCATGGCTTTCATGGGCTCTTGTCGCTTTCTCCGTGTAGAGCACCTGCCCGTAGTCGATTGAAGCAGGATCTCCAGCCAATTCTAGGATTGCGAGGGAACCAAGTAGTAAGAATTCGGAAAGAATCTTCCTATCCCCCCATCTGCAAGGAGACACTGGCCGCCATTCTGGGCCATACAACTGATGCTTCTGGGGTTTGGCTTGTTGTGGGCGTAGAGCACAATACATCCGTCCATGCATGAGTCCACCCCCTTCATTGTCCCTCTCAGATGAACGGAAAAAGATCTGAGCAGCTCATGTCGTTACCTGGTTGGCTCGGTGAGGAAGAGTAGCAATAAAAAGAATAACGTAATAACGTGCAGACCGAACCGCTGACTAGTCTGTAACGGATTTACCGGAGTGGCAAAAATTTTAGCCACTTGGTCCATCGTCAGCCAGTGAAATGAGAACATTACGGGTAATTGTCACCTCTTGAGTGGACCAATTGCTGAAATGCCCATGTATTTAAGACATCTTCAACCGACTCTGTTAAAAAAAACGGCCACCCCATAGGAAGTTCAATTGTAAATGTCCACCCTATGTTCTGTTCGGTTGTAAAAACTACAGCATGCTTATTAACTTCTCCTTCTCATCCATGAAAGGTCAAGCTAGCCGAGCAAAGCTTGTCCAAGTTTTTGGATTATGATTATTCGTTCTATCAAGTTGAATGAAGTGGGATCTCAAACTCTGAGTGACATCTCAGGTGTTAGGTTCCCATCCGACGCCTATGGTTCACCATCCACTGTTCTTCATCTTCCTCTCGTCAAGCCGGCTGTCTTCATCTTCACCATCGATAGTGTCTCTGCATGGCGTCCTTAGGTAGAACTAGCCTATCAACCCGTGCTACCCAACGAGCTAATTAAAATTAATATAAAAATTAAAATGTATGGCTGATAATTATAATTGTAATTATCTATCTCGCGCTATCGTTCATCTATTAAATATCATAAACACAATACTCTAAAGATATTTAAGTATTATTATCTAGTTGCAATATGTGTAATATTCACAATTTTTTTACGTAGCATCACACCTCCATATGTTTTTTATTTTTTGAGCTATGTGAACAATATAAAAATTTATTCTTATGTCTTCTCTCATACATGAATGGTTTTTGATACGGTACTCCAAAATGACTGTGGACCGTAGATCGCATGCCATATTACCACCTATGAGATAATATATTTAATATTTATTTATATTTTTTGAAAATGAAATAAAATACCTTCCTTTTTATACTGGAAATATCTTTCTATTATTAGATTTAATATAATATTCTCATTTTGTAGCATGCGTGTTTGTATCAAATCTGATGTTTATTTTTTTCCTTCTCACGTGGCCGTGAACAGATGTAACTTTTTACTCAAAAAAAGATGTAACCTTTTTCCCATAGATTTATTAGGAAAATAAAAGAACGTGACATGGCCTAAAGTTTCTTTGCGCATGAAATGGGTTTGATAAAAAAAACATGACATGACATACCCACTGATACGTGCCGACCCTGTCAATTCCTGAATCCAGGAGTGGTTGTTGCCGGATCAGATAACGCGCAGGATGTGACCGTGGCATGCATATGATTCACGGTGAATTAAGGTGATCATTAACAGATCCGATCTGGGCTACATGGGGAGTCGGCATTTTCTTCTTTAGGTTGTTTTAGCGTTTAATTGTATATATTCTAAAAATTGAGGTTGTGATTCTCTTGAGCTATTACCTTCTAGGGAGTAATTGGAGTACGGTAGTGTTGCCCTGAATGAATATGGTACATCCATATTAATAATGATAGAAATAATAATTTAGAATTTAATATCAGTGCATCTTAATTTTTTTATAATATATAATCTAGATTAAGATTTAGGGGTAGTTTAGATATATACATAGGGGCTACTTTTATTATTTATATTGGGTAATTAATACATTGATGTCCACGTAGGATCCTAGGTCGATGTTTTGTTTTTTGAGAGAATTTCTAAGATTTCTCTAGTTTTTTAGACTATCCACCTAGGATCCTATGTGGCATCACCTGGAGTCCTCAAAAGGAGCGAATTAGTAATAGTAAGATAACATCTGATGGCTAGCTACTATGCATGGCGTCCTCTGCCTTCTGATAGACCTCTTGGATTATCCTATACCACCTTATCTATTGCATGTGCATCCAACTCCACCTATATAATATATACTCTCTGAAGTCAAAAAGTATCTGCGGCACTGCGGCGGCATACTAGTACATGGCGACATCGAAGCTTGTACTGCTAGTCCTTCGGATCAGATCGACTATACTATTAACGTGTAAGTCATAATAAACAACCAAAACAAAGGCTGCCCGGTAGCTGCCGGGTGCCGGCGACGACTGGCCGGCGGCTAACGCGAAAGTGACAGTGTAGATAACGGATGGCACGCACGTTAGGTGACATTGCTCGTGTCAGACATGGTCTCATATAGCGAGCTGCCGAGATGCGCATCAGCTCACTCGTGTGGACACTACCTACAGTAACCTCCTGACTAGTGACAACATAGAATCGATCAAACGAGGAATCAGAGAAGCTAAAAGTTAGTACTAGCTAGGAAATGGTGCCACCAGCATAGGCTGGCGTCGCAGCGCCGGCCGGCCGCGGCAGGGCCGCACGTACGCGGCGGTGGTGGCGTAGGCGTACCTCGCGCTGCAGCTCTTTGTTTTACTGGCCGCAGGATCTTGTTGCAATGGAATAATTTTTTTTAATTATGTTTTGTGCTGATGAATGAATTAATGCAGAGCCTCGCAAGGACACGATCACGTACATCCCGGGCGTGCCATCGATCGAGCCGAGCGAGCTCATGTCGTACCTGCAGGAGACGGACACCACCTCCGTGGTGCACCGCATCATCTTCAAGGCGTTCGACGAGGCCCGGGCCGCCGACTACGTCCTCTGCAACACGGTGGAGGAGCTGGAGCCGTCCACCATCGCCGCGCTGCGCGCCGACAAGCCCTTCTACGCCGTGGGCCCCATCTTCCCGGCGGGCTTCTCCCGCAGCGCCGTGGCCACGTCCATGTGGGCCGAGTCCGACTGCTCCCGTTGGCTGTCCTCCCAGCCCCCTTCCTCCGTCCTCTACATCTCCTTCGGCAGCTACGCGCACGTGACCAAGCACGAGCTCCACGAGATCGCCGCCGGGGTGCTCGCCGCCGGCGTACGTTTCCTGTGGGTGCTCCGGCCGGACGTCGTGAGCTCCGACGACCCTGACCCGCTCCCGGAAGGGTTCGCGGCGGCCGCGGCGGGGCGTGGGCTCGTCGTGCCGTGGTGCTGCCAGGTGGAGGTGCTGTCCCACCTGGCAGTGGGCGGGTTCCTGACGCACTGCGGGTGGAACTCGGTGCTCGAGAGCGTGTGGGCCGGGGTGCCCATGCTGTGCTTCCCGCTGCTCACGGACCAGATCACCAACCGCCGCCTCGTCGTCAGGGAGTGGCGCGCCGGGGTCTCCGTCGGGGACCGCGGCGCCGTGGTCGCCGACGAGGTGAGGGCGCGGATCGAGGCGGTGATGGGTGGTGGCGAGGAGGGCGTCGGGGTCAGGGAGCAGGTGAGGAAGCTCAGGGGCACGCTCGAGGCCGCCGTGGCGCCCGGTGGCTCTTCGCGGAGAAACTTCGATGAGTTCGTCGACGTGCTCAAGCGCCGGTGCGGGGGTGATGGCCAGTGATCCGAGCTAGCAGCAGGCGCGGCCTGTCTGCCCAATGGATGCCTCCCGGGGAGGTGCAGGTGCGTGGCACTGGAATGGAATGGGCAGGCGCGATCCACATCCGTATGTATCATGTTGTGAACCCTTTGTATCCTTCAGTAGTAGTTTAGTGTACTGGCAAACATATATGAAGTGGTTCGATCGAAGCGTGGGTATGGTTATGGTCGGCCAAAATTGCTGTGCAGGTTTGTATGTCAAAAACTTTGGTCACCCGCTGGTTGTGGCTGAAGCGGAAGTGCTCCGAGGAATAATACAAAGGTTTCAGCAGCTCGAACATGAGAATATCACACAGCTTGAGAACGATTATATTGGAAGAATATATTGTAGCATTACATTGTAGCATGTCCACACCATGGTATGGATGAATGATTAATTATTTAGAACGAAAAGTCTAAACAGAGGGGCCTCTCCATTTAGAAATAAATGGAGAGGCCTCCTAGGTTACTTTCTTCAACACAGAAGATATACAAGAGGAAGTAACTTTTATTCATCTTCTCCAACTCCCACGGGTTGTGGACGGGGCGGCGGTCGGCGGGGTCACGGCTGACCGCACGTGGTGGTGGAGGCCGACAGAGGTTAGAGATCGGGGTTCTGGGGGTTAGGATTCCGAGGTATTTGGGGGTTGGGGTGACTTGTGCCTTCTCGGTCTCTAGAGGATGGTTGGGGTTGGGGAGGCGGCCGGCCCGACAATAGAGGTGGTCGAGAAGGTGTGGTGTGGAGGCAGCACCCCACGTCGTTGGAGTTGGGCAGATGGGGAGCCTCGATGGGCGGGGTTGGTGGCGGGGGCAAGATTGGAGGAGTTAGGACGGCCGGGAAGGGACCCGTGGATTTCTCACCAAGGATAGTGTTTCTCAAAATATTCAGCAGCCTCTCACACGTGGAGCCATAAAGGGATTGTGACGTGTCCGTCGTCTATGGAGTTATGGAGGATTTTGGTGATCTCTGCAAGGGTGTGGTCTTCTGTTCTTATGTAGTTTTAGGGTATGTTTATAAGTAAGGTGTGCGTGTGTAGATTGTATGTGCATGTACATGCGTCAACAGATACTACATACGAGAGACTAAAAAAAAATGCTATATGGCGGCACTCCCCAAATGACGCCGCTGCTATCGTCCCTCTCGAATTCCGCGTCCAAAGCTCGCGCTCTTCCTTCATTTCATCCCACATGAGGGCTTCCGTGAGCGTGACTGATGTACCTCACACCACAGGACCCAGTGAGATCAACAAGCGGTTAGCTTGGTGCGTTTGCACAAATATGTACAATAGAGACATGAAAAGAGTTTTTAATTGTTCAAATTTCCAGGTCATTACCTTCTTTCTCCACACTCATAAAAATAGCGTGTTCTGAATTTGATTAAACTTTAACAGCCGTCACGTAGACTATATTATTGTTCCATTTTGGGTGCATTCAAACCGACAGATATATAGATGCTCGTTTATGCAATTCCAATACAAGCTTACAATTCCACATTAGCCGTCATATAATAATTCTATGTCAAACCACCATATATATAAACCAGCATATATCCAGAACAGGTTTATTACTTTAGGATATTGGAAGATCTCAAATAAGTACGACATAAGTCCAGATTGGTTCTGTCATGGCAGGTAGATTTCATGATACTTTAAGATCTTAATTCTGAAAATTGAATTTTACGAAACTGCAAAGTGATCTAATAAATATTAATTGGATTCTATTGTATCTCTGTCAAATAAATTCAGATACAAGCAGTTCTGACGATTTTTTTTATTTTTAACCTTTATTAATTCAGAAGAGAGAACTACTACAAAGGATTAGTTAGCTAGAGCAAACAGTTGCAACAAGAGCGTGAACGAAACATTAATCGAAGGTTCATGCCTCCTACCGTTAGTGGGCGGCGCAACTACTATGGGTAGAACATGAATCCTGCATTTCATCCCTATGCAACTACTCTGTATCATGCATGAGTTCTCATCTGATGAAATTGGTCCCGAAATAATACGTTCGAATCACATGAATACAATATTCCACAAATAGGTTCAAATGACACAAATGAAACTAGGAGGTTCCAGCTACATGTCCAGTACACAAATTAAATTGCAGAAATTAAAGTACACAAATTCAAGTACACACATTAAATATGATCATACGTCTAGTCGGACTCACAACCAGATAGCACATCATCATTACCCCAACCATCATCCTCATCCGAGCTGATAACCACCACTCCCTTGCCCTTGTTTACTGCATCCTGTGCTAAAGTTGGCTCAACCGATGCGAATCTCACGCGTAATCCCTTAGACTTCCCCTTGTCCTTTTCTTTTAGAAAAAGTCTATATCACCCCCTAACCTATGGAGGTTGGACTACATAACCCCCTAACCTTTGAAATGGTCTATATCACCCCCTGAACTTCTCAAAACCAATCAAATTACCCCCTAAGGCAATTTTAAAAAAATCATAGTAAATCACAAAAAATCATAAAATAAAAAATCCAATTGTGTTGGACTCCAAATGAGTAGATATACACATTGAACATGTAATATGGTATGCTTTAGTATATTTTTCCACTATAGCATTAGATCTATGCTTTTCTCCATAGTTGTTAAAAAAATGCATTAAAACATACCATATTATATGTTCAGTGTGTATATCTACTCATTTGGAGTCCAACACAATTTGATTTTCTATTTTATGATTTTTTTGTGATTTACTATGATTTCTCAAAATTGGTTTAGGGGGTAATTTGATCAGTTTTGAGAAGTTCAGGGGGTGATATAGACCGTTTCATAGGTTAGAGGGTTATGCAGTCCACGCTCCATAGGTGGGGGTGTGATATAGACTTTTTTCTTTTCTTTTCGCAAAACAGACCCATGCGCCCTCACCGCCTCCCTATGTGTAGTCCTCCTCATCTCAAAGACTCCATAAGTGCGACTCTCCAAAGCACCCCGCCTAAATGCCATGTTAGATGGCAAGTCCCCAACAAGAGCCCTCACAGCCTCAAGTTGTGCCTCTTCTGCCCTATCCTGTACTTCCCTCTCCAAGTGCCTTTCCTTCTCCAGCTTCCTTCGCTTCTCAGCCCTCTCCTCTCGGGATAGAGGCCTTGGATACAAAATCCTGTTCTGCCTCCAATAATTGATAAGCGTGTCGTGAGCCTCTAGAATAGGGGCCTGCACCCCTTCTCCTTGATGTCCTCGTCAAGAATGGTACCAAATAGCAGCTCATCATCTGACAATGGAACATCATATTTGTTCCTTATCTTGTCCCTCGGTTCTCTTGTTTCTCTTTCTTTGTCTCGTTGACACAAACGTCTGGACCTATCAACAAGGTCATCACGACCACTGAACCATACCCAATCACATGTCCGTCCCTCCTGCACAAACAATATCGCTCGCATCAATTCAAGACTGTGCAACACACAACTCCAAAAGATAAATCAAACATAAATACCATATCACTCACCCAAAAAGCGTTTTCATTGCCGCAATACCATCCATAACCAAGCTCTGAGGGAACCACACCACGCTCGGCTAAGATACCACACTTGCATCTCTTTTCAGGATACTTCGTACACGGCCATGGAGCCTGGCCAGCCTCATACGCACGCACCTCCTCATCACTTGGCCAAATTGACCGCGGCCCTGAACGTACTCATTGAACTAACACACTGGCCAACCGTCCTGCAAGTTTAGTCAGTTTGAGATTATGAACAAATAATACAACTGCATAAAAACATATAGGTATAAGTATTATACACAAAGAATACAAATGCAAACTAACAATCGTCTTTAGTGAGCACTGAATGGGGAGTCCATTGGCCGACTGTTAGGGGAACCATCACGGGGAGGCATCACCAAGGTACCACGGACACCACAATGGCAGAGCGGAGGATCCTTCATATGCCTTCGTGCAGCAGCCATACTCTCGTCTACGGTCATTGGAGGGGGTTTGGTGGGGGAGCAACCCAACACTAGAACTCATGGTACGACACCAGTTTTTCACTCTCATATGGAAACAATCGTATCCTCGGATCAAATTTCTCTGGCCTATCAATCCGTTGGAAAAACCAACAAGGCTTGGACTCATTGGGCCATGTCGCCATGTCATATGTGAACCTACATATATAGTACGCTCGTCTTGCAGTCTTTGGGTGCCTAGATTGTTTGACCTCTGCTGGCACGCCGCAACAACAATTTGGAACGGGAAGGGCCGACGGAACTGGTCCATGTGCATCCTTCTCAGATGGATACTGACCATACCCCCTATGGCGTAGCATCCTCTCGTGGACAACGACAGGATTATCAAAGTCCATCACAGAACTACAAGTATATAGAAAAATAAAGTGAATGAGGACCAAACTCTAAGCAAACCATAACAAATGGGATAACTTTTTCATTTCACCATCTCTAACAGCACCTAAACCTAGATATATCTACCAAATGTGCCGGTGAAACAAGGTATAACAAGGGGGAATACCTTCACAAGATGGAGGAGAATGATTTCCCCTACTTTTCCCACCAAAATCGGCCGGATTTTGGTGGCATTTGGGGGCGGGGTGGCGGCCGGCGGTGAGCCCGCGCTGCTCTGCGTGCCAGCAGAGGAAGAGAGGAGGGAGGAGGAAGAAGAGAGGAGGGCCCGCGGGCTGGTTTTGAATCGGGCCTGCCACGCCAGGCGGGGTGGCACGACAGGCCATGCAGCGGCTGGCCCCCACTCGTCGTGTTGGCGGCTCTGCCACGCCACATGCACTAGCGCGACAGAGCTTCCTACCACACCAATCCAAGTGGCGCGGCTAAACCGGTACGCGGCGCAAATATAGCACCGATCAGGTTATTATTATAATTATATTAAAAAAAGGTTAAAAATAAAAAATTGTCAGTTCTGACACGGTATGATAAAACCATCCCAACATATCTACTAGGATGGTGTCTATAACATTAAATAGCCTGCCACATAAGCAATTTGATGATGTGGCAAGGGAATCAAAGAGGGGAGAAAAGGACATGGTGTCTTGCATGAGAAACCATGTCTATACACAAGAACCAAGAAATGAAACTTGATGATAGGAAGAGAAAAGTAGAGAGAACATATGTGATTGGATGATAATTTATTTTTAAGAAACTATGCATTGGAGAGGTAGTTTCTTGGTAGTGTCTATATGACACGGTATGATAACAGAATGCGTTTGTTAGTTTTTTTTTTTCCAAACAGAGTGATTCTACATTGTACAATGAAAACTTATATTTAATTTGATGGGATGAAAAGAACTGCAGCAAAGATGTGGTATTATACTTTGTACATGAGTAATTGACGAATGTACACAGTACAATTTATGTCGTTGATACGCAATGCAGTATAAAAAACATTACTTGTGAGCTTTCACTGGAAATGTTTTTTTTCCTCAAAAAACATATTTTGACTCGTTTAAATCTTTTTTTATCCAATACATTTTCCATATATGAATAAACCTCTTTAGAAGTCGGAAGCACTTTATCTCATCTAGCTCCAAAATTTCAGGTTTTCCAAAAATGTGGCATATCAATTAAAAGCTTCTAACGAAGTAATAGTTTCCCAAGACCGGAATCTGATCGCAGCTGTTCCCCTCATTCCTCCTCCGTCCCCTGGGCTGCGGCGGCGGCGTGTTCATGGTGGAGGGTTGTGGACACTCCTCGGCCTCCTCCGCCGTGGATCAGGGCGCGCGCGGGGCATTGCGGCCACGGAAGGCGAGGTGGAGAAGACATGAGGCACAACGAGCAGGAGGAAGCGTACAACGAGGCCCTGCGCAAGGAGGAGGAGGAGGAGGAGAGGCGCAAGGAAAAGGAGGAGAGGCGCAAGGAGTAGGAGGCGGCGTACATTGAGGCTCTGCGCAAGAAGAAGGAGAGGAGGGATGAGATTCGGAAAGTCTTTGCGACCCAGCCGAATCAGATCTTCCGCAACTCCCCAAGCACGGCTACTCCAACCGATTCATGTCGCGCCCTGGCAGGGCCTCTGGCGGCGGCTCCTCTCCTCCGGAGGCAGAGGTGGTGGAAGAGGACTCGTCGGGCTTGGAACCCTTCTTCTTCGATGAGGCAGAGGCGCTGGCTGCCCACGCCGCAGCGGAGGAGGAGAAGAGGAAGCACATGGAGCAGGAAGAGTAGGAAAATGCGCTGCTCCAATGGAGGTGGAAAGCCCACATGTCCGCCCTGGATTCCATCCTTGGCTACGATCACAGGCTCAAGTGCTCCACCTTCAACCGGTTCCACTTCGTCGACCTCAGCACATTTTACCTCGACGAGGAATGTGAGCACACCCATGATCCATCTGTCATCTACTAGTTGTAAAGAAAAAAGGCACTGAATCCCGGATTAGAGGGGTGTGACCCCCCTCGATCCCGTCGTATTGCGTTGGAGAGGGATTGGCTGAACTAATGCGTTAGCAATCGCTATGATCGTACGTTGAATCACTCTCTCAAAACCTTGAGCAACATATGCTTGTCTAATTCATTATGCATCTCTTTTTCCTGCACTGCAGCGCCACTTGGTCCCATGAGACACACTGATGCTGCAATCGAGGTGGACGCCACTGCCTGGTGCAAACAGGGCGAGAAGTGGTTGCTGCCGTGTGACTCTGTAAACGTCCTGCCCGTCAATGTCACCTCCTCTCAATTTGGCTTCCCCATCAATGTGTACGGCACCATCCTTGCGAGGGACAGCCTTGATCTCAAGTGCGTCTATTTTTTTCCGATGTGATAAGAAACATTGCCAACTCCTCAGCTCTGAGGTATGTAGAAAGCCTCTAGCCCTGATCCTTTATTCACTGGTATATATATATTGACACATTTCGTTTGCTCAGATGCATACGTGGACTGAGATCTCTTGTGCTCTGTTGCAGCAGTACATATTCATGGACAAAGGTAGCGCTAACTAGCCATGTTGACTAATCTGCAGGAAGACCTGTTGCTCTTGACTGGTCCAAAACGAGGGCTTGCACTGTTAGATGTTGTGTACTTTGAGATGGATCTCAAGATCAAGGGTGATCAAGGGCCGGACAAGCAACTCAGCAAGGGATTCCTGACAGCTGGAGCACGACGCAGCTTGTCTGACAAGATGAAGGTCGAAAGCAACTCTCTTGATAGTAGGCATGGTACCACGGAGATGATGTTTGCAGTTGTGAAGCGCGCGGTGGAGGCTACTATCTCAACTGAAGTTCTCCAGGGAGAGTTTTATGGCGAGATCACTGCTTGCACCACCTCCATCCAGAAAAGTATTGTGCTTCATGATTTCAAAAGGGCTGGCATGATGACCTGCTATGGTACAGGACCTATTCAGCTGCTGCGGCCCATTGTAGCTGTCAGCCTGAAGGAGAAGCTGGAAGTTTCTGCCCAGACTGATTTTGGTAAACCTAAGTGCACCATTGTGTTTACTGTTTACTCCGAGGGCCAGCGGTGAAGACAAAGATGAAATTACATGTTGGATCATCAAGATGCTCGTGAAGGTTACCTGGTCGATAATTGATCGTCAAGCTTCAGTACCTTTGTCAGGGGCTTAGTATCTTTTGTTGATGATGTCAGTAATGGTGACTTAGTAGGTTATGTAATGGTTATCGATGTGCCTGTTATGGACATTAGATGAGTGGTGTGCCTAACTGGTGCTTATCATGGTTGTAGAATCATGCCAAACCGTGCCTTTTGATTTAGTGGATATGCTACCATTTCTGCTTTTGTGGTGATTGGTGTTTGGCCATTGGCAACACCCGTATGCCTGCATCTGTGGTGGCTGCATTTCTGAGCAGGGCTAGCCTTAAGCTTTTGTTAATGCCTTTCAGACTTCATGTTGTGCATCCTAGGCACAACCTGTTCAAATTCTGACATGTCATGAGATAGTGTTGTGCTCCTACAGCCGACTTATTTTGCATTATTGATGCAAAGTTGAAACTAGTAGTACTGTACACTGGATGGATATGGTTAGGCATATATGACGGTAAGTTACAGGCTCTCCTTTTGATTGCTCCAGATCAAGGGCTCAGATATGCCTACTCTAAGATTTCGTTCAGTTCCACTCATGCTATCCAGGAAATAAGGTTTTTTTTTTTTTTGCGGGTCCAGGAAATAAGGTTAGGGACGCCAAAGTCACAATCTTTTCAAAATTTTGAAATTCTATGTTATGGCCCAACCGGACCAGCCGGCCCATGCGGGCTTGGCGCCCACCCCAGCGGTAATCATGTATTACCACCGGCATCGCGTGGCTAGATGTATGTATTTCCGTAGATAGATTTATTGCTTTCCATCCAAATTAGTTGAGATATTTTATCTAGGAGGTAATAGATCATCTTATCTATCTAGGTCTAAATAGATGAATGGTTAGTCGATCATCATTAGCTTATTGTATCAGACAAGTTATTCTATAATTAGGCCCCATTTAGTTTCCAAAAGATTCCCTAAAAATACACTATTTATCCAACTCTTCCCTATTCATCCCATCCCTCATACTCAACACTATTCATCTATAATATTTTTTTTATGAACATTGTATTTTTGGGAATCTTTCCCCAATCTAAACACACCCTTATTCAAAAAATGCAACAACTCAGCTGACATTAATTGCATGTGAAAGATTTAATTACCCCTTTAGGGAAAAAATTAAATGTGAAATGAAGAATATCAATGTTCTCATCCTGAGCAAACAGGGAATTTGGCATCCACCACGACAGTGATGAACAATAGCAGTGATTCACTTTAGCAAAAGTTGATTATCCATTTCACATTGGAAGTTCATGATAATTGGTGAACCCGCAAACGTTGACTTGAAGATGCAAACGCATGATTTATTTCAGAATACATAAAGTTGACTATTCATTTTTCAAGCAAAAGTTGACTATTCATCTTTCCGGCTCTGTTTAGATTCCCCAACTTTTCACTATTCATTCCAACTTTTCACTATTCTTTCCTCACAAAACACGTTTCCCAGCGAATGCTAAAATGTTTTTCTAAAGCTACAATATTTTTTTCACATAATGTTAAAGAACGGTAAGAACTGTTTGGTTGACCTGAAGAAGAAAGCGGCTACCTATAACTTGGGTTTCAGATGGGAAATGCCACCTAAAGTCCACCGGGTACATCCAATTTATATAGAAAAGTAAGAAAGGCAGATGTGGAGCTAATTATCCCAGAGCCGACCGGATGTCCGGGTAGGATGGGCCGAAATTGAACACATGGGCCTTTATCCACGTTAACAGGCCTGCCAAACGAGAGAGACACCTGTAGCGGCCCATTGTGGAAGAGGAGCCTGCGCCTGCCCCGGCAACACTGCAACAGTCGTTTCTTATCCCCAAATCACCCTGCCGTGCCACCACGCCGGCCTCCGCTCTCCGGCACGCTCCCGGCAGTTGCTTCGTCAACGACTGTTCCCTCGCCCGACCGCGCCGCCAAATTTGCGTCACTCCACTGAACCAGCCAGACGAAACCAGGGCAGGCTCCTCTTCCTTCTCCCCGACTGGAGCAGCGAGACGAAAACCGGCGCCTTTGGATTGGATCGCGTACTGGGAGTTTGGTATTGCCGTGGACCTCCGTGCGGGGTTGGTTCCATTTTTCCGTTGTTTGCCGCGTGCTGAGTTAATAACGCCAGTTTATCTTCCCAGATTGGGGGTTTCTCACTTGGGAGCATCCACATCGCCAGGCATTTCAGAAGGAAGGAAGGCTGTATGCAGGCTTGTAACTTTCAGTTATGCTCATCGGGGTCTCTTTGGTTAGAGCCATGGCTGCCATCCGCTGGATTCCGGTTTGCGACTCATAGTGGTAGCTTTTCGGGTGAGTTGCGTGCTCTGACTTTTTAGGCATTTTTGTGTGCTTTGGATGCATTGAGATTCCCAAACCATATTAATTTTGTTGACTTGTTAATGTAGGGGGCCTGGGACTATCCAGGTTGAAATGTAGGGTACAGTGCTCTCAGGTGTGGCAGTCTACTAGTTCAGTTCATAATCAGAAAGAGGTATGTTGAGTGAACTGGATAATTGGATATTTAAATAGTACAGGGTATGATCAGTAGTTTTAGTCATATGTCTCTGGTGGTATCTTAGTTGGATTATAGCAGTGCATTTCCAGAAGGACTTAAGGTGACACTGAATGTTAAGGACATATCTTTTGGGAATTGGGACTAATAATGAACTGCAGATCTATGATGAACTGAATGTTACAAGATCACAAGAATATAAGTTATAAAGCCAAAATTCGTTGTCACTGAAACAAACATGGAGAATGATACTCTTTAAACGATGCAATACTTTTCAACAGTGATTTCCTTTTCTATTGTTTCTTGATGAGATAGAATGTTAACATTTTGCTTTTACATCACTGTAGGACATATATTCTTGTATTGATCAGTCTACATCATATTTGCATGTACAATCTCTTAGGAACTTTCCAACTGAAAAACTTTGTGGAGAAGTGGTTGTGGTGCGTCTTGATTCTGCACTTCTCTTGAGACACTTAGGACCATGCACTGTCTCACTTGAAAGAGCATTGCTAACTATCAAATACTTGTGCAAAGCAAGAGCAAAAGTGGTTATAGTCACCAGCTGGGATACAGTTCTTCAATCTGATAATCCAGAGACTAAATCAATTAACTCTTTTGCAGGTTAGTAATATTCATGCTATTACATATTGTGTAACACAAATTTCTAGATATATATATTCTGTTACTTCCTTCTGGGAATCAAAGGTTTTCTTTTTGCAGTTTTTTTGTTGGTATAGCAGAATGCTGTATTACACAGCCATATTTCTTGAATTATACAGATTTTTAAAATTTGCATTTGTTGGATTTAATTCTTAACCATAAGAAGGGATTATTTGAATTTTGTAAAATGGTAAATGGAGATTTTGAGTTCCTATACACCAGATGTTCCATTGGGAATCTGCACAATGCTGATAGTGATAAATTGGTCACTAGGCCATTCCCTATAGCCATTCCCTATATCACTTCAGTATGAGTGTATGACATAGAACTGCGCGAATGCTGATTGTTTTTAACTTATCATACCTTCTGATTTGCCAGAGTACTTGTCATCACTTCTTCAAGTAGAAGTCATCCCAGTAGATAGTGCGCTTGGTTTAGCGTCATTTAAGCAGGAAGAGGGGGTGCAGAACAGCATTATTTTGCTTCAAAATCTTCTGAACTTCAGAGGCGAAGTTGCTAATTGCAATGATTTTTCTCGGAAGCTAGCCTCAGGTGCCACAATATTTGTAAATGATTCCTTCTCACTGTCTCATAAGGTTCTTGCATCCACTGTTGGCATCACTCGCTTCTGCTACGCATCTCTTGCTGGTTTCCATTTTGAGGAGGAGCTTATGCAATTGATAAAGATCGCGGACACCACAAGACGGCCATATCTTGCAATTGTAATCATTAGCCTTTTTTTTTTCAATGTACATGTAGCTGACAATCTGTATGCATCTAGCCCTAAAAAAATAGTTGTCTTTTCTTTTTAACGAAATAGATTCCAGCAATTCAGCTTTACTTTCTGTGTTCTGAATGAAGGGAAAACTATGTAAAGTATACTATTCCAAGCTCTTTTCTTCCTCCATGAATATAATATGTCTTCTGTGATCTGCATCCACCAGAGAAAGATGGATGGCATGTTTAATACTCCAGAGAAACAACCGAAGTTTCATTTCCCTATTGTCAACATATCCTAAGTCTGTGGAATTAGAAAAGTACTACTAGTGTTTGCTATGTACTATACTATCAGAGCAGAATTTTGTCCAATATATGAGAAGCTATATAAAAGTACCCAACTATCCATAAGTAATGTATACCTATATTGTGTGCTATTAAGTGATCAAACGAGATTTTAGTCATTATGGTAGGGATCATATGATAATAATACAATTATATTTTGTTTTTTAGTTTTTGTTAGAAAGACTGATATTACGAAATAGTATGATTGGTAGGTAATATCGAAATACTTTGTGTTCTCGCTTTAGCTATACTGAAGATTTTATTTACCTGAATCATGATCATTCCTGATTATAGTAGATGATTAATGGCAATTGAACAACAAAATTATTGCTCCTAGCAACCAGTGTATTGGTGTTTCATATCAACCATATGCATGTAGGATGTAGCCATGTAGGATCCATGCACCAATACAAAGCACCTTTCAGAGCCAAGATTGTGTAATTGCTTCCTACTGCCATGTTACATTTCTGACTTGTTCTTGTTATTGCAGATTGGAGGCAGTAACTTCTTGAGAAAGGCACCTGCTCTTCGTATGTTGACCTCTATATGTGATGGGTTGTTCTTTGTTGGAAAATTATCATTTCAAATAATGAATGGCCTTGGAATGCCAGTGCCTTCTCGACTCATAGAAAGAAATGCAGTTATGGAAGCATTACAGATTATTCAAGTTGCTAGGGATAGGAACATTCCTATTTATTATCCCACAGATCTTTGGTGCTTGAACAACGATGATACTGGAACATTGGGAGTAATTAACTCTACTGGACAATTGGACGGTGCGTATTGCTAGTAACTTTTCATGCCGTTCATGTATTTCTCAATCAACTTTTCTCATAATAATGTTTCTGAAATTGTGCTGTCCTTGGTTAGATTAAGTGCCGCCCTGTTTGCAGAACATGTTTCTCACCATCTAATAAGTTACATGTCGAAGTGTAATGGTGGATCTTTAGTCCATGCTAGCGAATTACATCCTGGAGAGACATGTTGAATTCTAGACAATTACACCCTGGAGAAACATGTTAAATGGGATAGTTTGCATCAACATTTTGAAACAATTAAACAATGAAATGTTTATTTTTAATACCAGATGCCAGAATTTGGGGATACACTCCCATCTTCTAGGTTAAATCCTCTTTCATTCGAATTTAGGTGCATATTTCTTCTTAATTTAAAAGGCAATTCTTTCCTCTTACGTTGGTCTTTTTTTTTTAAAAAAAAAATCCAGTTGCCTGTGGAACCTGCATTTTGCAACATATAGCGCTGCACGTTGTAGGAATAGCAGCAGCTATAGGATGAACAAACTCTAGGATTTGGTTCCATATGGAAATTCTAGGATTTCCATTGCATTATAGCTATGTCTTAAAACTAGCATTTTCATTTCCCTATATTTCTTAAAATAGTTTCAAGGAGTGATTGTGTTAAAAATGTTAAGGGTATAGGGTATAATAGTCAATGTACTATTATACCCTTAACAAAAAATAGAA
Source organism: Digitaria exilis (assembly GCA_015342445.1). Lineage (NCBI taxonomy): Eukaryota > Viridiplantae > Streptophyta > Magnoliopsida > Poales > Poaceae > Digitaria > Digitaria exilis. The sequence continues at coordinate 598,625 of JACEFO010002219.1, read as the reverse complement.
GTTATGTTACTTGAAGCAATTATGTTATGAATTATTCTAATACCTGTGATTTCTCCATAATTACTTTCTTAGGTTGGACCCCAACTGATATAGGACCATCAACATTGAAGAAAATTTCTTCTATAATACCATTATATAAGGTAAGAAATGGTACTAATTGAAACATTTCTGCAGTCACTTTGAGTGAGCTAATAATCTTAGTAGTGCTAGTGCAGCGCATGAAAGATGAAACTAATAATTTTTACTTATTTAATTATTTCATACTTTTTTCGCATATCTTGCTAATTTTAGCGTATTTTAGTTCATACTGAACACTGAAAGATTCATTCTGATCGATTCTGATCATTTCTTTATGTGAATTTCCACTGATTAGATTTATCCTTTCTTTCTATACTATCACTTCATTTTGTGATAATCCTTTAGATTCTGGATTTATAACATTTTTTTATTTATTTTACAGAAGATACTATGGATTGGTCCTACAAACTATGATTTAGCAGACGGATTTTCAGTCGGAGCAACACAGTTGGGTCAAATACTGGAAAATGAAACCGGTGATAGTTGTGAAGTTATTTTAGTAGGGAGTGCAGCATGCAACATATTAAATCGAAAAACCTATCCCTCATCACGATATATAGAATTTAAAAATTCTGCTGTTGTATGGGAGTTCCTCAAAGGAAGAATATTGCCTGGTGTAGCAGCATTGGATAAAGTAAGTCATGCTCTGGAACAACTACTATGTTCAGTCGTAAGTAGTGCTGCTCATATAATAGTGGTTTCCATAAGCAAAATATTGTTTTAATTCATACTTGTTATTATTCAATGTGTGACAACTGACAAATGAAGCTCGCTTCAAATCACACTTAAGTTGAAAGTGCAGACTGATGCCGTGATGCTCTCAGCGGGCCAGCACATATGTGTGTGCCTATACAATTCTGCTAGTTTCATTTTGCCCTACTTTGGTGGTGCAAATATACTGGTATAGTGGTATGAATTGCAGATAGCACAGGATCTAACTGTTCCTGTTTAATATCTGATTAATTGGCGAGCATGTTCCGAATTATGACATCTCCATCTCTTTAGAAAAATTCTTGAATTTAAAATTCCAGTGTATGTTGTATCATAGCATAAAAATAATCCTAAACAAGAGTTCGACATATAATTAATGGAATTAAAACCCTCCAAGATACATCAATGTTTTAGATTGCCAATATTTTTGCCGCATAAATGAAGTGTGGACCAATTAAGAAAATAATTGATTGAATTTTGTGCTCAGGGATTTCTAATGATTGCTCAAGGGCCTCTATTCGCATATTGATTTGTATACAACCTGAAAAGTCATGAACAGCAATGGATCCTATGTGTTACGCCTGCATATCTTGGTTCCAGAAACATTAATCATTGTATTAAAATATGATTCAATGGTCTCAATGGCAGCCTCTGTTCCTATTGCAGTCGTGAACTTGTACCTGAATATTTTCAGTGAGATGAGCGCCAATGATTTTAACTACATCTTCTTAACATTATTTTGATAATGGTTTGAGTTGTCTTTTAGTTCCAGTGACATAGATATATTTGGTTCTTCATATCAAATCTTTTTGCAGTGCTACCCCTACCAGATTCCATGGAGCACTGTCTTCTGTGATCCTACACTACCCTTAGCGGTTGATATTGGAAGTGGTACGCCTCCTTAAATATTTGAAATTGTTTTTTTTTCATATATGAGTACAAAATAAAGTGGAACGGTATATTTCCTTTGGGGAATTATGGTGTATAGGTTCTTTTTCTAATAACTAGCAGAGACGCACGTGCGACACACACGTGTTTTACAAAAAAAAAAAATCCAGTGAAGAGTTTTATATTCATGCATAAAAAGGTTAAATTTTTGTCTCGTTCATGTATCTCATGAAGAATTAAGTATCTAAATTAGATTAAGTTCATATGCTAACATATTATCCTATCATATTGAGCTTCATTAGTTGGCCTTGCTTTAACTCCACATGAATCATGGTTATCCATAAGCACCAACATCGACTTGAGCACAAAGATTAGATATACACCAACTGCCTTCCCATACACAGAAACCACTCTTGTGAAGATTCGTACTCTATATTTTTGCCACTGAAGGAAGAGTTAGCGTACGTTTTTATCATTTTTATTGACGTGGCGAGTCATCTCCATGTGTCGATGTGGACCAGCAACGCGACAAGACATCTCTGCTATTTCCTTTATCTACCTAGCTAGTCTGCCTTCTACCCCCAGCCATCCAGCTCCAACAGCGCACCTCTATGATGCGCCAAATTAGATGAGCTCGCTACGGTACCTAACAGTGTCGAGGAGGCTGCGCTTCTCTCCATTCACTCCTGCAATGAATAATCCGTTTAGAGCCTCCTCGCGCTATCGCTCATGCCATGCGGGCGTGTGGCCATATGGGCGAGCACCTGACAGTGACACTTGTGTCGGGGAGGAAATGCATCGGCTTGCCAAGATAATAATCCTTGGAGCTCTGATTCCTGCGTGCTTGCCAAGAGGAGCAGAGACATGCTTGGACTGGGGAATTATGGTGTATAGGTTCTTTTTCTAATAGTAATTGTCGGACTGGGGACGTGGTTGGGACATGAAGTACCCGAACGTGGCCGACAGCAACTCGGTCGCGAACAAAGTGCAGGTCGATCTCCACGTGCTTCGTCCGCTGGTGCTGGACGGGGTTGGTGGAGAGGTACATGGCACTGACGTTGTCGCAATAAACGAGGGTGCTCTTGAGGAGCGGACTGTAGAGCTCCGTCAAGAGCTGTCAAAGCCAGGATGCCTCGGCCACACCGTTCGCCACGGCGCGGTACTCCGCCTCTGCACTCGAACGGGAGACAACCGGCTGGCGCTTGGACGACCAAGAGACCAGGTTGCCACCAAGGAAAACGGCATACCCAGAGGTGGATCGTCTGGTGTCAGGACAGCCTGCCCAATCAGCGTCGGTGTAGACCACGAGCTCTGTGGAGGGAGACCGGTGAAGAACCAGGCCGTAGTCAACTGTACCGCGGACGTAGCGGAGGAGGCGCTTCAGAGCAGCAAAATGCGACTCTCGGGGGTCATGCATATGAAGGCAGACCTGCTGGATAGCATAGGTGATGTCCGGCCGGGTGAAAGTGAGGTACTGCAAGGCACCGGCAAGACTCCGATAGGCAGTCGGATCAGCCAGTGGAGCGCCCCCGTCCGCAGAGAGCTTGGCCTGAGTGTCAACGGGAGTAGAGCACGGCTTGCAGTTGGTCATCTCGGCTCGCTCTAGGATATCAAGTGCATACTGTCGCTGGTGGAGAAAGAGGCCTGAAGAATGGGGCTCCACAGTGACACCCAAGAAGTGGTGAAGGGTACCCAGATCCTTCATGGCAAATTCCTGCTGCAGTGACTGTATGATCCGCTGAAGCAAGGTCTGACTGGAGGCAGTGAGAATGATGTCGTCAACGTAAAGCAGCAGGTATGCAGTCTCAGTGCCTCGGCGGTAGACAAACAAAGATGTGTCTGACTTGCATTCAGTGAATCCCAAAGAGACTAAGAAAGTGGCAAACCGAGAGTACCATGTCCTGGGAGCCTGCTTCAGGCCATAGAGAGACTTGTTGAGTCTACAAACCATCTCCGGACGGCCGGAGTCTGCAAATCCCGCTGGCTGACTGCAATAGACGTTCTCTGACAGAATGCCATGAAGAAACGCATTCTTCACATCCAGCTGATGCACAGGCAAGACTGAGAGAGAGCAATCGAGAGCACCGTGCGGACCGTCGCAGGCTTGACCACTGGACTAAAAGTCTCATCATAATCCACACCGGGGCATTGGGTCAACCCCCGAAGGACCCAACGAGCCTTGTATCGTTCCAGTGATCCATCAGCCCGACGCTTATGCGTCCAGATCCACTTGCTAGTGACGACATTGCCGCCAGACGGGCGCGGCACAAGGTCCCACGTCTGGTTGGCAAGCAGGGCAGCGTACTCCTCCTCCATTGCCCGACGCCAGTTGGGGTCGGCCAGGGCGTCACGGACAGAGGAGGGTATCGGCGAGATGCCCGGCTCACCCTCTGTGGCAGAGAGAGTGACCGGACGAAGAATGCTGGCGGTCCGTCGGGTCACCATGGGATGACTGTGGCCAGGGTCCCGATGGACGACCGGCGGGTGGTACACGCCCGGATCAACGCGGGAGCGGATCCGAGGGCGGACCGGCGGCTCCAGTGGAGGCGGTGGTGGTGGAGACGAGGCCGGTGGAGTCAGCGGAGGCGGCGAAGCAGGCAGCGGCGCCGGCATCGGTGCTGGCACCACCTGTCGCCGGTAGACATGCACGGGCTGCCAGGAGCGTGCAGGGAAGCCCAGGGGCACGGGTGGCGCCGGGAGAGGCTCCGGTGCCGCGCGTGGCACAACGGAGGGCGTCAGGGCCGCGCGTGGCGCGGTAGGAGGCTCTGGAGCCGCGCTCGGCGCGCCAGGACTCTCCGGAGCCGCGCGTAGCGCGACGGGGGGCTCCGGGGCCGCACGGGGCGCAGTAAGAGGCACCGGGGCCGCGCGTGGCATGGTGGGTGGCGGCGGGGCCGCCCATGGCACCACGGAGGTCACCGGAAGCGGTGCCACCGTATCAGGAGAACCTGCAGAGAAGGGGTACACAGAAACAGGTGGCTGGACCACCGAGTTAGTCGGAAACAGGGACTCCAGCTCAGGGTCAGGAGAAGGGGTGGAAGAAGTGGAGTAGGGGAAGTCCAACTCGTCGAACACAACATGTCAGGAGATGAGAATACGACGGGAGGTAAGATCAAAGCATCGGTACCCCTTGTGGTCAGGGGAGTAGCCAAGGAACACGCAGCGAGTCGAACGGGGCGCCAGCTTGTGGGGAGCAGTGGCGGAGGTGTTAGGGTAACACGCACAGCCGAAGACACGAAGGTGATCATAGCAGGGAGGGGTACCAAATGGTGCATGGTGTGGGGTGGGGGCAGAGATAGCAGTGGAGGGAAGGCGGTTGAGCAAATAGGTAGCAGTGTGGAGAGCCTCAGCCCAGAAGCGGGCAGGAAGTGAGGCCTGGATAAGAAGGGTGCGTATGACATCGTTCGTAGTACGAATCATCCGCTCAGCCCTGCCGTTTTGAGAAGAGGTATACGGACAGGACATGCGCAGCTGAATGCCCTGAGAGAGAAAGAAGGCACGAGAGGTGGTTATCGAACTCACGACCGTTGTCACACTGGACAACCTTCACAGTGCGGCCGAACTGGGTGGAGACCCAGGCAAAGAAGTGGAGGAGGGTGGGGAAGGCGTTGGACTTGGCACGCAAAGGAAAGGTCCAAGAGTAACGGGAGAAATCATCGACCACTACCAGGTAGTACTTATAGCTAGAGATACTGAGGATAGGAGAGGTAAAGAGATCAAAGTGAATAAGATCAAAGGCATGGCTAGCATGCGAAGAAGAAGAAGAGAAAGGAAGGCGAACATGGCGACCCAGCTGGCATGCATGGCAGAGGTGCTCATCGGGTGCTCAAGTACAAGGGAGACCGGCACTACGGCTGAGCCGAGCCAAAGCATCGCGACCGGGATGACCAAGCCGGCGGTGCCAGGTGGTGGAAGAAGTGGTGGCAAAGGCAGTTGGGATCGATGAAGACGAGGATGGAGCAGAGGAAGCAGGGAGGCGTAGGGTGTAAAGGGAGCCCGTGCTGTCACACCAGAGGAGTGGACACCGGGATGCCGAATCCTTTATGGTAAGACTGGAAGAGTCAAACTCGACAGAACAGGAGTTGTCAGTGGTGAATTGGCGAATGGAGAGGAGGTTGTGAATCATCTGTGGAGCGACAAGGACATTGGGGAGACAAAAGGGCCCAGGAGCAGGTAACAGGAAGACAAGAACCATTGCCGACCATGATAGAAGAAGGACAGGAGGGATGTGGTGGGTGGACAGAGGAAAGTATGCCAGAGTCAGGCGTGGTGTGGAACGAGGCACCCGAGTCGGTGATCCACTCAGCACTGGTCGGCGGTGTCAGCCCCAAAGTACTGAAGGACTACGCCGGCACAGCCGAACGCCATCCCCCAGGCCAGACCGGAGGCTGGCTGGGCGGAGCGGGTGTCGTCCGGAGCGGCAAGCCAAGGCCAGGGGAGGCAGGACAAGCGAACATGGCCGATGGCGGGTGCTGAGGGCGAGGCCACCCCCCCTCCCCCGAGCTTGAAACGGCCACATCGAGGTGCACCCTGACCATGGGTCACTGAAGGATGGCCAGAGTGCAACTCCAAGAGCAGAAGGAGCCGGAGGTGGTGTACCCCGACGGTCCACGCCGGAACCACCACCACGTCCCGCCCGGCGACGACGCCTGCCCCGGCGCCCCCCACCCCTGCTCGGCCTAGGGGTAGGAGCGTCAGGAAGAGAGGTGGCAGGCGGGGTAGAGGGGTATGGTGGTGGAGTCATCGGGTCGGTCGCTGCGGGCCGGAAACCAAATCCAGCGGGCGGAGCCCGAAAGGAGGACACGCGCTCACACTCCCAGGTGAGAGCCTCCTGAGTCGCGGCGGCCTCGAGCTGCGCTGCGAGAAGAGCAGCAGCGAGGGCGGCGTTGGCCGACGCGGCCCCGTTGGAGAGGAGCTGCTGGCTCGTGATCGTGGTAGGAGGCGGCGCGGTTGTTGCAACGTGAGCTGGCGCGGCCACCTGCACGGCGACAGCTGCAGCTGCAGGACGTGCCGTGACAGCGGCGGTCGAACGACGACTAACTATGTATTTACATATAATTGATCTATATTTTGTTTCCAGTATAGATTTCATAAATTTATACTTGTAGTCTTTCTCAGTTTGTAGCATGTGATAGGATTTGGTTGCTGTACATTTGGCCAGAGTGCAAACAGCAAACTACCACATTCTAGAACATTACTTAATTATTAGATGCTACCTCTGCTTTAGTGATTCTTCCACTTTTGTGATGTAAATACTCTTTCTTAGCGCAGGAAATGGTTTGTTTCTTTTTCAAATGGCGAAAAGTTATAAAAGGTCAAATTTCCTTGGGCTTGAGATGAACGAAAAGGTAATAATTGCCTTTTAGTCTCTGTGGAATCCCATTTCTCGTTTCAACCTTATCAGTAACCATCCTTTACTGTAGCTTGTTATAAGGTGCCTCCAGGGTATGGCTTCAGATGAGAAAAAGAACCTGTGAGTGTTGTTTGTGTTTGTCTTTTCCTGTGTATAAGCTGGTGATCTCAGTTTCTGCAACATTTTTTTTAGTTACCAAATAAAAAATGATGAAACAACATGCCAGAATAGCCTTATGTATTTCTTTCCACCTTGACTCGAAGACATTCCTTATCTAGCCTAGCTTATAGTTTGACACGTTTTTTAGGGATCCTAGATTGGAGCTGAACTGTACATCCGTAGGAATTGCAGGATTGCATTCTTTGACTGTGAATAACCCCATGGATCTTTCTGTGCAATGTGACGCTATCAAAGTGTCATGGACCGCTAAACCATTTTAAAAAAAATCTCATTCTAGACAATTGAATCATTGACAAAGTGCAAAAGTATGAGCAATGTTTTGGTAACAAAATCCATTTGCTTGAAACAAAGTTCCAACATGTATATGTTGGAACTATGTCATTTTTCAGTGTGAACATTGTTGTTCTCCCAAAGGTTGTATGAATTGAGATTAATGTTATCATTTTTGTGTTTCCTCCTATATTTCATCATCAATGATGCTGCTGTGTTATGTCTGACAGATATTTTGTATCAACTAATGCAACTTCCACATTCCGCTCCATAGTTTCAAGTTATCCTGGACGGTTGACTCTTGTCACAATACAGGTTTCCTTCTATTCCTATGGTTCATATGTTTTTTTTTAATGTTGGGAAACATGAGGGATTGTGTCCATACTGATTATACATTCATAAATTAAAGAATATATAAAAAGTTTTTTTTCTCGAATACGCAGGAGAACTATAAAATTATACAAAAACCCACACAACACAGCACCACGATTCACAAGAGATCAGTACAAACGCACCACTGACACAAGAAACAACGATCCAGCCTACAGCAATTTTAGGGCCTACTGCAGTACTGCCTAGAACACAGCTAAGACTAACTCAGGCGGTGCTTTGCACCAGCAGCACACCACAGCACCTTCCTCTACCAAAGAACACCCCTTACAACTCTTATGAATGGCCCTGTCACCGACAGGTGGGATCATCAGGGTCAAGGTCCATTGTCATATCCAGATATGACAATGGACCTTGACCCTGATGATCCCACCTGTCGGTGACAGGGCCATTCATAAGAGCTGCACAAAATTAAATGGCCCTAAAATTTCATGTAAGGCCCTGTTTAGATGGTGAAATTTCACCAAAAGTTTTCACACTGGGCACGCTTCTCGGTGTGAAAACTTTTCACCAAATTTCACCAACCAAATCCCAAATCATCAGATATTCTACAATGGTCTGAAAGGATGGGCACCTTTGATGTCTGAGACCCATTAGTGGTTATGTAAAACCTTGAACGAAAGTATTTTTGATTGACTGCCCTTTTCAGAACCAAGGCATGACAAGTTGCCAATTCAAACAAGAGTACTACCTACCATGTAACCAGTGATCAGACCAGAATTTGGTGTTCTAGCAATTTCTAACTACAGGTTAGTGTGACCATAGAAAACAAAGCTCGAGAATTGGGACGGGCCTGTATCTGTAAACATGACCAAGGTCTATATGGATCATTCTTTTTTCAGCCATAACCATCTCATTCGAACACCATAACTTGCTCTGCAAGCTCGTGCAAAGTATTGATCTGCATCTTTGGAAAATCGAATCATTTCTTGCTGTCCATATGCTCTAGGAGGTGAGAATTAGATGATTTCCTTATAGAAAGGGATGAAGCAGTACCACACTCATGAGAATTAGAATACTACCTGTGATGCTAGTTCTAATACTTAAACGGAAGCATGAGTTCTTGTTTTTACGAAGGTTTTTGCTTTTTTCTTTTTGTTTGAACTTAACGGAAGCATGAGCTCTGTGACCTCGTTTCCCTACATTAACCCAATATGCATAGCAGATGCACCACCCTAGACACTTAAACCTTCTATGCTATTCCATATTCATCTTGCTTTTTGATTATCTTCCCCTTTCTTCAGTGCCCAAATCCTGACTTCAACAAAGAGCAAAATAGGTGGAGAATGGTGCGAAGAATGCTCGTTGAAGCTGTTGCTGATCTTCTTCAGACCAACGGACAGGTATTCTATTTTCGTCATCTATGAATCTAAGATGCGTTTGTTCCGTGGAGGCTTAGGTCCAGGATAGACCCCAAATACTCTGCTGAACTTTAACGCTAAAAAATATTCTGCTGAACAATGAAGCATCGTTTCTTGTTGAAGATCTGATCCCAATACGGATACCGTAATTGCTGCTGCAGGTTTATCTGCAGTCTGATGTGGAATCTGTTCTGCTCGGGATGAAAGAGCAGTTCCTCTCCTTCGGCAAGGGCCAGCTTGTTGTCGACGGTGATGACAGTGGCCACCGGATGGAGAACCCGTTCGGCGTGGTGTCCGATTGGGAGCGCCATGTCCTCGCTCGCGGAGCTCCCATGTACAGGACTATGCTAAGGAAACTGTGATGTCATCTGCACCAAATCGAATCAATCCAATGAACATTCACAACATGGCGTCCCAATTACTAACTCCAAGCCTCCTACGGATGGACACCTACTTGGTCATGTCATCTGCCGCCGGAGAGGCCGATGTCGGAGATGGCAGCGACGCTCACTGCACCGTCGACTGACGAACGGACCAGGAGTCGAAGAGAGGATGTTGCCTCTCCATGCCGGCGAACGTGTTGAACGACAAGTACATCGCTAGCTGATGGCGCGCTGCCATCGAGGTACCGCGTGACCAGACGCATGCTCGGCGACGGGTGTAGGACGCCAGCCCCAGCCCCAGCCACAGCACCAAGTCTACCTCCGCGGCGTCGTACGACCCAGAAATTACAACAAAAAAAGAAACTTTCTATCCATGAAGACATATGATTCGGCATAGTCTTTTTTTAGCGCCCGTACGTCCGACGTCAAATTTTTTCGATCCGTACATGTACACCAGCATAATACATAGGGGCTTGCTAGCGTCCGGACGTCCGACGTCCGCACGTAGCATCGGACAGGGAACTTTCATTGCAACAAATGCCCACTGCAACGTTGTAACAATGAAACACTAGGTGGAACATTGTAACATTTGGTGGAATGTTGCAACATCGAAACATCGTTTTGAAGCATTTAGTGTTACATTGCAACATCAGATCATTCTTTTGAAATATTTAGTGGAATATTGAAACATTCTTCGGATATATCACTGCTTTTGAAACATTGAGTGGAACATTGCAACATCAAAACATTTTTTTGAAACATTAAGTGGAACATTGTAACATCGAAACATTCTTTTGAAACATTTAGTGGAATATTGAAACATTCTTCAGATATATCATTGTTGTGAAACATTTAGTGGAATATTGTAACATCGAAATATTCTGCTGAAACATTTGGTATTAAATCACGGTTGAAACATCACGAAATTATTAGAGCATTGCAAGATCGAACGATGTTGCGGTGGGATTTGCACGGGAGCGTCTTTTTTTTTTTCCGTCCGTTCGGACGACCGACCAGTAGCAATACCGTCGTACATAAAATGAATTTTGAACATGGAAATCGTGTGCTCGTGAACAGTCTTCAGTCTTCACAGCCAGAGAGTACAAAAAGTTATTATGGTTCGTTCTATTCCGAGTTCATCGCGCATCACATCCCGCCGTACACCTGCAACGTCAGGAGCTCCTCCACGAGTCTACCAGCCCTGCCAGCTCGGCCTCCGACTCGCCACCCTGCCGCAGCGCCTCCTTCGCCTTGACCATAGCCAAGGCAACGCGTTCCCGAAGCACCGATCCGCCGCCGCCGCCGGAATCCATCAGCCACCTCACCTTGGCCGCCACCTCCTCCGCCGCCACGACGCCCCTATCTCCGTCGTACCCTTCAAACGCCACGGCGAGCCCCAACTCCTCCTCCAGCACCACCAGGTTCATCCTCTGCTCCGCGTGCACCGGCAGCCCCAGCATCGGCACGCCGGCCACCACCGCCTCCAGCACCGAGTTCCACCCGCAGTGCGTCACGAACCCACCCACCGACGCGTGCGCCAGCACGTCTCGCTGCGGCGCCCACGACGGCACCACGAGCCCCCTCCCCTTGGTCCGGTGCCGGAACCCATCCGGGAGGAGCGCGTCCACGTCCAGCTCCGGCGATCGCCGGAGCCTCTTCGCCGTGTCGTCGTCGTCGTCGCTGGGCGGTGGGGCCCGGACCACCCACAGGAACCGCTGGCCGCTGGCCTCGAGCCCCTTCGCCAGCTCGGTGGTCTGCTCGGCGCTGAACCGTCCGATGCTGCCGAAGCAGAGGAACACGACGCTGCCCTCGGGCTGCTTGTCCAGCCACGGGAGGCACGCCGCCGCGTTGCTGCCCTTGGCGACGAACTCCGACGACTTGATGAGTGGCCCGACGCAGTGCACCGGCGGTGTGGGCTCGCCGGGGGGCGTGCAGAGGCCGGCGGCGATGGCCTCGACGGCGCGCGGCTCGAGCCAGCGGAAGGTGTTGACGATGACGCCCTCGCAGCGGCAGAGGCACGTGGAGGCGTGGAGGAAGCCGTCGTACGCCAGGTCATCGCGATCCATGACCGCGTGGATCGCGTGCGTCGCCGGGATCGGCGGGATGCCCGGCACGTGGAGGAGCTCGCCGTCGCCGCCCATGTCGCGGAAGCTCGCCGAGGTCCGCGCGTGCAGAGCGGGGAGGTGCAGGGCGAACGCTAGGCTGGCGGCGCCGGAGGTGAAGAAGAAGTAGGCGGGCACGCCGAGCTCCGTGGCGACGTCGAGCGCGGTGCCGGAGAACATGTCGAGGACGATGGCGGTTGGCGCGGCGGCGGCGGCGGTGAGGAGGAGGGTTCGGAGGTGAGGGTTGGAGACGCGGACGGCCTCCATGATGAGCGCCTCGTAGTGCCTGGAAGCCACGGGCGGGAGGTCGGGCGTTGGGAGGCGGTGGAAGGAGATGGACGGGTTGGCGGCGGAGACGCCGGCGAGGAACGGCGCCGGGGCGCCCGTGTCGTAGGGCGGGTCGACGACGACGACGGTGACGGCGACGCCACGCGCCGCGAGCGCCCTGCCGAGCTCGATCATGGCGAACAGGTGGCCCATCCCCGGCGTCGGGTACAGCACCACTGGCCTCTTCACGGTGGTGGCCGTCGTTGTGTTCGCGGCGCCGTCCATTGACGGATCGACGAGTATCTGTGTGTGTGGTGCTGCCAAGTGTGTTGAAAACTTGAAATGAAAAGCGGTGGACGGCGGCGCGCTGCTTTGCCAGTGGCCACTGCTTTACTTGGGACTTGGGAGGCTCACGCGAATGACGCGATGACTTTGTTGACTGAGACATTGAGGCCTCTGCGTCCATTGAAAGGCCAAGTTCTCCCTCTACGGGCCATCAGAGCTAAGTCAACGTTATGTTTGTTAACAGCTACGCGATGACATAGACCAAAGATTAATCCAAGGTTTGCCACAAACATGTTTGCTAGTTAGTAACTAAACATTCAATGTGTGCTGGAGCCGAACTTTCAATTAGACTCTAAATCGTAACCTCCAAATGGAAGGACACGTATCTCAATCTGGTCGTGTCACCTGCCGCCGGAGAGGCAGATGTCAGACATGGTGGCGACGCTCCCCGTCGCCGTCAAGCTTGGCCGCCAGACGTTCCACGAGTCGAACAGAGGCTGCTGGTGCTTCTCCACCACGCCCTCGAACGTGCTGAACGTCACGTACGTCGCCGGCAGCTCTGGCAACGTCGCGCTGCCGTCGAGGTACTGCGTGACCTGCCGCATGCTCGGCCTCGCCGCCGGCGACGGGTGCAGGCACGCAAGCCCCAGCCGGAGCACCAGGTCGGCCTCCTCGGCGTCGTACTCCGACCCGAGCCTGGCGTCCACCGCGCCAGCGATGGCGCCCTTGCGCCAGTGCTCGACCACCCAATCCACAAGCACGAACCGGCCACCGGTGGTGGACACGTCATCCGCGTCTTCGTCTTCCTCGATGGGTCTCCGGCCACAGGCGACCTCGAGGACGAACGCGCCGAAGGCGAACACGTCGGAGAGAGCGGTGGCCTTGCCGGTGCGCACCAGCTCGGGAGCGAGGTATCCCATGGTGCCCACCACACGCGTGGTGTGTGCGTCGGCGCCATGGTCATACAGCCTCGCAAGGCCGAAATCACCCAGCCGACCATTCATCTCTGCGTCGAGGAGGACATTGCTTGCTTTGATGTCTCGGTGTATGACCACCTTCTCCCAATCCTCGTGCGTGTAGAGTAACCCAGCAGCGACACCTCGGATGATGTGAATCCTCTGTACCCAATCCAAGACAGGCTTGCTGTTGTCGTCGTCGTGGTAGTGTAGGTGCTTGCCGAGGCTGCCATTTGGCATGTAGTCGTAGACTAACAGGAGCTCGCCTTTGCGCCGGCAGTAGCCGAGCAACTGCACGAGGTTACGGTGGCGGAGACGGCCAATGCTGACAACCTCGGCGACGAACTCCTTCATCCCTTGCCTTGACTCGTGAGACACTTTCTTCACGGCGACATGTGTCCGGGAACCGGGGAGCTCGCCACTGTACACCCTACCAAATCCTCCTGCTCCAAGCAGACGTTTGTCGTTGAAGCCACCGGTGGCGTCGTACAAATCTTTGAAATCGAACCGGTGTGGCCCGAACTCCACCTCCCAATCTTCACGCAGCTCGGCGTACCTGAGCCGACGCCGCAGGAGCAAGAACGCCACGGCGACGGCGGCGAGGACGGCCACCGTGGTGGCTATCGGCAGCGAGATGGCCAAAGATTTTGACCGGGGCTTTGGGCCGATGCGTGGCAGCTTGGGGAGCTTGGCGTAGTCGAGAGCCGGAGCGTCACCGTCGAGGCCGAAGCTCCAGCCGAGCACGTAGTGCTTCACCAGCACGATGCTGGACGCCGACGAGAAGCCGACGTACGCCGTGTCGGTGATGACCGTCGAGAGGTTTACCTTGGTGGACAGGAGTGGCGTCCTGGGCTTGGGCCACCGTGCCGGAGCCATGGTCACGGTGACCATCGTGGTGGCCGCGTCGTAGTCCACCCAAACCTGCATGGGCTCCCGGCTTATGAGGCTCAGGTTCCGGAACGCGCCCGTGGCGTCGTCGAAGTACCCAGCCGACGCTGATGCAGAGGAGTTGAGGCTGTTGACGTCGACGCCTACGTGGTTGTTGTTGATGTCGGCGAACTCCGGGTTGCGCACGGTGTCGACCTCCACGGCGAACACGTGGTTGCCGGCGTCTCCGTTGTCGGTGCCGTTGAACATGCCCAGGTACTGCTGCGGCATGGCCGTGGACATGTCCTTGGTGGGGGCCACCAGGAACGCGAACCCGCTCGTGCTCAGGTCGAGGAACTCCGACACGATGGCGAACACGAACGTTGTCGAGAAGGACGACACCCCTACCCTCGGTGGTCGCTGAAACCTCACCGGGTCAGGGTGGAAGGCGTGGCCTTTGGACATGACGGTGTCGTTCTTCTCCGACGACGGCAGGTTGGTGTCGTTGGTGAGGAGTAACAGCCCGGCCGGCGTGACGGTGGCCATGCCGTCGAGGGACAAGCCGGCGCCGGCGAAGCCGTCGTAGGCGAACTCCACGGCGGCGCCACCGGCACCGGCCTTGACCGCCGCCACAAGCACCACCGCCGCCATCAGCGGGAGGAGCTTTGCAGCCATGGCGATGACGACGTAACGGCGCTGCACGCTGGCCGCATCACACACACACACACAGAGATCGAGTAACGATCACTCCATCAGTCTCGTGAAGTCAAGTGAGGAAGGTTCCGGTAGCACACGCTTTCCAGGCTCTGCACGAAATCGAGACCCGCAAGGAAGGGACACCATGGCTCCATGAGAGCGACCTGCCGCCGTGGCTAGACAGGATTGCAAGATTTGCAGGTTTGACTATACATATCCTGATATCCCAACGCGATCACACGGTGTCGTGCTGATACCAATCGCAACCAGAAATTTGCTGGAATTTAGCAAAGCTATATGGTGTAGCAGCGAGGTGGCACCATGTCGACGGAGTGGTTGAATAAGGGTCGTGAGTCTAGTGACGTTGTTGTGATCTGCAGCTACAGCCATGGGACGACGGTGTCCATAAAAATCCGAGAAATGTGGACGCACAAAGTGGACCATGGGCAAGAACAGTTGAAATTAAGCTTCAGATTGCCCCGCTGCGAGTTAGCTGCGGTATCATTGATGACAGAGTGGATCGTTGAATGTTTGAATTGGACCATGACTTGAGTGTTGACTAAAAATATCCTTTTTTTATTTGTTATACACGGCAACTTTCACCTAAGAAACCACACATTCATCATCGTTTTCTTTTTCGGATCTTTACGAATGTAATCTCCGAAAGTCCGAATATACTATTCAAAAAATTCTATGCAATTCTTGCAAAAGCAAATAACTCTCCTAATAGTAATGTCTCAATTCCGTACTAGTTTGTACACCGACCGTGCAAAGCAAGACTTTACACGAAGTGGTCATTTCGTATTAAAAAGGGATGAAAATATCCACGCGCTAAACAGGACAAAATTAATCACTAGATGTGACCATGTGAAGTAGTAATCACACAGCTACTTCAGGTGCTGTCTAGCCTAGTGCTAACCTCAATTTGTGATGGTCCCCCTATTAGATCTCAGGGTAGCCTTTGCTTTAAACCCTTTCCCGTGGAACTGCAGCAGCCTTGCCCCGACTCCGAATGGATAAATACCACCAGCGTAGCCCGTTTGATCCTCGGCTATACTTTAGCCTTCTTTTCATACTGCTTAAAAAGATCAAATACGGAGAAATTATATATAACTCATAGTTACTGGTGGAGCTTCAGCAGAAATCGTGAGGGGGTGAGTGACGTTTAATCAACCAGATTAGTAACACTGGTAGTTACTACTATTGAAAGAGAAGCTGCAAATGCTGAAATGCAGGGGCTAAGCCTCACCTTGGTCACCGCTTTCGTCCGCCTCTAGTCATGATTAGCCATGTATTGTAGCATCATATGGACTAAAAGCTTCTATTTGCCAACTAGTCATGACTTAATGACTTTTACAATTAGTTTCCTAGTCCACGTTTAGTCTTTCTGATCAAAGTTAACCGATATGGTTAAAATTTAGCACTCGAGATCCAAACTGGGCCTTGAAAGAACATGTGACACTAGATCATATGTATTTTTTAAAAAATAAACACACTACAATTTTAAAATATAAAAGAATGAATTTAGTGTCCACGATAGGTTTGTTTTCTTAAAATCTACACACCACCATTAATTTTATTTAAAAAATGTGACACCATAAAAATACCTTTATGAATTTTTGAAAAAGATAGAAGTGAAAACATAATTTGAGAAAGGTAGCTGATTGGATTGGCAAAATGGAAAAGTGGAAGGAATCCAAAAGTAAAACTATTGAGACTATGCTACCAACGCCGAGAGTGAAGACTCAACGTCAGTTCCTATGAGCCAGTTTGATCAACTAGCTAATAATTCCTTCTATGATTATAGGAACTTGTACACTTTGTTGGGCTATTTGGCTTTCTAGAAATTATTGGGGTTTTGAGAACAATCGAGCTATTACTCCTATGGAGGTGATCTTCAGCGCATTGGATACGCTTTCAAGCACTGTTGAAAAAGGAGGAAGATAATCCTCAAATAAAATTGTCGTGTGCTTGAGAACTCAGTCATGGAAGCCTTTACGAGGAATAGATGGTTATTTAGCAATAGACATGAATATGCATAATTTTAATGTTGCGTTTTTTTTAGCCTTGGTGTGTTTTTGTTTGGACCTTCGTTGGTGATGCAATAATGAAAACTATATGCACCGGTCGATAAGGAGGCTGAAATTAATTTTTCCATTTGTGCTCAAATCCTGATTTCAAAATTTGGCCTAGTATTTACTCCAGAATTTTACAATGCTACCCCTTGAGAATCACCTTCCTCCGGAGTGAACGGAGGACACGGCGCCCACGCTCGTCCCAGTGGCCGACGACGACGGGTACGACGCGGCGTAGGAGTCGAACCCTTGGTTGTGCATCATCGCCAGCGAGGTGAAGCTCCGGTACGACCCCGGCGGCTCGGGCAGCGGCGCGTCGCCGTCGAGGTACTGCACCACCTGCCTCATCGACGGCCGCTCGCCGGCCACCGGGTGTGAGCACAGCATGCCCAGCTTGAGCACCAGCGCGGCCTCCTCCGCTGTGTACTCGCCGCAGAGCCGCGGGTCCACGGCTTCAGTGAGGACGCCCATGTGCCAGAGCTCCAGCACCCAGTCCACCAGCACGAACCGTCCGCCGCGGTCGATGGGGCGGCGGCCGCACGCCACCTCGAGCACGAACGCCCCGAACGCGAACACGTCGGCCGCCGTCGTGACGCGCCGGGTGTGCGCGAGCTCCGGCGCGAGGTAACCCATGGTGCCCACCACGTGCGTGGTCTGCGGTCCGGCGCCGCCGCCGCGCTCGCAGAGACGCGCGAGCCCGAAGTCGCCGAGCCGGGCGTTCATCTCGGCGTCGAGGAGCACGTTGCTGGCCTTGACGTCGCGGTGGACGACCACCTTCTCCCACTCCTCGTGCAGGTACACCAACCCCGACGCGACGCCCCTGATGGCCCGCAGCCTCTGCTCCCAGCTCAGTGTCGCCGTGCTGCCGTGAGGAGGATCGTCATCGTACAGCCACGTGTCGAGGCTGCCGTTGGGCATGTAGTCGTAGACGAGGAGGAGCTCGCGTCTCCGGCGGCAGTAGCCGAGCAGCTGCACGACGTTGCGGTGACGGAGGCGGCCGATGCTGACGACCTCGGCGACGAACTGCTTCATTCTCCCCTCCTCCTGCCCACTCGCGTCGTGCGACACGACCTTGACGGCGACCTCGGTCTTGGAGTCCGGGAGCACGCCCTTGTACACGCGGCCGAATCCCCCGACGCCGAGGAGGTTCTCGCCGTCGTCGAAGCCACCGGTGGCGTGGAAGAGTTCCCTGTACGCGAACCGGTGCGGCCCGAACTCCACCTCCCAGTCCTCCCGGACCTCTCCGTACCGGAACCACCGCTGCCACACGAGGAAGGACACGCCGGCGACCGCCGCGAGCGCGAGGAGCGGCATGGCCACCGGCACGGCCACGTCGACGAGCGCCTTCTTGGACCGTCGTTTCGTCAGCATTCGAGGCGGCATCTTGGGGAGCTTCGCGTAGTCGAGCGGTGGCGCAGCGGCGTCCATGGCGAAGCTCCAGCCGAGGACGTAGTGGCGCGTGCGGAACGGGCCCGTCGACGACGAGAGTCCGACGAACGCCGCCGTTTCGCTCACCACAGCCGAGAGGTCGACGGAGATGGAGATGAGGGGCTTCTTTGGCTTGGGCGTCTCGACGGGCGCGAGCGTGACGTTGAGCACCGTGGCACGGCCGTCGTAGTCCACCCACACCTGCATCGCGTCGCCGCTGTTGAGAGAAAGGTTGGTGAGAACATCGTCGTCTTCGTCGCCGGCGTAGTATCCGGCGGGCTCGGCGGCCAGGGAGACGAGCCCGTTGACGTCGACGCCGACGTGGTTGCTGTCGATGTCACGGAACTCCGGGTTGAGGATGGTGTCGAGCTCGACGGCGAAGACGTGGTTGCTCGCGTTGCCGTTGTTGTCGCTGTTGAAGAGGCCGAGGAACTGGCTCGGCGACGCCGACGAGAGGTTATTGCTCGGCGCCAAGAAGAAGGCCAGCCCGTTTCCGCTCACCGTCACGTACTCGGCGGCGATGGCGAACACGAAGGTCGTCGAGAAGGACCGAGCGGTGGTGGTGTTCTTCGCCGTCGCCGGCGACGACGTGTCGTGGTGGAAGCGGAGCGGCGCAGGGTGGAACGCGTGGCCCTTCAGCTGGGACGTGACGTTGGTGAGCATGAGCTTGCCGTCCGGCTCCACCACAGCCATGCCGTCCAGATCGAGCTCCGCGCCGGCGAAGCCGTTGTAGATGAAGTGGTCATCGCCGCTGATGCCGGTGGCTGCTGGCGCCGCCGCATGGCTGCGGCGGCCATGGAAATGGAAGACAAGCAGGACAAGGAAGGGGAAGCTGGCATGCATCGATCGATCTCTTTTCTTTTGGAGCAGATTGGAAAGTAACCAACCCTTGGTAGTAGGTGGCAGATTAGTGGATTTGCCTGAGACAAGACGAGGAAAGCGGATATGATTGAAACGTTTTCAGGTAGAATTGCAAAAGCAACTACTCGCCGACCATTTCGTTTTCCTTCTCCTGTGGTCACATATAAGAGAAGGGTCAACATTTTCTTCTCATTTACCCAGTGAGTCAAATGCAGTCATGCAGGTGTGCTATGTCTTCTATGTTCAGGAATTTGTCTGCAAAATTTGCCAGGAAGAGAAAATTCTTGTTACAAGGAATCTGAGTCTTTTACCGCCTCAAGTTCCATGCTGAATTTGAGTTTGAAAACTATAACCATAAAACATTTTTTTCCTAGTCCTGAAACCCTTTAAGATGAGTGCCTTCAGTTTGTGTAGCTATTATAGCTACAGTTTACAAATAAAAACATACCAAAATTACTGAAAATTTCGAATCCAGCCAAGACAAAATGTGAGTGCCTCCTATATAATATTAGATGCATTTGTCCTGCTAGAAACAGCAAGTCAACTTGAATGGCCACACAGGCCAATCAAGCAAGCAAAAAGAGGACGACCAAATTCTATAGGATTTAGGATTGTGATCAGATGCCATAACCATTACGATTTCTTGACTGGGAGCTGATTAATTGTTGATTTGGATGTCTGTACAGTTTATTCTGACTCAACAGTCAAGTGAAAGCTGAAACGTTGATGCAACTTAGCAAGGCTCGGACCAAATGTTTTGAATCTGAAGCTTCAGCCTTCAGGACTGCTACACTTTCAAGGTCAGCGAAAGGAGCCTGGATATGGATTCTAAAGTCTAGAACTCTGAGGTCAGTTGTTTTTTTTATATTTTCCCGGTCCCATAAAAATATAAATATGATGTTTGTATCGCAACTATCTACCTAATTAAGCGGTCATATTTTATTTGAGTACCAAAACTAATTAATGGTCGTGATTTTAGTAAGTCTGTTTATTTGAGTACCAAAACTAATTAATGGTCGTCATTTTATTAAGTCTGTTTAACTGCATATAACTACTAGTATGCATTAGAGTCTTTTACAGCACCACTAGGGCATCAGGGTTTTTTACACCGCTAAGAAGACACTAAGCCATCATGAAAAAAAACTAGAATTGTATTGTTCAGGAGACGTTCTTCATGAGACGAGAGTATGTATAATTGGGTGTGTTCTGAATTTCTCGCCTTCATACAAACAGATTTGCAGCTCGTCTGTATATTCTCAGTATGAAATGATATAATGCAGAAATAGCTGGTTTTTATCAATATGCGTGTTCAGATGTTATCAGCCTTTGCAATGGATCAAAGTACTGATCGTAGAATTCAAACGTGAATCGTAGAGATAACTTAGGAAAGTTTCTAAAGGGCAGAGCTTATCAGCCATCAGCAGACATTGGTCAGAGAATAACTCCTAATATTTATCAGCTTTTATGGGACCAAGAGCAATCCAACCGTAAGCAACAAAGCTACATAAATACAATAAATTTGATTCGAGATTGCAAACTACAAAATAATAGTCGCGACTTGCACCTGCATGTCGGGGCTGATTGGTTCTTTGCCAAAATATGGGCATGCCATGGTTTTGGCAAGGCAAATGTTGCCAATTTATTGGCCACAATTTGGTTTGCTACCAAAATGATGCCCTTGTCTCACATTGTTTGGCCAAAATTGTGGCAAGTTTTTTTTGCCCAAGTTTTGGCTTGCCAACACTTTGGCATGCCAAAATTTGGGTACCCAACCAATCAGCCCCGTCAATCCTTCACTTCCTTTGTGTGATCGCCAGTGCAGAGCATGTCACGATGAGTTTTGACTCGGACCAAACCGGAAACGTGTATTTCAGATTTCCAGGTGTCAACACGATCGACACAACGGGCACGCTTTACATGGAAGTTACATATATGCTAACAAAGGGCATACCGATGGATGGAGTGCTTGACCTGACGCCATGCTAAATTGGCTAGATAAGGTTCAAGTTTTAGCTGGTAGTGTACATTACACAATGCTCCTTGACCAGGCTTTTTAAAACCCACACTGATCAAGTGCCATCATGATGATGTTGGCCTGGGCAACCTCTTCGCAATTTCCTGCAATATTGATATTCATTACGTTAAGATTATTACACCTAAGACCTCAATTGGGAACAGCACATGAACTGAGGCAGGATGACTAAGCGCGGGAGCAAATGTGTCACATTTGAGAGCTTGCTTTCATGTGTGGTCGTTAGAGCACAGAAAGCATCAGACCTGCTTCACGTTTCCTATTAAAAAATGTTTTGTTTTGCAAATTTGGCCCTACCGCCATTCTTCCTATCAGTCATTTCACATGGAAAGCTACACTTTTCCAAGACAATTAGCACAAAAGAAACATAACGACCCCAACCAAATTCATAAGTTCTGGAAGTCCAATTTTTGGATTGGCTAGATTCCAGCAGCCACCCCCACAAACTTCCTAGATTTCTGTCATGTGGGCAACAGATTGGAAATGTTAATTGCTGGAAGAATTAACTAGCATGTCTTGGAATCACGGATTCAGGGCTTTCTTGATTTCAAAGGAACTAGTCAGCTGAGAAGCAAAAAAGGCCCAAAATATGCATTGCTCTCATCTTACTTCTTCTAACAGTCTTCATTGGCTAGGCCAAACACTTTTTTCAACATTCAGAAAAAGCTCGCGAGCCTAGATGTTTTTCATGTTCTCAGCTGACTACTAACTAACCCCTCAGTTTTAAAATACATGAAGCTTAGGATAACCTAATCAAATGTCATGTATTTAAAAGAGGAGGAAGTATATCAAAATCAATTCTCACTATGCTCTTGATACATACCTCAAATAATTGGTTTA
This sequence comes from Digitaria exilis, assembly GCA_015342445.1. Lineage (NCBI taxonomy): Eukaryota > Viridiplantae > Streptophyta > Magnoliopsida > Poales > Poaceae > Digitaria > Digitaria exilis. Next base: position 576,605 of record JACEFO010002219.1, on the reverse strand, counting down.
TGTTATCAGCTGTTTTTGCTGACGTCTCAATGAAAAACATATTGTTCCTTTCTGCATACTCTTGTGCTTCCTTAATAAATCAAAGCATAGTGTAAAAACCTTTAACGTTACAGCTCAAACTAACAAACCGGCATATCTTTCTTAAATACCTGAGAAGATACAGTACGATTTTCATGCAGATCAGCCTTATTTCCAACCAAAGCCATAATCATATCAGGACCACCATGTTTTTGAAGTTCCTGAAGTGTGGAAAAAGAAGGTGATAAAAAGTTCTGACTTGTGCCAACAAAAGAGAACATCATCATTGATTTCACTATGCTGATAAACATAAATGTTGCTCTGCCCAGTCGAAACTGAATAGACAAAAGCTACAGATTACATGCATAGCTAAATAACAGGTGCATTCACCACACTGCTCCTTGCAGATCTTATGGCACTCTTCCGAACAATCATGGTCAAACTATCTGTAGTACTGTGGGTACAAGAAGATGAGACTTACAGAACCATAAATGCTCTGCAGTTATACTATCAATGTAATAGACTGACTGGCAATATCTCTGTAGTAAAACACAAACATGATATGGTGACAAAGAAGCAGAAACATAAATCCTAAAGAACTTGTGACCAAAGTTTTGGAGTTTGGAGTCAATTAATTAATTCAAATTAATTATAATTGGCTATCCAAATGTCTCAAGGAGATTTCATTGACAACATTGATCAGTGTATGACTGGATAGAAGGGAATAGATGCAGTACCTTCACCCAGTATTGTGCTTTGTTAAATGATTCTGGACTGGTTATGTCATAGACAACAATGGCAGCACCAGCCCCCCGGTAGTAAAGAGGTGCCAATGCAGCATACCTGAAAATTGATTGGTTTTCGTGAACTTTTCAGGAAATTCATTGCTATGCTTGAATACAACATAAGTCCAGTAAACTGAACTTGAACATGAGAGCATAAGTGGGTTCTTTTGTGATAAAATTTCTAAGGAAGATCAATGCAAATATGCCCTAGGGATACAAAGTGGGTCAGTGTGTGAAGTGTGAACCCTCATATAGGTCATTTTTAGGTGGGGTTCCACTAACTATATGCAGGCTTGAGGACAAACCCACCTGCATTCCTAATACCCTACATGTCATAACTTAAAATTAAAGTCAAGACCCTAACATGTACCTCTCTTGGCCAGCAGTATCCCATATTTCAAACTTCACTGTTGTGGAGTCCTCTAATGCCAACGTTTGTGACAAAAATGATGCACCGACAGTTACCTAAAATCATTAAAAAGGTCAAGCGAAATAGCACATGTGAAAAATTCAAAGTACAATGCGTCTACTGTTCATGAAACCTAAAAACATTAGTTGCTAGTTTAACCTTGGAAGTAGGGTCAAACTGACCACGGACAAAGCGAAGGACAATGCAGCTCTTCCCAACACCAGAGTCTCCAAGTAATACCAACTATAAGGGGAACAAATAAGTGCAAATGTAATTCACTTTGAACATTACACCAAGACATTAATTGGTTTGATACATAAAGCAGATGTGCTATCAAAATGTTAGCCAGATACATAAAAAAAAGAAGAAGAATTACAGTGACAGAAGTGAAGTTCAATTGTCAATAAACATATCGAAGTATAACTGCAAATAAGTGACCCTTATAGAATTATTTTAGCAAACCTTCACTCGGAAGTTCTTTGAATCAGTTTCAGAATTCCCACTGTTGACATTGCTCAAGCCTCCAGCATTAGTAGCTAAATGGAGAAAAAATGTTGCATCAGAACATAGCAAAATTGTTTGCTACTTAACAGTATCACATTATAATAAAGTTGATTCAAACGCAAGAACTACTGACAGGATATAATTCTATAAAAAGTAATCTTAATTCCATTTTAAGATTGTGAGTATTATTTACACTGTTTAATAGTTTTGTGTGGATCCTTTTAGAAAATATTTGCCAACTCAGCAGCCACAAGAAATTTTAAAGAGATATGGCCACTCCCCTACCTAAGAGTACTTGGGGAGAAAACATCATTGAAACAAGGTTTACAAGAAACTACAATAAATATTCTATAGATACTGCCATGAGCTGAAGAGCATAAGATTTAAGGAAAACCATTTGATTACAACTATTTAGTAAAATTTCAATTTTAGATATTTAATTATGGACACTTTTGAGCAAACACAGGTTTAAGAGATGGGAACTAGATAGCTTTCTTTCTTAGTTTATTTTTATGTTTGGTAAGAAGGCTTGCATTCCTTGCGAGGCTATAACAGCTCTTGTTTAAATAGCTGACAAATTTTGCATCCCAACATAAATGCACAATACTTATAAAGTGCAAAATACTTATAAAGCAAAATATTAAGGTTCCAACAACAGTACAAGGATATCGATGGATTTAAGAAAGATCCATCTTGCTGTTACCTTTATTTGATTTTATTGAACAATAGTTGCAATTTACATTTCCTAGGCTAACTACAGAATAAAGGGTAGAAACAAAAATCAACTTCAACGATGGTATACCAGTATACCACCCATTTTACCCCATTCAAAGAACTTCCTAAATTACAGTTATCACTTGCAGTAATTATCGATTGGCGTGTCTCTCAACCTTAGGTGTTCTTGTTGGGCGGCGCATAAACCACGATGTGAACTTTGGGACAACGGCTTAATCTAAAGCCCTCCTATCCTACATACCAACACATCAAAATGACAATCTGTATCCCTTATTTGCGGTTGCTCATTAGATTAGATTGTCCCACTAATGCTATTGCCATCACAAACATATGACCACAAGTGTGTTAGAAGCAACTCAACAACAGCTGCTTTGAGGAAAAAGAAATAATTGAATACTACTAAGCAACTGTGCGCACTGCTTCTGATGAAACTATATGGGTTTACAACGGATTTGAAATTACACGTCTACCTTCAGGCTTCAGTCAATGCCTCAATGCTAGTGCACACCGAACTATAAAACGAGCAAACCTAAGATAAATAACTCCCCTAGTGGATCGGATTCGGAGGGGATTGAGGGATAATTTTCCCCTCAATGCCCCAAAAGGACCCTCCAATCTACATGGACAATCGGTGCATCCAAACAAGCTCTGAATACCGATTTTTTCCCCATTCCTATATCCCAACAACCTTCATAGTCTCACAAAATTTCATAGACTCTTCAGTTCCACAGACAAAATCATTCGGCTCGAGGTAACCCTAGACAGAATTCATAAAACACCGATCAAAACTCTATGAATCGAACAAACTGCAACCCAGCTACCGTCGCAGACAATATTCCCCCCCCCCCCCAAACTGAAGCAGCATTGACCTCTCACCCGTCACCCGCTTAAGGCCCAATCGGAAGCCCGAATTACACCGTCCCTACAGCAACGTCCTGCTCGACTCCGAGCTTCAGAGGCCACAGCGCCCAAGCAGCACAACATAAACGAAAAGAAAGATCCACGGATGAGGGGAGGAAACAGAGATTTTTTTTTGTTCGTGAGGCGGGTAGGACCGACCTGGCAGGGACGAGGAGCAGCCCATGGGAGCTGCCGGACGAACGGACTGAAGGCGGATGATACGGAGGCGGCGGATTGGGCTGTCGCCGGCGGCGGGGGAGAAGCCGGTTGGTAGTTTTTGGTCGGCTCGCAATTGCTTGCTTGGGCGTCGGCTGCTCGGGAACTTCCGTTCACACCGTGACTGTATCACTGACACGTGGGTCGTAGACACGGAGACCCCACATGGCACTATGGCAGGTACCAAATGCGTTCGGAGGAGGATCCGCTTCGGCTGGGGGACACGTGTTTTGATGCCTCGTCTAGGCTCTCCAGATACACGGTCTAGTTTGGTTGCGTGGACGAGTTGTTGGGCCAGGCTCCGGCGATGTAAAAGGAGCCTCCGAGCCGGACGCTTGTCATGCGGCTTTTTTGGCGTATCTCGAGATGCAGGCTCTGCTAGTGCGGCAGGAACATTTTTGGTTGCACGTGTTATAGATAGGCGATGCAACCATTCATACATCCAAACAGCTGCTCACTACAACCTGCATCGGAGTATTTAGGTAACCAAACATTCTATCTTACATGCACTCTCCCGCGAGCCCTGTATACCTGATGCGAGCCATGACTAGCGATTTGTGCGCGCCTTGGCGCACGGCTTAATTATAAATGAATCAGATAAATCAAGTTGGAAGTAAGTATAATATAGAGCTAACACATTTTAATCGCCAAACATAGAAGGATTAAAATATCAGTAGCAAGCTTTTGTAGGAACAAGATTGATATGAAGAATTCTAACCCCGTACCTGTAAATGGAAGAATTTTTTTTAAAATGAATGAACAATACAGAGTTGTCTTTAATTTACCATCAAAGAAGATGCAGTATGAACTTATAATGATTAGATAAGGTACTTGATTCGACAATGTCTTCTGCCATTTCTTTTAACATAGACAGTCACTAGGTTAGGGCATGATATTGAAAGATTCGGATGATCTAGCAGAAGATCAAAATGTTCTGAATAAAACTACAAACAATGAAATTTAATAGGAAAGCGAACTCTGGCGATACCTTTAGAACTTATGGTCACTGGTAATATATTAAATGTAAAGATCAGGACCAGGATGTTTTATGTGCCGATAAATTGCTTCTACTAGATTGCCTAAACAATGTCAGGTTATAGTGTCCTGAGAAATAAATATATCTAATTTCTGTATAAGTAACATAACAATATAGATGGCGCGATGCTGTGAAAGGCTCAGCGAATCACGTGAGCCGCAGATATTAAATCGAACGGTGAAAATAATTTTGATTGGCGTGGACGGGCTCGCTGGCCGCTGCGGGCGCCGGATTTCACCCATGTCCCCCGGCGTCCCGCCACGTGCGGCGCATGCACGGCCAGGAGGCAGCCATCGAGAATTTCCCGCCGCCCGCCGCGCGGGGCCGTGGCTAGAGGCCGCCAGCAAGGTGTGGCCCATCCTCGCCGGATGCGGGATGCCCGCGAGTCCCCAGGCGTCCACGGCATCACCCTTCGCGTCAGACGTCACCCTCCGCCCATGATCCGTCGCCGTTCGCCGGAGCAGCCACCGGACCAGTCCGAGCCGCGCGTGGCGTGGCGGCAGCCGCCAGGCCGCCGGCACATGACCATGCTGATGCAGCGCCTGAGGAATCAACGGCCGAACGTGCTATCGGGCAAGCAAACACCGCGAGCCGATGGATCATCGATCCCGAGAAATCAGTGTTGTGGCCGTCGTGACGTCGTCCATCCACCCAATTACCCAAACCGGTGGACTGGTGGACCGCGCGCGCGGCGTTCCGAGAGATCGCGGTGACGTCTCCGACACCTCCTCGTCGCGGCACCGCTTCGGGACGCCCCCGCCTCGGGCACGTCGTCTCAACCCCCGGAAAACGACTCGTGCGTACTAGCGGATAGCGACGAACCGGAAGAATCTCTGGGCGTCTCCTCAGTCCGCGGCGCGTGTTCTGACGTGGGTACGAAACAATACCCTGCGGCACACCGGCGTCGGCCAGTCGCCGGCCGGCAAATTTCCCGTGCCGGACGTACGTGTTGCTCGTCTTCAGCGGGAAAAACTTGCTAGCCTCAACGTTCGCTTGTTTGCATGCACTGTTCACCGATCGAGTTACAGCTTACATCTAGCACATCGGCTCCGTTTGGATCCAGGATCCAGCTGCTAATTCATTAGCTACTTCAAGAAACTTAGTTGGGTCGAATCCATCAGCTACAATTACTAGATGGTTCCATTTGAATCCATTAGCTAAAATTAACTGGCTGCTCCTACAAATTGGCTGATGCATGGATCCAAACAAGCCCTTATTAGTTTCCTACTTCTCCCATTTGGGCACATCGGAGGCAAAAGAAATGAAAAGAAAATCTTTGGTTTTGGGTGTAAAACCAAAAACTACGTCTCTTTCATTGGTGACTAGAAAGTTATTTGGTTCAGTGTACATGAATGACTGGGAAAAAATATCTTCGAAAGAAGTTGTAAGAAAAAAAAATCTGGATTAGATTTTCTTGGTCACTCATATTCTTACACTTTTTTAATGCCTTTTTCCAATCGCTTTCTTATGGGACTTTGATATTTATATCTTTTTCCTATTTATATATAGGTGATAAGTAGGGATGGAGCTACGTGTACCGGGGCTAGTCAAATGTCCGATGCACTAGAAGGTGCTTGAGTTTTTTTTTCTACAATAGGCATAATCCGAGTTTCATTACTTACTACTTAGAATAAAATTTCTAAAGGGTGTTTGGTGACGCATTAGCAAGGGCTGACGTGAGGTCCAATAGCAAAAAAACCATTACCCCACTCTCTGTCGCCTAAGTATGATTAATTCAACATTTCACGTGCTTTGCGTGCCCTATTGGGAATTTGGAAGTAAATATAAATATGATCTAAATATACATGATGCATGTGACAATAGTCGAAATATTGATTTCTTAACTAATATTTATTTTTTAAATAAATTAACATCTGAAATGTGTATACCTGAATTTGTCATCATGTTTACCGGCGAAACCTATTCCATCACATGTGAAACTTCCTACAATAGATTTCTGCCATCAAACACATAGGCAAAATAAATATCACAATTTTTTTCTACCTTGTTGCCATCTCAAACTTGCTAGAAACAATATATTCATTCAGATCACCCACAAATTGACATACTGGTCACATAGTTCAATAGTTTAAGGAGAAAAATAAATATAGAATAGTAAAACATATCTATTGGCTGAAACTCAGGTCCTATCCAAATCTCTGGATTTTGTCTCAACTCTGAGCACTTTTAAGTAAATATGTCTTTTAACCAGAGGGAGAGCAGGGCCGTGAAATGCGGAGAGGCATGTAAATGGTAGCTGCTTTTAATAACTCTGATTTTGTACCATTCAAGTAGGCCATATACTTATGGATAGACCAAATTACCTATACGTCATTGAAAAATATAATTCATCTTTTATGTGCGATCCAAAATTAGCTCATCCCTTGTATATCATCACTTATAATTTTTTATACTTTATGTGTTATTGCCATTAAAACATTAAAGTAATAGAACAGTAAAAGCGATGGGTGAAAAGGCCACAATAGTCATGGTAAGAATGAAGTGAACTTCTAATTGATCCAGAAGTGGCTCGACAGACTCAACACGACCGACGGGCAAGGACATGATTGCAGATTCACGGGTTCGTGGCTTGACGCCAATGCTGCCAACACAGTCGATAACTCGATACTCATGCCCCCTAACGACAACTAGCGTTGTAGCAGGGCGCTCAGACGCGCAGTCCAGTCTATAGGCAGGTGCGACTGCGTCCACGCCTGACCGGCTATGATGGACGACAATTATGATGAGCATGTAGATATCATGATGAACGTGGTCCTTTCTCTCTTGTTATTCCTCTGAGGAAAACTAATGTAAAATTCAATTTTCTCTAATCTATATTTGCTATCGTATTTTAGATTATTTTTTATCTCATGGTATCACATGATTTTTTTTTAAAAAAATAAGATTAGGTAAAATCATTGTAGAAAACCAAGGCAAATCTAAAAGGAGGACATGTAAATTCTTAATACAAGAAGCCATATGTAGAAGGGAAAGATGATAATCATATGGGCGAAGAATCGTGCAATGAAATTTAAATGAAAAATGGACATTGATCACTTTGCAAAATATTAATTTCTTATTGTCATTGCATAATTAATTACTATAGTTATGACAAGCTAGTTTATGCTCGTGTGTGGAAAATGATAAATTAGGGTAAATCTTGATTTTTTTACCAACAAATGTTTTTTTGTTAATTTCCTCTATGCTATCAGAAATTATACTCATCCCTTATGTGACACTAGCCCCACAGTCATAGACAAAAAAAACATCCCTTGTATGACATCCACTGGTACACAAGGGTTGAGTTATATTTTTTTTTCAATAACAAGGAAGGAATTCACCCATGTTCCCCTTTGAGTTTCCCTCCAGTTTCACCACTGGGCACACCGGTGCGTATAGGCCCACCAGAGTCGGATGTGGAAGCGGGACGTAACACCAATGTTTCGGCGACACTTTCCGCTCGTGCGGTGTCAGCAACCTCAAGGTCTGCGTGTGAGTGGGTGACTCGGGACGAGACCGTCGGTAGGCGCATTGGTGGGCAACAGTGGGATGCAGCCATGCAGGGCGCAGGAGAGATGCAAATGGAAGATCAAACTTACGCATGGATCCCACGTGTCAGAGGTAGGAGAGGGAGGACAAGGGATGGGAGTAACTAAGTCAAGGGTATTATTGTCTTTTCCTCTTCACATTAAGGGTTTTGTTAGTGCCTTTTAACGGGAATGACACATATAAAGGATAAAAAATTATAACTAATAGCATACGAGGATTTTTTATGACACATAAGAGGCCGGTCTGTTATATTTTCTATTGGTATATATGGAGACTGCTCTTATGGATACCCGTACCTGTGGACAGGTATTTAAACTACCTGCATAAGAAATGTCTTAATAGCTATGGACCTTTTGGAACTGTACATTGTGTGGTCGCTCTTATGGACAGTACCGTTTGAGTTGCTTTGGCACGAAGCAACTATGAGCCGGCGGAGAGCGACGCTTGGACGCTCGCACGGCGTACGTGCCCGTCGACGTACAGTGCCAACTTTTGTCCGAACCGCAGAGGTCTTTCGTCAATGTCCTGCTTGGCTCTTAACGCCTGTCTTATTGTCAATTGGACACTGTCTGGCAATTTCCATTTCCCTGGATCGTCGCCTTTCCGGTTGAAATTAAAGAAAAACGAATTGCGGTCCTGGTCCAAGGCCTCCAGGCGCGTAGATCCTGCTGATCCACGACGATCTGGTGCAGTCCAGTGTCCAGAAAAAGCCCGGAACAAGAGCACAAGGTCGTTCTCCTATCGTCGAAACGGCACCGTTCAGATCAGTGACCAGCCCCCACTAACAAAAGGCACTTTTAGGCCGTTTTTTAGCCAAAAAAAAAAGATGAGCCACCGGTGAGTGGATATGCGTGACGCCATCCATGCCCACGATCTGGCTACCTGGCCCGCGTGTCTAGCCACCAGTCCACCACCGTTCGTGCTCGATAAGATCACCAAGGATGCTGCAGCGCCATCCTGAACTCCCAAAGAGAGCCATGCATGGTGTCCACGCACGGTCGATCGTGCTTGCAATACGACCTAGCTAGGCACCGTCGTCTTCGCAACGTCCGGCCGGTGAAAGCAACGTATCACTAGGCCTTTAGTGACACTTAGAACAGCTAATAGCAGAACCAATGCAAATCAGGCTATAGTGAGGCATGAATAGCGAGCGGTACCTGTCTGAAAAGGCTATAGTGGCCGTTATAGCGAGAGATTTATTAGAAACCTCTTGGATGAGAGTTAACTGGACGATCTAGTGGTTCATATCTGACCGGTGTCGCTGGAGAGAAGGTGAACTCGATCTCGGTTCGCTCTGGCTGCTCAGCACTGCATCGCTTGGAGGACACGGCGAGGGGATACGATAAACCCTTTGGCGATCGATCAGACTGAGACGGGCACGGACGTGTGATTTTGGCTCTCTCTCGGACGCTCCGGTTCGCGGCTGGCCGACGATCCATCCCCGAACCGTCGGGAACCGGTCCGGTTTGACCTGTTCCTGACCAAACCGCCCTGGACCGGTAGCGGTTCGGGGCGGTTTGAACCGGTGGAAATTTAAAATTTTCAAATTTAAATTTAAAAATGGAAAAATGTCGTAAAAATTCCTAAAAATACTTCAAGGTGTGTGTAATCTATTGGTGTAAAAAGTTTTCAAATATTTGCTCATTTGATATTTTTTAGCAAATACAAGTTAAATTAAAAAAAAGAAAAACCGGGTCAAACTGACCGGCTAACCGGTCAAACCGGCCGGTTAACCGCCGAATTTGAGTTCAAAATTCGAATTTGTTCGGTTTCCACCGGTAACCGGTCCAACCGGACCGGTTTACCGCTACCGCCGGGCGGCGGTTCGGCCGTCCGGTTCGGTAAGGGAACCCTGGTCCTGTCGTTACCAGGCTAAACCGACAACGTCCATCTCCCGGTCAGGTTTCTGTTAGCCCGGTACGTCGACGCCGACGCCGCACCCGCTGCCAGCACGCGCCCGAATAGGCCAGGGGCTACTGTTAGGCTGCAGCTGTGTGTGTGGGTTGCTGCCGCGACACGGCGGCAGGGGGCCATCGCCGAGCGCGACGCCGCAACCGATGGAGGTTTTGCTTCGCTTTGCCATCGGTCGACCCATCGGTGCAACGTTGCATGCACGGAATCACGCCAGCGAAGCGCCCTTACACGATCAAAGACATAGCTATGTCGGCAGCAGTTCCGACCAAGGTGCGGGCTTCCAACTTGAGTAGGAAGCAAAATGGCTCTCTCCTTTGTGTTTGAAAGTCAAGACAGCCTCCATCGTGCCATCCCATTAAGTGGATGACTTGGGAGTCCCAGGCTGCATTGGACTTTGCTCTCTTCTCCGCCGTTGCTTGTTGCTTGCTTCGCGCTTGCTACTGTATGGGCTAGGTTGCTTTCTCCCTCCCTGTATGGTGACTCGGAGTCGGAGGTTCTCCCGGCCTTAAACACCGCCGGCATCACATCTCTTTCTATGGTGACTCAGCGGTTCTCCCGGTCGAGATGCAATGCACACTGATCCGGGGAAGTCACACTGACTGAGAAGGCGACACGGGCAATAATTCAGACTATTTGCACTGATTCAATATAACGCTGAAGGTGATGCGTCCCTGTGCACTGTGTTGGCGCTATCGATGGTGCAGTGGCAGGATAGAGCTTGGAAGCGAGTTGATCAGAGCCAAGGTTTTAGAAAAGGAAGACTATTTAGTAGTATATAATAGATGAGGCTTGTGTTTGGCGAAGTGCTTCAACAGCTCAACGAGTTTAGATACATCGTGTGCTCTCCACGAAAATCTAAATGATGCCCGCATCATGCACGCCAAGAGGCCGACGCCGTGCGTGTGCAGTGCAGCCACCGATCGAGCCACACGGTTTGGATTGCTTGCTTGGTCGAGCGGCCAGTACGAATAAGACCCCTTGGATTGTTGGCTTTTTTCCGGTGGAAATTGAAGCCAAGATATTCTACTTTTCCAAAACGAAACAAAAACTGGGGCACCGTCATCTACCGTCGCGCCTTCATCTCGAGCTCAATTGATGACTGGAGTTCCAGAATAACACTATATGGAAATTGGTCAGGTGACGACTGATGACGCAGTAGTCAAACTAGGCTGCCGGGATTATTTCCATCTCCACGCATGTATTGTGTTGGGTGGAAAACGCATGCCAACTTTGAAGATTCGTCTTCGTCGGAGCCTGAGGTTTACATCCACGGCCTCCGATCCAATGTTGGGACTTGCGGGAGAGCAGTCGTCCACCGTAATCCTCATGGTTGATCCGGTGCAGGCTACAAAACCTGCATTGGCAAAGCGCTACGTCCAGATCGAGGTCGTCGTTGTCGTTCAAAGGGAACGGTCCAGTCCACCCCACGACCCCGCCCCGGCGGCATAGCATCCCTCGCTCACCTGTCGCTGTAGCATAGCTCTCGGCTCTCGCCATCTATCCCTCCTCGATCGATCCCCAATCCCACCGGCTCCGCCCGGACGCCGACGCCGCACCCGTCCTCGCTCCCCGTCGGCCATCGTATCCGTATCCTCCCTCGTCACCCATGTACACGCCGCCCAGGGATTACGGCTGTTGCATGCATGGACGGACCCGGCTGGTCTGATCGATCTCACAATCTGCGTTGTTGGCTTCTCGAGAGGGTGCTTCCAGACGTACGCCGCCGTTGTGTTCGTTGCGTGGCTTCTCGTCGCTTTCTTCGTGAGAGGCATGTCCAGAGCCCGCTAGCCCAAGGACTCTCTTCTTTATTAAAGCCGCCATAAACTTAGGAAGGTCGATATCGTTCATCGGATCGGATGTGCGCTCAATTTTATTCTGCATACACGCATGTACCATTGCGTGCTCCTTTTCGACGCACGAAACAAGCTCTGCTGGTACGCTTGTAAAAAAAGCACCAAGTCAATTCCAAACGATCTGGTCAAAGGCCTTATATTTTTTTTTCCCCTTCTTTTGGTTACCCAGCTACTCCTCTGTCCCTTTATATTTGTCGCTAGGGAAGTGTGCCTGTGAGGCAATCCCAGTTCCCGAGCGACAATTATAGCGGGACGGAGGGAGTAGCTTCAAAACGGATTCCTTTTATTTACCCCCCGAAAACGTACGGTTTTTGTCAGCTTACCACATGGAGCTTAGCAACAGACCGCAAAAAAAAAGCCCATCATCATTGAGCGACCTGTGTGCTACGCTACAAAGGGAAAATCACATGCTGCTAAGCTCCTTTTGAGCAACGTGCTTGGGACGAGCGAGCAACACCAACTCGGGGTTTATAAAAGATCACGGGTAAACTTCCGTCAATGTTGGCAGAGCATGCAGTCGGTCCCTATTCTGACGATGGCAAATGCAGCGCGGTCCGAATTGGAGCAGGTGCCAACTATTCCGATGTCGTCCGGCACCAGAGCACATAGTATGCAGCTCTTGCCCAGCCAACAACTCCAACACAACACCATTAGCTAGCTAGCTGCTCCCTTCCTTCCCTTCCTACTCAGCTGGCTCCACCCACCAGCAGCCACCATCATACGCACGTCGCACAACTTTGTTTCTGTTGCGTGCAACCTGGCCTGGTTCGTTCAGACTTCAGAGTGTTGGATTTGATTCTTAAAAAAGATGTTAAGAGCAAAGATCTGTATGAGAAGTGGCCGCACATCCTCTGCATTGCACACAGGAGAATCACTGCGTGGCTGACCAAGCGACCATCATTCCCGTGGCCAGCCACCGCTGGGCGGGGCGACAGCCGCATATGGCCCGAATTGAAAGCCGTGACCGAACCCCCTGCACCGGCGCAGGCGCCGCGCGAAAAGGGACGGTCAGGTCGTCGGAGAAGGACGGGCATGGCAGCTCAGGCCGGCACATGCATGCGTGCCTCCTACTGCTAGGCGCCTAGCGCCTCAGATTCTCTCGTCAGGGACAGACACGGATGGGGAGGAGGAGATTCCAAGCACATTCATCACTCACACTCGCAGTCCGGTCCGCCAGTCCGTGTCCGGCCAGTAGACGCAAAGATGGAAAGTCTGATCCTGCTGTCCCCATCCCCTTGGGCTTTCACCTGCCCGGGAGCTTTCCTCGAAGTGGCAACAACTAAAGCGGCGAGCCATGGCGGTGCGCCACCGTGCGATGCGATGCCTATAGGCCGTGCGTGCGTGCGTGCGTGCGTGGTGTGGCGACGCACGCTGCATGGGCAGCACGGAGAAGACGCGCACTGTGCGGTGTGCGCTGTACCACGGGCGCGTTCGCCTTGTTCTGTTCCGCATGATGGGTGATCGATTCGATCGCGCGGCCCGGCCGTGGGATGGATGGAAGCTGCCTGCGACGTCTGCTTCCTCCGTGTCCAGGGCCGGCAGATTCCCAATTCCCCCTCAGGTCCTTCGGTGCCAGGGCATTGGCACGCAGCAGCGGTCCCATGCATTCATGCGCGCGGCCGGCTTTTTGGGCTGGGGGGCACCACCGGTGTGGTGGCGTAGGTGGCGCAACAAGAAAAAGCCGGCGAGAGAGAGGATTTTCCAAAGGGGGAAAAAAAAGAGGAGGAAAACGAGCAGTAGTTTTCGCAGGCGCAAAGGCTGGCCATGGCATGGCCTCCTTTTGCCCTCCTTTTGGCGAAAGTTCTCGCCCCCCGCGGCCGCCGGATTCCGGCGTTCGCCTCGCCGCAGTGCTTTCGGATTTTGCATCGGCGCCGCGCCGTGCGGGGGGCAACGTCACTTGTCGCGTCACGCGCTCGGCGGCCGAAACGGGGGTGGTTCGCGGTTGGAACTTGCGCTCAGCTTCTTCCGCTTGTCTCTTGCGCTGCTGACGAGCTGGCACCATGGCGCTGGGCCACTGGCAGACCCTCACGCACTCATCCAAGGAATCTCTGCCCTCCTCGCCGGAGTACGTACGCTCTCTTCACTTCACTCGGCCGACATGTAAAAAGAAGGAAAAGTCATTAGCAGCCGGGATAAGGACACACGGAAGAGCCATTTGCACAGCCTGACAGCCTAACCGAACACGTTTGAACGAGATCGACGCTACTCCAGTACTGTGTATCACACGGTGCCTGCATGCCGGTCTCTCGTCTCCACAGCCAGGACGAAACGGACGAACGGGGCCGCGAGCTAAAGGACACGGGGATTATCGATGGCACGTTGATATTCCGGCCCCTTGATCATCATTGCTAGCAATACGTGAGCATCACGGGGGCGCAGCACAAAGGGCAATGAGAACACTCGTTTATGTTTATAGCAAAACAACACCAGGTTCCAGCTCGTGATGATTAGCTAATAGCTAGCTAGCTGATCGATTCGATTAGTTAATCGCTGCCAAGCAGCCCGCGTCAGGCGTTCGATGTGATGTGATGCCGCGCGCCGGAAACAGGAACAAAACGCCAGTTGAATAATCAACCGAGCAGCCAGCTGGACCCGCCGGCGACAGGTAGGACGCGCGAGGCCCGCCACGTCCCTCCGTGACGACGAGCGTCGACATCGAGACGAAACCATCCAGCGCCGGGACAAATTTAGACTTGTCATGGCTGTTTAAAAATCAGATGAGACGACAGGTTTCAGTTTGCTTGCAAAGGTAGGAGTAGGTGACGATGCGATGCGGCTGGGAGTTTTGGCACGCCTCTGGCTCTCCACGACGTCGATTGCGCCGAGACGATCGTCCAAGGTGATGAGCAATTGAACATCGGGTTTTTGGTCGAGCTGATGATTGCAACGCAGAGATAAAGATGAGAAGATCTCGCCATCCACTCCGCTGCAACCAATCATCCGGGTATTCCGGTTAGCCATGCGGATTTGATACTCTCCCAAACCTAGTAATCGTCTTAGACTTCTCCTCTATCTTGCAAATATAAAGTCATCATGTAGTGATTAGAAATTATACATAAAGTCATCATAAACTCTCGAGTAGAGAGGTTTAGGGTTTGAAAGCTTACCCATGGCCCCATGTACTTTCAAAGGGATGGGCGACAGTGACACACGTGATTGTAATTAGGATTCTAGGATCAGGGGACAAACAACAGTTGCTAGATCCAATCACAAAGAAACATAACAGAAGAAAAAATATGTGGTTGAAATTGAAACTGTGTCAAATGATCTATTTGTAGTAGAAAAAAAATGTCATGATGGGTAGATAACTCTGATGAAAGAAAAGAAAATAGAGATTTGCTTGGATTTTTTTATAGGCCTCAACGATAAGCCTGGCAGGTCGAAATGAATGTATTATGTTATACAAATCACCTATAGATAAATTTGATTTTAATCAACTTTTGATTGCATTGTGAATACTATTGTGTGAGTTTACTAATAAAGTTTGTAAAATAAACATGTGCTATAGTGGTATAATTCTTTTTTTTTTGTTCTCGTGTCATAATGTTGATAATCGTTTATGTATCATCGAGGTTACTGTAGCCTTTTCCTTTTTTCTTTTCCTTTTTGAAAGGAACCATCCTCGTCCGTGCAACCCTTTCCATGATGGATGGTGGCCAAAGCAAACATTCGCTGTCCTGTGGCTTTGGCAAGGCCGTAAGGGTGAGCTTGTTAACGATGAGAGCAAGAGAAAAGGAAGTGTGAGGACAGAGGACCCGTGGTGAGAATGAGATTATGGACAAAAAAAGTTCAGTCAATACTTCCGTAGTATCAAAATATCTATAGCTATTGATTTTTATCTCACGACGTTTTATCATTTGCCTCATTTTAAAATAATATAAATTTCGAAAAGAAGTAAACAAATGGCATATACACAATTTTATAAATAAAACAAATAATTTAACATCATGATAAAAACCAACAAAACTAATTTTTTTGATAAGGAGGTCACTAACACCACTAGGATAAGAAAGTGACATCATAGGGAAGATATTAATTATTTGTGGACACCTCTTTAGACTAAAATACTATCCACACGCCGGAGTATTCAATCATCCGTTGCCAAAACGTCTGCGCCAGAGATAGAGTAGACCACTTCACACGCACGCTCGCACAGCATAGGCATTTCCGACAATTAACTAACAGGGGGCACATAGAAAAACACCATGACCCACACTACAAAACACCACCTAGAAACTACAGAATATTCCTGGACTACTCAACCACGTCAGATCAGATCGAAGAAAACCACGGCTGCCGGCGTCCCTGTCTGGCCGTCACTAAAAACTCTAGAGACTCCGCGGAGAAAAAAGAAGAACGTTCAGTTTTGGTTGTGTGATTTGACAAGAAAGATTTTTTTCTCGTTTTGCCTAAGGAAAAGACAAACCATTACGGCACTAAACAATGGTAAGCGATAGCTTTAGTTATGCCAAACCACAAGATAACCCAGTACCGTGCACAAGCAAAAACCGCATTAACGCCAATATGTCGCCCAACCTTTTGACTTAACCGTCTACTATTAACCAACCGTAACCCTGACGCTCCCCGCGCCGACGCGGCCAAGGCGTCCGGAACCCTCCTGAGGGCGAAAAGACAGGGGACCCGTCGGCGTCGAGATGACCTCACCGGCGACGGCGACACGAGACCATATCCGGCCGTTAGCCGAGCACCACCGGCGACGCGATAATAATGGCGATTAGCGACGATCAAAGGGCAAAATTTCATCGGTGGTGGTGGCGGGTAGATTACATGACGCTGCATTACACACCGGACGGCGAGAGTCGCTGCTGTCATTTACACGTCTGCTGGTACTACTAGATCTCTGGGGGGCACTGATTAAACTAGTAGTAGGAGAACTAGCTAACTGCATAATTAACTAGTACTACACTGCTAAAAACCTTCTGGTATGACACAGCGAAGAAGTTGGACGGAGGTACGGATGGGCGGCGCCCGGCGGAGCTCACATGACGGAGCAGGCGTTGGGGTTCTCGTCGCTGAACATCTGGGGCGCGTGGAGGTGGGCGGCGCCGTACGGGTAGGCTGCGGGCGGCGGCGGGTACTGGACGCTGGCGTTGGGGTAGAAGCCGGCGGGGTGGGGTGCCGGCGCGGCGCCGCCGCCGTAGTACCCACCGGGGGCCGGTGGGTACGGCGCGTAGCCGCCGTAGTGCGGCGGCATCTGGTACATGCCTGCGTCAGCCATGAGCATCGGGGCCACCGACGCGGAGGCGGCGGACTTGTCCTTCTTCTCCTCGCCGCCGCCGCCGCCGTCCTTCTTGTCGCCACCGTCGCCACCCTTGTCCTTCTTGTCGCCGCCGCCGTCCTTCTTGCCAGGCGCGACCACCTCCACGGGGCGGCTGAGCTTGTCTCTGAGGTAGCCCGGCAGCGCGGCGGCGTCCATGGTGCCGGTCACCTTCACCAGGTCCTTGCCGGCGTCGATCGCCACATCCTTCACACCTGGAATCAACAACGCAAACACAGTCAATTCAAATATTCGATCTGGGGGTCAGAAAGCTCGAATCCTTTTTTTTGACGGTTTCTTGCGGGGAATCCGAGGCGAAAACGAAGCAAGGCCGCACCTTTGATCTTGGAGATGCGGCGCTTGATGCGGTCGACGCAGCCCTCGCAGTGCAGCCGGATCTTGAGCGTCACCGTCTCCTGGGGACAAAAAAAAAAACAAAAAAAAAACAGAGCAATCTCAGTTGGCAGACCTCGGAGGCTGACGAGAGCATGCAGGAGAGTATTCGGTGGATTGGGATCCTGAAGAAACTGACTGACCTCCTTGGGTTCCTTGGGCTTCTTGTCCTCCTTTGGCTTATCGGCGCCCTTGTCTTTCTCGGCCTTCTTGTCGCCGCCGCCGCCCTTCTCCTTGTCGGCCTTCTTATCCCCGCCGCCGCCCTTCTCTTTCTCCTTGTCCGCCTTCTTCTCGCCGCCGGCGTCAGCCTTCTTGTCCTTCTCCTTGTCCTTCTTGGGCTGGCCGGAGCCGGAAGAGACGATCTGGACGGGCTTCTTGGCCCTGGCCTCGACGCGCTCCTTGAGCTCCGCCGCGTCCGCCGGGCCGGTGACCACCACCTTGCCCGCCGCCATGTCCGTGGAGACGGTCTCCACCCCTGCAACGGGAAGCAACAAGCAACGGTCAGAAACGAACAACTCCCCACCGGGAAACAAACAATCTCGAGCGAATTAAGACGCACCAGGGGCGTGCTTGATGGCCTTGCGGACCTTGCTGGCGCATCCGGCGCAATGCAAGTCGACCTTGAGCACGATGGGCTGCTGCGGCCCCGCCGCCGCGGCGTCCTTCTTCTTGTCGCCGCCGGCGTCCTTGGCCGCTGCCTTCTTCTCCTCGCCCATGGTGGCTACCTGGGTGACGTCGAGCGAGCGAGCGAGCGAGGCTTGTCTGTGGCGGTGGTTATTACCGAGGGCGTTGGGATGTGGCGGGGGGTTCGAGGTGAGAGAGAGGGGGGTTTTTGGGACGGAGGGGATGGGAGTGCAGGGTGGGGGCGGCGTTAAATAGCCTGGAGGGCACTGGGAGCGGGGCCGCCGGGGTGGGTGGCTGCAGTGATGGCGGACGAGAAGAACGGAACGGGCGAAAGGAAAAAATGCGGTTGCTGCGGAGCGGGTACGGATCCGAGTGGTGTGCGAAGGTGCTGACCGCGGACCGGCGGCTGGCTGCGAATAGGGATGGATGTGGACGTGTGTGCGTGCGCCGTCAAAGCTCGCCGCCGTGCATACCGTTCCTGGATCCTTTCCTGGTTGCTTCCTTGGGCGCGGAGTTTCCTTCCTTCCTTGCTCGATCCAAGTCTTTTTTTTTTTTACCAACAGCACAAGATAATAGTGCGTGTTTCATTGATATAGCAGAAAAAATACAAGACTATGATACTGGGAGATCATAGGCAGGAAAAAAAGAAGAGGAAAAAAGAAACTCACCCGGTTGGATTGGGACATCAACACGGGTTACCGCTCGACCATACTCATGGGTCGGTTGGAGTGGGACATCAACACGGCCAAAACACTACCCACAAACGTCGTCAGAGAAGACAAATGCCTAGAGGGGGGAGGCAACAACAACAAACCGACGGCCGCGGCGTCAGGCCGTCAGCGGCCTGGGCCTCTCCCCGGTAGTCACGGGCTGGGCCTCGAAGGCTGACATGTGGGCTCTTCTGCTGCTTTCCTTTCCATTGTTTTTTTTTTGTCGTAATCGCATGGCACGGTGTGCCAACGAGAGAAGAGGTTTGTTTGCCACGAAGTGGTGGCCTGGCCCAATAGGCCCAGACGTCCAACAATTTAATGTCTTTTGCCCCCCTTCGGATACGCTGGGCTTTGCTGTTATCCCCTATGTAGTATACTTAAGGCAGTTTTAATGGGATTTTATAAGAGTTTCGTAGATACCAAATTTACTATCATATTAATAATTTTGTTGACATGTCTTGGTAATTAATAGAAAGTTTCACAAGACGAGAGATAAGAGTTCCATCTCCATAGAACTTAAGTGGCATAATTACCTTGTTTCAGTCTTGGTAACTATGCACTAAAACTGTGCCCTGGCCTAACTCCACATCGGACATCCAACCTTTAATTTTGAGAGTTAACTTAAATGAAAACTTTAATCTCGAGCTGATTATTAGTGAATTTCTAGTCACAAAATAGAAATTCAAAACATATTTCCAGTCACACCAGGCATTTTGGAAGCACCAGCATTTCCTATTACTATTAACATTACGGCCAATACTCGTCTGACCGGCAAAATAGCAAACCACGTTATTTTTCGCGCGCTACGGATCCTCTACCACTGCACCACACTCTCACTTACGCCTATACTCCATTTTGGTTCCTCACGTATTATACTATACCGAGTGCAAATTGCTTGTTTGAGGCCCTAAACAAAATCAAATTCAAAAGTTGTCAACTACAAAATTTTATAACGTTTCAAGATCTACAACTTTCATTTTATTAGTTTCTCCATCCGAAGCCGTTTATAGAATTTGAGAAATTCAAACTTCGGTTTCGTTGACAAAGCTGATTTCAAATAAAAAAGTTATCACCTATAAAGTTTCATAACTTACTGTGATCTATAACTCTCATTTTGACTATTTCTCCATACGACCTTGTTCGAAAAAGCTCAACTTTAAAATTGGAGAAATTCAAATATACTTTTCATTGGCAAAGTTAATTTAAATTAAAAAGTGTACAAGTACAAAACAATATAACTTCTGGAGATTTACATCTTTTATTTTGGTCATTTGTTCATCCGTGATAGTGGTAGATCTCTCTTCTAGTATCGTAAAACTATATGGAATACGTAGATTTTGTGAACAACGTTACTATCGCTTTGTTGAATCAAGAAATAACCAAAATAAACTGTGTATATCTTCAGAAATTATACAACTTTGTAGTGGAAAATCTTTTAATTTGAATTAATTTATATCTTCAAAATATGTTTTGAATTTCTATTTTGTGAGTTTTTTTTCCAGCACTCGGCAAAGAAAATCTCTGCAGAGTGTTTTTCTCCAGCACTAGCCAAAGAAACGTGTTTGTCAAGTGTTTTGTCTTCACTGTGTGTAGAGAATTCTCGGCCAAGTGTTCTTTTTGCACTCGACAAACTCAATTTTTACGAGTGTATTTTGTTTTTTTCGAGTGTACATTCGACAAAGCGGTAGTTTACTGAGTGCCCGATAGAATGCACTCGGTAAATCACTGAACACTTGACAAACAATCAATTTCCGATGGTGTAGCTACCAATGATGTGGCCGTCGATGGCTGATTGACAACAACGAATATTGTATTTGATCACGCTGATTTATGTGCTATGGATCTATTAAATAGCATACAAATAGCTAAGTACATAACTCACTGTGTGACATGACAAAACGTATAGACAATAATTGTCTAAACTGTGTACTATCCTTAAGGCTTAGATTAATACCGCCACAATGACTTCTCTTGTATGTACACGTTGTTTTATTTATTCGTGACAATGGTTTTATTCCACATTTGGGATTAAATGGCAATACTATCATGTGCATGCATTTGGGTTGTCTCCTTGCCCTAGGCCTGACAAGCATACGCTATGGCAACTGCTCCGTTCATTCCCTTCCCGAGCAGCTAGCGCCTTATCACTGGATGGAGCAACCGGCAGGCTTCTCATCGTCCTGTTGGCCGCCGTACGGATAGTAGCCCTCCATCTCCGACTCCATCCCCGGCGATGGGTACGACGCCGGGCACTGCTGTCCTCCTTGATGCATATAGAAGCCCCCCGGCGATGGGTATTCCGGCCACTGCTGCCCTGCCTGGCCACACACCCCTCCTGGTTCCGGGTAGTTATTATAGTAGTATCCGTCCTGGGCCGGAGGGGCGGCACCGTACGACGACGACGGCCCACCGTACATCTCCTGCATCTGCTGCGCCGCCGCCGCCTTCCGCCGCTCGTGTTCGTACCCGGCCGCGCCCGCGCTCCGTGGGTCGCTGACCACCCTCACGGGCCTCCGCATCCTGACCTCGAGGCTCGTGGCCACCGCCGACGCGTCCGCCGTCCCGGTCACCTCCACCCGGCGCCCCGCCACGTCCGTCCTGACCGTGACAACGCCTGCGCGCAGACACGTACAGCACGTGCACGTTCCAATAAGGTAATAAGCAAACGAGATAGACCAACAAGCGAACGTACGTGTACAAAAAAAAAAGTGCATGATGCTCCCTGCTGCGTACTCCCTCCGTCCCCTTTTATTAGTCGTTTGAGCTACAGCAGCGTGTCCCGTAATATTTGTCGCCGACCCTGCTCAAGCGTAGCTGTACGCCTATACCAGACCACAGCAGGTGTGCCTTGTCCCCTCACGGAGGCCTCCCACTACCACGCACTAACTTTTTCAAAAAAAAAAATCAAACTCATCCCCATCAGCCAGCGTGCTCCTGCCTTGCATCTTGTGCTCGGCCGCAGGAGCCGAAAGCGCCAGCTGCAACAGCTCTTCTTCCCCGGCCATGAGGATGGCGCGGTGAGCGGGTGAGCAGGTAGCAGCGTGGCCGCGCGGACTCCGGCCATTCGGCGACGACGCGCGGACTCCGGCTGGCAGGCGAACGGACGGAAGAAGCGACAACGCAGAGCATAGAGCACGGCGTGGCTCTCTCTCCTCTGGAGATGGCTCCTCGCCTCGCCTTCTCGCCGGCCGCCGCCCCTCCTCTCAGCCTCCTTCGCGGTGACGTGAATCGAGAAGAGCAGGGGCAGGAGCAGAGGCCGCGAGCGGGTCACAGCAGCGGATCGGGTCTCTCTCTCCCCAGCTTCCCTCTGCGGCGATCCGGTGGCCCGAGCTGCTTCTGCTGCTGCACGACCTCCTTCCTCTCTGCTCCCAAGCAGACCACCAAACATGGCCACCGCAGGTGCGCAGGGACTTTCTGCGCGGCACGGCTAGCTCCTCCTCAGCGCTGCGGTGGTGGCCTGTGGAGGCGCGTTGTTTTTGCGGCAGCACGGCTCGACGGGTGGACATCAGCGCGGCGAGGACATCGGCGCGACGTGCGGCAGCCGAGGCGGAGGCTGTGGCGGCGCGGGAACCTCGACACAGTGGAGGCTTCCCGGAAGCAGCAGCGGGGTGCGCGGCGAAGGCCGGAGCGGTGGCGCGTGGGGGCGTCGAGCCTTCGAGGCGAAGAGACGGCCATCGAACAACGCGCTAGCACTTTTCGAGCGAAGCGACGAGTTTCGTCTGTAGGGGCAGCAGCGTCTTTTAGATGTTGCCTTGGTCGCTGTGATTTTTGCCCGATGACTCATATTAAGGGACGGAGGGAGTACCTGGGATCTCCATCACGCGGCGCTCGACCTTGTGGGCGCAGAACCGGCAGTGCAGCTCCATCTCCAGGACGATGGGCGCCGCCGCCGGAGCTGGATCGGGCGGTGGCGACGACAGAGGGGAACTGGAGCTGCCTCCGGCAGTGGCGGCGTCGGTACCGGCGGCGCCGGAATCCTCCCCGGCGTGCGTGCCGTCGCTGACGACAATGACGTTCTTCTTCGTCTTGGCTTGAAGGTGTGCCCTGAGCGCCGCCGCGTCGGCGGTGCCCTCCACCACCACGAAGCCAGTCTCGAAGGATGCGGACACGCTCTCCGCCCCTACACACGCGCGCACAATGGATATGAGGGAGACATCAGAATGATCGCAGGAGCATGCACATATCCTAGTAGCTAGTCCATGACTTCAGCGCGGGCGTTACGTACCGGGCATCTTCATGACGGCTTTCCGGATCTTCTTCGCGCAGCTATCGCAATGCACGTCCATGGCGAGGATGACAGGCGCCATTGCCGTCGACGTTGCTCTCTCGTCGACCCGATGAGCTCTATGGGTTTCGGGGTCTCTCTCTATATATGCAGGCTAGGACTGCGGTGCGGAGACCGTGATCAGCATCGTGCCGAGCTAGTGCGGGGATCGAGGAAATATTCATGAGCTTAATTATTACCTTGCTTTTGTATAGAAAAGGAAATGAATCGCTGAGAATCCGTGATTATTCAGCAATAGCTCTCACACGTTAAATACGATTCGATCACGTCTCTTTCAAATTCTACATGCCTGAGACCGTCGGTATGCCTATACAATACCTTATGAGAAAGGAGTTCTAGTCCTACGACCACACGACACACGACAAATGGATATGCTTGGCTTCCTTCAACCTCGAAAAAAAAAAAAAGCCTGTGTGTAAAATGTATCCCCCCTGGCTGCGGCACCGCCACATCCGTGTCCACGTAGTTCACGACGCACGTACGGAGCCTGCAGCGCGCCGACGAAGCCCCCGACGCGCCTGGCCATGCACCGCACCAGCTCTTCCCCCGGCGGTTGTCGTGCACCGACGGGATGGTGAGCGTCACGTCGAACACGCCGCGTCCCCGGCCGGGTCGCATCTTCTCGGCGAGGCTGTCTAGTCTAGCGCGAACCTCAGCACGTGAACCGCGTCGCCCCACGCCACGACGGGCGCCGCCGTCTCCGCCGTGCGGCCGGCGCAGAGGTGCGCCGCGGTAGGACACGTCGACGCACGTACGTGTGGCTCCGCGAGGCGATCGACGTGGAGGGTGAGGTTGAGCGCCGGGTCCAGCGTGGCCCGCCGGCCCATGTCGACGCCGGAGACGGAGGCGATCGTGGAGGATTTAGTACGCCTCCTTGGTGCTGCCGTGGACTGCCCACGCGAGCGCCCCGATACCCAGCCCGGCAAGCACGGCCCACGTTGCTACGAGGGGCCAGCAAAGCGAGTGCTTCTGGACATGAAGAAATAAGCAACAGCAGCAACGCGAACGCCGTCGTTCGTCCGGGTCTGCCTGTGTCCCGGACGCACCGAATCCACCCATCATCGTCGGCGTTTATGTTTTGTGATGTGAGCACTTCGGGTCTGGATCGAAAAACTTATGCTGCCTTGGGTAATGAGGGCACAAATTGCAGCACAAACGATGGCTGCCCTCAGTGGTGGGTTTGATGGAGGGTTTGGCGCTTTTGGTGGAGGTGATGTTGACGGAGCAGCACAATAGGTACACTTTATTGTGATGTTCGTTCCATTTCACCTACTTGATCATGTATGAATGCTCATGTAAAGCTAAGTTCCATTCCATTTGTCGAAAGGGTGCAGCGACCCAAAGTGCAAGGAAAGAAAGGGTCGAATGCAGCTGTACTTCACTCCAAGTTCCATTGCCATGTATGCATCATGGCCGTTCTTGTGGAATTTCCTATACAGTGCTAAGCAATTATGACACTATGTTTATCCTTTAAATCATCCTTTTTATTTTATTTTTTTTAGACTTCAGATTGATGCTGTTTCAATTCATATGCTTGTTACATGATGCGATGGTCATTTTCATGTTTAAAATTTTGAACTGGAATTTCAATTGTTTGCTTCAAATCTTGATTAAAAAATGATTCATTTATATACATTATAATTATCTAAATTTTAATTATTGTTGTGGAAAATAAAGAATATACAGAGCGAATGTGTAGATTAAACAAAAGAAATAAACATGGCTTGGATTTAGAGTCTTGCCAGGGTTGGGTAAAAAAAATAAGGCCTCCAAAAGTAAAAAGCCCCTCTACTCAAAAAGTAGAAGCCATGTTTTAGATGCTATTGGTGGAGATGTTCGTATACACATACGGCTCAATTTGTCCCTGAACATCAAAATGGTCACGTTGGTCACTCAAGTTCATTTTTTTTCCTCAATTTCACCTCCAAATTATAAGAATAATTATTTTGATTATAAAAGTTTACTTTTGGGTTTAATTTCATTCTTGAACTATTGAAATGTGGATATTTTAGTTCCCAAATTTTTTTTGCTCATCTTCTCTTCTCATTAGCATGTTTTTTAGTATTAACACTACCACAATCGAAAGTGGATAATCACCACTAAGAACTATAGAACTTGTTAAGACAAGGAGGCTAGATATATGCAGATGATATGACTAGGTTCATTGACCACAATGGCACACACGATCAATGTTCACACATGGCTGCCATCTTCATCGAAGGCACAAGGCAGCATGAGTGCATGACAACGATGGATAGCATATCCCTGCAAGCGGTGGATGGTTGTGGTGTAGGGTAATTTTGTGCCTCTAGTATTTCCTTTAGAGCAAGTATAATAGCAGGCTGCAAAAGAATGCTGAATGCTTAGGTGGATG
Organism: Digitaria exilis; assembly: GCA_015342445.1. Lineage (NCBI taxonomy): Eukaryota > Viridiplantae > Streptophyta > Magnoliopsida > Poales > Poaceae > Digitaria > Digitaria exilis. The sequence continues at coordinate 551,022 of JACEFO010002219.1, read as the reverse complement.
AGAGAGAAGAGGAGAGAGAGGAGAAGTGGGCTGTAAACTTACAGCCCACTCAGGCACAAGAACCAAGAAAAGCTGTGAGACAGACATGTGTGCCACATATTAATAAGGAAGAACTAACCACTATATGAGTGAACTAAGATGTGGGTTGTAAGGATTTATACAGCCAACGACAGGCTGTATTATTAGCCATGCTCTTAGGTGCCAGATGGAAATTTGTCGTGCCACGTAATGGGCAGTGCCATAGCTTACGAGACTGAAACTGTAACATTTCACGTAGGATGATGAGCTGAAACCAAAAGTTTAATTACTGAAATAGCTAGTTCGATAGCGTAGGAACCCAAAAAATAAACTTTGAGAACTAGAATGATCATTTTTATAATAGTTTATGGATAACGTTGAGTCTAGCTTTAAGGACTAAAATAGTCATTTTGATAGTTCAATGACCAAATTGAGCATGGGATGATTGTTGATGGACGAAAATAGCTAAGTCCATCTTGATTAGTTTAATTGCAATTCATAGTTATCGATCTCTTCCGGAATCCGCAGTGGTTTGGCCTTCGATATAATGTGGAAAGTTAAGGGAGCATCATATACAATTGTGGTTTAGCGTTTAAGAATTTTTAGGGAACAAAAGAAGATGATTCCTTCACATTCTATAAACTTAAAACTCAGCTCAACAAAAAAAAAAATGTTCAAGCTCGATCTAGATAGTCATGTACAAAATTTCTTTTCGGATGACATGTTCTCTGCTTCCCGGGTTCTAATTACAGGAAACAAAAACAATATTTTCTGCAAAATCGATGGTCTAGTTCACACAGGCCCACATGTTGCTAGTTCGCGCTCGGGTTATCGCAGAGGCCGCTACTGCGATATGCACCTCGTCGTCGTCGTACGGTCCGGCAGCGTGAGCTTGATCTCCCTCACACCTAGAACCAACGAGACAGTAGAAAGTAGCGTGATCTGTGTTAGATCCATGTGTGACGAGGCACCCTTCGTTTTCCGCCCCCAAAAGAAAAAAAAAAATGCACGTATAGTACCTTGGAATCGCGCCACGCGCTGGACGATCCTGCCCATGCACCTGCCGCATTGCAGCCCGGCGATCCTGACCTCCGCCGTCCACTCGTCCGCCTGTGGCCACCCGGCAACCCCGGCATCAGATGCAAAATCCCCTCGCACGCGCGCTTGTTCCTCACGGGATGCTCTCACCGTCGCGACGCTCTGCTCCCGGGCGGCGCTCCGGCCGTCCCTTACGACCGTGACGGGCTTCCTCGTCCTGACCTGCACGCTCGTCGCCAACCGCCGCCGCGTCCGCCGTCCCGGTCACCGTAACCATGCTCGCCTCCACGTCCGTCGCGACCTTCTCCACACCTGCATGCACGACGAAGCGAGTCCGATGAACATACGGAGGACAGAATTCTCCGGCGGCGCGCCGCCAAGTGCGTGCGCGGCGCACCTGGGATGTCCATGACGACGCGCTCGATCTTGGCGGCGCAGGAGGCGCAGTGCAGGTGCATCTTGAGGACGATGTGCGGCGCGTCATCCTCGCCGTCGTCCGAGCAGACGACGAGAGGGGCGACCGCCGTGGCGTGGTCCTTCCTCGCGGCGCGGTCGTCCACCTCCGGCAGCTGCGGAAGGGGGTAGTTATTATATCCTTGATCCGCCCCATGCTCCCTGTTGCTCTGTGTACGTGGTTCACCTTGTCGTCTTTTACTTTTGTTTGCTGCTGAGCGATTGAGCGATTGGGGAGTTTTATGACAATGCCGGTCGTTGAGCGTAGTCCTATATGTTTTCGTTCCCGAATCCGTCCATATGTATCTACCATACATACGCTCATTGATTCGCAGATATATTAAGGCTACCTATTTTTCTACCAAAAATATGTGTTTTTTTTTAAAAAAACTATCTCTCACCTGATTGATTTGGAGATCTTGCTCACCTGGATTTTAGACCACCGAAAGAATTCCGAACAAAAATGGGATTTCCTGCACGTAACTGCGCAGCCGCTAGCGTGATTCGTATCTGTAGTTGCATCTTCGACACTGTTTGCTTGCATTTTGTACGTTCGTGGATGCACAGCCGCCACCGTCACGCAACGCAAACGTTCTTGTTCTACTATATCAGTGCGACCAGCTGACCAAGCGCCGTTGTCGAGCAAAGCAGACAGGCGGGGATGCACTGCAGACTCCGCGTGGTGATCAGCTAGGGAATCTAGCACTCCTGATTTTTTTTTTTTTTGGACAGATCTAGCACTCCTGATGAGAAGGCCCGCTGGGCCGAGATCAAGGTGCCATGGCCTGGTCATGGGTCTATAGTCGTAGTAGTAAGTGGGTTTGTATTTTGGGCCTACAAGCCTCTTGTGCGTTGGGTTTGACCCATGTGATGAACCTTAATTATATACTCTTGGTTGCCTGAGAAAGGATCAACGGAACAATAAATTTAAACTATCCTTAAACCCTACCTTCTTCTTCCCGTCCTTCGTCTGTGTCGGTGCTGCCGCGCCGATCCGCCGTAGGTGACGTCGGCGAACCCCTCCCTTTATCCAAGGATAATGACACTTAGCTCTGTGGGCACAGGAGCGGCACCACTACCACCGTCCTCCGCCGCAGAGGGGATCAACCACACCGCTTCATGCGCCACACCGGCAAGGTCTTGCCGACATTGAAGCCATAAAGGACGCCCGAGGCAGCATCGTCCCTCTTAACCGGGCCGCGGTGGGCGTGGGCGGAAGAAGAGAGCATGAAGAGAACTGGGACGAGGGGAGAAGCTCCACATGTATACGTGGTGGTTTATTTCTCTCATGATATTTATCCAATCTTATTTCTCTCATGATCTGAACCAGAGCATGAAGAGATCTTGTTCTTCCTATAAAGGGGAGGGAGGATGGATCTTGTTCTTCCTAAGAAAAAAAACATTTTTGTGTTGTTGCTGGACTTAAATTAGTTGATCAGGCCAGTCTCAGTGGTAGTTTCATGGGCACCATTACCAAAACAGCCACGTCAGCTTTTTAATGAGATGAAAATATCACTCGCAATACATAGTTTCATGGTACAGTTTCATATACAAGTTTTAGAATTAACTTTCACATGGTGTATGGTCAAATTTGTGATGGATGAAACTAAAACATTCTCAATGGGAGTTTCATTGTGTTTCATGGACTTGGTAACTGTGTCAGATGGGTTTCATGGTGATGACACTCTTCTCTCCTCTCTCTTCATAATTATCATGCTATGTCACCAAAATTGCTGATGTGTCACTTGATTTAATGCCCATGAAACTTCCACTGAGACTGGCCTCACTACTCCGACGTTGGGCAGTCACAAATCAATCAAGATGTACACATTACTAAAATGGTGGAATTGTCCTTGAAGTAGTAATAAATCAACATTGCCAATAGTCAGCATATGGAAATCTTCACTAGGAGAAATATAGTAAGAAAAGTTTATTATACAAATTTTTAAATACTAAAACACTAGGAGAATCCTACGTTACTAGAAGTTTAAAATTCTGGTTGTGACACTCTGTTTGAGATGGATTCCACGGTTTCGATTAGTGGTACGTCGTCCCGGTTGTATATAGCACGTACCACCGTCATATAAGCTTTGTTTTCCCCGATGGACTGCGCGGTTCAGTTGCGTGCTTGCCTGGGCGTGTGCCGCAGCCGTCCTCCACGGCTTCCTTGGAATTTTTAATTAAGTTGATTTATAGAGCACTTGCTCTCCAAGCAATACAATGGAATATTATGCAACCAGAGGAGGATATCTAAGCTCTAGCCATGGCAATGTAAAGGTTCGTAAGTGTAGTAATGCAAAATGATGTTTCCGTAAGGCCGATGAAATCGTGTACTTAGGCTATTCTCAATAGCTATTCTCAATAGAAGTTTCGTCATTCTCATTAAATAAAGTGACATGCGTTTTTAGGGATGTGACAACGAGTTAATGGACAGGGATGTAAAATTAGTATACACACGATCTCCAAAATGTTTGTGTTTAAACCAACAAAGACGAAATCATGTACTATATGAAGCTATATATGCCATCTACGAATCAAATGGTTGCTCACTTACGTGGCATCTAGGGAATATGAATCTAAAACCCTCCATTGATCTGAGAACTGCATTAGGAATGGCGGGGGTGCAATTTTGCCGGGTGTACTCGTGGGTTGAATCTGAGTGTAGCCTTCGCACAAATAAATCTCAACGCATGCATTACCAACGAACTCGATCACAAGTAAAAAACCCAGCACAAACCATATAGGCAAAATATGACTCCACTCATGCTAATAATTATTAAACCCAACGACGGACACACTTATATGATATGATAGATAGATAAATTGCTAAAGCTACTGCAAACGGCGACGACGCTTGCTCAGTCATCCAGCTAGCTAGCTAGTAGCTAGGTTCCTGAGGGTCCGGCGCCATCGTCCCTCCGCGGCGGTGGCGTATCCGCCAGGGTGAAGTGGAAGAACCATGAGGAGGGGTCTGGGACGGGGTTGTCAGACCACTTGGGCTCACGGACGCGGGGAGCAGGGAGCCCCATGCCGTACCACTCGCCGTCCGGGTTCCAGGGCCACCAGTCCAACGGGTTGGCCGGCTGCTGGTCGATCGTCGTCGTTGTCGTCGGAGCTCTCCTCCTCGGAAGAAGAATCTTCGTCGTCGTCCGAGGAAAACTGCAGCCTCGGCTCTTGGGAGCTGATAACCTCCACCTGCCTGCGCAGCCTGCACTCGAGCCGCGTCACGAGCTCCGCCACGTCGGCCCATCCGGTCACCACGATCCGGTTCGTGTCCTCGAACACCTGCACATCGTCGACCCCTGCCAACGTAAAAGACGAGAGAGTCATGTATATATATTTGCATGCATGCAGGAGCTCGCACACAGCTAATTAACGAATCCAAGTATATATATGCGGGCTCGTCGCGCGCGCGCGCGCGTGTGTGTGTATATATATATATATATATATACCGGCCACGTCGCTGATGGCCTTGCGGATCCTGGAGGCGCCGCAGCTCACGTCCATGCTGAGGATGATCGACATTGTCCCGTGCTGCCTAGCTAGCTAGCAAGCTCGAATGAATTGAATGCTCGATCGACCTAAAGCTACGCCGTCAATCTTTTCTGCATATATGCCATGGGTGCACGTACGTGGTATTTATACAGGAGGGTGGTGGTGCCGCCGCCCGCCGGGAGAGAATTCATATGGAAACAAAGATATTTCTCCTTTTGTTTCACGAAAACACAAAAGAAGGAAGCTGATGATGGGGAAGCCGGCCTTTCTGCGAAAGGAAATGATATTGGCCTAGTTTAGGACATGTTCCGTGGGAAGCTGGGGAGGATAGGGACGCCGCCGGCCGGTCGATGGATCCCTTCCCTGTAGATCATCGCCGTGGCCCGTGGGGGCTTGTCAACTGTTCTACATGCCACCTTTTGCATATGTTCCTAGATTCCGTCGAATCTATTATTTGCCCCTTTCCCTGACCGCGACCCATTTTGTTGCGTGCGTACGCTTCCTGTACTACGTACGGCAGTATATAGTATATGGTATACATGTTGCAGTGGATTGGCTCTTGGCCCGGTATAGTATTTTACCCTATGCGAGCCATGTTGGCGAGATGCCCATTGAGCATGTATAGTGCTTCGTGCGAGCTTCCAAAACAAAAGTTAGCTTCATGCGAGCTTGTTGATGTACTCTCTATGTCCCAAAATAAGACTCATTTGAGTGTTTGTGCCATGAGTTTGACTAGATTTATACAAAATATATGCAACATTTAAAACTTTAAATATATTTTTAATGAAAACTAGATCTAAATATCTAGCTAATTATATCTATATTGTGCCATAAATTTTAATGTATTTTTATATATAATTAGCTGAAGTGTTTTCTCCGGAAGTGAGAAAGATAGTTACTTTAAGACGGAAGGAGTAAGAGCAAGACAAATAATAATACAACCAGATGGTGGTTGTATAGATCTTTACAACACACCTCAGTCCACTATATTGTTAACTCTTCATTATAAATATATATAGCTCATATGTCTCCCTCACATGATTTGTTGATTCCTATCCCTAAGCGGATTGTAAGCTAACAGCCCGCTTCTCCTCTCTCTTATCCACCTCATTATTTTGCCATTTTGCAGCCTTCTACTTCTTCCGTTTCAAAATATAGGTCGTTTGACTTTTTTATCTCGAGTTTGACCAGTCGTCTTATTAAAAAAAATTGTAAAATATCATATATTTTTTTTGTTATGGCTTGCTTTAGTAATAGAATGAACTTCAAGAATGATCTAAATTTGACAGTGTTTGTTACATTTTTGGAATAAGATGAGCAGTCAAACTTAGGGTCAAAAAGTCAAACAACCTATATTTTGGAACAAAGAGAGTATAATACATGTTCTAAAGCGGGAGCTGTCGAAACTACTCCATGTGCAGCATTAACTCACTATCACATCAACCACTTGTTCCCTTCCTGAACCCAACCACATTACATGCATGTCAAACACATGGGACATACGTAGATGGTGAAGCTATAATCTCGTATTCCATTAATGGATGGGTACACTGCAAGTTATATTATATATAGCGTCAGCTCTACATGCACATATTGAGTATAAGCCTATAATTATAGGAAAAATAATAACACAAACCCTAACTGAATACCACGACAAAGTTCATGCCTTAGGGCAGCCACAGTATGCATGCGGAATCGATGCTAAGGAACATCACATCATAATCGATGCTGAGTTTCTGTTTTCTGCTGCAGTGTTCGACATCGTTATAACTAGCATTGCAGCAGTTTAAAATAGGCAAAACAATTCCTTTCCTTCTCTTGGATAGTGCGCGATCAAGCAAACGACAACAAGCTGGCCGACAGAAACAATATTATGCCAACGGAGGAATCTACATTAACTGGTGCTGCGCTTTTTTTTATCATCGTAGGCTGCAATGTAGGAAGACGATGCCTGGGGAGTACAGAGAAATATATGTATTTCCAAATTATTGAAAGCACTTTAATATAATTTCTCTATGTGTTATGTGTTTTGCACTAATTGTTTTTTCATGTGAATGGATCAAATGATGAATTGTCATGATGGTGCAAAAAAGTATTGATATACATATTTTCAACCAATTTGACTTTTTAGGACTATATTAGTTATTGTAATATATGATTGAAATAAGATTTGTTTTCATCCACTTTTGGAATAAGTAAAATGAAGATGATGACACATCATAATTTTATGGGAAAAGTCCGATGTTCAACCTCCAACTATTGCAAAAGTCTTATTTTTAACCCGCAACTACAAAACCAGACACAAATAACCATCCAAATATCAAAACCGTGCAGATTTGGCCCTTTGAGTGGTTTCAAAGGTAATTTTTCATTTTATGCAAAAAATAAATAATTTTGTTTAAACTAAAAAAACCATAACTATTTCATTTTAAATCTAAAAAATATGGAACCGATGCCGAAAGATTTCTAAAAATGCAACCTACCTATTGGTACACCATATAAAGTTATTTGGGGATTATTTGTTTATGTTGCAAGTGTTTTATTATTTTTTAAAAATACTGTGAATAGAAATAAATAAAATGCAAATAACTTCAAATGGTGTACCGACATATACTTTATATTGTTAGAAAACAGGTAGCACAAGTTTCATATCTCTTTGACTTAAAATGAATTAGTTATGAATTTTTAGATTAAATTATTTTTTAATATTTTTTTAAAACAGAAAACCGCCTTTGAAACCACTCAAAGGGCTAAATTTGTATGATTTTGATAGTTGGATGGCCTTTTGTGTCCGGTTTTATAGTTGCGGATTGGAAATCAGACTTTTGCTATAGTTGAAGGGTGAAAACCGGACTTTTCCCTAATTTTATTAGGGAAAAAATTAAGTGAAAGTATAACAACAATTACTGATTTTTGGGTAGACACTACATTTACCAAATCAGTTGGTTTTGGTTTTGTTTTGGCCTTATTTTTTCTCTTTGCTATATGGCATGATTTAATTGGGTACAAAATTGATTGAAACAGAAAAAAATCCCTATTGTTTTGTACATATTCACTTGAAGGGAAAGTTGTTTTCTTGAATCTGACTCGTCCTCTTGTGCTACACCTTTCGGTATTAATCGTTTGGATGTATGGATCACGGATGAAAACCATTATTCCCTCCAAATGTAAACTGCACTACACTTACTGGATTCCATTATTGACCTGTTTAATTGCGCTCTTTCTTCATCTCATATTCTCCTGATACTCCTATATGCGTATACTCTAGTTAATTGCATGAATCACTGATGAAGAGGTAAACGTAGTTATCTTAAACACACTCTCATTTTTTTTAAAAAAATTGTTTGCAAATCTAATCGATTTACATTTAGTTTGGTCGGAGGGTGTACAAAGCTAGCTAGTCGCTAGCGTGACATGGAGTCCGAATTACTGCCAATCAATACATAAACTAAAAACAAACATCTTTGCACATGCCCCTATGCTCTAGCCTGAAAGTTTTCTCCAATCTACTACCTGTCGTCGGTGCTAATGCTAATGCTAGAGCCAGTCGGTGCTCTCTCCTGGCTAGGCGCCACGTGCAGGACTGCAGGGTGCCAGGGTGAGGGTCTCATCAGTAGGTAAACTGCAAGTTGCTCATGAACGACATGCCGAACACCCAGTTGACCGGCACGACGTTCTGGAAAACGATGGTCTGGCCGCCGGTGGTGGTGACTCCAAAGGTGAGCGCCTGCCCGGCGATCCCGGCCAGCGACTGCCAGTTGGCGCCCCAGTTCCGGCTCATGGGCACCCGGTTGGTGGACGTGCCCTGGACCCAGGCGCTGGCCACGGAGCCGCTGCCGCCGACGTTGGAGATGAGCACGAGCTCGTAGTAGTTGAACCCGGTGATGGTGAAGCGCACGCCGCCCTGCTTGGAGCACATGACCCGCTGGTACAGCACGGGGATGATGCCGCCCTGGTACACGCCGATCTGCAGCCACGCTGGCTCCGCCATGTCGAAGTGCACACGTGGCGGGTTGCACCACCCGCCGTTGTTGCTGGGGAGCGCGTAGTTTGGTGGGCAGAGGTTGGTGGCCGTGACCGTCACGGTGGCGCCCCACCCGCGGCACCAGCGCGAGTCCGTCTGGGCGTCGCACGCGATCTGGAAGCACTGGCCGCAGGAGGCGCCGTTGTCGCCGTGCCGTACCCCGTCGCGTACAGGTTGCCATACCCGCAAGCCCCGCCTGTTTGTGTTACGTACGTACATGAATCAGTTGGCATTTGGCAACACGAACATCAGGGTCATTAATTTTGAGGACTCATCGGGGTGCGTAAGTTATCTGCACACGTACCCATTGTGCCGGAGGCGTCGCCCCCGCCGTAGAACGTGGCCGTGCCCTTGGACCAGGCTGCCACGACGGCCGGCGCGGCGAGCAGCGCGACGACGACGGTGAGGAAGACCGGAAGGGGTCTGCTGTGCGTCGTCTTCATTGTCGCCGCTCCCTGCTTTCTCGAGCAGTAGAATGAAGACTGACGACGAAGCTCACGACCGAAGGAGCAAGAATGCAAGAGGAAAGTGTTGACAAGTGGTGTATGTGCGCGATGTGGTTCTGCTGGTTGCTACAAGTCACTGCTGAGTGCTGGTTGCTACAAGTGGTGTATGTGCTGAGTGCCGACGATCACAGTTCTTAAATAAGAGAAGTGGTCGATGGAGCTGACCAGCGGCTGAGGTCGACGGGATCGTCAGATCATGAGAAGCCTGCGGTGCAGCTGCAGACGGATCGACCGATCGATCATCGCACGACGTACGGCACGTGCGCGCTCAGCTACAGTTGCGCATCGGCCAGATCGGTGGTGCAACTGGTGCATGGCCTGGGCTCGTTTCTGATGGGGTTTCTCGATCCGAGGCTTGTTTAATCCCGGAACGTAACATGCATGGCCATGCATCCGATCCAGGGTTCGATCAGAAGATTCTGCTGATCTGCAATTACTCCCATTCCGTGCCTGCTATAGTGTCGATCGATCATAGTCAGCTAGCTCCCTCTTGACACCAGCAGCGAGTATTATAAAACGGGCTGGATTCATTCCGTGGACAGAATGATCGGCGATGAACTGTCGGTCCCCTATTGGACGCGCTGATAAGTAACGAGACGGTGAAGCAACAACCTCGACAGATAGCATCGCAGCCTCTGCGGCGTCGCTGCGGCCATTTCTTATTCGAACACCACGTGCCGGGTCACGTGACGGGACCGGCGGCAGGCCGGCGGGCGCCGAACCCGGCCACGGCCGTCGTGGGAGTCGCCGCGCGACTTGGCGTGGGACGATGGTGCCGAGATGGTGGGTAACAGCAGTAGGGGTGCTGGTAATTTATTAAGTTGTTTTTTTAGGAACGGTAAATTATATTAGATTAAGTTTTTTAGCACAAATTATATTATATCGTTGTTAATGAGTTAAGTGTGCGGCGACGGCAGCGCTGGTGCTTCTCCATAGCCATGGATCCGTACTACGCAGACAACAAGATGATGCGCCTGCCGCGAGCCCGCGGAGCACGGCCTTTTCGTACCTTTCTTTTTAGAAAAGGGCCTGAGAAGATGGAACATGCGCGGTGGGCCGTAACGTGCGCGGGCGCGGTTCACACGACAGACAAAACAATGAGCATCTCGTCTACGGGTGCGTTCAGATTCAAAGTTTTTCTAAAAAAACACTATTTATCCAATCTTTTATTATTCATCTCATCTCTCCCACTCCCAGAATACTTTTCATCTACAGTGTTTTTTAGATCTACATTGTTTTTTCGGAGAATCTTTTCCAATCTAAACACACCCTAAAACACGGCCTACTTCCTATTCATCATCTTTACCTATCACGCTTTCTAGAAAAATTCATTTTCCACATCTCCTATTCATCCCTCCCACATAACACGCTTCCTATAAAAAAATATTTTTTCTCCCCCTCAGCTGGCAAGGTTCCTTGTGGTGGAACCAGCCCACCAGGGTTCGAGTCCTCGACTCGGCACTGGTGCTCGCATTTTCCTCGATTTATTCCAGGATTTAATGGGCGCTATTCTTTCAGTTGTAGGCGACGTGCCCGTCGATAGCGAGGCGCCTGTGGTGACTTCGTCAATTTGAAGGATTTGCCGGCCCAGTCTTTCGGAGCTGCTCATAGGGGTAGGGTTGCGTGCGTATGTTTGTAGGGGCAAGTGTGCGTGCGTGTTTGTGTGCGTCTGCGTCTGTACTGTGTGATTCGAAAAAAAAACTAAGGTTGTAGCTTTAGAAAAACACTGTACCATTCTCTGGGAAACGTGTTTTGTGAGGAAGAAATATTGAAAAGTTGAAATAAATAGTGAAAAATTAGAATAAATAGTGAAAAATTGAGAAATCTGAACAGGGCCTAAACACAGCTAAACAATAAGCGTCGGCTGAGGATGATCGTGCTAGATCGTGGGTGGATAGCAGTAGGGCATATGGGCTATGGCCCGACCAGCAACAGGCGGCCCATGCACGAGGAGAGGGTATGAAGGGGTCGCACAGGTGTGACCCAACCCACCAAAACAATGAGTGGGCCTTCCCAAAGAAAACAATGGGTGGCCCCGGTACGTAGTGGCTACTCTCTCCGTTTCTCTCCGTTCCAAAAGAATGCAATTCTCACATCCTGAGAAGTCAAACTATCTCAACTTTGACTAGATATATACAACAAATTAATACTATTTGTGACACCGTCTAATCTTAACTAAGTTTATCACAACATATATTTTCACAGCATATGTATTTAGTATTATAAAAGTTAATAATATTTTCTATAATCTGAATTGACTCGGCTCAATCCTATAATTGCATTATTTCTGAGACGGAGGGAGTAATAAAGAAGAAATCGTTAATATGTACAACAAGAATCAGATGCTATTGCTAGTGTATTTTTCCTGATAGGATGCTAGCGTATTTTTGATGACTAGTCTTTTGGCACATGCAACACGCACGTGCTATTAAAATAAAATAGAATAAAAGAAATAAGTTTAGAGTATTATTTAAATTCTCATATATGTGGCAGAACCGCCCAATTTAAACTGGCTCAAGTGCACCTGATTACCCTTACTTAGGATAATACCAGTACGCACTTCAAGCAGTTTAAACCCGGTAGTCCGTCGAGTGTCCCCGGGACATCCCGAATCATCCACTGACAACATTCTCTCAACCATAGCTCAGGATCATTTCCAAGTTGGGGGTACACAACATGCATTACCTTTTTACATAAATATAGAAAGATGCGAATTATTACAAACCGAGTTTTGAAGCAACCTTAGAGGCAAGTTATAGTACTAAGGTATTACTACAGACTAGTTTTATACAACGGAAGTGATATTATAACCCGAGGGTACTTTATTCATCTAGAGACATCTGGGACCACCGATGCTCTAGGGCTTCTGGCTCTCCTCTTCGCCTTCCTGTTGTGGAGCATCCTCTGAAAACAGAAAGGGAAGAACCCTGAGTACGAAGGTACTCAGCAAGACTTAACCGCCTTACCAAAGAAAAGACTCTCAAGGATGGATGATTAGGCTTTTTGTGGTTATTTGGCTGACTCAACTTTTGCGGAAAAAGCTTACTAAAAATGGGTCCTTATTTGACAGTTTTACCTCAATTAGGTATTAACTACTCAACTAAATTTTAAATACTTTTTCATTCAAGTGATACTAGGCTCAAACAACATTTTGAATCACCTCTTATATAATGTTCAACTTGTTTCCTCTACGATGTTCAACACCTGATCAAGTGCACTCATAACCAAGAGTTGTGGCGATCCGGATCAATTTACATCCTGCAGGAGGTACCTAGCACCCAGTCACGTACAGCTACGCCAGCTGTTCGCAACAACCTTTCAATCAGTTGGACCAAAGACCGGAAATATCCTTACTCGGACCCGGGAACGCATCCCCACGTGGGCCCCACGTCTGGCGACCACCCGTGAGTTTTAGATTACGGTCCCGCCTTTCTCCGACCCAGCAAGCACGGGTAAGCGATATTTCCAATCAACGAGCCAGCTAATCTAATTGGCTTTACTGGTCACATAACCCAGTAAGAAACCAGGTAGAATCACTTGATCAAACTTTTAAACAACGGATCGGTCCTTAGTCACTTCAACTTGTAGGCAGAACTAAGGATCGAGCCTACCTCAACCCATTCTATCAACTTCTGCCCACTTTCTTTCTATATAAGCTTTACATGCTTCATCTATGATTAGTAAGAACCTAGCTCATCATCTTTTATTTAATCTTGCTAAGCATAGCTAAGTGGATTTTTTTTTATTTTATCAATTTATTTCCTAGCAAGCAAAGGGAGTGCTACCAAGGAGTATTTCATGCATCAAAGGTTTTCATTCAACTCCTAACTTAATGCACACAAAGGTATAATATTTGGACTCGTGAATTTATAAAATGAAATGGGTAGAGATGCATCCGGGGCTTGCCTGGAGTTTCAAAAAGGTTAGTGGTCTCAGCGACTTCTTGGGGCTCCGGAGCGATCACCAGAACCTCCTCGTAGTGACTTTGTTCTTCGGGAAGTTCCACGTACTCCACCTCCGAGGTTTCAGAGTCTAATATGCAATGCGAGTCAGGACTTAGAGATGCAACAATTTTAAAACGTAGAATGGAAAACTTTATTTCTCGATACAGTTGCAAGCCGACACAACTACCCATCCTTCTCTAAAGAAAAAGTTGACATATTTGTCTAGGTGAAATAGTCCTTATTTCTTTTATATTTATTAAAGAAGAATTATTAAGTGTACTAAAATCATTTTCCAAAAATCCATAACCCTTCATCTCTTTTTAAGTGTGCTTGTAAAACATGGATCCTATTTTTAAATGCTTTTTAAAATTATACTAATATTTTTAGCAATTGAATTCCCAAGAATGGTATTATTATTAAATCCTAAACAACATAAATTTAAAGGTTTAGCATTTTTATAGCATAAAGTAAAATCTAAGGAAACTATAAAAATTTATTTCACATTTTTCTGATTTTTCTATGGTTTTCTATAATTAAAACAGTGGAAAATCACAAACTAAATCTATTTCTAAAACCTATATGGCTTTCTTACAAAAACCCCCCTCGGTTTTCTTTTCTTCTACCCCAGGATCCCTGCCCACGCGGAGCGAAGCTCCCGCGCGGACCGAGCCCCCGCCGGAGTTGACCCGCGCACGCTCGCCGGCGGCGGGGTCCTCCGACGACGACGGCTAGCCCAACGGCCACGCCACACGACGGCGCATCCATTCTAGCCCTAAACCCCCGCGGCAAGCTCTAACCCTAGCTCCATGGCGGCTCGGTGCCGATGCTCGACGGCGCTCCGCGCTCCGGCGAACTCACCGCCCTAACGGGTCCCACAACAAGCTCGCGAGCAACACCAAAACCTACGACACCTTGTGCGCGCCCAAGCCAGTCCGCGCGGCGCTACGCGCGCTAGCGCCTCACGCCATCCATGGCGGGAGCGCGCGTGGCGAGAGCCATGGCGAAAGCCTAGCAGCGCAGCCAAGGCAAGGCGACGGACGACATCTACCCCGTGAGCACCAGCAAACCTAGGCACACCTAGCGCGCACAACAGCTCGGTCGGGGGAAGCCCGAGCGAGGCTGCTCACGCGCGGCGGGCATGGCGGAGACGCGCCATGGCGGCGAACGACGTTCTCGGCCCGAGGAACATTGCGCCTGAGCAACTAAGCCCTCAAACACGTTCCTAGACCTAGAAGCAACATTGCCGCACTCTCAAACTCCGGCCAACTCGACTGTAACAGCACAAACACAAAGAGCGGCTCTTACCCCGGCGAGACGGCGACGGTGAGCTGGGAAACCGAGCTGCGCGGAGCTGTGGAGCGATGGAGGAGGGACAAGAGCTAGTGGGAAAGAAAGAGGAAGTGAAGGCGAAGCTTTTGGTGGAAGGGAGCAGGGCGGAGAGGGTCGGACGGCGGCGAGCGGACGACGGCTAGCCGGCGGCCATGGAGGAGAGCAGAGGAGCGGCGCGGTGAAAAGAGGAGAAAGAGAAGCCGTCGACGGCGCTTTAACCGCGGTCAGCAGCTGCCGTGGCTTGACACCTCCTGCTGCGCCTCTCACGGAGCTGTCCCCGAGCGGCCTCGACGCGTGGCCGGCGAACCGACTCAGCGCCGCCGCCGGCCGCTGCCAGCTCGGCCGACGTCACCTTTTCCCCATTTCGATAGTCCAACCAGTGATATTGCAGTCCAAAATTCTCCGAAAAACGTATTGAAACTTCCAAAACTCCCAACATCAAACTTGTAGCTGGATCATTGAATTGCATTTCACTTGTTGACACTTACTCCATTCGAGAAAGGATTGAGGTCCAAATCGAGCCCCCAAGTTGCTGCTGTAACACCTCTCAATTTCAGAGCCACTAACTGAATTTCTTAAATTACTCCCAAAATTTGAATAGAACATGCATCTGGTGTCAAAAACAAATTTGAAATTCATATTCAGGAGCACAACTTCCTAGTTGGAAGTTTTTGCAGAAAACTTCAAATTCAAGCTCAATTGACATAAATTCAGTTCAGCTGTCAGTTTACTGAAGTTAACTGAAAACAGTTTCTGAACCATTTTCTTTCGCATTTTTCTCCTTAATCCAGCCATCTTCTGAGTCTGACCCAAAAACAAAAGTTGTTCCAAATCCTTCCCTTTACAACTTTGTTTAATAGACTTAAGTCAGAAAACCCATAGATCGATCACAATCTCACCCCAAAGATAGCTGCTCACTATGCTTTTTCAGAGAACCAAAAACAGCTAAGTGCTGTTGTCGGACGGTGAACAGTGTCCTTTCTCCATTTCTTTCTTCCCTTTAATTGAAGCATCATTCCCACAAATTTTCTCACCACTTAAGGACAACTAAGTTACTTATCTTGTGAACTAAATTTAGAAATTCTTGGCTTCCGAAAATTCAAAATTTAGCAACTTTGTTGACTTTGGTCAAGAGTTTGCTTAAAGGATTCTTTTGTCTTTTCTCTTTTCTTCTAAACTCAACTCTCCCTCCATCCACCATAACTCTAACACATTCTTGATAGGGGATGTCACAATATACAAAAGATATAAATATAGTAGAGATGAAAAGATATGTGAGATAAATTCTAGAATATTTAAGAGTACACTGCAAAGCTATAATTTCTTATCTTAATATATCAAACACAAACTCATAAAATTTATGTAGACTTTAAAAAAATTATTTCATATTTTCTGTTTCGGGGAGTAGTTGTCCTGGAACTCTTGCAGCAGTGTTATCAGAGATATTTTAAAGATCTCCCATTCGTGTGACAATATCAACTTTAATGCTTTTGTGGAGCCTTGGTGTATATACTTTTTCATTACTGAAAAAGTGATACATGGTAAAATTTTAGCTTGAAATAAAAATATTTTAATAATAAATGGTGTGATTATTAGTCTGGGTTAGCATCATTTATTGCTTTATCTCTCGACCTTTTGAGTATACGTGCCGAACGACCTTATTGGTGATTGGAGCCATCACCCGTCGCTCGTCGGTCCTCCATGTGCAATGATGATGAGTACAAAATGGTAGCCGGAAGGAAAGTAATCAATGGGTGCTTGGGAGTGTTACAAGGGAAGTAATCAAATAAATGAGCACCAATCTTTATTATAGTTTCCGTGTGAGAATGAGATATGTGTTTGCATATATATACATCTAATTAATCACCTCTCAATTAACATAGACATATATAATATATACATCTAATTAATCACCTCTCAACATAGACATACATGTTTGAGATATGTCAGGATGTTTCATAATAAATATATATGTGCCTTACGAGAGAAACAAAAATGAAGTTAACACACAGTAAAAAGGTTCCCGCTGAGTCTAGTTCAAACAGTCTAAACAATAAATAATCTTGAAACCCTAAAACGAATATTGTGAATCAAAATCACTGAGCCAAGCTCAATAGTCTCAATAATAAATAATACTAAAATTCTAAAAGGAATGTTGTGAATCAAAACCATCCACACTAACACAGATGCCGTGGATCAAAGCCACAAATAAATTCTCACCATGGTGGTTCTGTGGCCTCCCAGACAGGTAACGCCAATGCAGGGTGTGTCCGTCCTCGCCGATGGATGATCTTGGCCAGGATGAGGAAGTGAAGCGCCAATTTTGCAAGGCTTTTCTCAGTGGGTAGGACAACCTGAACATAGTAACACCATATATATGAGTGTAACAAAATATATACGAGGAGGTGGACTACCAGCAAGAATATATATACATGTTTTTACCTAGCTGCTTGCTAGACTCATTGCAAGTTATGAGTAAATTCATCCATACCCTAATGCCAGATAGCCTAGCTAGTTTCTGCAAGCAATTTTGGGCCGACCGGTATTGAGTTTATATTCTTATATTTTTTTCATTCTCCAATTTCAAATTTGGTCCTCGTGATGAAGCAAGCAAGAGTAAGAAACAAGCTGTTTTACATGGGCAAGCCGATCGAAGTTGAAGCCAGCAGCAACAAGCTGTTGATTGGCTACATAGACGAACTCCAGCCTCTAGGGAACCTCAACCTGCAGGGCATGGATGGCGCCAGGAGGCGACCATGGATGGTGGCCGAGTAGGTGATGCGGTCGACATCGGGATCGACAGGTGGATCCCGGAGAGACGTGGATCACACACAAGAAAGGGTGATGTGAATCCAATCGTGTGGCAGCGTATGATGAGGCGCGACACGAATCTGATTGTGCAGACGCCAACGTTGGAGGCGTGGACGAGCGTGCACAATGGGCGTGATCCTCCTAGCACGGCGACGGGTGCAATGGAGGCTTGGCGGCAGTGGGGCAAGGAGGAGAGTGCCGGTCCTGTCGCACGACAACAGAAGGCCTCCAGCTTGGCCAGCGCCTCCTTGACAACGACATCCAGTCCTGAAAGGCGTGGAGTGATGCAAATGAGTGTCCTACATCAACCAAAGGAAATACCAAAGGAGGACTGCAAAAAAAAAAACACTCGTGCCATCTCCTCTTTCGTCCACCACGGTGGGAATCGGCCCCCGGCACCGCCGCCCGGACCTGGGGTTGCTGTGACTGCAATTGCGGTGACTAATTGGAGCAGCGGTTGAGACGAAATATGGAGGGCACGGGCATCCTCATCCGCAGTGTCCATCCATAAACCATATCATAGAGATATTCTTTTTATTTTGGCCATGGATAGATTTATTTCTTGTGTTAGAGAGAAGATCAGGGTCTTTCCATTTTCTTGTCATTGGGATGCAGAAAAAGCAAGCGGTGGCCATGGAGAGGTGTATTTTATTTCCTTTTAATAGCACATCTTTTATTTCCTTTTAATAACACCTCTTTTTATTTTCTTTATTTGTCTCATTGATAAAGGGGCTTTCCATTTTTCTTGCCGTCAACCAAAGGAAAGACCATACGAGGACTGAAAAAAAAACACTCGCACCATCTCCTCTTTCGTCCACCGTGACGGGAACCAGCCCCCGGCACCGCCGCCTAGGCCTGGGCTTGCTGTGACTGCGACTATGATGACTACTTAGAGCAGCGGCTAAGGCGAAATATGGAGGGCACGAGCATCCTCATCCGCGTCGTTCGTCCATAAACCGCGTCATTGAGAGATTCCTTTTATTTTGGCCATGGAGATATTTATTTTTTGTGTTAGAGAGAAGATCAGGGGCTTTCCATTTTTCTTGCCGTTGGAATGCAGAGAAAGCAAGCGGTGGCCATGGAGAGGTGCATTTTATTTCCTTTTAATAACACAACTTTTATTTCCATTTTATAGCATACCTTTTATTTCCTTTATTTCTCTCATTGATATAAGGGGCTTTCTATTTTTCTTGCCATTGGGATGGGATGTAGTGAGAGCGGGGGAAATGTTTCATATTTTACTTCTGTTGTTTGGTGTATTTGTTGGTGAAAAAAATTAGGAGATGAGGAGGTGGGAGGGGAGCTTTTTAACAGGGTGAGGACGACCAAATCAATCTCCCCCCTCCTTTGGCCGTCCTAGGCCCACCATTCAGCACTGGTAGGTGGGTCCACTGTGAGAGGTAAAGGGGTGTGTTTGTGGGTAAAAAGTGTCCTTAATTTGTTTAATCCTTTATAATATAGATAGACTAGTTATTACTTTGGAAACAGAGGGCTAATTAGCCCTCGGGATAAATGACCCTACGGGCATGTGCTGGACTTGGATATGACGAGGTGGAGCAGCTGCGGTAACAGACACCGAGTGATGACGGCCCCTGGACTAGGAAACGCGGACACGATGGTGCCAAATAAGGAGACAGAGAGCAGCGGCGATGTTGAGCGCATTGAATCGCTCGGCAAGATGGTGAGCCGCATGGGGAAGCGCCTTCTGGACCCTCGAGGTGGGAGGGTCTGTCCTGTTGAAAACTCGAGGAAGGGGTTGAGCCATCCCGCCGGTGTGGACTTCCAAATAGCAATGAATTTTGAGTTTTGACCCTGTGTGTCCACGAGGGGTGCATGTCCACGCAAAACACCAATATCCCTACGGGGATTTGAGTTCCCAAAGTCGCCTAAAACAGTATCACATTCCATTATTTTTTTAGTCATTTTAGCTAAAACATTTTTTAGATATAAAAGAATTCACAATGGAAGAGGAATAATTGTTCTACCGTTGCATGTAAAAGAATATTATACAAGTACAAAAACATAGGAGTGGAACAAAATATTATATAAGAAAAACACATAATAAATCATCCAAACTCAATGAATAACATTTTATTCGAGTGCAACAAAAAGATGTACATGAGAAACACAGGAACAAATTACACTAACTCAATAAGCATTATTTTGTTCAACTGGAACAAAGCATTATATTGAAGGGACAAAAATTTTAAAACTACAAATTATCCATATATAGGAACAAAAACATTGTATAGAAAAAAAATTAACACATAAAACAAGGAATTATATAAAGGATAACAATTAGATCCTCTTCGCGAACAATACAACGGTAAAACACGAACATTTCAAAACATGGAAAGCAAACACATCAAAATTGAAGATCAGATTAAAAAAAGTCTAAAAATTATATTAGTAAAAATATACAATTGGTAGAAATCATATAAACTCATAGGAAAAATATATACATGGAATAAATCATAGAACTTGCAAGGGAAAATATGTACATGAAACAAACCACATGGCTTGTAAAGAAAAATATACACATGACAAATTAAGTTTTTAAAATTTTAACATATTTTAATAATATTTTGAAAATAAACCATCTATAACAATATTTTCATCACATGACCATTTTTGCTGCGCAAACCACGTGGCCCGACAAAAATATCTTGTCATAGATGAGGGCATCACTCCTTCGAATGCACACAATATTCCTCGTGGACATTCAAGACATTTAAGGTCCCATCACTAGACCTCACGTGTGATAATTGAATTAGAGGTGAGATGGTTTCTAAGCACTTCTTTCAATAGTTAGATTGCTACCTAATGATTATAATTTGGTTAGGAACCAAGGAGAGCACCAAGAGACACATGGAGGGGAGCTTGGAGTCAGGACGGACCAGCAAAGAACTTCCAAGCCAAGTGGAGGCCCAATATACAACTCGACTTCGAGTCCACCTCGAAGTCTAAAAGTAGTCTCCCTTAAATTGGACGCCCATGCTGCATACGACGTCCCATTTTAATGATCCATGTATAATTGGAAATAGGGATGAAAACGGATCTGATGCGGACGAATATGCCCGAATACGAATACAAATATTTATTTTTTTGCTGGATCATATTCGGATACAGACATTACAAAATATATCAGATATGTATCGGATATTAATATATATTACATATCTGTAATAGACATTCAACTTTTGTTATGAGGATACGGATACAGACGGATATTAATTTTCTAGTTCCAAATATGGATTGTACCATTTAAGACCAGAGGGCCTTCGGTCGGTCGGTCGGACGGACGGACAGGAAATATCCATACCACTTTCATCTCTAATTGGAAAGATAATTTCAAAGAGATTGTAATCGCACTAGTCCCATGTCAAAATAGGCCTAACCCGATGGGAACTGTCAAAAGAAATGGACGTACAGAACCTGTCGCAATGCTGCATCCCCGTATTTTGGACTTTGAGCATGTGTGAGCCCATTATGGGGTGAGATAGGGGGCACCCATGGCCCTAGAGACTACATAAATGCCCCCCACTTCACCTGAGACGTGGTGCAACGATTGTGGGATTCAAAACATGTTGTTCGAAAGCTGAGGGTGTGGGTGGTGCGTCTTGGCACCGCGCTGCAAGAAACCAACGTTCTGGTTGCCTAAGGCTAGCACGATCGTTTTGCATAGTTATCGTACTTGTAGACTTATGTTCTCGTCTCCCATGGTCGTGAAAGTCGTCATTTTTTCGATTTGCTCATACTTCTAGTTGTATGCCTATGGTTGGGGTTTCATTTATATTTTGGTCATTCGATCGCTACTGGTCGTCTATTGGTTGTCGTGTTGGCAGCTGCTGACCTACAAATGTTCTTCATCGTCATCGTCATGGATTGCATGTTGCTTTCCCATCATTTTCTCTCATTTGGCCTTTAGAGGTTAACCGTGGAAAGTTGGTTTTGGTGACTAGCAAAAGCTTTGCTCTCCATTTGTGGGTGCCAATAACGGTTGCATTCTTTAACATAACTCGCTTCTTGGGAGCGTTGCCGTGGCTGCCAAAACCATTTGGTTTTGTTAGACAAAGACTTGGTCTGATCCTTCATGGACATATGGATAATGACGGCGTCACTTGCCCTTAGAGGCATGGTTTTGCTTAACATTCTCACTCTTTGTGTTGGCTCTGAGTTGTTAGTTAATTGGTGATTGGCTTGTGTACTTGGCAAACTTTTCCTACAGGTTTAAGGGTCCGTTTGGATGTTGATATTGAGAGGTCTGGCATTGAAATGTGTCAAATGCCAGATCAAACTAGTATTGGTATTGAGTTGCAATACCAAAGCCATTGTTTGGATGGAGAAGAAATTACTGGATGGAACTATATGAATCCAATTCACGTTTGGATGTATATGTCCTGTAATTGGGAATTTACTGGTCCCCTCACGCCACCGTCGACCACCGCGTTTACTGGGATTGGGAATTTACTGTTCCCCTCGCCGGTGGAGGGGATGTGCAGGAGAGCAGTGTAGGTTGGGGCCTCGATGGCGGGGCCAAAGAGAAGCGTTGCCGGCCAGGCCTCGCCGGCGGAGGAGAGGTGTGACTCCTACAAGGAAGGAGAAGGGGCCGACGGTGCCGAGACGTGAGGAACGAGAGGTGCCGGTGGCGCCGAGAGGGCCCTGGCGGCGCTGAGCCGCGAGGAAGGAGGGGTTCGACGCTGGCTACAAGGATGGAGGAGGGGCTAGTGACGCCGACGACGAGGAAGGAGAAGGGCCAGCGACGCCGACGCCGAGATGTGGGGATCGAGATGCAGAACAAGTGAGGGAAGGGAAACGACGCAAGGAGGAGGAGATGCACGAAGAGCACGAGGAGGAAGGATTGACGAGCACCTGTGCCGGAGATGGGGCAGCGGAGGCGAGGGGGCGGCCGGCGGCGGAGGCCGACTCCCTCTGTTGCTGACGCGTTCGGAGCCTGCGTCTTTTTTCACGAGGAAGTGAATCGGTATAGGAAGGGGTGCGAGTGCGATTCTGAGCAATACAGAGCTCGGGGGGTCTGAATTGGGACGGGCTTGTGGGAGCATCCGTGAAAAGCCCACGGTATTCTTTGCCAATGCCGGCCCTCAATGCCAAACTCCACCAAACAGCTGTATTGGGGACTGACTCCTGCCAATTCCAATATCTTGCCCCCAATACCAACTTCCAACCGAGGTGTAACTAGTATTAGGTCAAGCTTGTTGTGTGTCTGAAAAACGAGTTTCTCTAAATTCATTTGAAAAAAACACTTATTATTTACATTTTTTTATACTAATGAAAAATATACTATACGTCTCTGAACGAGTTCCACTAAATTCATTTGAAGAAAGAAAACGCGAAAACTGCATATGGCTGTATGGTACGTGGGACCGCCCCATCAGGCCAAATAAACAGTTGCACTTCAGCAACCAGGCAGCGACGACCCCCAATCCCCAGACGGCGGAGACCAAAATTTTTTCTAGGGTTTAGTTCTCCTGCCTCCATCTCTTCCTCGCGCGCCGTCTAGGGTTGCGCCGCCGCAACCGGATCCACTCTAGCTCCGCGTCCCGCACGGCCGCTATGGACTTCGACGAGTACGAGTACCTGGAGAAGGCGGTGGAGCCCGCCGCCGCGCCAGCCAACGGCTCCGGCTCCGGCGAGAAGGACCGCAGCTCGCGCCGCCGCGAGGGCGGCGAGGACCGCGTATCGAAGCGCTCCCGCTCCGGGGAGGACCGCGACCGCGACCGCGACCGGCACCGCAGCAGCCGTGAGCACCGGGACCGGGACCGGGATGACGGCAAGGATAAGGAGAAGAGCCGCGACAGCCGCGGGAAGGACAGGGACAGGGAGGGGAGGGATCGGGAGAAGGAGAGAGGGGACAGGCACCGGCCCAGAGATAGGGAAGTGGAGCGGGAGCGGAGGAGCCGGAGCCGTTCGGAGCGACGCCGTGCCGAGGAGGAGGAGATGGTGAGGGAGCTGCAGCAGGAGCGCGAACGCAGCGAGCGCCACCACTACCGTGACCGTGATGTCAGGTTCGATTTCGTGGTCTCTCCTTTGTGCTGTATTGCTATTGGGACATGTCCGATGCAGTTCAAGTCGATTGCATCGTTAGCCCTTTTGATTTTCGATTGGGGAAAAAGCTGATGTCATTCATAGACACCAATTTTCTCGTCGCAAGCCTTGGATCTTGAATTACCATTGTCATGGGGGAGCTTGTCCGCATAAGTGCTTGCACATACTTTAAGAGACTATAACTTGGGTTGTATCTGCTTGGTTGAGTGTGCATGATTCACTATTTCTGTAGGAATCTTGTAGCGATTCCTATATGTTGTCCGATGCAGCTTATGGCTTACTGTCTGCTTACAGTAGTTTACTGTTGGTATCATCTAGGGTTGTTAAGTTTTACTATTGAATATTAATATGGGAACTCGCAGATATGATTCAGTAGAGCTCTCGTCAGATGGTATCTGCAATTGGGCCTGACTCAAGATATCAGGTCACCATACTCGTTTTTTTAAAAATCCTTTTGGATTACATGCAAATTAGCAACAGTACTTGGCTTGCTTGAAGGTGTTTCATGGTTTGTGCTTATCAAGGTTGCAAATAATAAAGATTATGTCATCTATAGTTCTATTTCTTACTGTTTCATGCTTTGCTTATACTGCTTTGTTAAACATCCTTTCTTTTCTTGTTGTGCAGACGTAGAAAAGATGATGGTGCAGAGCCTGAAGTTGATCCAGAAAGGGACCAGAGGACTGTATTTGCCTTTCAGGTTTTTTTTTTAATACAACGCTTTACTTTTCTAGTTTATAATTTATACCTTAACTCATTAAGCTAATGTCTGAAAGAATTGCCACAGCTATCATTGAAGGCAGATGAAAGAGATGTCTATGAGTTCTTCTCAAGGGCTGGAAAGGTGAGAACAATCAGAGCATACTGGTTTTATTCTACTTCCTGTTTAAATGTTATTTGTTCCATTATGTTGTTATTAGATGGGTAAATAATTGGTATCTGATGCGGTAGCATTCGTTTGTTGTGCCTCTTTTATGAGCTTAAAAGTCTTAAACTGGTTATGTGACACATATCGATGTGTTTTATTGAAATGTAATTCGTTGTTTCGATACCCACAGATTAGACTTAATCTCATATGAACAACAAAGTATAAGGGCTTATTTAGGAATGTTGTATGCTTACGATCTCACTTGTGACTGAACTCTGCGAAAGAGGATATCGTTTGTCCTGTTCTTTGTTTGGGATTTTGATAGACATTCTATTTTTTTGGTTGTTAACTTTGTGCAGGTTCGTGATGTCCGCCTTATTATGGACCGAAACTCTCGGCGCTCTAAAGGAGTTGGGTGAGTATCTTATACCTTTTGTAATCTTTCTTTCTGTAATATAGAGACACACAGAGCACGTGTTTTTGTGTTTGGGGTTAGTGTTTTTGGTGGGGCATTATCAGGAGTTCAGCTTTCTTCTCTCCAGAATCGGGCCACCAGGGGGGGGGGGTTGGTTAGGATTTTGATTGTCCTGAATTACTCTGGGCACACACTTGTGCATATGGAACCTTTTAAAAATATATGCAGAGACGAAAATAATGGAATGCTTTGTCACGCATTGTTACTTGTTAGTAGTTTCGCCATGTGCAATAAGACATTTAGAGCGCCATGTCCTACTCTTTTATCTTCAAATATTTTTTGCTTACTGGTGCTTTAAACATGTAGCTACTAGGAACATAGTTGTTGGGCAACTTTTGCATATTGGGGATTTGCATATATCAGAACAGATGTGTGATTTTATGGCTGTTGCCTGTCCGATTTTGTTATGTTTGTTTTTTAATATATTTGTGGCCATATTATAGTGTGAACATCTTTTGTAGTACATGTTTGGCATTTTCCTGGGGATCATTTTTCATCAATTTGTCATACTCAACAGGATTGCACACTGAAATTTTATAATTTGGTCTTCCTGCTGGGATTATCGGCCATTTACAAGTAAGATGGAATATTAGATCATTCTGAGGACAGTTTGATTCCAGTGTATTTGACAAACACTTGGTGCAGGTCTCTAGGCAGTAAAGGGGGCAACCAAGAATCAAGTTCGAAAACCTACTACACAAAATTTGATCAAAATGTCTGAAGTTTTCTGTGAAAATATGAAATACCATAACATATGATGCCCAACTTATTGACCTTCTTTCCTTTTGACAGGAAAATCTCTGTTCTCTGATGCGCTGTTTGTACTGAACATATATCTCAATTTGTAGGTACATTGAGTTTTACGACGTAATGTCTGTCCCTATGGCAATTGCTCTATCTGGTCAACCTCTTCTTGGGCAAGCAGTGATGGTTAAGCCATCTGAGGCTGAAAAGAACTTAGTTCAGTCCAATGCGACATCTGGTGGTGCAGCCTCAGGTGGAGCAAGAAAGTTGTATGTTGGCAATCTTCACTCTAATATCACTGAAGACCAATTGAGACAGGTTAATAATCCTATCTAATCTCATTTTACCGGCCCCTTAAGCTGTGGATTCAGCATTCCTTTGTACGCCATACAATTTGTTCTAGTGCTTGATGAAGAAAACACAAGCAACTACAAGTACCATTTTTTGTGTGCATGTTTTCATCTGTTCGCTTATATGTATTGGACTTTGTTGGTGCTTCACTCAACACACATTGAACAAAATTTTGCTCTACAGGGAATCCATGTGAGTTTGAGGGTTTCACTTGTGATGTCTGAAATATAATGAATAAAGATACTTGTGTTAGTTCTGTTTGATTCTAAATTCTTCATAATTTTAGAATGTTTCCTAAATTGAGGATGCTTTCCATTCTCTTCTGAGCAAAATGATTTGTATTTAATTTCTTGATATATAATGATGTTGATTTTCTTTCTTTAGGTATTCGAACCGTTTGGGCAAGTGGAGCTTGTACAACTGCCTCTAGATCCAATGACTGGCCTTTGCAAAGGTTATGGTTTCATTCAGGTAAGTCCCTGCCCCCTGAAGTTCCGCCATTTACTCTGTCTGTATCAATTTCTCAACACATTGTTCCACCATGCAGTTTGCACGGCTTGAAGATGCAAAAGCTGCACAGAGCTTGAATGGCCAACTTGACATCGCTGGCAGAGTTATTAAGGTAACATTTGATGACCTTCATATGGTTTACTGAACAGATAAATACATGGAAGGAAACTGTTCATGCATTACCTTTCTGTGATTGCTTTAACCAGGTTTCAGCTGTTACTGATCATGTGGGAGTCCAAGTCGGTGGAGCAACTACTGGAGATTTAGATGATGATGAAGGTGGAGGCTTGGTGGGTAAAACTTTGTTTGGCATTTTGTTCAACATGTCTGATATCCTCTAATAGCTGGGGATTTTTATGTTTTCTTTTGTATGAATGCTTAACCTTAATATTTGGGCGTTACAGAGGATTTTAGCCAAACATAATCTCTAGGAAAGATCAGATTATTGGATCTTTAATGTTCTATACAATTTGCAAACTACATGTAAAGAGGAAAGCATCTGGGCTCGTGGGACTGAATCCACATCTTAGTTGGATTGATTTATATTATGTTATTTGTATCTTTTCATAACTCATAAATTTAGCAATATGCCAATATCTGACCAAGGACTAAATATGTGAATACAGATTCATCGTATGTTTGTTCTCATCATTAATTCATTAGGCCTTTTTTATGACTTCTAAAAGTTTATGTCAAAGTTTCGGTTCTTTCCATGCTGGAGACCTGTTTGCTAAAGGATTATGGCCATATCTAAGACGTCTATTAAATATGTGCAGGCATTAAATGCAAGCTCCAGAGCTGCTCTTATGCTCAAATTGGACAGGAGTGGCACTGCAACAAGGTATTCTTCAAGTCTTTCCGAACAGAATGCAAAGGGCGTCGAGTTATCATTTTGGTTTGATTCCTGTCATGCTTAAATTGCTAATTTCAACTAGTATATTTTGTCATAAGTAACTTTACATTTTTCTTTTGTCAGCCGTTCAAGCTATAGCTAAAATCAAGCTAACAATAGTAGAATGGTTCTGTTCTTTACATATGCTGATAGAAGCATGTGGGATAGCATCATTTTGCACCGAAACCTATTTTATTGACATCTCTATATTAACATCAGGACTTAATTTTTTCTTTGTATGTTTGCTGTTAAGTTCATTCTTCATGGAGCCAACTTGATTTCACTATCTTTTGGTTTTGCTTTTCATAATTACACTCAAACTATATGGTAGTTGTGTTTCTCTTGACTTACCCTTTTTTTTTTGTGTTGAATACAGCTTAACTGGTGGTATTGGTGCTGCTGGAGTGGCAATACCAGGACCTGCTGCATCAGTTATTGGGGCTCCAGCAGTTGCTTCTCTCCTGCCACCAACAATTCCTGTGGTTGGATCAGTTCCTGTGGCACCTGTGCTTCCTGTCAACACTCAATCTGCAATCATGTCTACACCTACAGAATTCTTATTGCTTAAGAACATGTTTGACCCTGCAGTGGAGGTATTCATCTTTCACAATTTTTTTTTTGTTTTAGGTGTGCGCAACAAGTTTCTTTTGGGTGATTTAAAATGTATTCTCCATTTTACCATCCTGACTTATGTGAATTTTCCTTTTGCAGACAGATCCTGATTTTGATTTGGATATCAGAGATGATGTCCAAGATGAATGTTCCAAGTTTGGTGCAGTGAAGCACATTTTTGTTGACAAGTGAGTAGGCTTTCTCATTCTGTAATAGAAATTGCCTGTGGCACCCTTTGTTGGTATTGTAATGCAATTGTGGTCAGCATTTACTTGTGTTTACTTAGTTCTGAAACTCCTGTAGTTGATAGGTTCATTTTTTGTATCTGTTCTCAACTTCCTATGGTCTAACTTTGCATCTGTTGCTATTCGAGCAGAAATACTGCAGGCTTTGTGTATCTGCAGTTTGATAGTGTGGCGGCATCAGTGAAGGCCCAACAAGCACTTCATGGAAGATGGTTCGCCGGGAAAATGATTACAGCAACATTTATGGTAATGTGACCTTCGTTCTCGATACCTTGTTTCTTATAGATTAATTAATTTTATCTTCCTCTTTACAAAATCTTCCCCTTTGTCTTCTGCAGTCTGCGCAGGAGTATAATGCGAAATTCCCAAACTTGTGAACAAATACGCGGGAAGTGTTGGCAAGATCCGCTTGAATTTGTAGTGATAGAGATGTGTTTTTAGAGGTTAGACGAACACCTTTGTAACGGCACGACAGGTTGCGACTGGCGTCAGTTCCAATGTTTGATGTACTATAGGGCATCACATCGTGAGCAGCCCATGTTCGTTTTGTTTTCAAAATGATTTCTACAGGTGATCTGTTTGGTTCCCATATGGCTTCCGTTCTATTAGCTGGCTCACCTAGTTTTGCAAATGAAGCGCATGAAGTCGGTGTCTCGTTGCCATCTCTTAAGAGCATCTCTCTCCACTCATCAATTAGTCGCTGGAGGAAAAAAAGGGGGGGGGGGGGGGGAAGCAGTCCAGCATCTATTCCCACCTGTCTTTACCTCCGGAACTTCGCTGCGCTGTCGTTGGGTCCAAAAGCTCGAGCTTCTCTACCGCCCCCTGTATTGTTGAGCAAAAATGCTACACGATTGACATCCTCCTAGCGGTCGAGCTTCCCTGGGCCCTGCTGGAGGCCATGGTCGGCCAATCGACGGCCTTCACCACCGTCACCCTTACCTCCAGCATCGTGCTCGATTCATCCATACTTAGTAGACTGAGACCAGGCCCGAGACTGGCGACACAGGTCGCCTTGGGAGCCATATCCTGCGAAGCCGCCGGCCGGAGGAGCCATCAGACCCGTCCTGGAGGCCCTACCTCACCATCCACCAGCTCAGTGGACATCGGTGTCAGCCTCAACAGTAAGGAACAATGATTACTTCCTAATTTTCCACCAAGATGTTGTTGTCAGCTGGGAGCAACAGTTGCACGTAGCTCGCTACTGTGACATGCCTAAATGACTTGGTGAAAATATGCCGTGAAGTTGAAGATCATATATATGCCTCCTCTATAGGAACTAGATCCTCTACTGTTGGCTCATGTGCCGTTAAGTCACTAACATGCGATCCGAGCGATCCGAGCCACACGTCAGTGATGGTCACCAATGGCAGAGGAGTCTCATCGGCTCTATATGCCACTCGGTAAAGACATGTTGTTTGCCGTGTGTTTGGCTTCTGGCACACGACAAAGAATAGGTTTGTCATGTGCTTCCGCTCTAGCACACGACAAAGTGGCTCTTTGCCGTGTGCCCAATGAATTGCACATGGCAAAGATTCAAACACCACTACCGGAAAACGACTAGAATGCCGAGTGCCCAGAGGTTTCCCGAGGGCTTTTCCTCGGGCATTAGACAACAACGCCATACGCCGTGAGCAATATAAAAAAAACTTTCGGCGACAAGAAAACACTCGGTAAATATACGGTTTGTTGAGTGCCAGAAGCAGAACACTCGACAAATATTCGGTTTGCCGAGTGTCAAGAGAAATGACACTCGGCAAAAGGTGACACGCCACCTCCCCGTCTATTTTTGTGCCACCGTTAACTATTTGCTGAGTGCCTGGCATTTCACACTCGACAAACATTTGCCACACCAACACGGCCGTGGATGGGTCGGCTCTACCGCACCATTTTTTGCCGAGAGTAAAAACGAACACTCGGTAAAGGTGGGGTTTGCCGACTGTAATTCCCGGCCCTCGGCAAACTATAATATTTGTTTTTCACCCAATGCTCTCCAAACTTTTTCTGCTGTACTCATATTTTATGTAGGACATGTTATAAGCTCGTACATTTCTCACATTGTTTGTTACATTTAGTGGATTTATTTCATTTCTAGGATTTTGTGGTAATAAATCAAATTAGAGTTAGGCTTGATTCAAAAAATGGAATAAAATACATGAAAAAATTATAGTAATATTATTTAGCTTAATGTGAGTCCATATCTTGAAAATGAAACCAAATTTTCATAATATAGTTCGCCAAACCTTATCTTGGACGAGTTGCATAATGGTTATAAAGTTCTATATAAAGCAGACGAAGTCTGAAAATCATGAGATTTGTTGAAATGTCATGGTATCACGTACGCAGGCTATGGTAAAAAGTGAGGATGTTTCAGATATTTTGTCACATACATACATTAGTTATAAACCGAAACAACTCCGGAGAAGAAGTGTACACTTGAGAAGGATTATGTAAGATTTGGAGTTGAAGTGATGGTTAAGATGTGGATTGACTTCAAAATTTTTTGCATAGGTTATAGATAACTTAGATAGGTTGATGTGTAATTTTGCTAATTTTTCGGATCGTTTGCTAATTTTAATATTTTAAATGCAAGTATATAAATTTAATTGCTATTAATTGTATTAGGGCCTTTGCCAAGTGTCAAAGACTTGGCGATTCCAGTAGTGCACACGGCAAACTAGAAGTTTCTGGTAATGTGTCCCTCAATGTTGGAAATTGACGGCCCCAATTCCCTAAATCATAACAAAATCTTTTTAGACCATAATAAATTAACAAAAAGAGTAGTGGCGCATGCAGATGATTGGACATACATACTTAATTTCGATCAGCCTGAGCGTTGTGTCACACTTATTTGGAGGGCCTTATCAAACACACGATCAACCATGATTCGTGCAATATACTGGTTCGTGCAGCTACTGCTGTCTAGCTACTGCGTACTGTACGCTATATTCCCTTTTGCAGCACTGTATGTAGGTGCTTCTTCCCAAACAATCACACATCAACCGGAGCAACTGGGTGCAAAATCAGCCGATCAAACGAGACGCTACGCGAGGAAGAAAGCTGTCAGTGAATAAAAGAATACATAAAGAAAAAAACAAGAGACGTTCACACACGAATCATATACTATGTCAGTATAAAAGTAGCCTAATGAAATAAAAGACCCTGTACTAAAAAAAATGCTCTAAGTAGAGACTGTCGAAGATGCTCTTAGGGCGTGCCCAACGGGTAGCTATTTGGGCCAGCGATTTCTGACATTTGCTGAGATGGAGGGGTGAGTAAGCAGAGAGAAGACAGATAGCTACTAGCTCAGTAGCTCGTCGCTAGTCTCGCACGGGAATCGAGGCTCAGTTTTTATCAACTGAGAGATGAGGAGGTGAGAGAGTGTGGGCTCCATAGATGAAAAAGTAGAGAAGGTATAGAATAAAAAACTACTGCATGCAAGCAAATAGCTAGGTGGTGTCTACTATTGTTGGAGAAGCCCTTACATTAGATTCGCAGGACGTCACTGTCAATAACGACAGAGGAGTCTCGTCGGCTCTATATGTTCCTCAGAGTTGGAAGTTGGCCGCACAATTCCCAAAATCATGCCGTTGGACTGTAGCAGAACGCTGGCGAAATGAAAACTGAACTTTTAAGACACTAACAAAATCTTTTTAGACCATAATAAATTAATAATAGAGAATTTACTGTATGTATTTAACAAAAAGACTTATTTCCAGGGCCTCGTTCTTATCAAGCACACAATCAACACCATGATTCGTGCAATATACTGGTTCGTGCATCTACTGCCGTCTACTACTGCCTACTGCACGTTATATTCCCTTTTGCAGCACACTGTATGTAGGTGCTTCTTTCCAAACAATCACACATCAACCGGAGCAATGAGTGTAACTGGGTGCAGAATCAGGCCTGTATCCTTCTTTCCGATCAGTCCAGAAGCCTCTGAAATTTGGACATCCTTGGGCTCCATTCCACTAGGCAGTTCCCAGTTGAAGTGGTATAGGAGGCTCGCCAGCGCGACCTCGACGTTGGCCAGTCCAAGGTTTACCCCTGGACACATACGGCGGCCGGATCCGAACGGGAGAAACTCATAGTTCGTCCCTTTGTAGTCCATGCTACTTTTCTCGAACCGCTCCGGCTTGAACTCCTCAGCATCATCCCAGTACTTGGGGTCCCTGCAGATCGCCCACGCGTTGATGAACACCGACGTGCCCTTGGGGATGTCGTAGCCCATGACCTGGCACGCCTCACGGCACTGGCGTGGGAGCAGGAGTGGCAGCGGGCAGTGCAGCCTCAGGGCCTCCTTGATCACCAGCTTGAGGTAGCTGAGCCCCGCGAGGTCGTCCTCGGTGAGCGTGCTCTTCCCCTTGAGGGCCTCACGGACCTCGGCCTGCGCTTTGGCCATTGCCTCCGGTTTCCGGATCAGCTCCGTCATACACCAGTTCAGAGCGGTCGATGATGTGTCGCTGCCCGCGCCAAACAAATCCTATGATTGAAGAAGAAACATTAAGTTAATTTTCAGTCTGCTGTACACCAGCATGGCAACATGTGATGGATGAGAGAATAATTGATCGAGGCCGGCGTCGTTATTCATCGTATGGAGTGATAAACTTACAAACATGAGAGTGGAAATGGTGTCGTTAGTGAGCGGGATGGGCGTGCTGCGTTCCTTCTGCAGCTTGAGCAGGACGCCTAGTAAGCCCTCGTGGGCTACCTCGTCGCCGGACTCAAACGCCTGCCTCTTCTCCTCGATGATCTGCGCCAGGATGCGCTCCATCCTCTTGCGGCACTCGAGCGCCTTGCGCGGCGCCGATCCAAGCGCCCGCATGAGCCTCGATGACGGGAAGAGGTCGGCGGCGGTCAGCCCCGACGTCTGCCGGACGGCGAGGTCGAAGGCATCCAGGTACTCGTCCTGGTACTTGCACCGCCCACCCACGGACTCCCTCACGAAGGTGTCGTTGACGAGCTGGGAGATCATCTTGGTCAGGTTCACGGTGGCCCCGGCGGCGGCCGACGTGGCGAGCCTCTGCAGGAGACGCGACACCTCCTCCTCCCGGATGCGCCGGAACGACTGCACCCGGGCGACGCTGAGGAGCTCGAGCACGCAGATCTTGCGGAGCTGGCGCCACCGCTCGCCGTAGGGGGCGAACACGAGGTCGGTGCCGTTGTAGGTGAGCACGTCGATGGTGGCGTTCAGGTGCCGGTCGGCGAACGTGATGTCGTGCGTCTTCGTGATCGCCTGCGCGGCCTCCGGCGACGACGCCACCACCGTGGGGACCTCGCCGAGGCGGAGCATCATGAGCGGGCCGTGCTTTTGGGCCAGATCGCGCATCCCGCGGTAGATCACCGGGCTGGTGACGAGGTGGTGGATGCTGCCGATCACCGGCAGCGTCCATGGCCCAGGGGGCAGGTTGAGCTTCGGCTTCGAGATGAGCAGGGACTTGAGTTTTGAGAGGACGACGATCAGAACGGCCATGGCCACGGCCAGGAGGGCCTTGTTGTCTTCCATTATTGTGCCTAAGTACTGTTACTACTTCAATCAATTTGTATGTATATATGGGCCGTTGCTAGCTAGACACTAGCTTGTGTGCATGCTTGTTTGGCGTGATGGTGCGGCCGCCGTAGCCAAATTTATAGGAGTGCAACGGCCGCGGAAAATTGAGACTACGGTCAAGGTCAAACCATCGTGGATTGACGTTTGAATATGCATGTAAGTCTTTAGTGTACAGCTGTAAATTGGCACTAACTCACGAGTGTCAAACTCAAGAGCAGTAATGACAATAGTAGGTAATTTAGGAAAGTTTTATTCCTTTTAGAAGCCAAGGGTAGGCCCTATCTAGAAACATGATTAATTAAATAATGGCCAAAATTAAACCTCGTTTAGATCATGCACGAAGGGCAGACACTCCATGCTTTTGGCTTCGTCGAGTGAGTAGTTCCAACTTCCAACTCGTGATATTCGTATTGAGTCCATCTTCATGCACAAGAACGCTTCCCCGCAACAAATAATCGATCGATACAACTGACGAAATTACGGCTGTAGCCTGCTGCCATCCGACAAACATTCTTCCTTCGCGACACGCACGATCTTTACTATAGGACTGCAACGGCCATGCAGCTTTTTTTTAGTTATCGCGGTCCAGGTCAAACCATCGTGGATTGACGTTTGAATATGTATGTAACAGCTAAGTTTTTAGTGTATATAGACTGCTGTAATTGGCACTCACTCACGAGTGTCGACCTCAAGAGCAGTATATGGCCCACGCAAATAGAGCGGGTAGCTAGGTTTACAGTGCCAACATTTGGATTTTTATTACTTATTAAGTATATGGGACTACTACTCTATGGCCGGCCACAGAATAACTATTCTATAGCCACTTTGATTTACTACAATTACTATGGTAATTTACAAGATTATAGTAAATGTTACTATGTGATTTACTATAATGTGATCCCCACGTGTTATAGTAACCCAATTACCATGCGATATTGTAGTAAATCAGTACATAAAATGATAGTAAAAGAGAAGTGGCTATAGAATAACTATTCTATGGCCGGCCTAGGAGTATACTCTTCCATTAAGTATATATATTTATTTAAAATGATTTTTTTATTATTTTTGGTTGTTTTATCCAAATATTTTGGGCTGAGGTATTACGTTTTTCTATCACAATATTTTTTAAAAAAATGATATAACTTTTAACATGAATTTATGCTATATTTTTAGTTATGTAAAAAATATTCTTAGGTTTAAGATATGATTGACTTTGCAGATTCTATATAGTTAATTGTTGAGAGAAGTTAGTGAATGCGGCTCAAGCCTATTCAACCTGATTTATAGTCTATCTGGATTTATATATCTAGCTTACTTACTCAAATTATCATTTGGATTGTCTTTTCAATCCTGTAATGATGCATCATGGGTGATTTGATCAACATGGTGGCGTTGTGTTTTCGTTTTTTGCTTAGGTGTTGTAGAGTACATATGCTGATCTGATTGAATTTTATCAACTCTTCTGCTTGACAGTATTATCGTTACTTTTTTTTAACTTAGATCTATCTCATATTTCAAGTAACTTCATCATAATCACCAATTGATGCACTTTACTCTGACCTCTTTGTTTTCTGAATCACATATCACTATTCATTGAACAGATAAATTAATATCTTTGTCAGGCAGTTATCTTAATTTAAATAATTTTGTTTGTAATATCAAACAACATTGTAGCCTCACCGTTCATTAATTTACTAAGACTAATTTTGATTATCATAACAAATGACAATATTGAAGTTGTTTAATAATTTTATTTGATATGGGCTCATGAGGATGTCATAAAGGCTACAACTCATCTCATTTGTCATATGTGAGCTGGCAAAGACATCATCTATCACCGCAGCATGATACACTACTACACATGTCGATAGATTAAAACTATAGTGCATTATGTCTTTTTTGATTATGTATACTACATATTAATCAATCTTTTTTAGCTTTTCTTCTTCTTCTTCTTCTTTTTGTTCAACTAATATACTTCATGGCGCCATATGTAGGGCCACCCCAACTTTCTAATAAAACCCATTGATCAAGTATGGATGGGTGCATAAACTATCATGGACATACCTCTAATTGTTTTTTCCTAATTATAGATCTATAGGGGGAAAGCATAATGTCCCAACCCTGTCCGATGATGATGTGTTGTCATTTTTCTTATTGCACGGCAAAGCAATTATGCAAACGTATTGGACGTAGATGTGATAACTTTATATTTGCCTATATTTACCCATTTGGCCCACTAACCTAGGCCCTCGAAAAATGATTAAATTGTTGTGTTTGGAATTTGAACTATGAAAGCCAGAATTTGAACTTGTTTTAGCTCATGCACGAATGGAGGCTTGTCTAGTTCCGACTCGTGATATTCGTATTAAGTTCATTGACGTGCACAATGCCCCGGTCAAAAAAAGAAAAGAAAAAAAAACAATCGATACAACTGATCGACGAAACCTGTCGCCATCCGCACGTCCCCATCCGCCAAAAATTCTTCCCTCGCGAAACGAAGGATCTTTTACTGTTCTTCGGTGGCAGATCACACGATCAACCCGGTGCCTGGCCCTAGGAATTTTCCTCCCACGTGAGCGGACCAGCAGGACGCCCGGGCAGCGCGCGCGTGGATGGAAGCCCGCTTGAGAGAGCAGCAGGGGACAAGGCGACATCTTATCGCAACTCGCAACGTACGCAAGTAACTGGGCCCCCCCATCGATCACTCGCGGGGAGATTATTACCTGTTTGAATTCTTGTGGAACATGCTGCGCGCGCGTTGCCTATCATGAGTTCATGACTCGTCGGTCGTCACGGACTTACGGTCGCGTGTTAGAAAAAACCGCAAGGAGATCACACCGTCCGTGGTAGTTGTCTGGTGGAGCGGTAGAGACTAGAGAGAGAGAGAGATGTTGCGGGGTAATCAAACGTTGTGCCCTCCTGGCAGATTTGCAGGAGAGGCCGGTAATCTCTTTCAGTCCATCTCAACGGGGACGAGGGCGGCGGCTTCCTCAAACGCTCGCGATCGCGACGAGCCTGACACCTAGTGATCTTTGTCGTAACTCGATCGCAAGGCGGGAAGAGTATAGCAGACTTATGTGGCCGTCGTTGTTGCCAGCGAGAGTTCCTGTAACAACCCAAATTATTAAGCATGTCATTAAGCATTCATAAGCATATTTGATAGCATCTATGAGATTATTTTAGCTAGTTGGATGACTCTTTTTGAACAAAAAGAACTTTTTCTGCTAAACTGAGACAAACCGGAACTTCCGGCTACTACTCGGAAGTTCCGATTTGCCCAGTGACACCTCATCACTTGCACAGCTGACACGTGTCCAGTGGGCCCCACTCGTCAGCCCAGCTGTCCTAAGGGGTGCTGGCCACCAGCACGCCCCTCCCCTCTCCTCACTCTCACTCCCACTCTCTCTCTCTTCCTCCTCTCTCCACCATTGAGGAGATTCCAAGGTTCTCCATTGAAGGCACCAAGAGTTCGCCGGAGCTCGACGCCGACGAGCTGCTCCTCCACGCTGCCATCTTCCCCAAGCTCCTCCTCCTTCTCCATTGCTCCCCTCCTCAAGCTCAAGGTCAAGAACAAGCAAACCTCACTCCTCCTCGCCCTACACCAACCTGCAACCCTTGTTGGAGTTGTACACATCCTTGGTGAGCTTTTCCCCCTCTCGATCCACTCCCCATTGCTCTAGGGTTAGAGTTTTGGAGTTTCTTAGAAGAAAACCACCATTGATGAGCTCGTGCTTGTAAACCTCAATGCATGTCAAATCCACCACTTGGAATAGAAGCTTGACACTCTCACAAACCCATAGAAACAAACGGCACCCAAAACGGAGGCCGGAGCAGCCGGCGGCGAGCTTTTCTTTCCCGGTCGTCGGACTGTTAGGAAGATCCGAGTAAGAGCCGGAAGATCCGATTTTGACTTCCAGCACATGCCCGGAAGTTCCGATTTTCTGAATCGGAAGATCCGGTTTCGTTCTGTGTAAAATCGGAAGTTCCGATTTTCTGAGTCGGAAGATCCGGTTCCCTTCTGCGTAAAATCGGAAGATCCGTTTTTCTGAGTCGGAAGACCCGGTTCCATTCTGCGTGAAACCGGAAGATCCGGTAATTCGAATCGGAAGATCCGAAATTCACCCAGTTAACTTATATACTTTTTTTTTCCAACTAAAAGTATGTTTATACTCATTTCTAAAGCCTTCTCATGCATAACTTGCCTCATATTGTGCATCTCATCTTAGAAATTCATTCATGTCATTTATATTCATCTTGTATCATCGCATTCGTGTAGAGATCGAGACGCCGGGGCAAGGAGAGGGTGAGTACGGGCCGGACCCTGTAGTTGAAGAGGCTACCTTCGAGCAACAAGGCAGGCACCTGTTTCTATACTCTTTATGAATGTCAAATGCTTATTGTTTGTGCATAAGCCACCCTCCATCTATGCATGTGTAATGACTAGTGTAGAACCTATTAGACATGTGCTATAGCTCTAGATCAACTTCTAGCTGAGTATGTTTGTTGGTTTATACGAATTTAATTGCTTATCCATGCTTAGCCGTTAGAAGTCGAGAGGTGATAAGGGCATCACTTCTCGCGAGACTATAGGAATTGTCTAATCTCACATTTGGATAGTTCGAATAATTGTAAAGATGAACAACCGTGAATATGAGCCGAGATTTGAGCAAGTAATGTAGGACCATTGAGAAGGAGCTCAATTGGTTAGGCTTGCTTGAATTAATTAAGGACCGATGCGTATCGCTTTGGAACTTGAGCACTCCTCGTACAAACCACATGCTTAGGATGGGGTAGGCAAGCCAAGTACCATAAGCTGGACCTTGCTATGGGACGGTTTGACACGGGTTGTGATGAGGGGTAGATGGCGGAGTCCGTTACCCCTATACATCTCCGGCCGCCCTCTCATCGCCGGGTGTGGGTATGTGAACGGTTGAGGGCATGAATTAACACTTATCCTAGGCCGAGGGTATAGTCGTTGGTCTTGCGCCTCGTGTGGGAAAAGTTGTACACCCCTGCAGGGTTTTTGATCTATTGCAATAGCCACGCTCTTGGTTATGACACGCTCATTTGACTTCGACTTTACGTAGAGTTTTCGGAAGAGAGCTTATGGAAGATTGAGCTCATGGTTGATGACATGATCACTTTACTTATGCAAATGTGTTGGTGTATGGCATAGGGATAAATGCCATGTCTTTGCTTACTCACTTGTTAAAACCGCTGGCTATTTCATAATTGGATCATAAAACTTGATAATCCCTTGCATCCACCAAATGTATACTTTTGGGATAAGTCCTGCTAGTACGAAATGTACTAACGGTGCTGCCGTTAAGTTGATTCCAGGTGAGGTCCCTTCGGAGCCCATCTTTGGGTATTTCTATCCCGCCGACGGAGGTGCGGGCATGGAGTAGCTGCCCTACGTCTACCTATGTTTTATGAGTCACTTGTGGCATGAGAGTGAACTCATTTATAATATTTGTTATGTAATATTTGAGAGCGATGTTTAAAACCTTCCGCTGCACAACCTTTTGTTTAATTTGAAACCTGAACTTGGTTGTAAAACTTAAATGCTTTGTGTATGGTGAATTCTATGTATGCAATGCTATGTGTGATGAAGATGTTTAACTTGTGCTAGTGAGGTGTGTCGTCCTGGGCATTGTTTGGGACACATCTCAAGGACGACCGGGGTTAAGTCCTTTTAATTAGATTGATCAATGGAAGATAATCTAATTGACGGAGTTTAGCTTAGAGGTTCCTCGCAGTTCCACGCTTCCACTTCCAATTTCCATGGCCTATTCTGCTCCACCGAGCGGAGAGGGCAACTGAGGTCTGAGCACGTGCATGGACGGACGGCATAGGCCAACCATGCAGTAGGAGCACGTACGGTTTCTGACACACTCCAAGAGTCCAAGTCGCGGCGGATCGGAGCGACGACAGCGAAGGTCAAGAAGATTCTGTCTGCTGACTGGACGCCAAAAGTCGAGCAACACACGCACGAAGAGAATCAAAAGATTGTCGATGAAGACCGGCGCTAAAGCAAGGCGAGAGGAGCGGAGTTTTTTTTCCGCACACGTGCTGCGAGCCTGCGACGAGTGTCGCTTGGGTCAGCTTAGTTTCTGCACACGTGATGCGTAGCCATGGGACTTCTTTTATCAGGCGACTGCATGTGACGACTTGTAAGTTGCACAGTATTTACGTACAGGAGGGAAGTGTTTGAGACTTGAGAGAGCCTCACCTAGCTAGTAACATGCATGTATGGATTATTCTTTTGTTTGTTGCCTTGGTGAATAATGCGAGTTTTTTTTTTTGGGTAATGCTTTCTTGGTGTCCGGGCGCTTAAAAAAAATCGGATGACGGAATCTATCCAGCTAAGCTTAGGGAGGTGCTGTCCATTTTTTTTACTGATTTCATCGGAGTTCACTCATCCAAAGTGTTGTGAAGGTAATCTACTGCATCCTTTGCTTCATTTTGTTTTATGCTTAAAATAGATAAAATAGCTAGGAGGGTGAGGATGAAGATGATTTTGAGCTAAAATTAGTAAATTTTTATGAGATAGGAGTTGGTAGAATTGAGTTGCATGCTCCAACCAATTCAACTCAAAAGCTTAAGCTGATAGGAAAAGGTAGGCAATTAACTTATACTTCAACACTCCCTCTTCACGCGTAGGCTCTCTTAGGCCTCAAACATGGAATTTAGGAGTCTGCTGCAATTATTTTATTTAATCGCGTCTGCCAGGATTCGATCTTAGAACCTCTGGCCCTAATACCAAATTGAGTTGCATGCTCCAACCAATTTAATCCAAAAGCTTAAGTTGATAGGGAAAGATGGGCAACTAACTTATACTTCAACGGGTAGATACTTTGTCACTTTGTTTGTATCATATGATTCATATGAGAAAAATAATTTTAGTCCAATATCATTAGGTAGGATAATACATGTTTTTGAATGTGGATTTGATAGATAGCTTGGTTGTAAATGTGTTTTTAATGTTTAGTCCTCGCAATAAAAATATAGGAATGGTAGATTAGACATGTCAAAATAATTCTATAACTATTATTGAACATAAAGAAAAAAGATGCACTAGCTAATAATAAAGACACTTCATGGCGGACTTCACGGAGCAACTTCGAGCCCCCGGCTAGCTCGCGGTCCACCAGCTTGAGCGCTAGCCACCTCTCCATCGCACTCTCCATGCATCCATGCGAGCTCCGTGCGTGCCAGCACCAACGACAGCCCACGCCTCCGCGCGTGACCTCAAGCAGCTCGAATATGACCCCCGCACCTCCTAGGGCCACGAACAAGCTGCATGCTGCTCTACCCCAAGAAGAATGTCGAACTGGTTGTGGGCAACCGACAAACTCCTGGACTCATGGTCGGCGTCGATCCCACCTCGACTAAACCTGGGAGAAAAAAAGGGTCCATGGTCCATGCCTCTTGAGTACCACCATGGCAACCAAATCCGTCAATCCGATGCAGTACCACCATCACCTTGCCTCTTTCTTGAAAGAGCATCTAGACCCTAAATGTTTTTTTGATGAACAACATAATCATTGCAACTAACATATGTTTTATAGTGTCAAAAATTAAATTAGTGTAATGATGAGCTTTCTTGGTATTCTTGGTCCCTATTGAATTGGAATTTATGTAATAGTTCAAAGGATATGCTCAAAGACTAAGGTAAAGCTAGTTCTAAGTGTCGTATGGATGATGAAAGACACTTTACATTAGTTTAGGGCTTCGTTTTCCTTTGGTCGTATATAAAGGTGTCACACCCGGTTTTATAAAAATAAACCGAATGCATCTCATATGTGCGCCAGGATCAAGTTTCACACATATGATAGACTCTATGAATATAGAACACAAAGTTACAGCGGAAAGAATAAAATATATACATTACAACGATATTCTAGCAGCGGAATCTTCAACTCTTCACCACAGGCAGTTGACTGGGGGTTGCGTATGCGTAGCAATCTTCATTGAATGCACTAAGAACTTCACATCTTCTTCACCTTCTGATCCAATATTTTAGCAAGGGTGAGTACACTTATGGTTGATACTCAACAAGTGGGGGAATATGCAAAGCTTTCAAGGAAAGGCTTGGTTAAGAGCGGTCAGTATTTTAGTTGGTCAAGTTTTATTAGTAAGCACCTAATTATTAAGGTATAAGTATATACCAACCCAATTAATAATATAAAGAGATATCCATCATCTCACATCATTCGTGCCAAAGCACTCATTCATTAATCAGGAATCACAATTTATTTTCAACTTCAAGTTCAATTATCATGTTGCCGCTCCATGTTCCAATTAACATAAGTGATCTTGTTTAACTTCATCATCAGAACATGGATATAAATATCTTGATAAATGGTAACACAAAATTATTATCTTCACATTTAGTGTAAACCATTCCCAAGTATAGCAACTAAGCAAAGCTACCCAACATAAAGTAAACCCGGTGTAACAAGGCTTAGGGAAAAAAGGCTATTCATCCTTAAATAGGACCCATCAAATTAATGCAATATACATCCATAAAGTAAACTTTAATTAACATGATGTTAAATAGGTCAAAAGAGAATATGCTGAGGGAGAAATTCCACTTGCCTTAAATCCTAAGAATATCTGCTAAAGCTCAATTCCTACGTAGACTTGATCTTCAATGAACTCGTTGAACTCCTCACAGCTTGATCTTCCAAATTAGCTTGAACAACGTCTATCGTCACACGAGCACATACAAGCAAACAAATGCACAAATAAATAAACAGTACACCAAACATGGGCAACAATATTGATCAAGCATGGAAACGGGTCGAGGTCTCGGAAAAGATTGAAAGGACATGAGAAACGCTGAGATCGGAGCTAAGGTTGAAAAGATACAACCATCGGATGATTAATGTTATAAAATAAAGCAGATACTACTTGCTTCATTTATTTTAATTAAGAAAAGATGTGTAATGAATGATTCCAAGGATATTCATTATTTGAATTAATTTAATTTATACTTTCATATGAAACTAGAAAAACCTAATTAATTTTATTTGCAAATATTTATTTAATTGTTATTCTAATTAAACATTTAACTTGCAAGAAAGCATGCGAGAGCATCTAGCGCATAGATTTATGCATAAGGTTCAACTAATCAAGTTATATTAAAAGGATATTCGAGTTGGGAATTAATCATGTTAACATCATTTGTATATAAAACACGAGCTATAACCCTAGTTGGCTTTTAATTAAAAAAGCTAGTTAAATAAGAATAAATCAAGTTAACATTCATTAATAAAATCCGATGTTAAACCTAGTCAAGTTTTATTAAAAAAACTAGATTTAATAATGAGCATTAAGTGGATTAAATATTAGTTTATAAAACCACTATACAAGCTAATTAGATTTTATTTGGAAAAAACATATGAAATAAGCATTAACCCAATTAACATCTTTGTTTATGAAATGACAGGATATAACTCTAACCATATTTTTATTATAAAATACTAGTTTAATAATGATTAATCAAATTAACTTTCATCATGAAATATGAAGGTAGAACTCTAGTTAGATTTTAATATAGAAATCTAGTTAAATAACAATAGGCAATTTAATATTTATTTATTTCAAAACATGAAACACGATAAACAACACTGGTGAACTAGACTCTATGATTTTAGAAGATTAACATAACAAGGACGAGGTTTAACGGAGTTTAAACGTGGAATCTATGGATAAAACAAGACTCGGAGGCTTAACTGCGAAGAGACTAAACTAACAGGGGCTTAAACAGAAGAAACCGAGGGCTAAAACATAATTACGTATGAAAACCTAAGGGCTAACGCGTAAAACTACCGGTGCTGGACGGCGGGTTAGAATCTACGAAAGTACAGGGTCTAAACCGATAAAAACATGACCTATACCTAATTACTTTTGAACTGATCTGGACCACGGGTTGATTTACAAAAACTACAGGGGCTTTTCCGCAAAACAGCCAAAGTTGCCGGTTTGACCTAAAGCTGACTCGGGTGGGATCTATTCCGGGCCGATGGATCAGGATCGGACGGCTAAGGTTTCGCTGGGTGGCGCTGGTCGCCGGAGAGGACTGGGAGCGGCGGCGCGCGGCGGAGGCTCGCCGAAGCTCGGCGAATCCAGGGCTAGGAGCCACGGTTTTGAGCGATTCGAAGGCCGGGACATAGCCTGGGACATGGGGATCTCGTTTAGAGGGTTCTCACCGA
Organism: Digitaria exilis; assembly: GCA_015342445.1. NCBI lineage: Eukaryota > Viridiplantae > Streptophyta > Magnoliopsida > Poales > Poaceae > Digitaria > Digitaria exilis. The sequence continues at coordinate 506,867 of JACEFO010002219.1, read as the reverse complement.
GGTTTTGCTGGCGGAGGCGACCGACAACGAGCCATGGCGGCTCGGTGGCGACGGCGAGGCACCGCGCGCGAAAGAGTGTGATAGGGAGGGGAAAAACAGTGCGTGAAGGTTCCTCACCTCCCTACTATTACAGGCGACGAGGTCTCGGCAAGCAAAGGGCGTTGGGGGCACGGATCGATGGCGGCGGCGGCACGAGCTTGAGGGCGGCGGCATGAGGGAGCTCCGTGGCTAGGGCTTAGGCGGAGGGGCGAAGGGGTTTCGAGGGGATGTCGGTGCCTTTTATAGGTCAGGGAGGAGCCCTTGGCGTCCGCGCCAAGAAGGGGACAGGCGCGCGTCGGGCTCGGACCCGAGCCTGGTTCAGCGAGAGGGAGGAGAGGATAGGGATGACCGGTGGGGCCGGTTTGTCAGCGAGAGGGAGAGAGGGGGATGACATGTGGGGTCGTGCTGTAAGTGAGATGGGGAGAGAGGACTGAGAGCTGCGGGCTGGGCCGAGTTTGATGGGCCGCGGGAGAGGGAGGGAGAGAGAACTGGGTTGGGCTGACGAAGGATGATGGGCCGAAACAGAGAAAAGAGAGAGAATAGATGATTTGAAGGTTTGAAGGGGTTTTCAAATAAATTCAAACAAACATATTTGAATTCATCCAAGTTTGAATTCAATGACCAAGAATTAAAATACACCAGCATGAAGTGCAACACTTTCTTAAGCACAACAAAAAGCTTATTTATTGAAATTAAGAAATTTATTATTTTCCTACACTAAATATCATGATAGCCAAATAAAAAAATGTTGGAAAAAATTTAATAATTCGTGAAAATCATTTATTTAATTGTTCTTTCTATTTACATTCCGAAATCCCAAATTTCAGGGTGTGACAAAAGGGGGGGGGGCTAATAGTAGTAGCTTGACCTAGATGAGCCTAGCGCTTAGGTGCAGTGCACACTTTTGAAATTCTAGTACTAGTTAACTCAATTGGAACCACGGTGAGGGTTGGAAGCTCAAAGGAATTGAATTAGATGAGTTTTGTTTTTTTTTAAAAAAATTGAAAACAACAAAAATACAGTGGCATTGACTGGTTTGATGGTGGCTTATAGAAACCACCAAACCAGCCAGTGACAAAGGGTATTTATTGTCATTCGTTGAGAATAGGCGTCTATTAATTAAGTGTTTTGAGAAGAACATCACCGAATCAGTCGGTGCCACCTGGGTCGATCTAAGTGATGTACAAGCTCTCTGTGTAAAACCATTGATTGGTTCGGTGGATCCACTGAGCTAATTGGTTTGTACACTAGTTGAACTTGGCTTTTTGGGTCTCTCTATGTAAAAACATCAATTGATTTGGTGATAAGCTAAAAGCTGTCACTAGATTAGTCGATGGTGGTTAGTAGCAGTCTTCAAGTGTAAAGGTATTAATTCGGTGTCTGCACAAAGAGAGCACATAATCAGTCGGTAGCTTTGCGTCAATAGCAATGGCTATGAGGGTTCGAGGGGGCTATTTATATGACATCTTCTCCCACATTTGAGCTCTCTTGCCACACAAAATTGCTAAGCTTTTTGATGTGAGTTGAAGGGTAGGAGGCACTAGAGTTGATCGGAAAGTTCTTGATTGGAAGATTAAGGATATCATTAGTGAATGGAGAGTAGTAAGTGTGCATCCCTGCTTCTCTGGGGTTAGTTTAGGTCAAGTGAATATTTTTTCTCGTTACTCTTGGTGATCGGCATCACCTAGACAACTTGGTGGTGGTGATCATGGTGAACTCTCAAGGAGATTCTGAGGAGCCGGAGAAGTTGTGCTTGGTACTAAAACCCTCCAATCCGGAGAGGAGAATGGATATCCACTAGAAAGCACTTGATTCTTGCGCAGATCAAGGGGAGCGGTACCCTTGTGCAGGTGCTATAATGAGGGCTAGGGGAGAGTGCTAACTCTTCCATACCTCAGGAAACATCGGCATCTAAATCCTTCTCTTTACTTTTTGCAAGTTTACTTTTAAACATTTCAATTCTTAAATTTGCCATATTAGCATAGGCTTGGACCTAGGTTTCAAAACACGTTTTCTACTAGATAAACACACTTGACCTTGTTTTAGGCACATGTGATGAATAGACTTATGGCTAGTATTCTTATTTGCAATTAAATTTTTAATTTTGTATAAGCCTAAAATTGTTGCAGGTTTAGAGGGTGAGGACGTGACTATTGATTACATCGCTGCAATGGCGGGTTACAAGAATTAACAATCTTGTGCAGCATGTACTGAGTGCACATAAGTGGAACATGAACCAGAGAATTTGTTGCACATATTTCTTGTCATCAAGGATTGTCGTGTTCATACCATCATTGATAGTGGGAGTTGCAACAATTTGGTGAGTTCAGATCTCATCAAGAAGCTTGGCTTGACCACACGTGTGCACCCTTATCATCTACAACGGTTTGATAATAGTGATAAGGAAAAGGTAACAAAATCTGCTCATGTGCATTTTTCAATTGGTTCTGAAAGGATCAAGATGCCTAAGAGCGGGCGGGGAGAGGGTGAATTAGGGTTCTACTAATTTTTAAAGCAATAAACAACCCTATGCAATAAGCCTAATGACCCCATGTGCCTAGGAAAGGTTTAATGAGTCTATTCTAACGCAAAAGAGTTATGCAACCTAGGTCCAATCTTGCTCTAGCATGACAAGTATAGGAACTGAAAGAACAAGAAATAAACTTGTACAAATGTAAAGAGAGGGAAGAAGGCTAGTTTTTTTCCGAGGTATCGAAGAGTCGGCAACTCTCCTCTAGTCCTCGTGGGAGCACCTGTTCAAGGGTATCACCCCCTTGATGCACGCAAGGATCAAGTGCTCTCATAGTGGATATCCATTCCCTACTCTGGGACGGTAGATTCCAATACCATGTATACCTTCTTGGGGCTTCATACAATCTCCTTGTGAGCTCACCAAGATCACCACCACCAAGCCATCTAGGTGATGCCGATCACCAAGAGTAACAAGCTGAAGATCTTCACTTGACCTAGCGTAGACCAAGAGAAAGATGGATACATACTTGCTACTCTTCAAGCACTATAGATGTCCTTAACATTCTTGATCAAAGACTTCCAATCAATCTAGAGTGCTCCCCTTGCCTCTCTAACCTCAATACGCACAGTAATTTTGGGTGGCAAGAGGGCTTCCGAGTTCCAAGTAGGAGAAGAAGAGGTATAAATAGCCCCCCTCAACAACCATTAGCCATTGTAGCTTTCGCAGAGGCACCTACTATTTCGGTGACCACTTTTGGTCACCACCAAAATAGTCGGTTGCCTCTTTCCCTTTGAAATCCAACGACTACCGACAACCATCGACTATTTTGGTGCTACTTTTAGTTACCGTCGAAATAGTCAAAGCGTTTTACACAGAGCATGTCAAGTGACCAAGCTCAAAAAGTGACCACCAACTATTTCGATGCGACCATCGAAATAGTTGATGCTTAATTTTACACAGAGAGCATGTCACCGACATGGCTCACCCAAGGGTCATTGAATAATTTGATGGTCCACGCATGCACCCGTCAAAATAGTCGGTGCTCACTGTCTCAATAGTGAGTTTGGGGTCACCGGCTAATTCGATGGTACCTGGGAGCACCCACCAAATTAGTTGGTGGTGTTGCTGATTCTCCTCTGAGTCAGCAGCCACTGACTAATTCGGTCCCTTGTTCCAGGCACCACCGAAATAGTCGGTGCTTGTGTGAATCTTCTCTAATTCACACCTTCAAAGTCAAAACTCGTCCAATTCAAATTCTTTGAGTTTCCTAACTTCATCTGGGTTTCATCTGAGCTCCCTAGCTCTAGAATTCACAAGTGTACACCACACCTACCTCTAGTCTTGCCTAGGTCAAGCTACAAACCCTTAGCCCCCCTTTATAGTACGACCAAAGGAAAACAAAGACCTAAACTACTCTAAGTGTCTCTCATCATCCAAATAACACTTAGAACTAGCTTATCCTTAATCTTTGAGCATATCCTTTGTACCAATACAATCATATCTCCATGATGGGGGCCAAGAATACCATAAAATTCCATCATTACACTAACATAAGATTTGTCGCTGCAAAACACACGTTAGTCGCAATGATCATGTCATTATTACTCACCAAAATCAATTGAGGGGCATAGATGCTTACAGGTTCCTATCATGATGTGCTGATTTTGATTTTGTACTTATGGAAGCATGCCCACTTTTGTTAGCCCGTCCATGGGAATATGATACTGATGATTTACGCCATGGTAGAACTAATACTTATTCATTCATGCATAAGAACAAGATCATTACTTTGCTTCCTTTATCGTATGGTGATATTAGAAAACATGATAAAAAAAACTTGCTGAAAATTCTGAGATTAAACATGCTTTAGACCCAGCTAGTGCTCCACCTAATGAAATTAAGTAGAAGAAAGGCACTTTGCTTGCAACCACATCTTTGGACGCCAAATATTATTTAACTGATGAACCATACCATACCATGCTTGGTACATATGTTCCATACTCAAATGATATGTTGCATAGCGCTTTGCACACTTCTGTCACTAACCTTTTGCTCAAGTTTGATGTTGGAATGGAGTCGAGGTCAACGATGACATTAATTCAAGTAGGAGAGGATGATGAGGACATCACCATGCTGGACACACATGAGTCGGCCTCATCACCGAGTTACAATCCATAGTCAACTTGGACAACGAGTTTGGTTTGGATTCAGCCGTCACATCTGGCATCCAAAAGAGGAGTTCTTTGATATCTTTGAAACTTGATGATGATGATGATGATGATGATGTGCTGTTTTTGGATCTAGTACTAGCTCTAGATGACTCGTGGAATACACATTGTGACTATAAAAGGTATTGCATAACCTGTTTTGAGCCGTCTTGGGCTTTTGTATCGTGTCGGGCCTTAGGCCCAGGTTGAGAACTCCCGGCCTGGTCACCCATAAGGCTGTGTCGACCTGCTGCCCTCATAAACGTAGCAGCCGTCGTCTTTTAGACTCAGATTTTATTTAGTTCTTGATTTTCAAGTTTGAAACAAATATTGATTATTGTAACTATGACGTCAAGTCTGTTTACTGTGATCGAGGGCCCATGTTCTTGTTCGACAACCATGTTACGATTAATCCTTTGTTGTTAAGAGCTTGAACTTCATATTCATCTTTGTTTCATATGCATCTGCAATTTTAGATTGCGTGTTTAACCGTTCTTGCTTGGATTCTTTGATTCGCTCGAAGGAAAAGTCTTTATGGTGAGGTCAATCGAGTTGTGCTTGGTTGATAACAAACGGAGCATCAATGTAATGGTTGCAAAGTTCGAACCGTATCTAATACAAAGCTGGATCGCCAACATCGAGACTCCACCAATCGAATTTATCGATCGAACCAGCGTTGCATATATAAGTGGACTAGATGGTTGAACATATATATAGTGCGCTGTGTCACTTATTTCCACGGCCAGGTTCTTATCAAGCACACGGTGAACCATGATTCATGCCATGTACTGGCTGGTTCGTGCAGCTCAGGCACCAAGGGAAGATGATTTAGTACTATACATGTTTGTTTGAAAGGCGGTGACACTCGTGAGCCATGACTTCGTTAGTGAGTGCCAATTTACGGGTCTACTACCTCAAGCCATGATGGTTTGACCTGAACCGTGTCTTGATCTTCCACCACCACGATAGTAATGCAAAAAAGAAGATGAAGGAAAATTAAAGCTGTGTCCTCCCGGCATGGCCACTCCTATAAGTTAGCCAAGGCCGGCGTCATGTCGAATAAACATACACACAAACTAGTGTCATACACAAATCTAAGTAGGTACAGAGCTTAGCCACAATAATGGAAGACAAGAAGGCGGTCCTCGCCGTGGCCGTGGCCGTGCTGATCATCGTCCTCTCAAAACTCAAGTCTCTGCTCATCTCGAAGCCGAAGCTCAACCTGCCCCCGGGGCCATGGACGCTGCCGGTGATCGGCAGCATCCACCACTTCGTCACCAGCCCGGTGATCTGCCGCGGGTTGCGCGATCTGGCGCAGAGGTACGGCCCGGTCATGTCGCTTCGGCTCGGGGAGGTGACCACGGTGGTGGTGTCGTCGCCGGAGGCCGCGCAGGCGATCACGAAGACGCACGACATCACGTTCGCCGACCGGCACCTGAGCCCGACCCTCGCCGTGCTCACCTACAACGGCACCAACCTCGCGTTCGCGCCCTACGGCGAGCGGTGGCGCCAGCTCCGCAAGATCTGGGCGCTCGAGCTCCTCAGCGCCGCCCGGGTGCAGTCGTTCCGGCGCATCCGCGAGGAGGAGGTGTCGCGTCTCGTGCAGAGCCTCGCCGCGTCCGCCGCCGTCGCCGGCGCCGCCGTGAACCTGACCAAGATGATCTCCAAGCTCATCAACGAAACCTTCGTGAGGGAGTCCGTAGGGGGCCGGTGCAAGTACCAGGACGAGTACCTGGATGCATTGGACACGGCGGTCCGGCAGACATCGGGATTGACAGCCGCTGACCTGTTCCCGTCGTCGAGGCTCATGCGGGCGCTTAGCTCGGCGCCGAGGAAGGTGCTCGAGTGCCGGAGGAGGATCGAGCGCATCCTGGAGCAGATCATCGAGGAGAAGAGGCAAGCCTTGGACTCCGGCGACGAGGCGGCGCACGAGGGCTTACTAGGTGTCCTGCTCAGGCTGCAGAAGGAAGGCAACACTCCCATCCCGCTCACCAACCACACCGTGTTCGTCCTCATGTTTGTAAGTGATCACTCACTCCATCTGATGACTCCGGCCCTCGAGCAATTTTCTCATCCATCCCATGCTGGTGTATGCATGGCAAGCTAAAAACTTCATGTTTCTTCAATTCTAGGACTTGTTCGCTGCGGGCAGTGATACCTCATCGACCACTCTGACTTGGTGCATGACGGAGCTGATCCGGAACCCGGCGTCAATGGCCAAAGCGCAGGCCGAGGTCCGTGAGGCCCTCAAGGGGAAAAGCACCATCACCGAGGACGACATCGCGGGGCTCAGCTACCTCAAGCTGGTGATCAAGGAAGCCCTCAGGCTGCACTGCCCACTGCCACTCTTGCTCCCACGCCAATGCCGTGAGGCGTGCCAGGTCATGGGCTACGACATGCCCAAGGGAACGTCAGTGCTCATCAACGCGTGGGCGATCTGCAGGGACCCCAACTACTGGGATAAAGCTGAGGAGTTCAAGCCGGAGAGGTTCGACAAAAGCAACATGGACTATAAAGGAACAAACTATGAGTTTCTCCCGTTCGGATCCGGCCGCCGTATGTGCCCAGGGGTAAACCTTGGACTGGCCAACATCGAGCTCGCGTTGGCGAGCCTCGTATATCACTTCGACTGGGAGCTGCCTAATGGAATGGAACCCAAGGATATCCAAACTTTGGAGGCTTCCGGAGTGGTTGGGAAGAAGGACACAGATTTGATTCTGCACCCAGTTACCCACGTTGCTCCGGTTAATGCGCGAGAAGCATCTATGGTGTGCTGAAAAAGAAATATAACGTGCAGTAGGGATCCACTACGGAAAATGACACCTTTGCTCTATGTATTGATTAAGGCACACGACAAAGGTCAGGTCTTTGCCAAGTGCCTGGTCCGTCAGGCACACGGCAAAGGTTTGGTCTTTGAAGCGTGCCTGGTCCGTCAGGCACACGGCAAAGGTCTGGTCTTTGCCGCGTGCCTGGTCCGTCAAGCACATGAAAAAGGTCTTGTCATCGTCAACCCTATCGTCAGCGACTAGGCTAGGACTGGCACGCGACAAAGCTTTGTCATGTGCCCGCCAAAACAGCTCACGGCAAAGACTTTATCATGCGTAAAAAGGGCTTTGTCATGGGCACCTGGCACACAATAAAGGTCCTTAATGCCGTAGTGTGGGATTTTTTAAGATTCTAGAGTCACAATAGGTGATTTAGGGAGGTTCTATTTAATTTAGAATAAATAAAATAAATGATGTTTACTTCGATTGTGTAGATCACGCATGATTGGCAAGGTGCTCGATGCGTTTTCGCATCTTCTTACGAAAATCCCATCTTAGATATTAGAACGATCCTCTTCAGCAATGTACCTCAAATCAGACCCTCTGCCTTTTAGCAATGGCTTCCTCTACTTTTTGTGGGCTGGTTATTTAAGCTTGACTTCTGCAATAGCCTCTAAATCTCACTTACTCTTTAATAGAAAGTGTGTGACACATTTGTTAGTGGATAGAGGCTCCTTAGAGACACCCCTCCAGAAATGAAGGGCAGAGGAAGGGATTTGGAGGCCTCCATTTTAGGGTGCTCTAGTAAAAATTGGAATGATGTTTATTTTTTTCTCCTTAAATCTAACATATGAGCCTATTTAAGGTTCGCCTGGAGTTGCTCCTCCGTGGGTTTTACTCTCTCGGTTCCAAAACGTAGGTCGTTTGATTTTTTTTTTCAAGTTTGATAGCTAGTCTTATTAAAAAAATATGCAAATGTAGCCAAATTCAGGTCATTTTTTAAATTTATTTATTACTAAAGTTAACTATAATAAAAAATAATATTTAAAAAAATAAATAAGATGAACATTCAAAGTTAACGTAAAAAAATGTCAAACGACCTATTTTTTTAAGAGAGTGAGTATTCAAGTACCATCCACTCAGATCTGCACATCTGGTCAACCCGGTGCCTGGCCCTAGGATTTTTCTTCCCACGCGAGCGGACCAGCCGGACGCCAGCCACTAGGGACAAAGCGAGTAGTCGACACGCCCCAAGTCTTGCGATCGAAAGGTGCGGTAATCAACATTGCTGTGGACTCCTGGCAGATTTGCAGGAGAGGACGGCGATCTCTTTCTGCCGTGAGCGTCAACCTTGCCCTTGGTCCGTCTTGACGGGAACGAGGGCTCTTCACCTTCCTCTCAACTAACAGCGGTGCCTTCCTCAACGGCCTGCCATCGCGATGAGAGGGATGACCTCTTGTCGCAACTCACAAGTCACAAAGGCCTTCCTCCGGATGAGTTATTGCGGACCACAGACGTATATAATATTGTTGACTTTCGTCGTTCCAGCGAACGAGCTAGGTCCATGGGCCATCCATGGCAATGGCACTAGTACTCGAGCGAGATGATCGATCGGGAGGGCAACTAAACATGTGCATGGACGGACGGCATCGGCCACGTAGTTGCAGTTGTTGCTTAGCGGGAATGACACACTTGTAGTCCCGAGCTCCCGGCGGAGCTAGTAGCTAGGGTCAAGAAGATTCCGTCTGCTGACTGCACGCGGAAATTGAAAGTCGAGAGCGACAACACACGGAATCAAAAGTTCTTCCGCACACGTGCCGGCGACGAGCGAGTGTCCACTTGGGTCAGCTCAGTTTCGGCACACGTGATGCGTAGCGCTGGACTTTGTGTATGTCCGGTCACCAGATGCGACTTGTAAGTTGTTGTATTTACGTATACAGTTGAGGGAAGGAGGGAGTATATATAGATGATTCCGTTGATTGTTGGATGCGTGTTGATGGATGCGGTTCTTTTCTTTTTACGATAAGATGCCGCGATTCGTATATTTGATGAGAGTTTTTATGGTGCTTGGAAATAATAATAACCATTGATTAGTCTGGATCTATTGGTTAAAAATTAAGAGGAACCCATTACGAGGAACCTAAGATGTGGGCAAGGAACTAAAATATGTGGGCCCATAACTAATTTTGAAATTAAATCAAAGGGTAGATTGGTATTTTAAGTCCTAAGTCTGACAGCGGCAGCTTCGTCTTCCTTCAAACAGACACCGGAGGCATGACTTCTCACCGGCCAGCGGCTGCACTCCTCACTTATCACCACGGCGCAAGGTGGCTCCGGTCATCCCATGACCAATGCTGCTTGCACTGCCCACCCCTCTCAGTGTTGCCGCTTCCCCAACCCCACCTTCACATCTATTGACGGAAACATAGGCAAGAGCAAGAGCAAAAGTTGTGCTGCAATCGATCGACGAAGAACGGCCGCGCGTCGGAGGAGAGCATTCCAGCAGCATAGGTCCTTCAATTACTCCCTCAGATAGACATGCTTTTAGAACATTGGGACAACAATCCTGGCAGCAGCCTGAACCTGATTAGCCACCTGATTAGCCTCTTGGAGTAAGCAGCTGTGTGCCTGTGTTGTTTGAATCACCGTCCATTGTCATAGCCGTGCTCCCCACATAGAAGTCCGCTGGCGGCAATCATGCATCTCGGATCGCCGATCGCACAAACGTGAAGCCCAGGACAGCTAGCTCTGCCGCAACGAAGCCGTGGCCTACTGTTGACGATCGTTAAAACCATTCGGTGACCGTCAACATATCGGGAGAAACAAGGATTTCATGCCATGTTCCATACATAAAATGTTTATTACTAACAAATTCTACAAGTTTTGGATGATTTATGCCTGTAGGGACCTAGTGGTGAAATTTCACCCAAATTGGGCTCAGACCCAGGCCGACCGGCCTCCCCTAGGCCGGCCGGCCTGGCCCTGGCACATTTGAGTGTCAAACTTCGTCCATGCAGAGGAAACACAATAAAGATGATCAGGGACGTTGATTCCAACGTCGGTTTGATCAAGGGACCCGAAAGGCCTAGGATGCTTTGTACAAGGATTGAAGGGCCCACCTACCTAACTTACCGGCTGTAACCGCCAGAGAAGCACACTTAACCGTCATTAGGACGTGATCATGGCCGTCCAGAGCGAAGGCAGTGGCCAGAGGCGCCAGGTGGAGGCCGATCGGCCTCCCCTCGGCTCCAATGGCCCACCTCCTTCTCTCAAGGGACGGTTATGACGGTTAGGAGGTGGGGCCAGCTGCAACCGACGTCCAAAGACTATATAAAGGCCGCTCCTCTTCACACACTACACACCACTACACATTACTCCACTTGAAGTTTAGGAGCTCTTCCATTTTTCCCTTTTCTTAGTCTAGGATTAGAGTTGGGAGTAGAGTCGAGTCGAGCCTGTTCCGGAGTTCCTCGGAGTTCTGGTAAAGCTCTTGTATCCTTTCCTTCGTTTGAAGAGTTTAATATATAAATATATTCTATCTTCAGAGCATTTATAAGCTTATCTTTATTTACCTTCCCTTTTTGGGTTGTTTCCTATAGTTTTAGGTCTAGAGTGTAGTTTAGCTCTATCGGGATTTATCTTGCGGGTTTTCTAGTCTCGACCAAGGCCGTAAGATGCCTTGGAAGGACGGGGTTTTCTTCTGAAGGTACCCAGAGGAAATCCTAACATTAAGTGCAGACGTGGTGTCTGACTTAGTGTTAGCTAGGAAGTGTGTTGCACCCCACGGAACTGATGTGGTAGGCGGCAGGTGGTGACAGCCCTGTCCGTCCTTTGTAGTCCACCACGTTCGGGTGTATTCATAACAGTAGTTGCTAGGCCTGGGGGAACCCCTCTCTCATCCCAGTCTGAGTTCCCCCCGCTGCAGTCGTCGAAGCAAGCTCTATTCCCGATATCTAAGCTAGGTTCTGGGTTTAAGATTATAGTGGCTTAGCTCTGAGTAGAAAGCCTAGTAAGTCCGGTCTCTCCCAGCGTCTTTCCTTTTCTATAGATTTGAGGCTCCTGTGTGTGTCGCTGGTCGTTCAGACCTTCTATTCGGTCATTCATTTGACCATTATCCTACACTTAGGTGTATTTATCCCCCTGAGATTAGTGAGTGTTTATTTCTAGAAAGATCTATCTCATTATTCATCAATTCTCTTTAACCAAGGCTTCCCTGCGGAAATATAAATACGATACCCTGGGTTTCCCCAAGGTGAAATGCTACACCGATATATTATGTGCGCTTGCAGAATCTCTTTCTAAGAGCGACATTATAAATCGAGTACCTTCTTACGTTGATTTAAGAATTGACGTTAAGAAGTGCCAACACCTACGAGCCTCTCAGGCGAGCCTCTCTGCGGACGTGCAGCATGTGCTTAGATGGAGATGGGGACGGGCCGCTGGGGAACTACGGCGGGCGTTTGTTGGCCATCGGCTGCCAGCAGATGGGAAGTTTTGGGGAGAACCGGAGGTCCGGAGACAATCTATTTTGGTGCCCATGAATGATTACTAAAGTAACCTTCTCTATAATAAAAATATCTTATTTTAGATCAACGGTTCAGAAAATTTGGGAGGGGAGGAACCTTTGGTTCCCCTCAAGCACTGTAACAATCCTCATATTTGATAGTCTTCTGTTTTATCCCTATCAGTGTCGACCATGCTCCCAGTGCAAAGAGACCAAACGGAAAATTAATAAGATAGACCAACTCCAGCCGCACAAAACACTAGAAGAAAATAAGCCCCCCTGTTGCTAGGACCCATCGGTGCCGGTTATGCAACCGGCACTGGTAATCTGGTACTGATGGGCACTGGTAATCCGGTACTATGGGCACGCTAATCGATACCGGTTGGTTACCAACCGGTACCAAATGATTTTGAGCAAAAAAATAGGAAACAAAATTTTGAACTCGCCGAAGGGGCCCCACACATTTTTCACGCGTAAATGCGCGTGCGTGGTCCATAGGACTCGAACTCGCGACCTCCCCCTCGCGCAATTCTTGTTTAACCATCCCACCTATAGAGCACTTGTGGTTGAGAGAAGGATGCTATCCTTTTAAAGTAACCCTAGATGGTGCATTTGGTACCGGTTGGTAACACTAGCCGGTACCGATGGGTGACATTCAGTACCAGGTGGTGTTACCAACCAATACCAAATGCAAAAAGGGCCTCGGGAACCGCCAGAACAATTTAGTACCGGCTCATAACACAACCGGTATTGAATGCCACCATTTAGTACCGGGTCATGTTACGAGCCGGTACTAAATGGTCCTCGGGGGGTATTGTGCTTACTAGCCGGTACTAAATGGTCCTTAGTACCGGTTGGTAAGAACCGTTACAGATGGTAGGTGGACGAATGAGCCATTTTCTTGTAGTGAAAACTCGTTGACCGCAATAGCGGTCTATCCCAGATAAGGTCATTCCCAACCCTCCATATAGGATAGTTTCCATAGCATTAATTAGGCTACCACATAGGACAGGTTGCTTATATGTCACTCTAATAAATAAGAGAGAGAGTGAGAAAATAAAAAAACTAGGTCTTGCATGAGACCCAGTGTCTATATATGAGAAATTATACAATAGACACTCCCACACTATGCATTGGGAGAGTATGATGTCTTCATAATAAATGATAAACAAATATGATCGGTGGAGAGAATAGAGAGTGGATTTATTAGGGACTCATACTAAGAAACCATGGGTTATAGTAGTATCTATAGTGGTATGTTGATGATATGGTAACTTGGACACCACCCATAAACACCATAGGTTAGAGATGGCCTAACAAAGCCATCAACTCCCTCTATTCCGGGGGTCTTCCGGCGCCCCATGGGACGGGCCAATAACTGAAGCATAAACATAAGGCCAGTCTCAGTGGTGAATTTCATTACACGAATAGCTAGAGTGCTACATCAATTTTTTAGAGTAATGAAACTACCACTCTCAATGCACGGTTTCATAGACATGTTGTAGCGATTAATTTCTACATGGTGGTTGGTCAAATGTGTTTGATGATAAAACAAAAGGCTCTCAATTGGAGTTTCATAGAGTTTTATTGACTAGGTAAATGTACATGCTTCTCTCCCCTCATTAAAACTCTGTCATGTCAGCAAATATGCTGATGTGTCCAATAATTTAATGCCACGAAAGCCCCATGACACCCCACTGAGACTGACCTAAGTGACACCGCACCTGTACTGACCATATGCTTATCTATTTGCGCAATCATAACTTTTTTTAAAAAAAACTACTGGTGGGTGAAAGCCCTAGGTTTTTTTTTATTAAAAAGGTGAGCATTCCATGTCTGGAAGACACATGAATCCTTGCTAGACGTCGATGGGATTTTTCTTTTTAACCAGTCCTGAGCACTCGCAAAGCTTAGAAGACACTCGGCAAAGGGTTTCCCGATGGCCACCCTTGGCAAACAAAGTGCCGACAAAGAGCTGTTTGTCTATTGCTTTCTATCGAGCACTCAACTAAGCCTTTGTCGTGTGTCGGCTTGAACCATGACAAAAAACATAGGGAGATGGTGAGGTGATGATGACGACGTGTTTCCCAAATGTCATGATGGGAGGTACTCAACAAACACGCCAGCAAAGTCACCGTTTTCTTGAGTGCCAAGTCAAAAACACTCAGCAAAAGCCCACAGTTTGCGAGTGTTGAGGTCAAAGATACTCGGCAAAATAATTCATAACATGAACATAAATTCCACCTTGCCGAGTGACATCTGTCATGATAGAAAACACTCATCAAACACTAAACACTCAGCAAAATTGTTCCCAAATGCACAGAAACTCCTCTTTGCCGAGAGCCAAGGCATACACTCAGCAAGCCTTTCTTTGCCAAGTGCAACACATGACAAAGGGGCCGAACCCTATCTATTTTATTTGTTTGGTCGCGTATATGATACATGTATTAACTTTGTCATTAATTATCCTAATTAATTGACCTTAATCACTTTGACAAGGTTCATTAATTTAAACTTCTCATACAGGGCTTGTTTATGTCCTTACCTGACCTAGTCTTCTTTTCCACATCAGCTAAAGAACCCCGACCAGTTCCATCTGACCTCTATCTTGCATCCAATTCAAATTCAGTTATGTCGAACCCTTGTGTCCAACCCGGCATTTCGTTCGACCTTGATTTTTGTCTTGTCCGAGCTCTTGGTCAGCCGATTTAGTCTTTAGCTGACCTACATTTCTTAGCCGGCCTCTCCACATTGTCTAAGTCCTTGAAAGATCTATCTGACCTAGGGCAAGTTCATATGAGTTGTTTATTATCCTTGCACCTATCTTGGATCAAATCATCCTATCGGCTAATCCCCTTGAGTACTGTGTCGAATCCCACCTGTCGGACTTCTATTGACACCTCATCGACTATTGATATTGTTTGCAGGCGATGTTATACTCCTCGGTCTGTGGCAAAGAACCCCAACCAAAGGACCCTGGCTGTCCACAGTTAGTCGATGACTCCCGACTGACAGCCGATAAGGGTGGACAAAAGCTTGGCTCAGGCTCGTCTTGATTCCCAAACGAGCTAAGCCTGAGCCAACATTTTAGCTCGTTAACAAAACGAGTCGAGCCCGAGCTGGCTCGCGAGTAGCTCGTGACCTGAAAAAGCTTGATGCTAGGGTGGCAGTCTGACAGGCTGAGGAGCTGGAGCGGTGGCCCATTAAACTGATAGCCTAACTTAGCTCATAAATCAATGACTGTTAAAAGTAAAAAAAAACTTAGTCTCCAACTCCCTGACTCCCGGTCTCATCAACCTCTTGTGTTCCCAGTACTAGTTCACCTTTGGCTGACGACGGAGAGGTAGAGAGCTTTGGCAACCGGAGTATTGTATTCCTTCTATCCCAAAATAGATGACTTTTTTTTTACTTTCATATAGCATGTTTGACCATTCGTCATATTTTACATTTTTGGACAAATACCAGAATAGTTAATCATAAAATAAGTTATAAATAAATAAACAATATTTGCACAATTTTTTAATAAGACGAATGGTCAAACATGATGTCTGAAACTCAATAGCGTCATCTATTTTGAGATGGAATGAGTAAGACCATAATATATTATTTTAAGACCTTAACGTGGGCTGCTCTTGGAACCTATTTTTGAATGTCGTGTAATGATTGTCATGTTTTTAAATTTATATTTGCAAGTTGCTTTTGGACCAACTACAAAGTAGTTGATGCTACATAGTTCTTTGTGTCCTTGTTGGCGCTCCTTAGCGACACACTTTTAGTTTCATTTAAGTGGAGTTTTCGGACTAATTCATATACTAATCTGCCACTTGGCATATGGGATAACCCTGTTTTCGCATATGTACATATTTTTGGATAATGTTGGTTTATGCAGGTTTTTGAGCTACAAACGAGCACTTTTAGACAAAGACCAAAATCGTGACCGACCACCAAGGATGTGCATGGGCAAAGGCTTGAAGAACACACTCGGATGACTTCGGGCTCGGAGGAAATCCAACAGACATATCAAAGATCCAATGATATCCCGAAGCAAACGATGTTAAAAGGCCCACATATGTGAAGGACATAAACTCCAGGAAGGACAAGGACTCCACACGCGAAAGAGGAGGCCAAGATGGGCCAAAAAGTGGGTGGGCCATCTGGCCCAATAGCCCCGTAGCCGGTCGTCTGACCCGTTTTTGCGTCGCCTCGACCTCCCCTTCGAGCTAAGGTTTCCTCGGACTAATTAAAGCTCGGACCGCGAAGGAACCCGTATCGAATTTTCACCAGAGAGCCGCTGAATCGAGGGACACACTGGAGGAAGCCGACAGCCTCCGTCCTTGACGTTACTTAGGAGATGGCTTAGGCTAGACCCTAGCCGCCATGGTTGGCCCAGCATGGTGAAGCCATGGTGGGATTCCGGAGTCGTGCCTTCATGCGTCAAGGCACATGTACATTGAATGGTGATTCAATCTATTCTTGTCTCGTTACTTTGATCTTCTAAGATGCGTGCTTTATCCCATATGTCTAGCTTGCATATGATTATATCTAATTGTGGTGATTAGTCTATGTGTCTAGCTAGCTTATGTTCTTAGTAGGTTTAGATCTAATCGTGGTGTTTAGTCTATGTCTTGCGGATACATCTTAGCGGTGCGCGGGAAGCCGGTCACGGAAGACCCTCATGTAGTGATAGTATGAGGGAGGAGAAGGGCCGGTAGAACATGTATTGTGGATTCATGTCCTCTTATTGGATCTCTTTGCTTGATGAATGACTACCCCTAGTGTTGTGTGACAAGTATGGGAGGGAAAGGCATCGACTTACGGAACTTTGTGGGATCATGTCCTCTTATCGAAATACGAGATAGGTTAGGTTGTCACTTAGGCCAGAGTTGCAATGAAGGAGATGGTGGGCTCATGCTACCGAAGGTCGTGTTACCTCGAGAGGTAAATTGTGATCATTCACTCATCTCACACAATATGTTCACATTCGTCGCGTCACAATCACATGTTCAACCCTACATGTAATATGTGCTTCACGCAAGGATTATATTCATCGAGATAGGTAGAAAACTCTAGTAAGATCATTTTTGATCCACCGATTGATAAATTGGAGGAATACTCTAAGGGAAGAGTTACAATGATTCGTGTGCTTGCGCGTTACAATTAACGCGTCTAAGGAGCGTCAACAGTCCTCCACTTCTTGTCTAGGTTTTTTGTTGTCAAGCTCGCAAGACAACTGGCTCGAGCTTGTGGATGAGCCGAGCCTCAAGTTTGGCTCGTTTATTTTACCACCGAGCCAAGCCAAGCCACCTTTGTACCAAACTTTCATGGTTCGGCTCGGCTCGGCTCGGCTCAGCTAGTTTCCACCCCAGATAGCCGATGTACGGCTCGGCCTGTGAACACCCTAAGTCTACTGAATCAATGCAATACATCTTTCTGTCCCTGACCATTTTGTCGTCTTGTGTTTGACAGTTTCTATCATCATGAGATCTCTGGCGCAATATCCTGCTCCTGTTGCAAGGATACTCTTCCTATCCCTGCCTCCCTTTTTCCAGCATATCAGCTCCTTTCCGTTGGTGCACCAATATGTCTCCCATGCCACTCTCTGTTGTCTCATCTGCCCTTCCCATTGCAGTTCCCACTTGCCAGCTCGTGCTTTACCCGGTCACCCCAACTTCCACCGAAAGCTTCCTTGTTTCTCTACTTAAGTCAAGCCAGCACCTTCCCTTTCCTTCATGTGCGTCATCTCCATTGCCTCCCTTCTTCTTGTTTCCATCGTAACAAGAACAGAGTATTCCTTTACCTAAGCATAGGAGTTTACACTAGTCACCCCTAGCTTTCCCCCCCGGTGTAGACCCTCCCCTAATCCTCTTGAGAACCCACCGTTCTTGCATCTTGCTCCGGATCACTTCTTGATGTCCCCTCTATTTTCCAATCCAAGAAATTGTTGCATGTCAATTTTGGTGCTGCATTTGTTAAAAGATGGTAAAGAAACTCACCATTAGCTAACTAGATGTCAAGAACCAAAAATACTCCTAACCCGAGTATAAAATGAATCCACGTTTTCCATATAGCAATGCTCGACGAGTTATTATTTGAGCATGCATGTTTGTTGCAACACTCAAATGGATTACTTTCCCTGAAAAATAGAACTAAACTCATTCTTGCATTGTCTGTTGTGTTCGTGCCGATAGCATGTGTTGCACATTAGACTAATTTGTGTGTCTTATGACTAACTCTACATTGCATTGCATCTCCATATAGAGCATGAGTTGGCTAACGGCGTCTATGAGCTGGTGAACCCCGCAGCTAATTCTAAGCCTGACAAGCCGATATTCACAACAACAACCGATCAAGACCTGTGCCGCTATGTAGAAGAGCCATCCCCTTCGCAAGGCAAGCACGAAGCATAATCCAGTCTACAAATATTATTCGAGTCCTATCTTTATGCTTGTGCATTTAAGTTCAAGGTGTTGTTTAGATAGTCCTATCATAGATGCATGAATCCATAGGATTCGAGTTCGTTTACTAGCATGATAGTCTTTGAGTAGCCATGCTTTGCTAATTAGGCTCGTGACAAGTTGAGTGGTTCCCGACCATTCGTAACATATAGGTTCTTGCTCCAAAAAGATGGAACTTAAGACATAGTGGGCAGGGCTTGGGTGTGCAAGGCAGAGTGGTGGTTTTGACCTACTGCAATAGATCAAATTAGCTAAGGACTATTGTGGCGGACCACTCCGAAATTATTCCAAGTTAAGTACCCCCGGGCCACAATCAAGTAGCCAGGCACTTAATCCGGAATAAGCTGGAGCGCCGTCGGATTATACCCGATTAACCACGTACTTTCACGATCGAAACAACACGCGCGCCCACACAAAGGTGAGTCCCAGAAATTACAACATTCCACAAATTCAACTTACATAAATAGTATCATTAAGTTATTACAAACCAAGTTCGAAATTCAATAAAAGTACGAGAGTTCATTGCAGCGGAAAGATTAACTAACGACGATACATAGCAACACCATAATGAAGCCAGCCATGGTGCTACTCCTCCCGATCCTCGGCAGAGGACGGAACCCACTCGACATGCCAGCCAGGTGGAACCTGGGCAGGCCAAGAGACGGAATTCACCGCCTCCTCCAAAGAAGTACCTGAAATAAATGCCACAAGCAAGGCTGAGTATACTAATACTCAGCAAGGCTTACCCGTCGGGTGGAAACTACACCACCGACTTCTAGACATGAGAGGCTTTTGGCTGCTAGGTTTGTTTGCCAGAAAGCATCTAAAAGTGGATCCTTACTTTCATGATTTTAGCAACAAATTCTAATAGTGTTAACCATTCTAGATTTGCATCCTTTCTAAGCATACAAGTGGTGCAATACAATTTATTACATACAACAAGTTCATCATCCTCAAAGTTCCACTTGTTACTCAATGCAGCACAGCGGTCAAGCAGTCTCATTAACCGCGAGAAGCGGACAGTTCGAACCGAATTTTGCTACCTGGCCATGGGAAACCCAACACACACGGATATTGCTTGCTATAAAAGGTACAAGCACTTTCCAACCTTTCCCATCGATCCACAATTCTGTGCCGGGTCCATTCCCTTAGGATAAAGGTTTACCGCTTCACTCACGGCATCACGCATATATCCACTTGTGTACGGCAAGGGAAACAAAATATTTCCAAGGAGAGATGGTTATCGGTCCTAGCTGTTTCAATCTGGTACCGGGCTTACCGATTCCCATAGGTCGGCATGTGCGTGGTACGTTCAAAAACTTGACACACAGAACCACATGTTCCGACCTTAAACCAATTCTCATACACGGACGGGAGATCTACACATACCATCCCGTCCGTCCATCCTTATGATTCCAACATAAGTAAAGACAAGCAACTCCTATATCTCGCGAGTGATGGGAAATCACTCGACTTGTAACGGTCCTAAAGCATTGCTCTATCGACCCTATCATACTAGTATTTCAGGACATAGGAACTAGAATTATGCAACTAGGGTGTTCGAACAACTCATTGAACGTAAATGCACAAGCATAATTAATTCATAGTTGCACAATTTGAAAGTTAGGTTATGCTCCGGGGCTTGCCTTCTTGGGCTACGCTGGGGTCAGTCTCCGGGTCGATCACGATCACGTCGGCACCACCTTCGGGAGCCTCCTCTTTGTTGGCGGGGACGAGGTTGTAGGTTCCGTCAGCGAGAGCGCCTTCTACATGAGATGCATACATTTTTAAGAGTTGTTGTTGGTTTTTAGTCTAAAGCTTAAGGCTCTTTAAGGCCATATTCACCTAGACATGAAAAAGGTTTAATCTTTTCTTCGCAAGTTAAGGGTGGCGTGGGTGGTGTGGATTTTATGTTTTTATGATGGTGACTGCGTACACATATAAAACAATCCAAAACTTTATTTCTCAGCAATTGTTTTAGTTTTGAAATTTTAAGACTCCACATGCTTTATTTAAATAATTATCAAAAGTGACCTGCTTCTTTTTATTAAACTCATTCTACACTAGTTCTTCTCATTTTTGTTTCTCTGTTTCTGTTCCTCCTTTTTACCCACAAACTTTATGACAGCTACTGGAGTATAAGAGATAGGCTCACTCCAAAATTTATCTAAAACCGAGCAATACATAATTTATTAAAAATAGACCAAGTTGCTGCTCAAAGAAACAAGATTAAATCATATAAAATTAAAACTACTTCCAAATCAGAAGATTTCTGTACTAGAGCTAGTCATGAGCAAATGGAAGGCTCTGGCCTAGTGATGACTAAAAATAACACTTGGACAGCCCTCAAAAAAATTCCTATCCGAAAACCAACATCTATTTATTTAACGTTCCAAACAGAGTCTAAAATCCAGTTTAGCATTTTTCCAACATGTGCCAACATATTTCTAGACCTCTGGTGAAGGCTGGTTATTTTTGGCTGCATGGATTATTTTTAGTAAATGCAGAACTGAAATAGAGTAGGAATCACAAAATAATTCATAATTGTAGTTTCATGCAATATTTTTAGGTCTCCTTTGGATACAAGGCTTCTACAGTCCATACAAGCAACCTATCCCAAGCTTGACTACAGAGGTGTTCAGGATTTGAAATGGTGCACAAAACTCTAAAATCATAGTTTAAATTTTAATTCAAAAACTATCCCTCAAAAGTATATATAAGCAAAAAGGAGATTGGAGTTTACAATCTCACGAGTCCAGGGAGTATTTTTGTGCATTTTTCTGATTTTCCTACGATTTTTAATGGATTTTACAAGATCTCAGCAAAATAGATCTAGGTTTAAGAATCTTTTTACGCCGGGGGCCCTAGATCTTTTGAAACCTTCACAAACAAGTCCCTGGAATTTGCGCAGAGGACCCTAGAACTAAAAAGGGGGAACGCGAATGGGTCCTTGGGTTCGCCGGCGTCTGAACTCCGGCGAGGAAACGGCGAACCAGTGCGGGGGAAGTGGGGGAAAACGACTAGGGGCTCACCGCGAGTCGATTGGGGTAGGTCTCATGGCCGGAGGTGAGGCGGCACGGCTCGCTGACGGTGAGGCGGCGCGGCTCGCCGACGGTGAGCGGCAGAGCGGCTTGCTCCGGCGATGTCGATAGCCGGCTGCGGTGGTCGAGGCGAGGCGCGGAGAGGCGTGTGAGCTTCACCGGACGATGGCGGAGCTCATCGTGGGACTTGGCGGAGACGGGGATGGCCGGAGTATGGAGCTTGACGTGGAGGTGGTGTTCACGGCGGAAATGGCCGAGCGACGGGGAAAACACCGATTTCCCGGCGTGTGCGGCTCGATTCGAGCTGGGGAGTGTTCGAGTGGCTAGCTAGGTGAGTGAGTGAACTTCACGTGCGTGGGATTGGGAAATCGTGGAGGGGTTTGCGGGGGATTCGGTTTTGCAGCGATGGAGCTCGAGCTCGGCTCTACGCGGCCGGAGGTTGAAGAAGCAGTGCGCGAGCGCGAGGAGAGCGAGAATGGCTGAGTGCGGGCTGAGAGAGGGTGTGAGGCTGCTCGGTGGAGTGTTTGGGCGGGCTAGAGGGCACCGAGTTTCCTCGGGAGCGTGCGCACACGCGCTCGGGCCGTCGGAGTCGCCATTGATGGCGCTGACAGCTCGGGCAGGGCGCGAGCGCGGGTTGGGGAGTGGAGATCATGGCGTGGGCGCTGGGGGATCCTCCACAGTGCTCCTTGGCATGTAGTGGGAAGGAATCCGCCGCGGGACGGCGCAGCTCGACGCGCGCGCTCGGGCCGAGAGCGGAGCTCCGCCCGCCATGATGGCCTGCCCGTGTGGCGAGGCTCGCCCAGGCGCTGTAGCGCGGGACGTGACTCGACGGTGGCGCTGGCGTGCTTGCGGGGGCGAGAGGCGCGACTGCCGTGGCTTTGGCCGAGCTGTCCCGGTCGCCGCCGCTCGCCAGCCACGTGGCGGCCACTGCCGGCCTCGGGTAGAGGTGGCCGAGCGGCCAGCCGGAGCGCCCGTGGAGCTCCTCTGTTCAAACGTGTATTTCTCCAAAAATTTGAACTACACATCAAAAAGTGCAAACACAAAAGTTGGAGTTTGAAATATGGGACACAACTTTCTTTTTGGGGTGAACCTGAAATTTCGAATATTTCAAGCTCAAACAACCCATAATTGAAAAGGCGTTCTGCGGGGGTTTTAGAGTTTTTGAGGGGCTTAACTGTAAAATTTGGAAAAGTCGACTAGGCTTTATTTGTGATGACAAACAACTTTCATTTTTGGAGATTTTCAAGTTTAGTACAAAATTTTTGAGATCTCAGTTAGGTATCAAAATGGCCTATTGGAAATGCAAATTTCGAATTTTTGATCCATTTAAGTGTGCTTCAACCAAGCTGCCCTTTTAACCCTGGCTTTAGTATATTATTAAGGTTCTAAACATATGGGATGTTACAACTATGTCGTTAGGGGAAGTCTTGTGGAAAGTGTTGAACGTACCAATGGCATGGTGTCTATATGGAACTGCTAAACTGATGTACCTAAAAGGTTCGATATGCAGTTCCACCTCTACTTGGAGGAAGAGATGAAGAATGCAGTAATGGTCACGACATAGGCTGGGGTCTGGGGTCCATGGAGCATTGCAGTCGGTCTTGGTGGATGGGGTTGATAGTGCGAGTCTAATAGGAAAGGTTGCCATGTGAGAAGTTTGGGACTTGGTCTCATGGCGTGTTCATTGAGTAAAACTCGAATTGATTCGTCCGTCTCACACGACTATTGTGACTACTTGTCTTTTTTTGTCACTATGAGTAACAACTTGAACATGAAAGAATTTTTGATGGAAACGAATGAGCTATTGTAACAGAGATGATGGTGTTGATGTCAATTGTTAAACAAGTGTACTATTTTAGTTCTTTTGGTGTCACGTAGCCGATGAAGTGAATAGTATTGATGCAAAAATTAGGAGATGGCCTTCACGTACTAACACACGAAACGGTTGTAACCTTGATGTGAGGTGTGCCAATCAATTTGACCTCTAAAATGACAAGGGAAAAAGGTGTCAAGTACGAGATCATATCGGTCAGATATTCGAATATCTCTCGCAAAATAGTGACTAGCCGTCCAATATGAGAAGCAGTAAATCGGCTGGATTGACCAATTTAGATAGACAATCGGCTAGGTCAGCTGATGTGAAGCAAAGCTATGCAAGATTACTAAAACACAACCTAACAAACTAAGCAAAGCAACACTTGAAATAGATCTAATCGGATGTATAATACATCTAAAAATTATGACAGACCCGATTGAAGCTTGTTCCAAGCTGGATAGCCATGATAAAAACTAGATAAAATAAGATTAAAAACCTTATAAAACCTAATTGATATCAATAACTATTGAATAAATCTAGACTAAGCAACAGTAGTACTCCCGGAAGCTAAGGCCTAGAAATTACTCGGTAAAAATAGAACTTACAAGCAAGCTTGGAGATCAAATCGATACAACCCTGACAAACCCCAAGAAAACAAAAGATGAAGTCTCCGATAATGTATAAAAATTATGAATAGTAGATTGCAAAGTATGTAAAGGGTTTATTTGTTGGTCATAGTCCATGGACCGTAGAGGTGGGCATTTGGGTAATTCAGGTTTTCTAAACCGCTACCTGATTTTAACCCGAAAAAACAACTACCCAAATTTTCGGGTACCCAAAATATCGGGTTCGGGTTTTCCCAAACTACCCAATATATTGCACTCTCTCTTCATATTCCGCCAACATACAACAACTCAATGATATATGGATCAAAGAAAAACTCAAATCAATATGGTATAGATCAAATGAACTAGACCAAATATATTAAGTTTATTTGATGTGGAGGTAAAGATAGATTATATTTTTAGTAAAGTTCGGGTAATTCGAGAATTCGGGTACCCGAGATTATTACCCGAATTTCCCAAAATAAATTCGGATTTCTCAACTTTATACCCGAAATAGTGATCGAGTAATTCGTGATCGGGTTCGGGTAATTTAGGTTCAGGAAATTGTGCCCACCCCTAATAGACTTAATCGCCTACGCCACCATGGGTGCATCCATTTCCACAATCAGCCTTTGAACTCCTAAATCCGCCGCCCTTTGTATGTGCCTTATAAACAGGCTATAACCTCAACCCGAAATGCCTCGTTTACACGCTCTAGCTTATCGTAGCCTGCACTGATAACCCCGCCGTCCCACTCCCGGATGACAAAACGCCATCCACCATTTCGTGTACAAGCAAAGAAAGCATCAGGTGGGGGCTTCCAGGACTTCACAAAAGGTGGCTAGCCAGTATTCCGCAGCGAAACTTGCGGGATTATAACCTTTAGATTATACGGAGTAAATGTTGACATTGACAACATGCGGAACATTACAACAAATTTGAGATGGAGTTCCAAACATATCGTTGTGTTTACAAAACTGTTAGCCTTAAAAGTGTTTATTTGATCTTCTGGTAAGCTGATCAATTTTTCAGAAGTTGGCTGAGATATGGTTATCCTGAACAAGAAAAATTGTTAAACAACCCCAACATAGCCAGTTCCAACTTCCAATCTGTAAAAGCAAAATTTGCAGCACAAACGAGTGGGAACTTGCTAAGTTGCTATACATATTTGCCATATACCATAAATGGTTTCAAGTGCACTCAAAATAGTGTGTCTTTCCAATATCTGAATTCTACACAAATCTAATAGAAGAAGCATATAAATCCTGTAATACACTTTCATCTTAAATACAATGCTGACTATTTCCAGAAGACAATACTAAGCAATACCACTGAACCAAATGTTTTTTTCCTCAATAAGATAAGCAAAACCTACGAGTTAAGTGAGCAAGAAAAAGAGGTGTCTGGCACACCACGGCACCCATCGGACTACCATCAACGAAGTAAAATTAGACCGCCATTGCCCCTAACTACATAATTTACAAGCATTTTTACATGTAAAGCTAGCTCAGGAACAATAAGCTGAATATCTCATGCAACACCAACGAGTAGATTAAAGTCTAGTGTTCATGCTTGACACGCCCTTTTAGTATCCCTGGAATAGGAGACGAGTTTGGTAGCCTAACTCCTCTTTGCCTCTCACGCTGCGGTGATTGGTGCCAATAATTGTTCGGTGTACTTGAGCACTCACCTCCATTGGCAGCAGGGGCTTGGGTGCCATCAGATTCTTCTTTGCCAGATAACCCCATTGCTTTCAGTACAATGGAATCATCATGCAACTCAAATGGAGCGCTGCATTTTCAGAAATATGAGTCAGCAAGGGTTTGGCACTTGGGAGCCTTTCATGGTCAGTTATAATAACTAAATTATTTCAGTTTATTCTAGGATGTACATAAGATATTTGAAGGTAGAACACAAATTTTGGAAGTATCCTTTGCAAAAATCAGAAAATGCTCATCAGCGCAAGGGTCAAGATTAGTTAGATGTCCTTCACTTTGAATATTATTTCAAGGAACTGGATATTGATCTGCTATTAGATTATAATATGATCAAAAAAGAGAGAGAAAAATCAACAAGGCCTTGATAAGGGGCTACTTTAATCAACCTAGCATTCACGAGTCAACAGAGACTTCAATATACCAATACAAGAAAAAACATGTGATGAAATTGCTCAATATCCAGAAAAAATTATATCATATTTCTAACAAATTCCTAACAACAAACTTATCTTTTCATTTAGGGAGTTAATAAAAAAAAAGCTCACAAGATACATAATGTGAAGGAGAACACAATACAACTCTTGTTTTACCTATTGAAGTCAAAATGCACCAGCTGCATATCTTCAGATATCTCCACTTCTACAATTGCATGAGGACGTGTCTGTCACATGACAAAAAGGGCGTATTTAACACCATAGTCAAGAAAAAGTGAGGGAACATGCATAATGAATTTGAAAAAAGGTATAATGCAAGGAATACAAGTGATGAATGATAATGGTGGTAAAGCCACCAGAGTTCACAAAGAATGCTTGCTTACGGTTCTTGCCCTTATACTTCACTATAATACGATCAATTTATAATAATACACACACATGGCATCAGAGATTTTAAAAGTTCATAACACATTCAGAATATCATAACTGGTGTGCCCAAAACTCTCAAGAAATTGACACAATGCTAACTCATATTTCCTGTTCCCAATGCTTTACGTTTCATCCAGCTTGTATAATTGATCTGGTATTCTGAATACCATAACAGGCTTGTATAATTGGCAACCAAAGAAAAATTATTCAAGAATTTACTGTAACACACACCCACTAAATGACAGATGATCTGGTTAGTTCAGGGTGTTTCGGAAATCAGCACGAATCCCACCTATGCAGCTTGAGCTCATCTTACTCAGAATCTAAAGCCAAGAGTCCAAGCCTAAGTAATACATATGTTCCTTAGGAACAAGTCGTGTATTGAAACCCTAGCAACAAAAATATAGATTTGCAAGCGAAGTGCATTTAACCTAAAAACAAAAATTTCTTGATTGATTTGTAGGATGCGAGAGAAACCATGTTTTTCTTTTGACACAAGATGATAGAAAATTTGCTACTAAAATAAGAATAGACTCCGTGAAAACAGGATACTGGATGGAATTGGAATGTTTCCTCTCTAATCCACAGTGCATTTATTTGCTTGCTACAGTTAAGCTCTAAACTGGATCAAAAAGTTCTCTTTTAAAATAGTATAGTGTATACTGGCATTCAAAATAGTGATAAATTTCTCTATAGGTCCATATCCAAAGAAGGTGAAGAATTTTGTTTTACCTTAACTAGTATAAAGGACAAGGCCACTCCACCAGAAGGTGCATCTCCTGACCCATATAGCTGCTGATTCCGTTGTACCAAGTTTTGGAGACTTACATACTTCATAAAAGGAAAATCACTATAAGGTTCAAAGAGCATGTGAAAAATAAAGCAAACAAACCAATGGAACAAAGCAACTAACGGCTATATTTAATTGTGAACTTTCAAATCATTTCACGTCCAACATTAAACATGATGAAGGAACAGATATAATTAGTACCTCAATCTGCAATGGAGAAATATAATTAGCAATATATGGACTGTTAATAAAGACCAGCAATTAATTTTCTGGACCATGATAGAGAGACACACATCCATAATTAAATTATGCAATGAAAAAGCAGTAGCCATTAAGTCCCCTTCGAATGTAATTAAAAAAGGAATAATTCAGAACTCTACAAAATAGATCTATCTAAGATCCATACATCAACTAACTCACTTTTGCTTTAATCATACAATCAACTCAAAGGGGCCTTTTGCATTAATGTCTGATACAAGATGTAACAAAGGGATGCTAGGTGTTCTGTTCCCTAATTCTGCATGCACCGGATTGTTGTGGCACAGTAGTATGCACCAAGTGTTTCCCCCAATTTTCCGGATCAAGGTGAAGTTACATTTTCAATGTAACAGAAACTATTAAGTGTAAAGCCCTGAAATTTTGTATTAATAAAGCTTATATGAAGCAAAAGAGCACAAGATTACTCCTCAATCACAATTCATAAGATTGGAGGAGAATATTTGCAATATCAGTTGACAACACATATTGAAGCAAAATAGAACTGTTAAATCCTTACTTGATCTTTTAAATCCTGCAGATATGCACTTTTCTTGCCAACCCGACCTTTCAGTCCAACGATCTCTGTCTGAAGAATGTGCAAAAACTTAGTTAAATGAACAGAAGAAGTAAAATGTCCTCAACACAAATTATTAGAGGCAATAGCAGAACCTTCAATTCTTCAATGTCATTCATACTTGTCTTGGGCAAGCCTCTCCACTGTATTTCCTTTTTATCTTTAGATATAATCTCCATAGCCATTAGGACATTCAGCGCATCATAAACTCTTCGCCGAATGTTTTTTTCATCATATTGTTGCTGTATTCTTCACAGAATCAGAATGCTGCACTCAAGTATTTGATCTATAGCTGACCAACAGTTGTAGTAGTATTTTTTAGTTCTTACCGCAGAGGGGTTATCAGGATCTGGAGAGTCAATATTAATGTTGGGATCTGAAAACTCAGCAACCAGTTCATCAGCCACCTGAAAAAGCCAGGCCATATGTAAAATTTTCTGAAGCAGTAACAGATTGATAGAGGGCATGCAGGAGAAAAGGGATGACTTGTTTTATATGACTGAATTAAGTGATGGAGGATCCAAACTGAATCTTTATCCCCATGTGTTACACCATGATCTATTCCTCATATAGATCAACCAAAACTATTTTATATAAAAAAAATAGATCAACCAGTTTCAAAATTATTGTGTAGTTGCTCTATCCATCAAAGTTTCTTCCCAAAAATGTTGTACATTACTTAAGAGTTAAGAGTTCTTCCCTTTTTAAAAAAAAGAAAGCTGAGAAAAAGGAGCTATACAATGTGACTACACAAACACCACAACAAGACTAGATATTAGCTACACAGGGGGAAAAAAAGATCGAATACCTCATTGTACGTTGTTCTCCCTTTGCTTTCAACTTTCTCACAGACTGAAAAAGAATAAATAAGAATCTTCATAAGACTTTTTAACACTAGTATGAGGTGAAGTACTCATTAAACTGGCTCATTCAAAAGCATAGCATATTACAAGCCTGATATGAACATAATAGAGCAAAAAATCAAACAAGCCTTAATGTCAGGTGCAGTTGAGAAAAGAGAGAGACGTTTATGTTGAACTCAGTTCGCGTATACTCCAGCAAATCAAAAGGAGTGAAAACCACCCAAGTTAACAGTGGTACGGGAACAGCTCAACCACCTCTCATACTGAATTGGCGCAATCCACGGCCATTTTTGTCAGGACGAACAGCACGCGCCCCTCTCTTTTTCTTCTTGCTGTATTATTATTACAAGTAGAGAAGTGTCTGTGTTTAGAAATACGTTATGCGAATGGACAGATAAATAAGTAAAATCAGGTATAATGCAAAATGATGTTACCAAATATGAAACATTTCAAATTGCAATGTGGTAAAGCAAATAAATGCTAACAATTCTAGATCAATTAATGCTAGAATATCAAACCATGGAAAGATGCACAACTAAAGAAATTAAGTCAGGGATGTAGATTTGATCAATCAAAGGAAACAA
The DNA here is from genome assembly GCA_015342445.1 of Digitaria exilis. Classification (NCBI taxonomy): domain Eukaryota; kingdom Viridiplantae; phylum Streptophyta; class Magnoliopsida; order Poales; family Poaceae; genus Digitaria; species Digitaria exilis. The sequence goes on along the minus strand of JACEFO010002219.1, from coordinate 477,312 downwards.
AAACAGATAATCCTGAAATTATTTTCCTCATGCAAAGGTTTACATGATCTGCAACCAAATCTATATAAAGGACAATTTCATGTGCTGTTAACGGGTATAAGAGCAATATGGTTGGAATGCCACAAGCACTAGCTGGCATTAACAGATAATAAGAAGTTAAGATATGAACTTGAGACAACAGAGCTCACCAAGCATGCTTTGACACCAACAACAAAGTTGAATGGCTTATCATGTTATTACAAACAATCATAACAACTTGTTATTATTCAACAGCATCCTCTAAACACACTGCTGACTACTTCCGCCAATTAGGAAATTCCGACACACCAGAACAAGCTAGCGACTACACATGAAGCAAATCTAGCAACCGAACAAATGCAGATCAGCATGGTACCATACACACCCCCTCGGCTCAAACCCGCAAAACACCATTAGCTCACGCGCCACATCACACGGTCTCCCGGAGCAAGCAATTAAGCTGCGGGGAGCGGGCACCGGAACTCTGAGCAACGACGGAATCAAGGCGGCGGGGGTCACGACTCACGAACCTCGCGGCTGGCTGCGACGATGGCGCGTCGTCGGCCTGGAGGTCGATTCCGTTGAGGCGGCGGGCCACGGTGCTCTCGCTGGCCGGCGTGGAGACCGATGCCGAGGCCGAGGGCGCGGCGCCGCCCCTCTCGGAGGGGGAGCCGCCCCCGGGGCCTGTGGACGCGGAGTGGGACGGCCCGCTGGAGGGCCCGGTGCCGGAGACCATCGCGGGCGGGGATCGACCGGAATTGGGGCGGAGGCGGAGGGAAGAAACCCTAGCGACGCGACGACAAGCGAGGAGGGAATGGAGTCTGCAGGCAGGAGAGAGGCCGGAACAGACGCGGCCGGCACGGGAGAGCGGCAGAGCGCGGAGGAACGGTTCTTTTTTTTTTTTTTTTTTAATCCCGGGACGGGTTTTGTAGGGCCTGTTTGTTTGCCTGGAGGAGGGCAGCCTGGCTCGTATTAGGCAGCCTGGCTCCCAGGAGCCAGGTTGTGTGCACGCAAGCAGGCATGTTTGGTTGTGGTAAGGACTAGGTCATGCAGAGACTGTGTTAGATGCAAGTATGGATGTTTGGTTGCCTGCATGAATTGTGTTCAGGTTACCTTCTGCATGAAGTGGTAAAGATACCACCATCATGGGCAACAGAAGAAAGAAAATTGTACATAGCATTGTAACTACAATTACATGAGCTTGCAAATTAAATAGGCAATGACTAAAAACTGAATCAATATTACTACATCTTTAACATCAAGGGCAAAATGCTTCTCGCTCAGTTTTGGTGCAGGCAGTCTTGGTGTAACAATTGCTTTCATTTCATCAGTTTTGACGCCATGGAAGGCTGCAAATGCTTCTTCCCTTGACTTGTATTTTTTGCAGCAAGCACCATGATAGCCATTGACTTGGGCATGGGCCTCATCCCACCTGGAGAAAACTCCAGTTTGGCGGCCAACAGTCACAACATACCATGTCATAGCTAGATAAACCTTCATGGACAAATAGTAAAGAAGTAAAAGATCAACAAGGTTGGCAATGAGACATGTGCTCAGTTTCAAATGGAAAACAAATCAGCAGGATAATGCTAACATCATAGGCATGGACAAATGCTCAGACTCAAAGATAAATGCTCAGGAAAACAATGTATCCTCATATCAATATACCACACATGCATCACCGAGATTAAACAATGAAGATTAACCGCACTTCAATCAGATCGAGAATCAAGATTAACCGCGAGGAGAATTCATTTTACCGAACTAGGGTTGGTTGCAAGCACCCAAAGCAAAAGCAGACGGAGAATGAAAAGATGACAGATCTGTAAGTATGCATCATACAAAAACAAAAATATGTTAGGGTTAAGAGAAAAGAGTGAAATCATACAGAAACTAGATGAAACACCTACTTCTATACCAGATCTACAAAGGAAACAATGTGAACTCGCAATCTGCGGTCTAGATCTGAGGAAAACAGATGGTCAGAAGGGCGAAAAGGATTACCTGCGCAAGAACTCAGATCCAAAGCCCCTAGCAAAACAAAGAGGGGGACACGGGGTTAAGCAACCGTGAATCGATGAACAACAAACGTGAATCGATGAACAACACTAGAGGAAAAAGAAGAAGCGATGGGATAGAGAGGAGAAGAGCACTTGCTTTCGGCGGTGAAGAATGGTGAACGAGCGAGCACGGGAGGCGGCCAAAGGGGGGATATATAGCACGGTGAATGGCGCGAAAAGGGGGCGGTAACCCTAGCGGGATGGCGCGAGCTCCCGCCGGCCAATTTTTCGCCGCCCACGCATCCGCACTCGCACGCGCCGAGCCTGGCCGAGGAGAAACGGCCGCTCCCTGCGTTTCCCTGGAGCCTGGCCGAGGAGAGTCTTGCATGCGTGGAGCCTGGCTCCGAGAGCGGCCCAGGCTACCAAACATGCTGGGCCTGCATGCGGCGAGCCTGGCTCGGCCTGGTCCAGGGAAACAAACACGCCCGTAAGCGAGGCAACAGAGAAAGAATGCCCTGGCTACTACATATACGGATCCGAGACACACAACGTGCACCATTTTAACTTGACGCTTGGATTGTACTCCCTCCATCCTAATTTATAAGTCGTTTGACTTTTTTGGCTCCAACTTTAACCACTCGTCTTATTTAAAAAATTATGTGAAATATCAAATTTTTTGTTATGACTTGTTTTATTAATGAATATTATTAATGACTTAAATTTGACTATATTTGTACAAATTTTTTAAATAAGACGAGTGGTTAAAGTTAAGGTCAAAAAAGTCAAACGACTTATAAATTAGGATGGAGGTAATAATCGCTAACAATTTTTCTTGGTTTTTAGATATCGTGTCGAGGCTCTCGATTCTTCGATCACAAAAGACCCGAGCTGTTAAAGCTAAAATCAGTTTGGCCGAAGTTGGCTTGTTTGAAAACAGACTTCGAACTCCATTTCATGTTTTGAGCCCGTGAAAACTCGAGCCTTTATGTATCCAATTTCAATTATGCATTTTTCATGTGTTTACGAGCACTTACCTAGAGGATTTATCAATTTCTTTTATGTATGTTTTGCATACTCACGTAAATGATTCAAACGCATTTGCATATATTAAGCACGTGATATAAAAGACAAACTCTATTTAAAAAAGACAATTTAGGTTTTTTCACTTAGAATATTTTACGACTTGATTAATGTTTAGTGTGGAACAAAATAAAGATGTAGAATGATGAACCATGACTATGTCCTCCCTATATTAAGACACTAAATTATCATATTTTAGCATTGAGTCTAAAAACCAATAAAAATAGACATGTCTAGCATTGTCTATCAACACCTGGGTGCTTGGCGGAGTCGAACTGTCTGCCTGCAATCTAGCATTTTTTTTTAAAACCCTACTCTAAAAAGATAATTTTGGGGGTGTTGTTATTTTTCGTGTTTTGGCCACCTATATGGTTCTATACCGAAACACTAAACCTTTTAAATAGTTTCTTAATATTGTATGGGTTACCCCTGTCTTTTTGTTTTTGACTATTCACGAGGAAATAATTTCGCAGAGGGAAGAATTGTAGAAACAGGTGTGTTTAGATTGGGGAATATTCGCCAGGAAAACACTGTAGACAAAAAAACATTATAAATAAATAGTGTTATGTGAGGAGAAGGATGAGATGAATACTGAAAATTTAGATGAATAGTATTTTTTTTTAAAAGAAGTTGGTGAATCTAAACTGGAACAAAAGTTTTCATGCCATTCCCAGCATTACACGGCAACAGTACAGGACACGTTGCGTTGCATGAATAAGCTAGACACGTTGCGCCGCATTGGAGGCCAGCACCACATGGGCGCCAGCCTCGGCGCGTTGACCAACGACTTTTCCCACCGTACTGTACCAGCTTGGCAGCTTCCTGGTCAAAGCGCGGGCTCCATTTCGCAGCTCAGCTCTTCTCCCCACCCAATCCCCCCACCACCATCCTCGGACTTTCGGAGCATCCCAAGACACCCGGAGCCAAATCTCCCACAAGAAAAAGCGCAGGGATTTGCAGCAACAGCTGCGCGCCCCTGGATTCGGGGGCCCTCCGTCCGTTCCCTGCCCAGTGCCCACCCCGGATCTCCGCCCGCAGCTGCGGGATTCGCCGCCGGCCGGATCAGGCGGGTCGCAGATCCAAGGAGGACGCATTCGGTTGCCCCTCCTCCTCCCTCTCGTCCTGCCAGGTTCACCTCCCGTGCCATTCTATCGTCATGCTTCTCCCACGCGTTCTTGAGCTGATTCAGTGCGGGTGCTTCTTGTCTGGATTCCTCAGGTGGGATTTTAATCCCAGGGTGCGCGCGCGAGCGAGCGAGCGGAGGGTCGAATCTGAATATCTGATGCTCCCAGCTCTGTGAGGATCGCTGCGAGATAAGCTTCTGATTCGGCTGGGAAGCTCTTGAGATGGTGAGGATCTCGTGAGCCTCCTCTCTTTAGATTCGGCGGTTTCGGTTCTCGTCGTTACTTTGCTCTCCAGCTGACGCTTAGCTTTGCGAACGCGCAAAGCGAGGGGAAATACAAAAGGGAGACTGTGACGTGCTGGGTGCCTTTCGTGGTCGACTGGTCGGGAGCATTAATGCCTTCTTGTTTGCTCAACCTGGCTTTCAATTAGATGCGGAAGTTGCCTTGTGCACTTGTACAGTGACGCAAGTGCGTGCTTTAGGATGTTGTCAAGGTTCTTGATTTCCTCTTGTTATATGATGCTTATGCTTACTCGCTGAGTGATACAGGGCAAACTTCCCTGTGCTGTTCAGGTCTGGTTGTCTTTTGGGAGGGTTCCTTGTAGACATAGGGAACCCTTTGCCTTTTTTTTTTGTTCTTGTTAGATGCACAGCTAGATAAATGGAAGCAACAGGGAAATACTTTTGTTTCCTGCATACGAAAAAAAAAAAAATATATAATAATGAAAATAGAAAAGAAAAAGAACTCACCTCTTGTTTCAACCTTGGCTAATATGGTTATATTAGAAGATTTATGAAGCTTTGTCGTTGACATCTGTGGTCATTACTTTGCAGATGGAGGAGCAATCAGCTTCATATACCGTGGATGATGCACTGTTGTCATCAGGTTTTGGGAGGTTCCAGATTTTGATTCTTTCCTATGCTGGGATTGGTTTAATTGCAGAAGCAATGGAGATGATGCTATTATCTTTTGTCGGTCCATCGGTACAGCTAGAATGGAAGCTTACTTCTCATCAAGAAAGCATGATTACAAGTGTCGTTTTTGTTGGAATGCTGATAGGAGCTTACTCATGGGGTGTGGTTTCTGACAACTATGGAAGGAGGCAGGTCCAATCTTTTACTGATGTCGTGTACCTTTTTGCACAGAATTATGCAAGTCCATTTCCTTGCTTATCTTAAACATGCTGTTACCAAACTTGGTTCCTGATCTTGTTTCTGTTGGGCAGGTGCTAGTACCTCCTAGCTATAGCTGATTAACAACAATGTCATGTTTGGAACTAGAATTGGTCCTGTGTACAGCAACAATAGTTTCTAGGTTACTTTCCAAGACTATCGGAATCATTCTCAAAACGAATGCCATGAATTAATCAGTAGCCAAGTTCAATTATGATTTCTTTCTAAAACAAGCTCTCAGTATCTATGGTCATGAACTAATGATCTACAAGGTACATTTTTCATTCTAGATCCTAGAATAACTAGTTTGGAAATGGGCCGTGCTTTTTAAGTTTCTTGTATATATCATACAAGTCCTTACACTTTTTATTTGGATTTCACAGGAGGGGCTTTCTCTTTACTGCCATTGTAACAAGTGGAGCTGGATTCTTGAGTGCTTTTGCTCCTAACTATCCTTCATTGATTTCTCTGAGATTCTTAGTTGGTATTGGTCTAGGAGGAGGACCTGTTCTTGGATCTTGGTTCTTAGAGTTTGTTCCTGCACCAAGTAGAGGAACCTGGATGGTGGTATTTTCTGCATTTTGGACTGTTGGGACCATCTTTGAGGCATCTCTTGCATGGGTATGATATTTTACCCTGATATTTTGAAACTGATAAATCATAATACGATGCAAGCATGGGCATGGGCAAATGCATGGCTTTTCAGATATTATTAGTAAACACTACACATGATAAATCATAATATGATGCAAGCAATTCTCACTGCACAGTTATGTTTATCCAGAAATTTATGAACTACTTTTGAACAGTTGATCTGCTTATAATGTTGCTGATTATCATAAAAACAATTAACCTGTAGACTGTAGTGCTGCTGGTTATTGTACAATCACTTGACCTGTAGTATTAACCAGTCTGTTACGGTCTTATGGGATTCATTAAAAGAAGAGGTACTTGGCATGAGAATAAATTTCAGGGAGATTAGCAGCCTAGGACATCACTTTTGAACTTCAATTGCTAGGGCATAGAATCATAAGTTCTGTGGCAAATTGCTTTGCTGTTTCTTACCTAATACAACAACAACAACAACATAGCCTTTAGTCCCAAGCGAGTTGGGGTAGGCTAGAGATGAAACCCAAGAAACAAAGCTCAAGGCTCAGGAACATTGATAGCTATTCTCCAAGCGCTCCTATCGAAAGCTACCTCTTTGGAAATACTCCACTCCTTAAGGTCTCTATTTACCGCTTCGTCCCAAGTCATAAATATTTGAAGCATTATTTATATTCATAAATATTTGTCTGCAACACCAGTTGTTAGATGACTGTGACACGAAGATATATAATTCGCAATTCTGGTCTAGCTAGGTTGCTCATAACCAGAGCAAAGTACTTAGGTACACTCTTGCAGTAAAATGTACACACAAGACTAGAAGATTCCACCATGTACTCTTGCTAATTTTTCACCATACTAATGGCAGGTGGTTATGCCAAAGTTTGGCTGGAGGTGGTTGTTAGCGCTATCATCTATTCCATCTTTCCTCCTCCTCCTATTTTATGCCATTACGCCAGAGTCACCAAGGTTCCTATGCATGAAAGGCAGAACAACTGAGGCTGTGGATGTATTGGAGAAAATGGCAAGACTGAACAATGTGCCGCTACCTTCAGGCAGGCTTGTGTCTGACAAAAATATCGAGCTAGATGAAGTTTCAGGATCTTCAGAGTCCGCAACACTTCTGTCTAGTGCTGAAGAAAGTGACAACATAGATAAAGATGAAGGTTCCGATTTCGGAGGTATCAAGTCCGTTGGCAAGCTACTTGCGCCAAAACTGATCAGAGCAACCCTACTTCTGTGGATGGCCTTCTTTGGAAATGCATTTGCCTATTATGGGATTGTTCTTCTGACATCAGAGCTAAGTAATGGAAATAGGATATGCGCCAAGGAGGAGGTTGAGTCAGTACATTCAAATAACGCGGCCCTATATAAGAATGTTTTCATATCTAGTTTTGCAGGTTGCTTACTACCGTGCACAATAGGACTTCTGTAATTATTTTCAGAAGTATGTGATCATATAGATGACCAATGCTACCTGTTTTTACTGAAACAGAGATCCCGGGATCAATACTGTCAGCCATGGTCGTGGACAGATTTGGCCGGAGGCTTTCAATGGCGTCCATGCTCTTCACTAGCTGTGTTTTCTTATTCCCACTAGTGTTCTCCCGGACAGATATGCTAACAACAATCTCCCTGTTTGGTGCCCGGCTCTGTATTGCTGCCAGCTTCACCATTGTATACATATACGCTCCAGAGGTAAGAGAGGTTCTTCCTCTGCAAACATCACGTCATTCCCCTTGTCCCTTGGTGATGCCAAGTAATCGATAACCAATCTGTTACTATGCCTTGGTTCATTGTTCAGATCTACCCAACCTCAGTGAGGACGACAGGCATTGGCATCGCGAGCTCGGTGGGCAGGATCGGGGGCATCCTCTGCCCGCTCGTTGCGGTCGCCCTGGTGCACAGCTGCCATCAGACGACGGCGATCCTCCTCTTCGAGCTTGTAGTCTTCCTCTCCGGCCTGGCCGTCTCATTCTTCCCCTTCGAGACGAAGGGGTGTAGACTCAACGATACCGAGGTCGATATGAGCTGATCGCGCGATACTGTTAGAACATTTTGTTTTTCTTGCGGCGAGAACATTGGGTGCCTCGATGATTGATCGAGCGACTCTTCAACACGATGTACACGATTTGATATTTTCTATGGGAATAAATAAATCCTCCGAGTCCGAAGAGATGTTTATCTCGTTGCATTGTTCGTCGTGATCGAGCTGAGACTTTGGTCCATGAATAAATAAAGGGAGTGTGTTGATTAAAAAAAAGAACTTCCAGCGGTGATAGTTGCGGGTTGCCTTGTCAAGCCTTGCCTGCTCCGTGCCCCTTCCATCATCAAACGCCGAGAGTCAGAGGCCATTCAATGAATCTAACAGACGGCCGCATGGGCGGCTTGGACAGGGCAGGGGCTCCTAGATACTTCCTCCGTCTCAAAAAAAACAACTATGAGAATCATACTATATCAAGACATCTCATGTTTGACTAACTTTATTTCAAATAGTATTAATATTTATATTTCTAACTAATTTAATTATAAAAATCTATTATATTACTAATCTAATGATACTTATTTAAAAACAACTATGAGAATCATACTATATCAAGACATCTCATGTTTGACTAACTTTATTTCAAATAGTATTAATATTTATATTTCTAACTAATTTAATTATAAAAATCTATTATATTACTAATCTAATGATACTTATTTTATATCATGAATGTTAATACATTTTTATATAAATTTAGTCAAACCTCAAACTAACTCCTCGAGAAGTGAGAATTGCATTCCTTTTGTAACGGAGGAAGTACCATAGAAGAATACGGGCCACCGTCGCCCGTGTATAAACAGCCATTCCAGCGCGCGCAGCGGCGTGCTACTACTCGATGTACGCCCACTGCACGCCTGCGACTGCGACGGCGATGTCTTTTGCGTCCATGCCGGCAACAGCAATGTTCTAACTTCGAAGGACTATGGCTACCTTGCCGTCTAAATCAGTCAGGTTTTGCTTAGTTGGACCACATATGTAGCTGTTCCATTTGTGCTAAATGACTCAAAGGTTTAGCTTAACAGTTTTAAGGACTAAACTCGATAAGAGGCATTTATAGATGTCCAGAAAGCCCGAGGCACGACAACCCGCCCGAAAAGCACGGGTTTTTGGCCCGGCTATCAACGGTGTGCACAGGCCAGCTCAGCCCGCTAGGCGTGCCGGGTCATGGGCTGACACCCTAGCTCGCCGAGCGGCCCGGCCCGGCACGCTGATTAGGGGCCGACCCAACTAAGGCCCGCAAACCCTCCATCCATATAAATACAAAGAAACCATAGTTTCCAAACCCCCTCCCCGTTCTAGGCCCCGGTCTCCCTCTCCCGATGCCACCACCCCACCCTAGCACCCCCGCCCGTCTCTCTCTCTCTCTCCAACTTCTCTCTCGCACCGCTCGCGCTCGACGCTCGCTCATCTCGCCTATTGTTGTCCAAGCGGACGACCCTAGCCCGGGCCCGAGGTAACCTGGTCATCCTCGGGCCGGGAGATCCCGACACTACGTCGTGTTGTGCCCATGCCTGTGCTAGGCCAGCCAGTGCTGCCTCGACGGCCCAGTCCTAGGCCTATGGGCCTATTTCGGGCCAGGTTAGGCCGGTTGGCACAGTTTGCCTCGGGTCCCCCGAGCGGTTAGCCCCCTCCTGCTCTTTGTGCCTGCACTCTTCTCCCTACAGCCACCAGTTGCGCCGACGCTCCTCCTCGTCGATGCCGCCACCACCCAAAACAACCCCTTGGATTAAATTGAGCGAGGCAGAGGGTAGAGGCTAGAGCCGTAGAGGCCGTTGGCCATCGCTCATCGGAGCCTCAGTTCGAACTAGAGCTGTGGAGCCTGGGGAGGCGGAGCCGCCGCCACTTCTCGGCATGGCCGCCATCTATGGTGTGCCACTGGTCGTAGTACCCGAAGAGCGCCTGCTAGTGCCGGCTTGCCGGGAGTAGCACTGCCGCCACCAAGAGGATGCCGGTGGGACAGAAATTGAGTGAGAGGGAGAGGGGACGGAGACATTAGGGTGGCAATTCGACGGGCCGTCGCGTTGGGCGGTCGCCGGCCAGGATATCAGGGAGATCGCGCGGGGTAGTGGGGTACCAAGGGATTAGGGTTTCAGTATTTGTGTTCTATATTTATATGATGGTGGGAATTACGGGCCTTGGCCGGGCTGGTCCCAGCATGGCGGCACCACCACTAGCTCTAGAGGCGTTGCGCGTGGTGCGCCCATCCCTGGTGTCGATCACCGGCTCACCGCTTGCCCAGGCGGTGTTGCGCGCGGTACGTCCATCCCCGATGTCATCGGCTCACCGCTCGGCGCCAAGCGCCTCTCCCACCTAGGCCCAATGGTGGCACCGCTCACAGCTCACCCCATCTAAACATTGCCGCTCACCCCACCAAGCACTGTCGTTCATGGAACTACGGTGATGGCGGGGTCAGCCGTCACCTGTGGTGGCGTGGTGTGATAGTAGTGAGCCGCTGCTTCCCCCTGCTTCCCCCTCCTTACTCCAGTCGGCATCGGCGTCGGCATCGCCCTACTATGCGGTCGGCGCTCCCTCTCATCCCGACGCCGCCCCAAAGCCCCCAACTCCAACGGTTGACGGGCAACGGCACGACTCGCAAATCTCGGCGCCACTGTGCAGGGTTGACGCAGGCACACTACGGAGCTCGTGCCTTACAAGCTGGCTCGACCCAAAATCGGCCCATAGACCGAGGCCTAGCTCGTTGACGCGGCACGTTGGCTGGCCCAGTGTGGCACGGGGATGGCGCAGGCAGGGCCTAGTCCAACACATGACCGGGCCACCCTGGGCCAGACCAGGCCACCCATTTAGACATCTATAGAGGCATTTAGACCAAAGAGTGAAGACGAGGAATTGTTAGGACCTAAAGTTCCCTACTTGGGCGTCGTATGGGCACCGAAGTACTTTGCGAATTTCACAAGTCCTAATTGTGCATTGGATTGGTGTCAAAACCATATTACATACATTGAAAGCACTCTAGACCTTGATTTGTTTCTTCTGAAGCAAACTGATTCGACCACGGTGGTCGGTGGGCTTTGCAGAGATATTTATCAGAATGATTTGACCATGGTGGGTTTTGCAGTTTGCAGACGATGGCGGTACAAATATCCCAATGGTGGTCGTGTAAACAAATATTCTTTGACAAAATTTGTTGGATAATTATGTACTTTCAAACATATTTTAATTCTAATATTAAATATAGTGTTCAGCAATATTTCCACGACAATCGTGAGGATACAATTCATGTGTATGTGTTCAAATTTAACAAAGACTTAAAGATGAACACGGATATCCGTGAAGCTAGGAGGACAGGTATCAATCTATACCCATAAGCCGAGGCTAATTCTGAGGAAACCAGATGCGCTGTTACCGGAGATTGTTAGTGGAGCCTACTCGACGTAGTCATACGAAGTCGGTGCAGAAAAAGAGGTTCACAGTGAAATCCCGTGAATCGAACAACGCCGGAGTCAAAGGAGTGTGCAGACGGCCGAAGACGAAATAGACAGTGAACACGGCAAGACTAAATATTCTAACAAATTTAACGAAACATATAGCTCATAAATTTTACTAACGTCATGCCGTCCAGAAGCAAGGTGTGATAAAAAAACCATAAAAGCTAATAAAAAAAATACTAGAAGCCGCGAACTGAGCTCTAGCTCAGCTGGCAAGGTTCCTTGTGGTGAAATCAGCCCACCAGGGTTCGAGTCCTCGACTCGGCACTGGTGCTCGCATTTTTCTGGATTTATTCTAGGATTTAACCGGCGCTATTCTTTCAATGGTAGGCGACGTGCTCGTCGATAGCGAGGCGCATGTGGTGACTTCGTCAATTTGGAGGATTTACTGGTCCAGTCTTTCGGAGGTGCTCATAGGGGTAGGGTTGCGTGCGTATGTTTGTAGGGGCAAGTGTGCGTGCGTGTATGTGAGTGTCTGGGTCTGTACTGTGTGATTCGAAAAAAAAATACTAGAAGCCACGTAATGTGATATTTTTAAAAAGAATTATTCCCCTAATTAATTTTTTCCTGCTGCTATGTTTACAAAATTTATCCTAGGAATCGGCATGAGATATGTATACAGATTTTAAAATGCAGTGTTAAAGGGATTGGGGCCGAAAGATCCTGAAGAATGATATAATCCTAGAGATTATATAATAACCTGAAGACATACGTTCTAATCTTTTTCCCCACTAGTGAGTTTTCTTGAAGCTTCCCACATACTATCTCCATCCATGAAAAGCGCAATTCTAGCATTTGAAAAAGAAATCTCATGAAAGGGTGCAATCTTTTGAATGCATGCCAAATCTAACTTCTGGCCACTATTTTAGGAAGTCTAGTTAGTTGCATGCGATGGCAACAAGTATAATATAATACATGGGACGGAGGGAGAGTATTTAATGAAGGCAAAGAATAATACACTAGGTGGGAATATACTATGTTTTTTTCTCCAATTAGGTTCTGGAAGAGTTTTTAGTAAGGCATGAGCTTTGTCGTGGTATTCAGTTAGGGTTTGTTTTATGATATTCCTATAATTATCGGCTCATACTCAATATGTTCGTGTAGAGCGGACGCTAGATATAGGAAAAAGTGTATTTTTCATCCTTTAAGTATTGTCAAAGTGTGATTTTCATCCCTAATGTTTTTAGTGGTGCAAATCAACCCCTTAAGTAACTAAACTAGTGCACTAATCATCCTACCCTTGGTTTACTAACAACTTAGTGCCCACTGACAATAGTTTAAGTCCTCTAACCATCTCACTTGCATACTAACAATCCATGCTACCTGTATAATTGTTAAAATCAACACCACATATTTCTTTCTTACATCTATGTGCCTCATTCATCTTTATTTTTCATAGCTTTTCCCGACATTTATTGTTTATGGAATTTGTGTCTCAACTTAATTATTAATTATCTTTACTTAAGTATAGATTCATTCACTCATTTTGCTTTTTATGAAAAAGTAAAGAAAATTATTTATGTTAACCTACTTTTTTAAAATTACTCTACATTGGTTATCCTAAAAATTTAAGTTTAATGAAAAAATCATATAGAACTAAACATGCGTGTGGTCTGGCATTATATGACCTCACGTCTATGTTGCATATAATATTCAATCACTTATATACCAAGGCAGGGGGATGATTAGTGCACAGATTTGATTAGTTAAAGGGTTGATTTGCTTCAATTAAAACATAAAGGATGAAAGTCACACTCTTGCCATACTTGAGGGATGAAAAATACACTTTTTCCCTAGATATAATAGAACATGTACTAGTGTACCCATCCAATAATGAAATACCAGATTAGCTTCGCCATCTACGTATGTCTCATGTTTGACATGCATGTAATGTGGTTGGGTTCAGGAAGGGAACAGGTGGTTTATGTGATAGTGAGTTAATGCTGCACATGGAGTAGTTTAGATAGCTCCTGCTTTCGGATGCTAAGTTTGACTGCTCATCTTATTCAAAGAAATGTGTATAAACACAGTCAAATTTAGGTCATTTTTAAGTTCTTCTATTAATAAAGCAAGCCATAACAAAAATATATGATATTTTTTAATTTTTTAATAAGACGAGTGATCAAACTTGAGGTAAAAAAATGTCAAAAGACCTACATTTTGAAACAGGAGTAGAAGTATGCAAAAATGCCAAATACTGAGGTGGATAAGAGAGAGGAGAAGCGGGTTGTTAGCTTACAATCTGCTTAGGCATAGGAATCAAGAAAGTCCGCCAAAGACATATGAGCTATTATTCTTGATCTTACCCCCTTTGTCCCAAAATAATTATCTTTCTCACTTCCTGAGAAAACACTTCGGCTATAAGTATATATAAAAATATATTAAAATTTATTGTACAATATAGATATTTAGATCTTTTTTTATAAAATTATTTTAATATTTCACGTATTTTCTACAAATTTCCTGAGAAAACACTTCGGCTATAATATATATAAAAATATATTAAAATTTATGGTGTGTTTGGTTCAACTTTTTTTGGCTGTGGCTTTTCAAAAAAGCCAAAAGCTAAACTAGAGGGGGTTAGCTATGAACAAAAGTTACAGCCAAAAGCACCTTTTGTCTAGTTCATTTCTCAAAGTAGGTGTGGAGGTGCTTTTTTAGCTGTGGCTTTCACAAGTTTGAAGAAATTATCCACATACGTAGATACATATTATAGAATGTATATAAACAAATATATGTATCAATATATATATCTTATATATAATATTTGTATACATATATATATGTATAATACATATAAATAAATAAATATGTATATATAATCTACATATATATATTATACAATATACACATATATGTATACAGATAAATATGAATATAAGATATATATTATGTATTATAGAATATATATATACATAAATACATGTATAAAAGATAAATAAATATCTTTCTTATATATAATATTTATATATAGAAACATATATATTTATATGTGTCTATTACATGACATGTAGGGTTCACTAATCAGTTTCCAAAAAGCCACAGCTATTTCACCAAATGGCTTTCAGCTTTCTTACAGCTCATAGCCCACATCAGCTTTTTTCACAGCCACAGCCCACAGCAGATTTTTTTCACAGCCACATCCCAACCAAACACACTCTTATTGTACAATATAGATATTTAGATCTATTTTTTATAAAATTATTTTAATATTTCACGTATTTTCTACAAATCTAATCGAACTCCATGCATGAACAGTTGAACACCCATTTTAGGATCGAGTGAGTATATCAGCGTCAACACGTTCGCATGAAGCTAACTTTTTTTTCTAGGAAGCTTGCACGAAGCCACGAAGCACTATACACAAGCTCAATGGGCATCGCTCCAACATGGATCGGATAGGGTAAAATACTACCGAGCCATGCGACCCGTCGTCAGACCAGCAAGCCATACATACACCCAAATGTACCATATACTATATATACTGCCGCACTTAGTACAGGAAGCGTACGCACGCAACAGGGAAAGAGGCAAAGAATGGATTCGACGGAATCTAGGATCATGTGCAAAAAGTGGCATGTAGAACAGTTGACAATGCAAGTCCCCACGGGCCACGGCTATGATCTACAGGGAAGGAGATCCATCGAGCGGCCGGTGGCATCACAAGGTTGCCATTCCTCCCCGGCTCCCCACTGAACATGTCCTAAACGAGACCGGTTTTCCAACATCATTTCCTTTCGCAGAAAGGCCGGCTTCCCCATCATCAGCTTCCTTCTTTTGTGTTTTCGTGAAACAAAAGGAGAAATATCTTTGTTTCCATATGAATTCTCTCCCGGCGGGCGGCGGCACCACCACCCTCCTGTATAAATACCACGTACGTGCACCCATGGCATATATGCAGAAAAGATTGACGGCGTAGCTTTAGGTCGATCGAGCATTCAATTCATTCGAGCTTGCTAGCTAGCTAGGCAGCACGGGACAATGTCGATCATCCTCAGCATGGACGTGAGCTGCGGCGCCTCCAGGATCCGCAAGGCCATCAGCGACGTGGCCGGTATATATATATATATATATATATACACACACACGCGCGCGCGCGCGCGCGACGAGCCCGCATATATATACTTGGATTCGTTAATTAGCTGTGTGCGAGCTCCTGCATGCATGCAAATATATATACATGACTCTCTCGTCTTTTACGTTGGCAGGGGTCGACGATGTGCAGGTGTTCGAGGACACGAACCGGATCGTGGTGACCGGATGGGCCGACGTGGCGGAGCTCGTGACGCGGCTCGAGTGCAGGCTGCGCAGGCAGGTGGAGGTTATCAGCTCCCAAGAGCCGAGGCTGCAGTTTTCCTCGGACGACGACGAAGATTCTTCTTCCGAGGAGGAGAGCTCCGACGACAACGACGACGATCGACCAGCAGCCGGCCAACCCGTTGGACTGGTGGCCCTGGAACCCGGACGGCGAGTGGTACGGCATGGGGCTCCCTGCTCCCCGCGTCCGTGAGCCCAAGTGGTCTGACAACCCCGTCCCAGACCCCTCCTCATGGTTCTTCCACTTCACCCTGGCGGATACGCCACCGCCGCGGAGGGACGATGGCGCCGGACCCTCAGGAACCTAGCTACTAGCTAGCTAGCTGGATGACTGAGCAAGCGTCGTCGCCGTTTGCAGTAGCTTTAGCAATTTATCTATCTATCATATCATATAAGTGTGTCCGTCGTTGGGTTTAATAATTATTAGCATGAGTGGAGTCATATTTTGCCTATATGGTTTGTGCTGGGTTTTTTACTTGTGATCGAGTTCGTTGGTAATGCATGCGTTGAGATTTATTTGTGCGAAGGCTACACTCAGATTCAACCCACGAGTACACCCGGCAAAATTGCACCCCCGCCATTCCTAATGCAGTTCTCAGATCAATGGAGGGTTTTAGATTCATATTCCCTAGATGCCACGTAAGTGAGCAACCATTTGATTCGTAGATGACATATATAGCTTCATATCGTACATGATTTCATTCTTTGTTAGGTCACAGAAACATTTTGGAGATCATGTATACTAATTTTGCATCTCTCTTCGTTAACTCGTTGGTAATGTGTGTTGAGATTTATTTGTCCGAACGCTATACTCAGATTCAACCAACGAGTACCTCTCTTCGTTAACTCGTTGGTAATGTGTGTTGAGATTTATTTGTCCGAACGCTATACTCAGATTCAACCAACGAGTACCAGGCAAAAATTACAACCGCGCCATTCCTAATGCAATTCTTAATGGAAAGTTTTATACATAACAAATGTTCCAATGAAATAAAATATACGATATAAACAGAACAACAGATAAAAATAAAAGCTATTGAGACACAAATCTGTTGGACATAAGATTATGCGATTAATACGCAAAGCAGTCACTCTGTCATACAACCATACAATAAAGGAAAACCTTTTAGGTAGTTGTAGGATCGAGGATTACCGGATAGAGGAGAGGTGAATAGGCGGTTTAAAACTAAAAACACAACACTAACAACTTTAATTAGAGACAAGAGAATATTTCTATTCTATGTCAAGCTTTGCAAATCCTAGGGTGACAAGATACAATTCAATATCTATAAATCAATTGCTCAAGGTAAATTACTTGAAAGTAATTGAGTGATAGAAATAACCAAAGACATAAGCATTTTTTTCCATGGTGTCGATGACTTACCGGTCACCTCTAATCCATGCGTTGAGGTGGATTCAAAGCTTCCAATTGCTCCTCTACCAAGAGTCTACTTGGTGTATGAGTCAATCTCGGAATCAGTGAATCATTCCAAACCTCTTTTCCACTAGAGATGCTTTTCACCACCCCGGTGAGGCAAAGCTCTAGAACCTCTCTCACAACAATCAATCAAAGGTTTCTTCACAATATTCTTGAAGAGCCCAATGAAAGCCAAACTCCAAGCCGTCTAGGAGGTGGCAACCTCCAAGAGTAACAAGCCAATCAACTTGCTTGAAGGCTTCCTAGTGTTTCAAACCTTGAATGCAATGCACTAAATGCCTCTCAATCTCACTAGAATGCGATCTCAAATCATATGAGTGAGAGAAACTGAAGGGAGAGCTCAAGAGTGTGTTCAAGTGTTTCCACGGGTCAAGAGAGACTCCTCACATCGGACACTCAAGTAAATATAGAGGGGGTTCCAAATGCAACCGTTATGTTCAAAACCTGACCTCTCAACATTTTCATGGACGGTCCGCTGTTATGAGCTCGAACAGTCTGCAGTTCAACCTAACGGTTATATGCCACATTAAATGCTGTCAGAAATGACCGTTTTCAAAAGTACGGACAGTCTGCCGTTCAAATTTATTTTTACACAGAACGGTCAAGAACCATATCCTGGTCGGGAAAGAGATCACTGCCGGAAAGTTCACCCCTGGGCCCTGGACTATCCGCCGTTTAGCAACAGTGGCAACTCAGAGCCACCTAAAGACACCAACAAACAGTCCGCCCCCGGGGACCGGACTGTCCATTGTACAACTGAAAACAACACACACAACTCAGCTAGTTATGTCCCACTTTGAATAACTGTTCGCCCTTTTGGGTTAGACAGTCCGCCATAGAGACCCTGGTCAAGCTTTCAAAGCACATTTTTCAAACGACTTTTTCATTTTTTTCAAATGTGACCAGCCTATATGCATGCAACACCAATGTTTGAGCAATATGACAGTATTGACTCGTCAAGCAAATGAAAATTGACCCCTCTTGAGAGTACCACTATCTAGCCTATAAATACGGTCAATTTTCTTCTCTAATTACTTCTTGACCGGCAAAATTAAAAGCCCTAGCTTGTACCTTTGCCTTGATGTTCCAACACTTCATGTCATCATGTATAGCGAACTCTCACAATATTTCCTTTTCATCTCAAGAGCGCTATCAACACCATCTCTATGGTTTGCTTGGATCATCTTTGTGAATAACCTTTACTCGTATACTCAATGAAATTGTTAGTCCACAAAGTGTTATATTTAATTACCAAAATACTAAACTAGGGGCTTATATGCTTTCAGTTGTCCACATCGGGACCCTTTATAGCTTCCTGCAGTACGCCTTTGGTGGAAAAAACACCGCACCAGCATCCGCCAAGAGGTCCACTAAACAAGAGGAGGGTTCCGCTTCTGCTATTGGTAGTGGAGGTAGAGGACCTCCGCTATCCGAGTGGCGCGGGCCCACGTGCCCCACACCACCCTCGGGCCATAGCTCCTCGCGCCTGCAACCGTCGTCACCACCACGACAAAACTCCGTATGACTCTTCTCTGCGAGTGGTGGAAGAGAAGAGTTGGGTCGCTGATAGGGAAGGAGAGAGAGAGAGAGAGAGAGAGAGAGAGAGAAGGCGTTCACGCTTATCATCCATGTCGCCGCCGCCTCTGCTCGGCCCGCTCCGCTCGATCCACCAGGTTCTGCACCCAATCCACTCACCTCACCATCGATGTTCGAGCTGGCCTCGACCTTTGCCTCGCCACCAAGGTCGTGCCACCGTGTCCCCTGCTCCTCAATTGCTTGCATGCATGGACCAGACCACTTGTGACATCCCCAATTTTAGATATGATTAAGTTGACTTGATCTTAAAAAAGAAAAAAGAAGATGAGAGAAATTTGGAGCCAAGTTACCTATGAAAGGTATTGGAATGGAAGTTGAGACAAAAAGAGACTTGGAAGCATCTCAATTAAATGGAGAAAGGAAATAGAAAGATGACACTATTCATAGTCTGAAAACAACATTTTCGGATTTGGGATTTTAAGCATAATGAACAGCCCACTTTGAAGATAAATTGTGAGCAATCTGTTGGTTTTCTGAGCTTGGGGTTAAAAAGGAAGATGTTTAGCAAATTTTTTTTGACAACTTTCATATTTGGATCAGATAAAGTTGAGATGTGCAATTAGGAGAAAATCGAGGTTAAAATCCGGCTCAGCAAAAGGTTTCATAGAAAATTCAGAGTTGGAGCTGAAATGAACTTTTGCAAATTGTGCTCAAAATTTGAGATATTTTGTCAAATCTTCCAACAGTGAAGTTGTGCTCCTATATGTGAATTTCAATCTTGTCTTTGTCACTTGACCCATGTTCTATTCAAATTTTGGAAGTAATTCGAGAAACTCAGTTGCAAAACTCTGAAAATGGGGATTTCGAGGCTGAACTTTGGAAGCTCAAATTCGGCTTCAATCCTTGCTCATCTCGATCCAGTGTCAATAAAGGAAATGAAATTCAAGGATCCTTCTACAAGTTTGATTTGGGAAGAATTTGAAGTTTGTAAGCAAATTTTGGAGATTTTGGAGTCCTAATCTCGGTTGGAAGGGGCTACTGTAGATGGGGAAAAAGAATGCAGGTCGGTTTGGGCAGCTGCTTGCCTGCCTGCTGCCGGCGAGGTCGGTGTGAAGCCGAGGCACGCGTCGCGGTCCCCAGGGACAACTCAAGGGTGATCAGCATGAGGTGGCGATCACGTAGGCGGCAGAAACGTCGATAAATACCGCCCCACGACCCTCTTTCCACTCCTTTTCCGGCATCTCACCATTTCCGGTCACCTCTCGCCGCCGGCGAAATTCATCACCATTCAAGCTTCTCTCTTCGATTCCTTTCACCCACAGCTTCACCTTGAACTCTACTACATCTCGTATCTATCCTCATCGACTTCCATCAACCACACAGAGCCCCAGCGTCACCATCTTCCTCATCTTCGTCCGCCGCCGCTTGCCATGGCCGCAACCGCACGTGGACGGCTCACCTCCGGCCACCTCCGTCCAAGATAACGTTCGTGTGAGCTTTCCATGGTCTTCGTGATGCTTTTGGTCTCGAGTTTTGCCGGCGTTTCGTTGCGGTTTGGCCGGCCGGCAAGCCGAGCCATGGCGCCGCCGCTTGTGCTGCCGCCACCCATCTTTCAAGCATCAATCGGAGGGGAAGATAAGGGGAATAGGTTCGCCTTGTTGTGGAGGTTGTGTAGGGGTAGGTCCCGTCGCCGGGGATCTCACCGCCGGCGAGTTTTCTGCCAGTCAAGGCCGGCGGGAGCACCGGTCAAACCGGTCCCCTGTGTTGGGTGCGGGAGCGAGGGGGGGGGGGAGAAGAAGGGAAAGGTGAGGGGGCTTTCTGCAAAGGTGGTTATTAGGTTTTAGAATTAGATTTAGAATTCGGGTTTCACCATTTAATTCATAGAATTTCATAGAAATGTCCAAAAATAGTGAAACCAATTTTGTTAGGATTGTTTTATTTTCTTTTATGCATTAAAATTCTTAAACCCAAGGAAAAAACAATAAAATTTAAGTAGTTATTGATTGCCTTTCCTTTTATGGTAAATAAATAAATACTTAGTCTTTTCCAAAATGTATAAAAATTCAGAATAATGATTTATTAATTAAATTAATAATAAATAGGTTTATTTTGATTTATTTATCCTTTTTAGGTTATTAATAATTGGTTTACAAGAAATAAAAAGTATTTAAGGACAAGTTTAATTAAAGAAATATGTGGGTAGTCTTTTAAAAAGGGGTAGCTAGTGTTGGCTTGCAACTTTATCGAGAGGTAAAGTTGTGAGTCATGTTTTTGAACTTTTTGCATATTAATCACTGACTTGCATTACGCTTTAGAACTGAAGCTCCGGAAGTTGAGTTCGTCGAGCTCGCGGAAGAACAACGACAACCAATTGAGAAAGTGATCATGGTTACGCGGAGTTCGAGAAATCAAGCAAAGGAACTAACGTTTTGTTACCCCAGGCAAGCCCCGGTGCATATATTCCTATTTATTTATGAAATATTCACGTGTCCAATCTTTATGCTTTTATATGCATTACGTATAGGAAATGTTTGAAACCTACTTTGATGCATTGAACTAAGTCTTGATATAAGGACATCTTTGCCACCTGTTTAAAAGAATCTAGATGAGGTGTCATCACTTAGTCATGCTTAGCTAAGCTAATGATTTAATTTTGGATCCAAGTCAAGCTTGAATCAAGTTATGTCATCTAAAGAAAAAGGGTGAGCAAGCATGGATAGGAGGATTAAGATGGAGCTTAATCCTATAGTGTTGCTCACATTGGTGAATGGATTAAGGAGTTAACGTGGTTTACCTGATGATCAAGTGATTCTACCTGGTTGCTTACTGGGTATGGGACCAGTAAAGTCAATTAGGTTGATTGGATCATAGATTGGAAACATTGCTTACCCGTGCTTGCTGGGTCGGAGAAAGGTGGGGCCGTAGCCGGTAAACTCACGGGGTGGTCGCCAGACATGGGGCCCACGTGAGGGTGCGTTCCCGGGTTCGAGTAAGGATATTTCTGGTCTTTGGCTCAATCGACTGAAAGATTGCGGCGCACAGCCGGATCAACTGTGTGTAGCTGGGAACTAGGTATCCCCTGCAGGGTGTAAAACGGTCCGGATCGCCACAACTCTTGGTTATGAGTGCACTTGATCAGCTGCTAAGCTCCGTAATAAGACAAGAGGAATGAGATGTCATGTGATTTAATATGCTGGATGAAGCTTAATACCACTTGTATGAAAAAGCTTTTATAACCTAGATGGTTAAGTAATAACTTAATCGGGTATACAATTTGAAACTTAAGGATCAAAGAATTAGTAAGCTTTTAGCAAAAGAGTTGAGTCAGCCAAACTACTCAAAGGCTTTGCATACTCCTTGAAAGTCTTTTCTTTGGTAAGGCGGGTAAGTCTTGCTGAGTACCTTCGTACTCAGGGGATCTCCCTTGTTGTTTTTCAGAAGCAGCTCCTGAAGCGGTCGCGAAGGAGGTCCCGAAGGCCTAGATCATCATGGTCCCGGTGATTCTACGAGTTAGCCGGAGTTTGTATAATAGAACTTTCTCGACTGGTTTGTATTTAAGCTCTTAGCATGGCTTGACATGCATTTAAGGTTACTTCAAAACTTGGTTTGTAATATCTCGTACCTTATTATATTAAAGTAAAAACGGTGATGCTCGTTGTGTTCTCCTTACCGAAAACGATCCTGTCGTATGGCAAAGATAGTAGTTTTACGTGGTTCATCGAGGCGTCCTTGGGACACTCGATAGTTCACCGATTTAAACTGTTTGAAGTGCGTTTAATGTCCTTCATCGGATGTTACGGCGCACTTGAGCCAGTTTAAATTAGGTGGTACTGCCACACCACTGCTAGCCAAATCCGCAGTGGAGCTCAAGCGTCAACAGGTGCCTGCTCCCACCGCCGGCCAAATTGGCCTTCATGCACATAGCGGAGCTCAAGCCAGATGCTTGTCATGGTGGTGGCTCCTTCCCACGGGTGATGTGCGTGATGAGATCGGCTAGAAATTGACTCAGCGGCGGCAGACCATGGCTGCCTCTGAGGAGAGGGAAACTGGGGAGGTCGGTCTAGAGGGAGGACTAGAAGCCGGGCGGCAACCGATGACGGAGCCTGTGAGGACGACGACTCTGCTACGGCCCCGGCCGAGCCCTGTGGTCGTTGGCGGAGGGAGGAGAGAGAGGGGGGAAAAGAAAAGAAAAGAAAAGAAAAGAGAACAGAAAAAGTAAGGAGAGTGAAAATGGTAGTTGGGATGACTGAATAAAATATATGGTAGTTGATATAGAGTGTGGCTGATGTGTGTGAGAGAATCGATATGGAGGAGAGAATTTTGATGAAAATAGAGTACGACGTGTGCGGATAACTTTTTTTTTTTTTTGAGCGAAGAGTGCGGATAACTTTATAGGTTGCGCACCATGGACAAATGTATTGGGCTGATATTGATATACACAGCAACTAGTCGGTCCGCTCTGGGCCAATCCATAGGGCCCATGAGTTGTTTAGATATCATTTAGCCTCAGCGAAATGGGCTGGTCAGCTAGCACTCACGTGTCACGGACCATTTCGCTACGCCGAAGACAAGGATCACCGCGGCGCCGGCGCGAATCGCGGGCTCTTGGCTGCTCAACCCGGCGGCATGCACCACGGTGGCGAACGAGCCCCATGGGACTCAGTGATGACGAGGGTCCACGTCATGCACGGCCGGCCGGCGCGCGCGCAAGCTAATCACCGTACCCCCCGCCCGTCCCCAACCGCCGTCCATGTGGCCACTTCGCTGCCTCTCGTGGCCCCATGTGGGGTCCTCTTGCTCTGCGCTCTCATCTCGCCACGCTTCTAGGCTTCTGCTAGCTCATCTCTGTATGACGACCCTATCGCAACATGCATGGCGCCCCCTTCGCTCAATTTGTCAATGCTTTGAGCCTTTGACATGGCGCCTTGCATTGCATGCAGGCATGTGAGCTTAGCTAGCTAGCGCTAGGAGGACAATCACCGCCCTATATTCCCTGCCAACGACCGTCATTCCCTGCCATGATTCAATCCCTCCTCCTCTTATTTAAGCCGTTCTGACGGTCGTGCTATTAGTAACAATAATCCATCTCATCTACCACCGATCCAACTCGATCATCGACAGACTTGTTCTAGCTTCTCTCTTTGTGATCCTCCCTCTAGATCCTCAGCTCATCATCATCAGGTGCAGTCGTTGCAGCTGATCAAGATGGGCGGCACCACGGCGATGCTGCTCGCGTACTCCGTCGCCGTTCTCGCGCTCCTCGCCACGTCGGCGGCGGCGCAGTTGAGCAGCGGGACTGCGACGTTCTACGGCGGTAGGGACGGTGCCGGGACGATGGGTACGTACTGTGTACACGGCTATACGCAGCATATATATGTGATCATTGCATTGTAATTGTATCATCAGCCACTAAATACCTGACGAGAGATACTGTGTGCCGTGTGCGTGCTCTGCTGCAGGCGGCGCGTGCGGGTACGACAACCTGTACAACGCCGGGTACGGCGTGCTGAACGCGGCGCTGAGCCAGGCGCTGTTCGACGACGGCGCGTCGTGCGGGCAGTGCTACACCATCACCTGCGACACAACCAAATCCAGGTGGTGCAAGGCCGGCTACTCCGTGACCGTCACGGCCACCAACCTGTGCCCACCCAACTACGCCATCACCACCAACGGCGGCGGGTGGTGCAACCCGCCGCGCCCCCACTTCGACATGTCGCAGCCGGCATGGGAGCACATCGGCATCTACCAGGCCGGCATCATCCCCGTCCTGTACCAGCGCGTGCCGTGCTCGAGGCAGGGAGGTGTCAGGCTCACCATCTCCGGCTTCAACTACTTCCAGCTCGTGCTCGTCACCAACGCCGCAGGCAGCGGCTCGATCCGGTCCATGTCGGTGAAGGGGGGGAGCACAGGGTGGATCGGGATGACGAGGAACTGGGGCGCGCTGTGGCAGTGCAGCTCGGCGCTCGTCGGGCAGCCGCTCTCGTTCATGGTCACCTCCACCGGCGGCCAGACGCTGTACATGAACGACGTCGCGCCGGCGTGGTGGGACTTCGGCATGACCTTCTCCAGCAACGCCCAGTTTGATCAGTACCGCTTGTAGTTGTGCTGCATGCATGTGCGTCGTCTGTGACAGGCTCTGGAGTACTTAAATTAAACTAGTCCATCAGTTGACTTAATGGTTCGTGTATTGCGTGGGTTGATCTGGGATTTTGATGATCTGTTGTAGTAATCACATTTTTTTCGATTTTATTTTTTTCCACTACCTGTACATGTACATCCATATGTTGTCGGTTGAATTGCTAGTCTAATACATTGATATTATATTTTTTCCTTTCTTGTTTTGGAGCTTGATATTATTAATAGCAACCGTTTCTTTCCTGATCAGTCTGCTGGCAATACTAATCATCAGAAAACCTAATTGATAGATAGACATCGATGGTTTCTTTTATTATAAGTACTCCGATCCTCCGGCCTATGACGACCGAAAAGTCAGAAAACTACCAACCAATTAATAAACTCCAACAGAATTGCCCCCATGAGATGTTGATTATTAGTGATCATCTGACACTAAAGCGGAGCATATGCAGATCAAATATTAGTTCCATGGTACATGAGTGGCTACATTGAATTTCATTTTTTTTTGGGAGTCGGAATATCTGGACTATGGGATTCATTTAGAGACTTGTAAGTTTAAATTTTCTAACTGAGTCTAAGGAAGTAACTTATAGTCAGTTTTATTTTCACTTAAAAAGAATAGCTAGGTCAAATTGAAGTCTATAATTCCTAAAACCTGTTATATTAGCTTGTTGGAATTGGAACCACCTATTATCTGAGAAACAGAAATAAAATTTACAGCTTGATAGGGCTGTCTAACTCTTAGCACATATGGAATAAGTTTACTATCGGTAGATTTGGTAATTCTGAAAGGAATATTTTTAAAAAAGTTTTCAATAGAGCCTCTTTGAAAAACACAAGTTAATTTATTCACTTAAATCGTCTACAATGTATTGACAAAGTGTAGTAAGGTTAATACATTATGTACTTCAACAGTCTACCACAAAATTGTCATATGTGCAATATAAAAAACTACAATACTGCTGGTGTTAAAGTTGAAATGATCTGGCCGCATGCATTTTAATTTTTCTCGATTCTTTGAGGGACAAGTTTTATTAGATATATAATTCTTAGTAACCATGTGAGGTCAAATGCTTTACTCCGATCTCCTAATACTCCCTCTGTTTCATAATACATTTCATTTTGGCTTTTCTAGATATATGGATTTTATTATGAATCTAGACATAGCGTATATTTAGATGGGTAATAGAATCTATGTATCTAATAAAGCCAAAATGAATTGTATTATGGGACGAAGGGAGTAAAGAATAAGGATGTTTCTGGATGCTTGAATCATGTTGGTAATAAATATTTGATATGTTTATCCATGCTTACCTACATATGAACTTATTTTTAATATATTTTGTTCAAAGTTTTTAAGGTGTATGATTTATTGAGGGTATAGTGGATATATTTCTAGAAAAGTAGTGGTCAACGCATCCTACCAACATCAGAGTGCTGCTACATTTAAAAATGAAAATACGCCACTGATGAAGTGCTAGTATATTTACAATATATTTTTGTCATAGGAGGATATATAGTAATTGTCTTTCTATATCAACTCAGAAGTGAATCTCCATTAATTTACAAAAATTACATGTATATTTAAGAATCAAGTAACATAACACTTCAAAAGAAAACTAAGTAAGGAAACAATGCAAATTATGAGAAAATACATATATTTAAAAATTATACATGGCGCGCACCTCCTGCAGTCGGAGCATCACCTAGGTGAGACGCCAGTCGACCAGGCGGTCACCAAGGATGCAATAATGGCAATAAGTCGAGCTAGCACCGTCAAAATCACGAGCACACACTCGCCTCTCGACTGAATCGCAAGAAATGGCGAAGCAGGGAGACCGAGGACCAAAGTTTCAGTAGGCGAAATTCTGGTCGTTGTTGGCGAACGTCTGGCCGAACGTCCACCACCCTGGCACGACGTTGAGGAACTGCATGTACTGCCCGCCGGTGCTGGTCACGGCGAAGCTGAGCCCCTGTCCGGTGAGCCCGGCAAGCGCCTGCCAATTAGCTCCCCAGTTCCTGGACATCTGAATCCACCCCGTCTTGTCTCCCTTCACCCAAGCGGCGGCCACGGAGCCACTGCCACCGAGGTTCTGGATGTTGACGAGCAGGAAGTATTGGGACCCAGCCAAGCCGAAGCGAACGCCGCCGGTGCGAGAGCACTGGACGCGCTGGTAGAGGATTGGGACGATGCCGGCCTGGGCGACGCCGATGTGCTCGAACGCCGGCTGCGACATGTCGAAGTGTGGGCGCCCCGGGCCGCACCACCCGCCGTTGGGGAGGGCGTAGTTTGGTGGGCACAGGTTGGTGGCCGAGACGGTGACGGAGTTGCCTTTCTTGCACCACAAAGAGTTGCTGGCGTCGCAGGTGATGGTGTAGCACTGGCCACACGACGCGCCGTCGTTGAACAATGTCTGGCTCAGAGCAGCGTTCAGCACGCCGTACCCGGCGTTGTACAGGTTGTCATACCCGCAGGCGCCACCTATACATATGTATGCATTTGATCGATCAGTACGTGCACCCGGCCGGAGCAGGGAAAATGTGATCTTTCTTGTACCGAAATGGGATGCCTGGAAGAAGCAAAAGCTTACCCATGGTGCCGGAAGCGTCGGGTCCACCATAGAACGTAGCGGTGCCAGAATTCAACTGGGCAGAGGTGAGCGCGAGGCACGCTGCAAGGACTGTGCACAAGATCAGGGACTTGGCCATATCCATGGACTGTACTGTGGACGCCAATGCAGAGGTATAGCTGCCCAGAAGTACTCTAGATGGAAATGAAGGACGAGGAGGCTGCTGGGCAATGGAGGCTGCTTCACTGTCTTTGAGGTTGTGGGATGAGATGCATGTCATCGTGGAGGATGGTGCTTAAATAGATGTCGAGGTTGAGGCGCCGAGGCTGACCGATAGAGCTAGTAAGCGTTTCTTAATCACAATAGGTGGGGGATTAAGGGAATAACGGTCTCGCCGTGTGTCAGAAGTCAGAACGCAGGAAATCCGCGTTCCATCAGGCACATGCATGCAGATGATCGATGATGCATCATATCATGCACCGCTACGGGCTGGAAGGCTACTATGCCAAGCCCCTATGACTTTGGCGTTGGAGTTAACTCGTCTACCTCCATCAAGAAGATTCCCTCTGCAACGAACCCAACTAACTGCAGTTGCGTCCACAATAGTTGAAACCCTGTCCTCCGCATGTTCTATGGTTCTGAAGACCTGTCGAGCAACCGATCAAAATGTGAACTCGTTGGTTCATTCCAAGCGACAATTGTTATTCGAATATTCATGATCTTGTGAAAGACATAACTAAACTTATCATCACTCGGCCGGGCTGAGAAAGTGGGGAGAGATGACAGTACAATCCACAAATTCAGCGTTAGCTAAATAACGTGCCAACTGCAATGCCATGTCTGTTAACGTGCCAATTGTAATGCCATTTGTCGGTTGGGAGTTGCAAATTGTACGAGGCGGCAAGTTTTCTACAGCCACTAACTTGTCCCATGAGATCACACCATGTAATTCAACATGTTGTGTCAGATATAGTAGAATGCATGGGGATCTCCCTTGATCTCCTCTTGCTCTAGGTGGAAAAACAGAAGCACATGATCTTAGCACGGTTAGTCTAACTTGGTAGTTAAGGCACGTGAATGGATCAGCACTTGCTAAATTTAAAATTAAATTCAGAGAAAACTCTAACACTCCTGGATATAATATAATCCAAACATTTTTTCTTTAAGATGTAATGTGATACATGAGAAAGTCAGTTCAATCCAACGATCACACGGTACAGCACATGCTGATCATTGCAACATCCCTACATTGACTTCGACACTCCAATTGTTTGATTTAACAATTCAATTCTTCTTTTGGTTGCCCAAAGTGATGTCATGAAACGTCCCTTAGCTAACATATTATCTCCACCCAATCTAAACTAGCTTAGCTGAAATTGGAAAACTGTGGACATGTGTTTTAGTCATCCAAATTACATGGTTAGGGCATATATTGCAGTTGCACGCGGTACTCCTACCTAATCCTTGGAAAAAGATTGTTCAGTACTAACGACATTAAAAAGAACTATGCAATCATTTCTGTGAACTCAACTATATATCTCTATTTAATATAAAGACAAACATATTTCAAACATCACTAGCTTACCCAGTGCACCCAATCTGACAAGACTCATGACTGCCCCTTATATATAGTTTCTACCTTTTACAAGTACACTAGTTAAAAAAAATAGAATGGCTAATTGAAGAATGCCTAAACAAAATTACTTGGTTTGACACGAAATCTGTTATTCAGTTATAACTTCTCCTATATGAGAAGGAAAAACCTATAACAGTACCCTTACCCTTGTCATGTTTCTTCAAAATAAGGAAAGCACAACTTAACCATAAATACATGTTGTGTCAGATTACTGATCTTCCCTAATTTTCTTGGTATAAGTGGAAAACATAAGCACATGATCATTTGAGTTTTTTTTTTGCGAAAACATGATCATTTGAGTTAGCCTAAATTGATAAATAAGGCACACGATTGGTTAGTGCTTAGCTAAGTAAACAATATTACATTGTGTCGAACACTCTGGTTAAGCTCCAAGAATGCACTTTTGGTTACATAATTGTGAGCTCAGGTACATTACATTTTGTTGTCCAAAGGTCAAGATGTTATTCTTGTGATTTAATTCAATTCACTTGCAGAAAAAGTCTTCATGGCGAGATTAATCGAGTTACGCTTAGCTGATAACCAATAAAGCGGTGGAGTAACAGTTGCATGAGTTAAAAATCACGTCTGATTAGAAACCTGAATCGCCAACATATCAAGTTCTCCACCAACAGAATATACCATACCTATCGGAAGATTGGTCAAGTATTACATCACTTGGCCATATCTATAAACGCTAATGTAGAAGTTGATAAATATTAAAGAGAACAAGAAATGAATGGAGGACATGGATGGCCAGTAGAGGTTGGAGCCTATAACTTCTCTTGACCAGTTGACCTAATGAGGTTGTGGGATAAGATGTATGGCTTCAGAAACCTGGATGCTTAATAGGGATCGAATTAATGATGCATGACGGCTAAATAAAAGCACTAGCTAGGGTATATATTAATTAATGGCAGTAGAGGAATAATGGTCTTTTCAGATAGCTGGAATCCGCGTTCCATTGAAGAGCACAGCCATCTGGATGTACATTACAGTGCATCATGGAAGCTAAGTTCCGAGGCCTATGACAACTTAATTACACATTTTTCATTTATTAATTCCTCCATCTCCGTCAAGAAGATTCGCGAGCAACAAACTCATCAACTAACCCGTACTCGGTTGTGTAGTTTGAATGTACGAGGTGGCAAGGCTAACACGCCTTCTCTCAGATACCCAAGGAGACATATGCATCACAAGCTCAACAAATTAACTCAACATCTCTACATATAAGGAAGGGAAACAAATTTCAAATATTAGAAGTAGAATTTGAACATGTAAATTTGACTGGGTTATCAGGTGTTTTCATTTATCCGGAGTTTCTATGAATTCCGTACATTTTCAAATAAGTCCATGTAGCTGTGATGAATTTTTCCTGTGAGATCCGTGTGATCTCACCAATTTTTTTGTGTGGAAACCACAGCATAATGTATACATGTTGTGCCAAAACCCTCATCTTCCCTGATTTCTCATGGGTAAGTGGAAAACCGTAGCACATGATCTTAGCAGTTAGTACAACAACCTGTCTCTTAAGACTCATGATTGGTTAGCACTTAGCTACTGTTAAGAACATAAACTGGAGAAAACTCTCAAAGCCCCTTCAACTTAAATAGTCTCTTAACATTTTGTTATGTGATGGGAATGTGATACACATAACCCCTGTTAAATAATATGCAACATCCAAGCAGTGCAATGATTGATTTACCAATCCAATTCTTCTCGCTGGTTGTCCAAAATGATCAGGCAGTGTCCCTAACTAACACATTGTATCCACCCAATCTAAACTAGCTTAGCTGAAATAATTGTCAAATAGTGGTGGATTATACTTGTACAATTCTCCAAATTACACGGTTAGGTACATTATGCATATTATTTACTCCTCCCAAACTTAAGAAACTCTGTTCAGTAGTATCCACACTCCAAGTAGCTATCACAATTTGTTCTATAAAAATATAGTAACTGATAGCTATATGTTTTACCGTTCTAGTAAAAAAACATCATAAATGCATGTCAAAATCAAGTATATGCGTAAACACATTGCTTCTTTTTAACATAATAATTCATCCCATGTGAAGGGAAAATCTCTATACATTCTTTGAGGAGTGGAAAGCACACCCATACATCATGCTATTTGACAGTGTCGATCTTCCTTAATTTTCTTGGCTAACAAGTGGACAAAAGCGCATGATTGTATCACTTAGTCTAACTTTACAGTTAAGGCACATGATTGGTTCAGTTGCTAAATAAACAATCTACATTGGAGAGAAGTCCAGCACTCCCCTCCGAAAATGCACTTTCGATTATGTAAGTATGGACAGAATCCCCAGTTCAATGCTCACGTACAATAATGCATTTGATGCTTTACTTCTAGATTGTCTTTTGTGTACATAATCCCATATTCAATAAATTGATTACAAAGAACATGACCTTTAAAACATCATCCAAGCATCAATTTTCACAATGCAACGATTAATTCATTTCCCAACATGAATTCGTCCTAAACTAACCTGCTTAGCTGAACTCATCTATACATGTAGAAGTAAATCCAAGTTATGCAGTACACTATACAATTAACCCAACCGCAATACATACTATGGAACGGTTGAAGTAGTAGAACTTACCTCATGCCAGTGCTTGCGCAGTGTTTCTTGACAGCATACTTTTTAGTGTAAGCAGGAATATCTACATGTGGAGCATGCAACATGGTTAGGCCATGAGTCGGTAAGATCACCTTACGCAACTGTACTGATTTCTCAAGAAAGAGAAAACGACCGTACTACACCCTGCTAAGCTTTCTGGACTCTTTGGTTCAACTATCAACGAGCTAGTACTAACATACTATCAATCATTCTATGGTATCATTGCCTTAAGCAGGTGTACCACACTACAAAACATTCTAGACTCGATGTTTTCTCTTCTTGACTCCTGAGGCATATGGTACGTATATCCCCTCATATATCTTTACTTTCTTCGATCAGAGTTAGAGTCTAGGTGCACTGACTTAGCTAGGTCCCGGAGTAGTCATCTTCAGAGTCTCTCTTGGATCTTTACCTTCTTTGTAAGGCATTGACATTATCATTACTAGTCTATCAACTCGTGCTTCCACACAGACTAATTAGAATTAATAAAAAACATTGCTTATAGCTAATATAATTACAATTATCGTGCGCTCCATTTCATCTATTAAATAGGAAAAAGTCCTTTTTACAACCTTCAACTATTGCGGAGGTTCGATTTTCAACCTTCATCTACAAAACCAGAAATCTTTCAACCTCGAAGTATCAAAACCGTTTACTTGTCACCCTTCTCTGGTTTGTAGGGCGGTTTTGTGCTGACGTGGCGCCTGGTCACCCAACCTGTGGTGGTTATGATAATCTAATAAGTTGTAGGGTTTCTTTTGGAAAGATTGCAAGACACAAAGAACATGCAGATAATTAGCTGGTTTCTTGGGGTCCTAATCGTAAAAGTTTGGTTCCATGGCCATGGTGGCCGGCGGCTCTGCTGGAGGACCCGCTGATGCTCTGTCGAGCATGAGGCGTGGATAGGGAGGGGAAATGTAGAGGAGGACGAGGAGAATGCGAGAGGGTGCTTGCCATTGCTGTAGCGGCGAGGGACATGGCGAATCGGTCGGAAATTGGCCAACGGCGGGTGCTGCGTAGGGGCCAACGGCTTGGTAAGCAACATCTAGTTTAATTGCAAGCTTTCACATGCTTACCTGTGCACAGCATGATGCAAAGCTTAATTGCCCATGCTGCAAGGTGCAGCAGATGGAGATGCAGAAGGTCGCCAAGATACTCGGCTGCATCCTCCTCAGGGAGCCCGACGAGGAGGAGATGTCCAGCTCGCCTACGGCAACGACGTGACGCCAAGAACAATGACTCCAAGGCTATGCTCATCGCCATCTACGCATGTGCGTTGCTCCACGCCTCCACCTCCGCACGCCGTAGTAGCACCACCAGATGGGCGCCACGCACAGGGCCGCCGTCGCAGCCGTCGGGTACCACCTGGCCACACCTGCCGTGGTGCGCCATCACTTCTTCCTCGCGACCGCCGCCATTGGCTTCAGTACTGACTGGTCGGAACATGTGCCGGCAGCACGACCATGACCGGCGGCGCCAAGGAGCCGATGCTGCTCGACCTTTTTCCCCGAGCTTGATGCCGCACGTTTGCTGCCCCCACCGGCTAATCCTAGTCAGCATGCAACAGGTCGATGACTAGGCGCCACGTCAGCACGAAACCACCTATAAACCGGAGAAGGGTGACAAGTAAACGGTTTTGATACTTCGAGGTTGAAAGATTCCTGGTTTTGTAGATAAAGGTTGAAAATCGGACGTGCGCAATAGTTGGAGGTTGTAGAATGGACTTTTTCCTGTTAAATATTACACAACTACTCTAGGATAAATATTACCATTTTTTATATGTAATAGGTTTAGTTAGTAACCTTTTTTCACTTTGTATGACACCTCCATATGTGTTTGATATGTATTTAATTGATTTTTTGTTTGAGCTATGTGAACAAAATAAAAATTGGTCTTCTTAACTTTTCGCCCATACGTGACACACTATTGTATTTTTATATGAACAATAACATATACAATATATTAAAAATGATAGAGATAGTAATTTTGAATTTTATATTTCTGCACTTTGAGATTTTGTTGTAATTATATAACTTAGATTCAAACATAGAATCTACTTTAACTTTTAATAATAATATAATTAGATAATTTATATGTATGTTTAGCGGGGGTCATTTAATATTTTTTATAATGGCATAGGTGGGTAATATACAGAAAGATTAGGGGTTTTTAGTTTTTTATGTAATGGCAGAGGTGGGTAATTTAGATGCATGTTTAGGAGGGTTATTTTAGCCTATTTTCGTAATGGTAGGTGTGTGATTTATTATAAAAATAGTAGATCTAATGGCTATTATGATTAGAGCTGCTGGATTATTAATGGCCGGATGTTTCTGATTACTAAGAGAATTTCTAGGATTTATCTATTTTTTTAGAGTGTCTAACTAGGATCCTAGGTGGCTTCACCTGGTAGCTTTAAAAGGAGCCTCTCCAATTATTAATAGTAAGATAGTGGTGTTATTGCTTATTTGTACTGTGACAAATTTCGATTGTTAATTTTCACTTTTACCTCAACAAAAATTTATTAATTTTTGGACTGAATATCTAGTGGCACTAAAAAAATGGTAAGATACTATTTGTAACGCCCTATGTCCTAAAGATTGCCGTGAGTCCAAAACCCAACTATGGGGTGGGCACACATGTCTAGCACCTCTTTGTGGGGCTTTATTTCCTTGCTAATAATAGAAGGCATTTTAGAAATGAAAATCTGAGAACACAAAATAAACAAATGGTGATAGTATATGGTGATATAAAGTGACTCAAGGTCAATGTGGCAACAACACTCAATTAGAAAACCAGCTTAATTGTGAAACTGAGAGCTGGTAAGGTTTCTTATGGTGGAACCAGCCCACCAGGGTTCGAGTCCTCGACTCGGCACTGGTGCTCGTATTTTCCTGGATTTATTCCAAGATTTAACTGGCGCTATTCTTTCAGTGGTAGGCGACGTGCCCGTCGATAGCGAGGCGTCTGTGGTGACTTCGTCAATTTGGAGGATTTGTTGGCCCAGTCTTTCGGAGGTGATCATAGGGGTCGGGTTGCGTGCGTATGTTTGTAGGGGCAAGTGTGCGTACGTGTATATGAGTGTCTGCGACTGTACTACGTGATTCGAAAAAAAAACAGCTTAATTTACGGGGAATTTCAGCCTCCATGTAAGTGTCCCTTCCAGTCTACTGGCCCATACTTTAACAAAGCCTTCATCCTAACCATTAAATTTAAGTAAACTATGATCGTATACACTATAAAAACTGGGGAAGAGATATATGGAATTTATCCATATTTCTTTGCTCTTAAAGTAACGTTACCACTTTAACAGATCTAATCCTCCTTTAGATGTCTTTATGTTTCACTCAGCATCCAAAGTTCCAGTCAAAAGGTACTACATTGAAGATCAACTTCCTTTATTCTTATGAGAAAGTTGATATTGATTTGAAAGCTTGCTGGCGGGTTATGGATTAGGAACAGGAGGGGACATGAGTGCTCCAAAATTACTCACCACGCTTAAAACTTAAATGGGAGTTAAACTCAAAAGGTACGTTGAAGATCGACCACCTACGACGATGTGTCAAGGACGCCGCCATCTGCAGGTGATAGGAAAATAGCTTGTTGAGAAGAGTTTTGGGTATAGTGTGAGCAAAGATAGGCAGACCGTAATGCGGAAGAGGCTGAAGCATTGGATCTGATGGTAGGAAAGCCGATGGTAAGAAGAGGGCCGGGGGCAAATGCAGAGAGCGCAAAGTGCTCGTATTAGGAAAACAGGCTATATACCTTTTACAAAAAAAAAAGTTTTTATATGTCGTATAGTATGTATATCATGACACATTAATAATAACACATAATGTATTATATCTACAGTGCTGAATAAATTGTCAGTGCATATAGCTCCATCAAAGCCAAGAGCACGCACGTACTCACTGTTTCAAGTAGCAATTGCAATAAATGGCGAAGGACATTGAGAACTCTACTGCCTGCACGTTTTAGCTAGCTAGTAGTAGAAGTTCTGGTTGGTAGGGAAGGCCATGCCAAACTGCCACCAGTAGGGAATAACATTCAAGAACTGAATGTACTGCCCGCCGGTGCTGGTCACGGCGAAGCTGAGCCCCTGGCCACACAACCCGGCGAGCGCCTGCCAGTTTGCACCCCAGTTCCTCGACATCTGGATCCACCCCGTGTTGTCACCCTTCACCCAGGCTGCTCCCACCGAGCCACTGCCGCCGAGGTTCTGGATGTTGACGAGCAAGAAGTAGTTGTTCCCGGCGAAGCTGAAGCGCACGCCGCCGGTGCGCGAGCACTGGACGCGCTGGTAGAGGATGGGGACGATGCCGGCCTGGGCGACGCCGATGTGCTCGAACGCCGGCTGCGACATGTCGAAGTGGGGGCGTCCTGGGCCGCACCACCCGCCGTTGGGGAGGGCGTAGTTTGGAGGGCACAGGTTGGTGGCCGAGACGGTGACGGAGTTGCCTTGCTTGCACCAAAGAGAATTGCTGGTGTCGCAGGTGATGGTGTAGCATTGGCCACACGACGCGCCGTCGTTGAAGAGCGTCTGGCTCAGGGCCGCGTTGAGCACGCCGTA
Organism: Digitaria exilis; assembly: GCA_015342445.1. NCBI lineage: Eukaryota > Viridiplantae > Streptophyta > Magnoliopsida > Poales > Poaceae > Digitaria > Digitaria exilis. Next base: position 440,984 of record JACEFO010002219.1, on the reverse strand, counting down.
GCCGGCGTTGTACAGGTTGTCGTACCCGCACGCGCCACCTGTGGTATCATTATAGACATGTAAATGGAATGCATTACTGACATGTATGTATCAATTCTGTTGATCTGATATAGTTCTTGAGCTAGCTCTTGCACCCGAATAATACGTGCAATATTATTATTACCCATAGTGCCGGAGCCGTCGTTTCCGCCGTAGAACGTGGCCATGCCTTGAGACCAGTCGGCGGCGGCAAGCGCGAGGCACGCCGTGAATGTTGTGCACAGCAGCAGGAACTTGGCCATTTCTGTCGGAGTCGATGTAGAGGTACCTGAAGAGTGTCGAGAACGAGATCGGCAATGATCGATGTTTTTGTTTGGTTTGAGCTCTGGGATGAGATGCATGGCACTAGGGATGCCAGTGCTTAAATAGTGGAGGGCATACTAGCCTGGTTCTAACAGTTACTAAAAAAAAGATGCTAAAAGAATAAGGAGCGAGAGAGTTCGTTAGTCGCTAAAGCTGATGGTCGTTGCCTTTCTTGATAAGCTATTAACAGAAAAAAACGAACGGAAATCCGTGCTCCGTCGAAGCCCATGCATGCGAACTACTTGAGCCCCAAGGCCTCTGACTGAACGAATGTAGCGTCGTTGGAACGAACTAATCATCATTGATGATGTTTTTTTTTCGGGTAATCATCATATATTGATGTTGGCGGCGACTTGTAAAATAACTGCCGAGCATACGGGGCATAAGTAGCTACCACTGGTCATACAATTCACGCGGCAACGAACGATCAACTAACACAAATTCCTTCCCCATTAGTTGAGCTCAGTCCCGCGCATTAAGCGGTGCAATCAATCGAACAGAAACGTCTGACCAGTTCATTCAGAGCGATTAAAACACAAGGAGCCTGGATACATGTTTAAGCATTAGTCTTCCTATACATGTTTAAGCATTAGTCTTCCTATTTGTAAAACACAATTAAATGGTTCACTATTTCAGAACTAAGCTCAAACGTAGCAATTGTACTTCTGTATAGGTCAGGCATTTTTTACGTCACAATACGTACCAGCAGGGGGGCATTGGACAATAATCTTCTTTAACTTTATATGTGGCTTCTCAAATGTTTGAGGGGCTGACCTAAAAAGCTGTCATGTGACTGTTTCAGTGACCCTAATAAGCATAACAACGAAAAAAAATGAAAAAAGCTCAGGTTTTAACACTGGATCTTTGTTTCGAATTCACAATTTTGAATGATGCTTGTTGTTTAATATGAAGTTCCTATAATCTCTACTTTTTGACAGAGGGCCCATGTTTTTGTTCTTTAATGAGATGGGAATATCTCAGGAGGACATTAGATTATACCTATGAAGGTATACGCCATGTTGCATCAGAGTACTGTTGACCTCCCTTGGTTTCACTTGGCATAAGTGGAACAGAATATAAGATCTTATATGTTTCTATAACAAGCTAATCCAGGCAAAATGATTGGTTCTGCAAGTAGCTAAATTGACAACCTACAATGGAATGATGGATAAACTTGAACCTACTTTGTTCAAAAAATGTCCTTAGTAGTTAAGGCATAGCACTACGCATGGAAAGTAATAAGGCGGCTCTACATAGTCTCTCATATGACCCTGTTCAATCAAAAGACCACAAGGACAGCGTATACATTGCAACATCAAAGCATTGACCTGCACTTTCCAATGATTGATTCAACAACCAAAATTCTTCCGGTTTTGTTTATCCAAAATGATCAAGAAACGCCCCTAACTAACTCATCATCTCCCAACTAAACTTCTTAGTTGAATTTGTCAACAATAACGGTGATTATATATAACTGCAATTTCGCATAATTACACTGTATTTAGCAAAGTTATGGTCAAATTAAAACAACCAAATAACAAGTACAATAATTCCCACTGGAGAGATGTGAAGGACAATTGGAATGGTGTGGTCAACAATCCGTGTGTGAGAAGCTATAGTAAGAACAACATGAACAAATTCCATGTTCCACCGAAACATGCATGCCAATGCACCAATCATGCATATATCACCGACATCGGACTCGGCACGATAACGATTCATAAATCCCAAGGGCTCTAGAGTCTAGACTATGACATTTAAACTAACCACGGGTAGAGGCTACTAGAAGTTGGATTTGCATTATTATTATCAAAATAATTAAATGCTAAGTAGTTTAAGTTGACAACCTCAATCTTTTATGGAAGTTTTGAGCGAATAAAATAACATGAGTTCTTTTTGCATCAGTTGAAACCCAGTCTTATACATGATTTCTATTATTCCAGCAACTGATCATAAGTCAGAAACGTGATATGTTCATTTAGAGTGAGCTTAGCTACACTAGGATTCTCGGCAGCTGTTTATATATTATTTTTCTTATTACGAAGATCATTTAAAATAGTAAATTAAGGTATCCCTTTGACGGACTGCGGCAATAATGAGAAAATATCATATGTCTCACTAATTCATGGTTTAAGGCAGCATGGTCATGACCTGCATATTGTAATTTATAAAATTAACTTCCTAACGAGCTTGTCATCTTCACCCCGTACCTAAACAACTAGGGTAGCCGAATTTGTTATAAATAACAAACTATTATACTCGTAATAAAAATTCATCAACTGGATTGCATAGAAACAAAGCCCACATCCATTATGTTGCATCAAAACTATCATTATAATTTGTATTATTGTATAGGCACAAGCTAAAATTGGTTATTCATCATATGTTATATATAGATTTTTAGTGGGGAAATACATTAGACAAATCTGGTGAAGACACTAGGACAGATAATAACCTTTCATTAATCTAATGGTGGAAGTTATAGGCCAAGTATTGTTACAACAGATGCCAACGATACATATGCCCAGTTGTTAGCAACTACGTACCACTTAGTTAAACACTTCGTCTTGACTACTAGAATATTTTGGTAATGATTAGCAAATTTTATTTAATATGTGAACTCATGATTCTCTTCCGAACTATGAGAATACTTTGGTAATAATTATGATAGGTTTTCTTTAATCATGTTAAATTATCTTTAATTTGCTTGGTTGAACTGAAACTCTAGAGTTACTTTCAAGTGCTTTTGAGTGTTTGCATTCGCCCAAATGTAAATACATTCTCAAGAATCACATATGCCTTGTTAGATAAGCATGTGCCATTTATGCGTGCATATCAAGAATACAAGAAGGCAACATTAATTTTCTTTGGAGACATTTATTACAAAACTTAATCCGTGGGCACAAAAAACAAGTTTTTGCATTGTAGGTTCAACACTATACTAGCATGACAAGTCAAGTAAAGTAAATTACGTGAAAGTAAACTTGTGGAAAGTAAAGATAGTGTTAAGTCGGTGATTTTTCCTAAAGTACCAAAGAGTCGGTATTGTCCCTAGTCCTCGTCCCCTTGATCCATGCAAGGATCAAGTAGTCTCTAATGGATATTCATTATATATCTAACTCTGGACTTACATATTCCAATACCTAGTAGCTGACGGGAAATTCGGCATATGTTGGAGGTAGCAAGGTCTCTCATGTCCATATGAATGTACCTACGTATTTGCGGAATGAGGCAGTGATGAGCCAAATAACTCATCGATAGAATGTCATCCAAAATACTTGTATGGAGTCACCAACTGAGCTTCTATTGGATATCTGTAGGCTTCAAAAGGAGCCTTTAATTAGTAATAGTAAGATGTTTGTAGTAATATAATAGATAGATAGAAACAAATAAATAAGAGAATCCAATGCTGCATGCATGGGGTATTGCCCGTGACCGTGAGTAGTTAATTGGCCTCCCTCCCCTCCAGCCTACTGGTCTGCTCTAACTGTCCTGGGTCCTCCCCCATATTCAAATTTAGCTGAATTCAGACCATCTTCGACACTGGCAAGAGAAGTCAATTAGGGTGTGTTTAGTTATTAGTATTCTTCTGAAATTTAAATTTGGTTCTCATCTTCTTATACATGCTGTCTTTCTTTTTATGTGCAGTATTAGAATTCATCGTCTGGAGCCATTTTGTCCATCTGAGTTCCGCAAAGAAAGGAACAACCATGTGCCCTTATGCGGTTATGCCGGCCTGCCACCCTGGTGCAGCTAGGTGATTGTAGAGGAAGATCATGTGGCTCAGTGTTTGTGCAGAGCCGGTTTCGTATACGCACTAGACAATTAATAATTCTGGCTCCTAGTCAGATGATCGATCATCACTTGTAAAATTATCTCTCTCTTGATGAAACATATGCAGTGCACATTGTTTAAAATCATAAATCGTAGTATCTACATCATAGAAGTAAACCATAATAACAAGGTCTACGTCACTTGTGTGACATTCCTTCGAGCTTCCTCCAAATACCCTTGTCATTTCCTCCTGCAGTCGTCGGAGCATCACGTAGAAGATATGCCAGTCAGCGTGGCCAACTAGGATGCGATGGCGCAAGTACACAATACAGCCCGTCAAAATCAAGAGCACGCACTCGCCATTTGACAGACCAGAGCACGAAATGGCAAAAGCAGATGGAGAAAACCATGCCGCCCGGCTTGATGAACGGTTTAGCTAGCGGATGAAATTCTTGTTGGTGGAGAAGGCCGTGCCGAACTGCCACCATCCCGGCACGACGTTCAGGAACTGGATGGTCTGCCCTCCGGTGCTGGTCACGGAGAAGCTGAGCCCCTGGCCGACGAGCCCGGCGAGCGCCTGCCAATTAGCGCCCCAGTTCCTCGACATCTGGATCCACCCCGTGTTGTCACCCTTGACACGAGCTGCACCCACGGAGCCACTGCCGCCAAGGTTCTGGATGCTGACGAGCAGGAAGTAGTTTGATCCGGCGATGCCGAAGCGCACGCCGCCGGTGCGCTTGCACTGGACACGCCGGTAGAGGATGGGGACGATGCCGGCCGTGGTGATGCCGATGTTCTCGAACGCCGGCTGCGACATGTCGAAGTGGGGGCGTCCCGGGCCGCACCACCCGCCGTTGGGGAGAGCGAAGTTTGGAGGGCACAGGTTGGTGGCCGAGACCGTGACGGAGTAGCCTTTCTTGCACCACAAAGACTTGCTGGCGTCGCAGGTGATGGTGTAGCACTGCCCGCACGACGCGCCGTCGTTGAACAGCGTCGTGCTCAGCGCCGCGTTCAGCACGCCGTACCCGGCGTTGTACAGGTTGTCGTACCCGCACGCGCCACCTGTGTATCGTCAGATATATACGTGCATATATGTTAGAGACGACAGCGACATATATCAGCGTCCGAAACCAGAGGAAAATGTGTAAATGGTCTTATATGGGTGGAGAGTAAAAAAAAATGGATGCAGCAAAGCTTACCCATTGTGTCGGAGCCATCATCGCCGCCATAGAACGTGGCGGTGCCATGAGACCAGCTAGCGGCGGCGAGGGTGAGGCACGCCGCAAGGATTGCGCATAATAAGATCAGGGACTTGGTCATTGCCATGGGCGTCAATGCAGACTGCAGAGCTAGCTAGCTGCAGAGAACGAGATGGAAGTGAAGGTGTGTTGGGCAATGGTGGTTAACTACTGTGTTTGGAGCTTCTGGTTCTGGGATGAGTTTCATGGCGTTGGGGATCCCTTTGCTTAAATAGGGGAGGAAGAGGAGGTGCCAACTTGTCTTGTCAAGAAGATTTGCACGGCAACGAACGATCAACTAACCTAAATTCCTTCCACATTAGTTGAAACCCTGTCATGTGCATGTTCGTTGGTTCTGAATGTTTTGATTGAGCAACCGATCAAAAATGGAATTGTTTGCTTTCATTCTGAATGATGGAACAAGGAATCTGAAGAATTTTGTAATAGTTACGTATCCTATGAATCAACTTATTAATTTATCATATCCGTTTATTATACCCTAATAGTGGAGAGATATTCATACGGACCCCTGGATGCCGAGGCTGCGATTGAATGTATAGAAGAAAAAAAAAGAGGCTGACGAGGCTAACGGCAGTGGCAGACCAAGTTGCTGCATCCAGCATGGCCCCATGGCACGGGGCTAGACATCCCGGGAGTATATGTAGTGGGAACTACATAGTGCATGGAATCCTGGAAACTTTCATCCTGAACCATCAGATCGAGAATACACGGTACAAGATGAACCAAATAATTCCATTGCCCACTTTGCAGTTTAAACTTTGCAATTTAACGCCCGCAGTTGCTTGGTACTTTTTTGCTAAGAGCCCCTCCACCCACTTCCAATTGTGCTGCCAACCCCATCCCAAATTTCCACTGAGCCAACGCCGTACCAATTGCTGAGAGCTCGTTGATTCCCCCTACGGTCATCAGCTCCAATAAGATGAGGTATGGATTTTGGTGCAGCGCAATAGCAGGGTGCGCTTCCTCCTCTCGGCCCGTGCCTTGTTCCTCATCTGCCACCAAGCTGCTGGAGGAAGAACTGGCCATGGGGGCTCATATCTGCTCATTGTCCCCTGTCTCTTGGATCTGGATGTAGAAGCATCGTTGTGCCTGGCACTGTCATGGGGCGCCGCAGGATCTAGCTTCTTCAATCACACAATTTATGTTGTTTTCCTCTTATGCAGCACATAAGTTTCAGATTTGGTGAAACAATTTGAGTGAATGAATGTATCTGTCCATTTTATCACACTCTGAAGCTACCTGTTAAATAGGCAGACCAATAGAGAGATAAGAGAGGAACACAATCTCCCCTGAAGCAGAATCCCGATATCTGAAATTGAGGATTTTTTTTTTAGAACATCAAGATCTGCATTTGCGATGTGTATCAGATAAAACCAAGATCACGCCCAATTCTTGCGCTTCCGCGTGAAGCAGCTTTCCCTCTTCATCGAGTGAATTAGCAAACCCAATTGCGTTTATTGGTTTACTGATTTGTCAGCCTTCCTCCATTGTTCGTGAAAGAGATACAAAAGGAAAATCAATTTCGATCTTGTGCTCATTCCACTGGCAAGCATGGCCAGAGCACTGATTTGATTTTATCTCTGCGCACCTTAATTTCGCTCAACCTTTCAGTGGATGGGGTGGGAAGGTTTTGACACATCAACAAAAATTTACCGTTTGGAATTAGTAAATGTAGACTGGTAATAAAACAAATTACGGATCTAGTCTGAAAATCGCTAGACGAATCTGTAATTAGAGGGTAATTAATTTATAATTAGCGGATGATTACTGTAGCATTACTGTTGCAAACCATGAATTAAATTGAACTGTTAGATTCGTCTCGTGACATACGTTCCATTCATGTAATGCATTAATTTTTCGTTTACATTTAATATTTCATGCATGTAAATTTCTCTTGATGTGATATTTTAGTGAGAAGATAAGAGGGGACTAAACATTCAACACACATGAAGTGAAGATGAGCAGCAGGTCGCCCCCGCGCATGAGTGCGTACCTGCCATCGGGAGGGGCGCCGGAACCGGGACCTAGTGCGGACTGGACGGGGAGGGTGGAACGGCACCTGGGTCCAGCGCAGCTGCCGTGATTCGGTGCCGTGCCGCTAGCGCCGCCGCGTGAAAGCATTTTGCGCCGTGTGTACACATACAAGTAGGGTTGAAAACGGTCGGACATTTTCCTGTTTTGTCCCGTACCGTTTTCTATATTTTAGCCGATCGCATTCGTATTGTTGGACAAAAGAATCAGGATGGGATAAAAAAATACGGTATGGGAAAAAGGTGGCTCTATCCCAACCGTTTTCGTTTTTGCCGTATTTCTTCGGGATATCCCTTATTCAAAATTCACTATTTCCCGGATTAAGGCCCATATAAAAGAATCCATCCCAAGTCTCACCCTCCAAGCCCCAGGCGGCCCAGCCCAACAAGGCAATAGGTTTTCCACGTCGCCGCCTAGGCTTCTCCAACTACTCCCGTCTCCCCGACTCCCTTCGCCCAGATACGGAACGGCGGAGGCGCACCAGGCGCCTATCCTAAAACTTGAATTGTTTTTTTTTACGGAGGGAGCAGTTGGCACGGTGCGTGGGCCAGCATCTTCGGATAAACAATTGAGGTTGGGCGCAGTTTGCATGTCAGTTTAAACCTGCAAATGGTCAGGTGAACTTTACGTAGCCAATGCACAAGCTCAGCTCAGAACTGGAGCAAAAGTCGCTCAGCAAGGGAGCGCTATGTATGCACTCGTCGTACTCCACCATCCAATGGTGGTCTGGAAGCAAGAAAGGACCGTGTCCGCGGCAATGTTCTCACTTAGTCACTTGCATTTGGGAGAAAAACGACAAACTACATAACATGACATAACACGCCAATGCCAAGTAGATAAACCAGTCGGAAACACAATGTCACATGCTGTCTGGGTCCAGGTCTCGCACATTTGTCACACCCAAGGTTCAGTATTACACGGCCAACACATGCGGCCATAGCAACAAAGGTTTAGCTACATCAATGTTATCGGGAACATCGACCCAAAAACGCAAAAGCCAGCGAGCAACAAGGCCAGTCTTGTGAAGAAACAACACCAAGCACCTACTCAACAAAAAACATGGTGACGTAAGTCCTCTTAATCTACACAAAGGTTTTTTCAATCATGTGTAAGTATGACCATGGCGTCATACAAACTTAAACAGAGGAAAACAAGACACAGCAAAAGAACATCTAACCGTATCAAACAAGTTCCGCGTGGGGCATTTTCAGCAAACTTGGAACAGGGAAACAGAACTTGGGGCATACCTTTCTACTCATACATGCTTTAGCACTTTCAAGAGTCTGAATCCACCAATAGCTGCAGTGCTAAAGCTTCTTTTGGGTTGATTATTGCTTGTAAGTAGTGAACTAAGCTTACGATTTGGAGTTGGAGTAGATCCGTTGAACAGTGGCCTACTCCGAGACACACAGAGCTGTTCGAGATCAAACCCAGACTTGGCATCTTTTTTTGCATAGATTGGATACACCTTCACACCACACCGGGCTCGTAACAAAGATCTCCAATAAGGGAAAAAACTTCTCCTTGTATATGTGGGATCCCATCCACCACCTACTTCCTTTCTTGTAACCTGTCACATGTAGGTAAAACATTAAAAATCCAGAAACATCCTCCATACTTCAGCATGTTCAGACACCTCTTGCTTGAGATGTTGTATGTTAACCAAAACACAATATTGATGTTTCATAAGATATGATTGATACTCTCAAGTAACATGATAAGCAGCACAAGGCATGGATGAAAACAAAAAGGAACATGCTTTTGTTATTGCCTCTGAAAGATTATATTGCACTTTCGGATGCAATAAATAATCAAAACTAACAAAAATGTGTTAGGCCTCAAAGCATGTGTCAAGGTGCAAATCACAGGGGGAAGATGCCCATGTACGAGGGAGGCAAGCTTTCGGGGTCATTTAGCATTATGACAAACCATAGCTGGAATGCTGTGGCATTGCAACATGACATATTTGCCTATTTGGAGACAGTTCAAAGCAATGTAGTTTGTCAAGTTGGGAAATCAAATTCCTTGCATAATTTTAAAGTTGATGTAAAACGAAGGAGAAAAAAACAGGCGTACCCAGTACCATAGGCTCCCACACTGTGCGGGGTGTGGGGAAGGGAAGGAGAAAGAAACAGGCAAAAGCAGAAATTCTTGCAGCTTTAATTCCTTTTGGTTTATTGTGGGGGTGGGAGTTGAAAGGGATGGGACTAGAGATGAGAAATTGATTACATCTGTGCCGCTATAACAAAGAGACAAATGTAATGGTTTATATGCGCAGGCCATACCAATGAACTGGCGACAAAATCAAACTTGATAACAAACTAATCTGACTGCTGCCCCCCTGCATGCTACTGTACCTGACATATCATTTCTGTCAACAGCTCTGTGTACTACATTTCACAAGGCACTTTGCAAAAAGATCCAGAAACGAAGACAGAGATGCTCCAATACAGTAATATTTGATAATATATACCTTTTCCTCTGCAGCATGCAGGCTAGGCGTTTCCATAAGTGCACTGTTTGCATCTGTGAGTCCTGTTCTCCATGAAAATAGAGGTTAGGATTCTTTGTTTAATTAAATGGAAACGAGAAACATTTGCATGCAACACACCTTTGCGACATGACTTTCTGTCTGACATTTTGCAGTCATAAGGCCGGCTTCAAGAAAAAGTGGAAGACGAATTAAATAATCAACAAAATAAGCATGCATTCGCATAAAAAAATAGTGTTAAGCAATACAAAGAGTAGTACAGGTTTATAGTGTCCACGACTTCTTCACTAGGGCAAAACCCGTACTCTTTGAGGATAGATGAAACATGTTCCAAGACCTCCCTGTTGGGCACCTGCATGTCATACAAACTGTACTATAAGGTAGAGCAAAAATAAACAGAAAAGGCAATACCGCGAACTTATATAGCAGAGAGATGGAAAGATTTGTTTGCAATATGAGTTGGAAAGCAATAGAACAGGGTGCAAAAAAAAACATACATACAATCACATTCAATTTACTACTTTTTTTATAAACTACATAATATGCATTTTAGCAAGAACAAAATTTAGGGACTGAAATTCTAGAGAACATGTTAAATTTAGAAATTATGTAATATGAAACTTGACACCTAAGTTACAGAAGCTTTTATAAATCTATACACACCTGTAGTTAAGGCATATGGTCATGTCTTTCCACCTAAATATGTGTGTACAAGACTAAAATATCAATTAAGAATGAATGTTCAGTGAGCTACAATGGCTCAAAATTAAAATATCAATCGGAAACCACACTGGTTGTCAGGGGTAGATCCACGGCCTGGGCTTGGGGGGGGGGTGCAGCCCGTGTCTGGCCCAAAAATCACCTGGTATATTTAGCCCAGGAATACATGGTATGAAGGCCCACCCACCCCCCCTCCATCCCACAGCACGCACGAGGCCACGAGCGACAGGCAGAGGGCAAGGAGCCGCACCTTGCCGCCTCCCCAACCGGCAATCCCCCCCCCCCCAGTTCTGTTTTGTGGCCACGGAGGAGGCTAGAGGCCACCGGCAAGCGACCTGCCGGCTGCCGCTCCATGCGGCCAGTGACGGATCTAGTGGCAACGCCCCCAGCCTCCGCAAGCACCGGTGACCGGCGATGGTGAGGCAACGACATCAAGGATTTAGTCATACAGGGAAAGCAAGTTTCATCTGGCCATAGTTTAGTTTGAGTTTATGTCGTATGTATGAGGCTAGGAGCCAAGAATGGACAAGTTTCTTATTAGGAAAGATGTTTCGAAGCAAAATGTTCAAACTAATGAGAGTTGTACGCAGCAAAAAAGTCCAAGGATTGAGCTGAACATGGATGACATAGTTTCTGATCCAAGGCTTCGAAAGCCGATTGCTGAGTTCCATCATGACATTAGAGATGAAGCTAAGAGAGCATTTTTACAGATGGGTCCATGTCAACCAAGTGGTCACAATTTTCCTCAAAAATCTGGTAATGGTCAAACAAGGGGGTTTGTTAAATCATGGTTTCAGCAGTTTGATTGGCTAGAGTACAGTGTCAGCAAGGATGCAGCTTATTGCTATCTGTTCAAGCCACCAAAATCCAACAACTTTGATAATGAAGTATTTACTAGAGTGAGGTTCAAGAATTGGAAAAATGTAAAGGAAGCTTTCAGGGAGCATGCCCAAGCAATTGATGGATGTCACAATAATGCAAGAAAGCGTGCTATTGATTTCAAAAATCGGAGATAAAGTATAGCTCATTTGTGGTCTGTGAGAAGCGTAGAGGAAGAGGAGCAATATAAAGATCGTTTGACTATTATGTTAGATATTGCTAGATTTCTCCTTTTGCAAGCTCTTGCATTTCGTGGACATGAGGAGTCTAAAACATCAAGGAATAAGGGGAATTTTTTGGAGCTGCTTGAATGGTGGAGAAAGAAGGATATTAGAGTTGCAAGTGTAACGGGTGAAAATGCTCCTGTGAACAATCAATTGAGCTGTGGAAATATCCAAAAAGACTTGGTTGGGGCCTGTGCAGAAGAGACAAGTGAGTTAATTAAATCTGAAATTGGTGATCGTTGTTTTGTGGTGCTTGTTGATGAATCCTGTGATGCATCAATTAAGGAACAGATGGCTGTGGTAGCAAGGTATGTCAATGATCGAGGACATGTGATTGAAAGATTCCATGGCATTCAGCATGTTCCTGACACTACATTACCTTCACTAAAGGAGGCATTGGATGCTATGCTTGGAAAATACGGTCTATCTATTTCCAGAGTGCTAGAGCAAGGATATAATGGAGCCTCGAACATGAGAGGACACTTCCATGGATTGCAAAGATGGGTATTAGATGAAAACCCATATGCTTTTGACATCCACTGTTTTGCTCACCAATTGCAGCTGGTTGTGGTTTCTATAGCCAAGTGTTGTGGTTCTGTTTATGATTTCTTTAATTACACCACCTTGGTTGTCAATACTGTTAGTGCCTCTACCAAAAGGAGGGATCAGCTTCTTCAATATCATCATTAAAAGATTGTTGAGCAATTAGATAGTGGTGCTATTTTTGCTGGGAGGGGAAAAACCAAGAAACTAGTCTTACAAGGCCCGGTGATACAAGATGGGGGGTGAAGAAGCATTGGCACATCACAAAACATTGGCACGCCTTCAGCTGATGTGGTCCTCTGTGTTAGAGGTGTTAGAGAATATAGGGTACGTTTGGTTCACGGGACAGAGCAGAACAGGATGGAGCGGCTCCGTCCATGATGGTGTTTGGTACACGAGCGGTGGGATGGAGCAGTTCTAGCATGAGAATATTCCTCCAGATTCTAGGATGGACTCATCCCCAAAAAAAAGCTCGGACAAGCTCATCCCGATTCGACGCCGTCTCGCCCACGTCAATCTCCTCTCTCGTCTCTCTCTCGTCGATGGCCTCGCTGCTCCACCCTCCGTGCTGGCTCCCTTCAGATGGTCAGCATGTCGCCCTCCTATGTGTGCTACCTCCCTTCTTGAATGCACTCGGTGGCGCAGCCGCATGGAACGAGCTCGAGGTGAGTGGCAGGTGAAGCAGAATGCGAGCGGCGGCCGGCTTGCAGGCGAGATGTGGGTGTGCGGTCAGGCGAGCAGGGCCAGCATGGAACACGAGCTGCGGCGGTGCCCAAGCAAGCTGCAGTCAGCGCAGATTGAGAGTTGTGGCCTGTGGTGGTCGGCTGCGCCCGCCGATCGGAGAGATGGGGATCGCAAAATGCATAGCAATGATGATTGCCGGGCTGTTAGGCAGCACGGACGGTGAACTACTAGCTTGCCGTTGACGTGCGATGGTGCGCAAGCGCCTGGCACTTTGCACATCACGCGTGGGTAAGGTAATGGAAGCAATCTGCATAGCAGCAGATGCAAGGGAAGAAGGATTTTTTTTAAGATTTGACTGAGAGATGGGTCCTAGTAACGGTGGATAACGTCCACTGTTATCCTATTCATTCCATCCCTTCAACCAAAGAAAGAACAGAATCATTCCATCCCTTGAACCAAACATATGCTATTCGATCCCTTGAACCAAACATATGCTATGGAACCGTTTCATCCCTGAAAACTAGAACGGATTCATCCCATCCTACCTCGCTCTCCAACCTAACACACCCTTAGTGAAGATGCAACTGATGGGGATAAGAAAACACAAGCATCTGGTTGATAGAAAGAATGGAGACATTTGAATTTGTGTTTGTTAGGAATAGAGGACTTGATCTATTGAGTTAGGCCCAAGGGGCAATATATAGATACAAGAGGAAGGAGAAGAGACACCCCAAACCCTAGAATAGGAAAAGACTATACTACCCTTGACTCATATAACTCCTATATTCTTAACAATGTTTATATTACATCTTATGATAAGAGTACTGGGAAAGACCCAAGAGCACAGTGTTTATGAAGAAACAATTTGGTATACCGTCTCATTGAACTTACATTGATTTTGCCGGTGGGAACAGCAACAGTTGAAAGGGCTTTTTCTAATATCGTTAAGAATGAACGGGGAAATAAAATGGGTGATGAATGGATGAATAATAGCATGTTGTGCTATATTGAGCGGGATTTGTTCGCAACTATTGAAGATAGAATGATTCTAGATCGCTTTCAAGGTTTTAAAGACCGAATGATAAATTTTCCCAACACCCAGAAACAATGAGTGGTACTGGTATGTACAATGTACTGTTCTGAATATTGTTTACCAGTTCAAATCAATATTATCAGTTGCGCTGCTATTACTGTACATCTATTATAATATTACATAATTCAGTACACCACTAGTCAAATTATAACACTAGTCAGATTTGTGTGCTTTCATAATTCAGCCTCCCCCCCCACCGGTGGCCATACAAGCCGCCGCCACCACCGCAAGGACAAACCCCGAATTGGCCTTGATTCATCTCGATTTGGCCGCATAGGAGCTTGATTCCGCCATTAATCCCCTCTATTTTGGCTTTGAATCCCCTCGATGTGGTGCTGCTGGGGCGCATTTAGGAAGAAAGAGTGGTGGTACAGCTTTGAGAGAGCAACGCCGGAGCTGGTGGTGAGGAGGATGACTTTGCTGGAAATCAAGAGGTGCCACCGGAACTTGGGCAGGGGACGGGGCACACCGCAGATGGAGAGGAAAGAGTGGTAAGGAGAGGTAAAGTCACTAACGTAGATAAGAGGTGACCACAAACAGTATAGTCAGTCAACCACCACAGGCCAATACTAGCCAAACTTACACAAGTCATGCAACTAAATATGAGCTTATTGCATCATTGTGGCCAGGCTTAGAATTCTAACCAGGCTAGAGTTAGCACAGCAACCAAACCCACCCGAAGTTGTTCGAGCTAGGCAAAAGGGCAGGCAGTAGTTAATATATACTCCCTCCGTCTCATGAAAAGAAAAGTGCAATTCTAGTTTTTTTCAAACAGATTAGTGGTGGTGCGAAAAGACTCTCATGCCCTAATTTTTTACCTAAAGTGGTTAGTTTTGGCATGCAAATCAAATCTGGCCACTTAATTAGGAAGGTAGTTGTGATCCAATTCCTAGGATTGCATGAGATTTTTTTTCGAACGCCGGAATTGCACTTTTCATGGCACCTCTCAAAACATTGCAGTAAGAGGATAAAACGAAATTGGCACAAATTCAACAAAATATAGTACTTCAATACTCCAATTTATAACAAAGAAAACCACATGATGGATGTACTGCATATATATATCATTAGTAAATGTGTTGCAATCTTATTTATTATTACTTGATACCAATTCTGCAATTCAGGTATTAAAAAATTGACGGGAAGGAGAAGACTGCAACCCCGCTTTTTAATTAAGAGGATGCAAGGCTCGAACCCAGGTCTCTGGATTGAGAACAAGCTCCAGTAACCAGTCGCCCGCGACAGTTGTCTAGATACATAGCAAAATCTATGTATCAAGAAAAGTCAAAACGAGTTGTAATTTGGGAAGGAAGTAGTAGTATCTACTCTCATAACGAATGCAATCCTATCTCAAGTTAACCATATCTATCTTGAGGATGAGTACTACTAAGAGAGTAAGCCTAGGTCCTGTTATGGGCTAAGCCTATGGTCAAGCACTGATTGAGAAGCCCTCCAGCATCAACACAAGCCACGGCACTTTTGGAAGTGTAATCTTGAGAATTGTTTAGGGCGAAGTTGAAACTCAACCCAAATAGAACAAAGTTATGCCAGCTATGTAAGTCCATGCAACCAGACTCTGTGGATTGCCAACCAACCAGTGATTTTGCACAAGTGTTGCAAATCGACAGCAGATGGATTTTGCACAACTCTTATTATAAGTCTGTCAAATATAACATGCATTATTCTCTCAAGTCAACATGAGAATTATTAACTTTCTTCAAGCTCAGATTAGGGCATGTATTTTCTTAACAACAGTGCTGGATCAAATAAATCTGTCAATAAAATACTAAGAAACAGGCATCTAGGCACGGCTGCAGTAATATACCAAAAAATTGCTTACCTCTGAATGTGCTTGAATGTATGCCGAAAGAGGTACCCCAGCATGGAACATTACATCAACAAGCAGCATTGCACAATTAAAATGTTTCATTTCCTCCAGTGCTATTCCATTTGAGCCTTCCGCGCATAATGAGGCAACGAGAAACCTCACAATACGTGTACTGATAACGCCAAATCCATTTATCTTACCACTGCCATTTATCTCAGAGGAACAACCCCCACGGATCTGATCCTGAGCAGCCAGAAGTAGAATTGTAGACTGGATAAGTTTCCCAGCCTCAATGTATTTCCAGAGCTCTTCAAGTAGATTATTTGTTTTCTCTGCAAGCAGTCTAGTTGTATCCAAGAAGATCTTCTGTAAAATAGCAAAGAAACAAAAACCAATGTGTCATTTAGCATTTGTATGCAAGCAAGTGACTTTATATACATCGCTTTGTTTCCTTCGAACAAAGTAAATATGTATTATGGACAATCTTCAAGGCAAACAAAATAAAATTAATTAGTAGCAACATTTTTTGTATATTTGTCGAAGACTCCTTGTCTTTTAATGTAATAACATGCCCAAGCATATGAAAGAAGGTAAAAGATCAGCAATGGGAAACTATACTTTCTCTGCCAAGTCAAGGTGAAAAGAGTGCTCAGTCCTTAGTATATACTACATATTAAAAGTTGTCTGGGGTCCATGGCAAGACCACAGCTACTACTTATATGTCATGCTGTAAAAATAATAATTTGTGTAGGAAGGGAAGTGAGACAAACCATTTCAGGCAGACACAACAGATGGATAAGCTTGTAGATGTAATCCAGATGATTCTGGCTGGGAGAAAGATTATCCTCCAGATACTCATGCAGGCAAGTATTCTCAATTGCAACATGGAGCGGGAGGAGGTCATTAATGACATCATTGCCAACTGTGTGCACATTAGCATCAGCACCATGGCATAAGAGCAGCTCAATCATGTCAACAGAGAACCTTTCAGCAGCTTCGTGGAGTGGGAAGTATCCATAGGGGTTTATGCAGTTGGGATTGGCATGCATCCCATGGAGCTCTGGTGCCTTGCCCTCCAATACAACTTTTGCACATTGCAGGGCATTTAAAGCAACCATGCAAGTCAAGGTTTGTGCGGTGATGGCAAGATTCCAGGACAAGCACTTGCCAGCAGGGTTCTTGAATAATCGGAGGAAGCACTGGACACTGTCCTTTTTAAGAATGGGCTCCAATTGGTCATATTTGTCAAGGAAGGTATCACACGCCCACTAGATGGATCCATCACAATTGAAAAAGGTAAAAGGCATCAGCTATCCATATAAAAAAAACACAAAAAGTTAAACTGGCCTAGGGAGGTGATGTATTACAACCACAAAACCTTGTAAACCAAGCAAGTTGGGGTAGGCTATAGATGAAGCCAAACATGACACAATAACAACAAAGGGAAGAGAAGGAATATAAGGGGATCTAATGCCTATCATGGTTCATGCATGTGAATCAACCCATATCTATCCGAAATTCCGAAGGTTCATATATGACAATATAAACATATTGCTTCAGCAGAATTTAGTACCCTATTACAGTAAAGGATTAAACAAAATAACATAACTAATGGAATGATTTATCGATTGAAAGAAATGAAGGTAACTAACCTCGGGAGTAGGATCTGGGATGGTTATGTCATTTGGTAGGGACCTGGCTACCTCAACATACCTTTTTGACATAATCTGAAAGACAGAATCTCAAGAGTCAGCACTACATGATGCAAATTAGAAAAAGGAAAAAAAAAGGGGCGGGACGGGGGGTAGTTGTCACCCAAATGGATAATTACCATACCTCCTCAAGTTCTTTCCAACTTAGTTCCGTATTAACTTCAAACGTAGGATGCTCAGGATACTCATTTTTTACTCTAATTGATTCATCTCTATAGTCAGCTGCCTCCTTTTTCCACATATCGTGATCAGGTGCCTTAAATTTCAATTCCATCGTCTTTTTTTCTGAAACAAAGAATTTTAATCTTGAATTACACTCTAAAAAAGATTACTACAAGTAATACAATGGTCAGATAATGACCCAGAATACCATGAGATAGAATGAGTCCTATCTAATTGGACCAAGCACCACTCAAATGGAAAACATTGTATTTACTACTCCATGCATCCTTAAATGTAACACTGCTATATGCGAAATGAAGGGCCAAGCAAGTCTGTGGTGAGCGCTGGAAATTCTGATGCATAGAAATTATGGAGAACTAGAAACTGAAAGCCAAATTTGATATTTTAGCTCAACAAGCGCAAGATATTCACTGGTTACTGGCTCACGTGAATGACTAACTTGTCCTAGCTGACGCCACTTGAAGCAGAATTAGAGATCTTGACATGCGAGACATGGCACCAAACCAACTAAAAAAACAGTATATACAACTCACACATATATGTACGGATGGCCAAGTAGCAACTGAGACTAAAGACTGCGCCAAGAAAACGAGGTGCAAACAAAATTAAGCTCTGTTTCAGTCCATGTTTCAGATTTGACATTTTTAAAAGAGGAACAGCATCAGATCTGAGGGATTAACCATCAGATGCTGATCCCAACAATAAAGAAGCGAGAAATATGTTCCGAACTTCGCCATAGGAAGTGATGTAGCCACCAATGGTTCTGAAGTTTTTTTTTTAAAAAAAAAAGCGACAACAGCAAACTATTACGGCAGTCCAAGATGAGGAACTAACGAACAAATATCACAAACTATACATTACCACAGGCCGGTTCCGACTTGGATCTTCGTATAATGTGAAAAGATCGAATCTTTCACGCCGGTTCCGACTTGGATCTATCTGTCACGGATGGATCTGGATGAATCTTTCCGGGGTCAGAAGAAAAATATCATCGGATAAGCAGCTGAATTCGAGAGAGGGGTTGGGGGGCGGGTTGCGGGCGGTGGCGGGCGGGCGGGCGGGCAGAAGTTGGAGCACCGGCGTTGTATCCGCCGGAGGGCAGCCGAGGGTTCGCGATGGGGAAGGAGGACTGAGAGGAGGCACGGCGTGATGTGTGAAGTTCCTGGAAAAGAAACCCCCACTCTCACTCACAGAACACGCTTCCCAGCACGACTTACAGTATTTTTTTGGATCTACAGTGTTTTTTCCCTGAACTATACACACCCTTGTTCTCCCAACTGAACCCAGCCTAAGTTGACATTTCAAACAGTCTCTCCCCAAGTGCAGTCATTTTGGTACTAGCCCTCATCTACAGTCATGCTGTCTGTCCCTCACCCTCTCCACGGGAAGGGAAAAAACACACACTCCTCAAGTCTCAGGTCTCTTCCCACGGGGCTTTCACAAAAAAAAAAGGGTCTCTTCCCACGGGAAGGGGTGAGAGCCTTCGGACAGAGGCAGATAAAAAAAAGGGAGCCCCTGGGTCCACCAGACTACCCAACCCACAAACAGAGGCAGATGTGGGAAAGGGGCGGCGCGATGCCAGGGAGCAGGAGGCTTTGCATTCCCCTGTGGTTGGCCTGCCAGCGTTGGAACTGGTGGATCTACAGGTTGAACCACTCTGGCCACTCCAATCCAGGCCACCTTTTCTCAGGTACCTAGGGTTTGGTGGTTTGTGTCAAGCTTTTCCTGAAATTTTGTCAAATGGGTGGAATTTTCATGGATTGGTGTTCCCGAATTTTGGTCAACTCGTCTTTGATGAAATTTGTCTCTTTTTAGTTTTGGTAGATGTGCAGGAAGGTAGAAAAAGATGCGTTTGGATAAGTTCTAAACTATGGTGATCCATCCCATGATGCGTGTTCTAATGATGTGGGGATCTTTCTCCATTCCTATTTAGTTTGTACTGATACTGATTGGAAATGACTTGGTGCTTTATTTGTGCTGATCTGTATCAGTGTCATCTTATCTGTTGTTCCATTTAGTTTTTGCAAGCCATTTGAGCATGTTCTTGAAATTGTTCAATAGTAGGTCTACTTCTGGTTGTCTCCTTCGAAATTTACTTAGCAGTAGCAATTCAATCCTGAATACTACATGTATTTCAACCGAATGATAATACTGTGATCCAATTGCTTCCTAGTGATGCAATTCTGATCTGATCCAGCATTGCCCAATAAATGGGTTGTATTGCTATTTCCATTCAAGAATGTTCTATACTGCCTTATTTGATCTCCAATTATTTTGGGCAATACCATTTTATGCTTTTAAGTCTTCTGAGTTTTAACAATACTTTTGCACTACAATCAATAGGTTCATGTTTTAATGGGAACTCTGTTACTGACGCCGTCTCCAATATTGACTCCCACCAGCAAAGGTTTAGTAAATCCTGTCAAACCTGTTTCTCTTTGTTGGCCTATAGAAATCTTTAGCTTTCCCATGAGTGTGCCTAGCTGCTGTTGCTTAAATTAAACCTAACCTGGTGACCTTTTGTTCATATAGTCTGAATGTTTATTGATTTGATAAAGTTGCAGCCATGCTGAATATCCTTGGCGGATAGAAATTGCGAAGCCCTTAGTACTTGTTCCACATATTGACCAATCTCCACAGGTAAGGATAATTGAATTAAGCATGTATTTTCATGTCTTTATAAAATATTTTAGCATCATGTTCTTTGGGCAATGCTGACATTTGAACATTAGATTGTGTGCCGGTACTGAATCTTGTTTTATGCACATAGCTTCAGAATTGCCTTGTCTATCATGCTATTGGTTCTATTCGTAACAGCTCTTATAGTTTCTTTCACTATAGTCCCTGCATCTGTTGGCAGTGTGTTTTAAGATTGGAACAGATAAACTTGTTATTTTAGTTTTCATTCATCTGCTGTACATCATGTGGGACTGTCATGATTATTCACGTAAAACTTGATGTTGTAATTTGGTCACGTTTGTCCATATCAGGAAAGGGGAGCACCCTTGCAGTCTGTGTGTGGCATGGGAGGTCTTGTGTGCAAGAAAAGAAGGTCCATTTTCTTTGTTCCACAGTCAAGATATGGGACAACATCTCATCAAAATGATCTGGATGATCAAAGCAAGCAGAATGCAGCAATATCTGAATCTTGTTCTCAGCAAAATCAGAGTGCTGAGTCACCAATTGGGGAGGAAGTAAGTGCTGATGGTAGTGAGTGACTCCAAAATCAGGACTCTGCTAACAAAAAACCTCCATTTAAAATTGAAATTGGTGACAGTGAGGAGCTTTCTAAAAGAATAAAACAAGAGCTCAGCATTGTGCAGAGCAAGGTGCTGAATTTTGAGGAAAGGTACAGGAAATTTATTTAGACATTTGCTCTCATCAAGAGGTCTGCTTTTACCTCATGATTTGAAGCATGGATCGACTTTGTTTTCTCACCACCAAATTATTAAGATCATGGAGATCAATCCAATCTATGTTAGCTCTTGTGATATCGTTGAATATGAGGTTGGTGTCCCTGATAACAAACAGGAGTTTTGGTTTTTCCTGAAGCACATGCTTAGAAAGAGAGTATGTGTTGTTGAAGATATGGAGTTATCTATCTCGACAATTCAACCACTAATGTATGTGTTATAGCGCCAGAAGATGGGACCAGTGTTGAGTTCCATAAAGGCGAGTGTGACACCTCATTCTCAGAGGAAGATGGTGCAAGGCTGTCATACATAATCTGGAAGGGCAAAAAGATTGTCCACTCAGAGGTGTTCTCAATGCCTAACTGCAACTCTGCAACAGAGGCTGAAGCTTATGCAGCTTTTGCCCTTCTTTCAAAGGCACGTGAATTGAAGATACCGAAGCTGCTGTTTTGCTCAGATTGCAAGACGGTATGCGAAGTCCTTAGCGGTGAACTGAGCATTGGAGATCAACATGACCACCGCGTCCTTTATCTAATGCTTCGATCGATGAAGCGGGACTTTGAGAAACTTATTGTCATGTGGAAACCTCGTGAGCTCATGATGTTTGCAGATCATCTTGCAAAGGCTAGTGACAGAGAAATTACTGTACCCCTCTTTCCAGAGAGAGCTATGACAAAGTGGGCGCATCATTTAAGAGGTGGCCCTGTGTTCAGAATTGGGCGAGCGAAAAAGGCGAATATTCCCAAATTCGGTATGACTTGCAGCTTCATCTGTGTATGTATAGTTGTTTTCTTTGAAATCCTTTTCTCTGCAACTAACAGTCTTAACATTTTATATTTTATGCTGCAAGGAGACTTGAACATGAAGTTGATGAATCATATGGTAGAAACCAAGGCTCCATCTTTTATGTTGAAACAGAAGAACAGTATAAGCTCGATTGCTTATTGGGTTTGAAAGAAGGATTTGAACCCTCTATATTGAAAGTCACTATTGCTGATTTTGATACTAGAACTGATGGATTCAAAATCGAGTTACAGAAAATAGTTCACACAAGAACTTGGTTAAGAAAATATCGAAGGTATGCTAGTTTCCAGGACTACACTACAAAATATGGTGATTCTGATACGTCTGGAAAGAAAACTCTAGAAGATGATGATGCTGATACATCTAGAAAGAAGCTACCAACTTTGGTGGTGGCTTTTGATTCTTCTACCCCCAAGGAAATGTATTATGAAGATAGTGCGTTAAATGTTTTATTGGTTACACCTGATGAGAAGAAGGGTGTTATTGAGAATGGAATTCCAGAATTAAATGCCTTAACATTTGTGTACTTCAATGGAGGTTAGAAACTGTCAGTAGTACTGTTTTATTGCTCTCGCATCATGTTATTCAAATGTTTTCATGCATTGTGCTTTGCAGTGAGGTCCTTGAATGAAAACATTGATGCAGGGGAAAATAAGATGTCAGTTAAGGTGAGATAATGTGCATGTTCTCTTATTTCCCTTCACTTAATGTATATGTGCTACTCTTAGTACCATACGGTTAACTCAATCCAGAAAACACAATTATCTCAAGAATGTAAGCTATGGTGGATATGTTGAGATTAGGCCCAATTGCTTCTGATTGGTGGATGGCATTAGCGTGTCTTTGCATAGTTTAGGCTATTTCGTAATCAAGCTGGAGTTTGATTGGAAGACTAAATTGAAAATGTTATTATAATAGAACTCGTCTTGATCACTCAGTTCATGGTTTATGATTTCCCTGCTCTACTCTCGACCTATTACACTCGCGCGAACTCCTTCAAGATTCATGCTAGATTTAATGAGACAGCTATTATCTTTTTATATTTATATTCATAAGAACAAAAAAGTTGAATGAGATATGTTAATTTAGTTTGCTTTACAATTATTCAGTATACGAACCGTCATTTGTTATGTTGCAAATCTGTCCTGTTATTGATGTTCTGCATATTTCAAAACATTTAAAAATGTTCAGGAGGAAGAGAAGAAGAAAGAGAGAGAGGAAAAGGCAAAACAAGAGATAGAAGAGGAAGCAAATATGAAAGAACAAGAGGTTGCTGAAGAAGATTTAACGTTGAAGGAAATGACCAATGCTACTGCTAGGGAAGAACTGAGAAAAGCAAAAGAACATGACAAGGAAAAGTTGTGTAATATCAGCCGTGCATTGACTGTTCTTGCATCTCCCTTTGTATGTTCCTAGTCGATTTTTATTCTTTTATTAATCACTATACATATGAACATTAATGTCACCATAATTATAGAACAATAGTCTGTCTCTGACCCTTATCTGACTTTCATCTTTACGTTGCAGTTTGTTAGCAAGGAGCGTCAAGAGTTCCTGAGCCTTGTCAACAAGGAGGTATAGTGTGAAGTAGATTTAGAGAGATTTATTCATGCATTCACATTCAGGTAACACGTAACATATCATGGAGGTTTAATTGTTGTTCGTATGTCTGAATGCAGATAAAGCTATATAACTCCATGCTCGAAAATGGGGGTGCTGCTGGCGAAGAAGCTAAGAAGGCATATTTTGCTGCTAGGGAAGAGCCAGAACATGATGCTGAGGTTGATGCAGAAGAAATTGTCTCATCAGCGCTGATTGAGAAGGTAAGAAATTCTCTTAATACATGTTTTAGATATAGTATAAAAGTTACATATGTCTTGTAGTATGTTTTAAGGTACTACCCGGTGCTGCCAAACTAGTTTTGGGTATTTACGTCGAAAACTACAAATAGATATCTGAAAAGTTTAGAGATGAGAGTGCAGAATGCTACTTGACTTGCAGACAGTTTTATCATGTAGTCTGGCCAATTATTTAAGAGACCTAACAATTACCCTGTCCTTTGTTTTTTTAGTTTCATGGGTATTAAATTTCAATGCTTCTTAAAAAGCCTGATCAAACTCTCATAATGGATGTATTATATCTTTCGAATTGTCGGTAGCTGTACTTATAGACAACAATCATAAATTAATAACATATGGATGCAAATTGTTAACTTCAGAAACCTACTGGCATTTCTTTTGACGTTTTAGTAGGCCATACAGGAAACATGCATCACTTGATTCCTGTGATGTACTATATCTGTCCATAAATATACGACGTTTAGGACAAGCTCATTAGTTCAAAAAATGAGCTAATTTGCTTATCCTAATTTGGTTATTCACTTGAATCACATATAATTATACTGCATTCAGGTTGATGCTATGCTTCAAGAACTGGGAAAGGAGATTGATGATGTGGATGAACAAATTGGAAACCGATTGCAACTGCTTGATAGGTATGTTGTTTTCTATGTTTGAAGTTGATTTATTACATGGTTGGTATTTGTTCAGTGGTGGTACCTCGTTACTCTATCTGTCCTTGAGCAGGATGTTTCTCCGTGACCTGTTTCTATGGTTACCTATCCATTTCCTGCGAACAAGCCATTGTTATTGCGATGTTTCATATCACTAAACCATGAATGAGATTGCTAGATGCATCCTTCATCAACCACAACAGTATTTCTCAATTGAAATGCTCCTATTTGAGCGGTTCTCCTGTTGCACCTATAGTGGTTCTCCTGTCAGATAGAAACCTTAGTATTTGCTCATTTTCAAGAAAATCATCTTGCACATGTACCATCTGTATGGCGATCTAATTTGCACTTCATGCGCAGGGACCATGATGGCAAGGTGACTGGTGAGGATGTTGCCGCTGCAGCTGCCTATCTCAAGGACACCATTGGAAAGGAAGGTGTGCGAGAGCTCATCAGCAACCTTTCAAAAGACAAAGGTCTGTTCCCTCTTTAACACCTTCATTCTGTTCACTCTAGCTGTGTAGCACGTTCAATTTTCTTATTGTGTCCTGTGTTCTTTTCTTCTTCTATTTGTGTGCCTACAGAAGGAAAGATCCTCGTGGAAGATATTGTGAGGCTAGCATCGCAAACAGAGGAACACAACGAGGAGGAATCGCGGCAGTAGCTGGAAACAACTCACCTATTTAGATAGGTGGCATATTATTTCAGGCAGAAGACTCCAAACTTCTCAGCTGCTTACTGGCAGTGCCTTGTTAATCGAAAGGCAATACAGCCGATTTTTTGTGCCTCTGGGCATGCCCCGGTAGAAGGCTCGTGATACGTAAGACTTGCTGTGAAGATGGTGAGTGGTGACTTGCATATAGTGGTCCGGCATGGAGTTCGCAACCAAAGTTTTGGATGGTTGCCGTGGAGGTGGAAAAACAGTTCGGTTGGTCTTAATCTACCCTCCATGCTTAAGATATTGAATCTGTCTCGAATTCTAAATAGCTGGTGACGGGTGTTTTTGGGTTAAGCATATTCTGTGACGTTTTTATGTGTCACCGGCAATTGTCATGTAATTTTTTCTTTTGTCGCACGCATGGATCGGAGGAATCGCTCACCGCCTCACTCCATTGTTCAATTCAGTCTGATCCCTACTTCAAGGTTTAAAATTAAATATACTACTATTCCGAATTAAGCTGCCGGCGCTAACGTGCCAATTGTAACTTCACGTACGTCGGCTTATAGTATTATAAACAATACGAGGTGGTCGATGACAACACTTTATGGTTTCTTACATGTTCAAAAAGGTAATAGCCGAGATTTTTTTTAGGGGCTGTCACAAGGAGCGGTGTTGCCTGTCCGCATAGTTACGTTGCATGACTAGCTAGTGACCTGGTGTTAAAAATTAAAGTGTGTAGTGCGTACATATGGTTGCACCATTTTAGCTTACCGTCATTATTCTTATTTCAGACATCACTATATTAGAGCAAAATGCACCACGAGTCCATAAAACTTACCATGCTAGATCAACCATGATACGGGGGTTTGCCGGATCTTCTCGAGTAGGATCGTTGGGATAACTTGACCCGTGCAACCTGACGAATCTATGGCACCAACAATTGTAAAAATAGTCACCTATAACAAGGATTTCGTCCAACCACACGCTTTGGTCGTTGCCTTACCTGAACCACTCAAAGGTAGAAGCGATGCTCTTGCAAATTCCAAGAAAACACAAGAACAAATGCTAGAGAAAACTCTCAATCCTCAAGGGGGCAACAATGGCACAACTCTAAGGACAACATCACTTGGCTTCTCTATTTTCTTTATCTCAAATTCGTAGTAAGGGTTTCCACCAGGCATACAAGTGCTATTTATACTAGGAACGACCCTCCTAGTTGGGCTGGAGACCTTACACACAAGCCCAGTTCGAAATAACAGGTATGTGGGTAAATTTACGACTTGTCCAGTTCGGACCAGGAGGATTTGCTCGCGACGCGTTACTCAGATCTGCACGTTACTCAGCTGATCAGTTTGGACCTGGAGGATCTGCATGTTACTTGTTACCCGTTACTCAGATCTACACGTTACTCAGCCCATCAGTTCGGACTGGAGGATCTGCATGTTACTTGTTACCCGTTACTATCAGTTCGGACCAGTCCGAACTACACTCCCAGAACAGCCTTTACCAATTTAGCCATAGCTCTTGCTACAAAACTCCAAAAGACGATCCGTCAGTTGTGTTGGAAAATAGACTTCAAGATACTTCTAATAGTGTAACCCACCCTTGGTGAATCTTCATGGATTGATACAGAATTCATCAAAAACTTGCAGGTCAAAATATGGACAGCAACACACCGTCTTCAAGTTGCTATTCTCTGAGTGTTGAGGAGCCTACTCATACCTTGCGTGAGTTCTTCAAACCTGAGAACAAGTGATGCACTACTATTAAGTAGTAAATAATTCTTAGTAGAAACAAAGCATAATCAACCAGAAACGAGTTCATCTCATGTTACAGTCGTTGCACTCTCGTCAGAGTCATTGGTCCTTTGTTGACGTTACTATCTTGTTCAGGTTGTTCATTAGGGATGTGTCCTCGTCAAACCAGATCCCCAAACTTTTAAAATGCATTTGTGGTCCTAAAATGTCAGGTCCATCCAAGTTGTACTCGCGTCACGGGAACTCCCAATGTCGATCTCTCCAAATTACTGCTCATCTCGTCATCTTCCATTTCTGTATCATTATTATGCTTTGTGATATTCTTATTACAGTCAATTTCTTCCTGTCTAAGACATCACTAAACCCTTGCGCTGCTGCATAGCATAGTGCACTAGTGCCAGCCAATTTAACTATACGCATTCGAGAGATAGAAGTCTATCATTGTATTTTTCTTTAGGCAGATGCCTGGTTTTTCCATCGTTAATTGAGTAGAGATAACAATAAAAAATAGTATGTTTGGAAACATTTAAGTCGATTAATTGTAATCTAAAAGTCATGGGCGGCCGGATTTGTGCCTAGCCAGAAAAAAAAAAGGTTGGCAAATTTCAGGACAAAGTATCTGCCGAAGGGAACTACAATACAATACATGATTTTGGGAAAAGGTCTACATTACCCCCCAAACTATTGGGGTTCGACTACATCACCCCTCGAACTATGAAACAGTCTAATTTACCCCTGAACTTTTTAAAACCAGACAAAATACCCCCTACAACGGTTTTGGGCGGCGGTTTTGCTACAGTAACGCGGTTTTGTCTTTGTTTTCTTTTTTTTGTTATTTTTGCTAAATCTTTAAAAAATTATAGTAATCACAGAAAAATCATAAAATGGAAAATTTAATTTTATTGGACTCCACATGAGTAGTCCTACACAGTGAATATATAATATGGTATGCTTTAGTATAATTTTTTACAGCTATTAATTAATTACAGAAAAGTAGAGATATAAAGCTATACATAAAAATATACTGAAATATACCATATTATATGTTCACTGCATAGATTTACTCATGTAGAGTCCAACAAAATTGGATTTCCAATTTTATGATTTTTCTATAATTTATTATGATTTTTCTAAAGATTAAGCCAAAATAACAAAAAAAAAAAGGAAAAAAAAGACAAAACCATGTTACTGTAGCAAAATCGCCGTCCAAAACCGCTGTATGGGGTATTTTGTCTGGTTTTAAAAAGTTTAGGGGTAAATTAGACTATTTCATAGTTCGGGGGTGATGTAGTCGAACCCCCATAGTTCGGGGGGGATGATGTAGACTTTTTCCCATGTTTTTCTATGAACTTATACATTATTGCATTGTAGTTCCCTTTTTTTTTGTTGCCTTCCCTTGGCTTTGGTTTTTTAATACTGGTAGATATAGGTATATGGCAAGCATATAGGGATTTGGGATCGATTTCGTGTACTGGAAATATTGCTTCATTCATAAATAATTATAAGGTTATTCTTGGGAAAAAATATTAAACTGGGAATGGTGGGAGTGATTTGCATAGATATGTGGGTATATATTTTAGTGGCGGTGGTAGGTAAATTTTGTTCTTACTTCTTTCGACTAATGTGGTAATTCCAAACTTCAAGAGTGAATGTGGGGTCTTTAATTTTGTTTCCCTGTAAATAAGATAATCCATTTCAAATTAACCGTTCTTAAAACAGAAAAATAAGTTTGAGTTTAAAGCGATGTATGTCATAGATTTACATTATTAATATGGTGCTTATCATTTCTTTGTATTCCCTACTCTGTAATACATTTCCAACATTTTGTTTTAATTACCTGTGAGATTGTCTTCTTTGAGTTGTGGGAATCACATGTGGCAGACTGTCGGTCTCCCTGTATTTAGTTATTTGCATTGGGCTAACAAGCAGAAAACAAATTAAAAGCACATGATTTTACCAGTTAGTCTAACATGTACTCTAACTTGGTAATCATAGCACATGGTTTATTCAGCACAAAACTATATTAATTAGCAGCATGAAAATACTCCACCGTACCACTTTTTACTTCCAAATTTCGGTTATATAAGGCCTCTAGATTGTTTGTGATACAATGCGATAGATACATCATCCCCTACTCAATCCAACGATCACTAGCGATCATGACAGCATCTTAGCATTGACTTGCACATTGCAATTATTGGTTCACCAACCAAATTCTCGTTTGGTTCGTCCAAAACGATCATGCAATGCTTAACTAACATCATTGATTATTTGCACCGAATTTACAAAAACTAGCTTAGTAGCTGAAATCATCCAAATAGCTAGAGATGTAGTACAGAAGTACCAAGTCATCCAAATTATGCAGCTAGGTACACTTAAGTTCAAGCTCTACTCCTAGCTAACCACAGATCGAGAGCTCTTTATGGTGCATTATACTGATTTATATTGGTACTCGAAAAGAACTAGTATAGAAACACTAGACGGTCAAAATTAATTGTATGAAAGCTTCACTAGTGGTATACTGGTATGGGTAGTATATGTAGCCGAATTTTTAAAACTATCACTATTTCAAATTAACTTAACCATAACTGCAAATTCTTACAAACAAATTGCAAATATTCCCTATGAATTTATTCAGTCCTATACCTAAGAAAAAAAAAGCTGGTCAATCAAATGGATGACAAAAAAAATGTGCTTATTAAGGTGTGAGAGTCCCACATTTTCTCTAATAAACTTTCCTTGATTTCTCTTGAGCTACTAGGTGCAAAACATGATAACCACATGGCTGTACTGGTTAATATAACTTTAGTAATTGAACCACAACCTACACCACCGGAGAAAACTCCAACACGAACTCTAAGTTAAACAGGCGCGTTTGGCTATATAGTACGGTATGTACGTGCTTAGGTACGATCCATTTTCTGAAGACATACCTCAAGATCGCATAGCCTTTCTTCATGGGATACAATAATTGAATCAATGATCACAAATCACATGATCGTAGCAACATCGTCCAAGCATTGACTTGCACATTGCAATAATTAATGATTGGTTCACCAACTCATATTCTTCTGGTACGGTTCTATATCCAACCAAAATGATCAGGCAACGTTCCTAACCAACTCATCATCTCAACCCAATCTAAACTAGCTTAGGTGAGCAATAGATTCTGTGGATTGTAGAAGTAGCCATTCCATCTTGCGCGGTTAAACCAACCGGAAATGATAGTTGTCCTAGTGAAACATTCGTTGCTAACTAGGTCTGCGCCGACTCAAAGCCTGAAGTTCTTTACAGAATAAACTAAAGCAATTTCAATGGGTAAGAGGTGGCCGGACAAATGGTTGAAGACCTAGCAATCAATCATTAGCTCGCGCTAGTCAAAGGCTATAAGCTACAGGCGTTCACTGATCTGCTAATGTCGTTGCTCAGGTATAGGTCATTCATGTTTCCAATGGCTTGCTCGATCGTACAAAATCACATAGTATGTGACAAGAGCAGAATTCTGCAAGTTATAGTTGATCGTTCGTTGCAATGCCAACTAATCTTCTCAATTTATTAGGGTAGCTAAATTTAATTAGTTATTAGCTTATGAAAATATATGATTATTTCGAGCTCCGTTGTCAGGCCCTGGGCTTTGCCTGCCAGCTCGTACGGTGGTGGACGATGCACCTAGCTAGCTAGATGCATGTGCCTGCTTCGATGGATTTCTCCAGTCCTGACTAGGTTTTGACGCAAGGCACGACCATCATTCTCTCCCCAACCTATCGCGAGTAAGAAAATATAGTTCAGTTAGCCTCGATGACTCCTGTACTATTTAAGCACCGGCGTCCCTAGCGCCATGCATCTCATTCCACAATCTCCAAAACAGTTAACCTCCATTACACCGCCCGGCCACCCTCGTCCTTTCACGAACGCACCTTCACTTCCTCCCTCTCGTGGGCATGGCCAGGTCCCTGATCTTCTGCGCCGCCGTCGTCCTCGCGGCGTGCCTCGCGCTCGCCGGAGTCCAGGGGGATCAAGGCACCGCCACGTTCTACGGTGGAGACGACGGCTCCGGCACCATGGGTAAGCTTCGAACAATCCCCCCACTTCGCTTCACAATAACCCATGCCACATTTTGCTACCTGCGCTAGTACTAACTGAAGGTATGTACGTACGCAGGAGGCGCGTGTGGGTACGGCAACCTGTACGACGCCGGGTACGGCATCAACAACGCAGCACTAAGCGAGACGCTCTTCAACGACGGCGCGTCATGCGGGCAATGCTACACCATCACCTGCGACACGTCGCGCCCCGGCGGCGAGTACTGCAAGCCCGGCACGTCGGTGACGATCTCGGCCACCAACCTGTGCCCGGCCAACTACGCCCTCCCCAACGGCGGGTGGTGCGGCCCGGGACGCCCCCACTTCGACATGGCGCAGCCGGTATGGGAGCAGATCGGCGTCTACCAGGCCGGGATCATCCCCGTCGTGTACCAGCAGGTCAAGTGCTGGCGCAGCGGCGGCGTGCGCTTCAGCATCGCCGGATGCAACTACTTCATCCTCGTCAACATCCAGAACTTGAGCGGCAGTGGGTCAGTGGGCGCCGCGTGGATCAAGGGTGACGGCACGGGGTGGATCCAGATGTCGAGGAATTGGGGCGCCAACTGGCAGGCGCTCGCCGGGCTCGTCGGGCAGGGGCTCAGCTTCGCCGTGACCACCACCGGAGGGCAGTACATCCAGTTCCCGGACGTGGCACCGGCGTGGTGGCAGTTTGGTGACACGTACAACACCGACAAGAACTTCTACTACTAGAACGACTTGCAAGGAGCAGAGTGTGCTCGATCGATCGATTGATCCCCGTCGCCATTTCTTGCGGTTTGGAAAAATGGCAAGTGCGTCCACGTGATTTGGACGGAGTGGCTGCACTTGCCATTGCATCCTTGGCGACCGCCTGATCGTGGCATCTGTCTAGTCCAATGTGATGCTCCGACTGCAGGAAAATGGCAAGGATCAGTGCGAAGCAAGAAGGGATGCCACATGTTATACCATAAGGCCCTGCATTTTTTTTTCAAAGCTGTAGATACCACACATTCTATGTTGTCCGTTGACTTGTACTGCACATACTTCATTACAAATAAAACAGAGTTTTTACATGAGCCATGACTAGAGATTATGTTCCCCATTGCATTCCGCCAATAAGCATTCCAATTAAGATCTCGCAGTATAAGAAGCAACACCTCTCGGCCGAACACGTATCATATCCCAGAAAGCACCCCCACAAAAGTGCAACGGAACTTGATAGATGGATGCACATGGGCCATGGAAGCCAGAGTTATCTTGGACAAGAACACAAAATTGGCGTATCGCCAACCAGGCAACCATCCACAGATAACGTGGCGAGCCTGAGTTATCTCGGACAAGAACACCTGAAAGAAAGGGCTAATCAACTTGGAGCACATGATTTCATCATTTGTCACTTATCAGTTTAAGTTAATTAGTCTACTCTAACCAAGTAACTAAGGCTCGGGTTGGAGAGAGATGAACCTCCTATACTTTCAAAGATGTTCTTTTTTTTTTTTAATAAATATGATGCCGTGCCTCCAAATAGCCTTTCTGATGTGATGCATTAGTGCATTATTGCATCCTATGCTAAACCCAACTGTGTATCACAAAGCGACCATCTCAACATCTTAGCCAACCATAACTGATCCATCCACTCAAATTCTTTTGTTTTTATTCATACAAGCCAAAAAAGATCAAGCATCCAACATACCTTGCACCTAGTCCAAACTAGCAGCTTCACTGAAACTGTCAATGAATGGTTGGTTCATTATACGAGTACTTCCAAAGATGTGCTTTTTGGTTATATATGATGGCATGCCTATAAATATACCCTTTCTGATGTATAATGCATTACAATATGGGATCCAATGCTGAATCCAACTATCACAACCGACCATCACAACATTTTAGTATCGATTTGTACACTATAATGATTGATCTACCAACTCAAATTCTTCTGGCTTTGTCCATCCATACCAAAACAATCAAGCACGGAAAGCATGTCCAAACCGACTCAAGCTATAGATTCGTTGACATTGCCAATTACGCGGTTAAGCGGATCGGGCGAACGCGGTGAACTGAAGCTATTTTACTGATTAAAAAATTCTTACGGCGGGAACCGGGAGCAAGAGCAATGAAACACATGCCTGGGAATCAATCATTAGCTCGAGCAAGTCAAAGTCTGGAAGTTGTAGGCATGTGCTGATGCGCTTAGGGTCATTACAGCAGGTATCTTTTGCACATTTCATCATCAGGCAGCTTGAGACACTTGATAAAAAAATTGTAACTCGTGTTTAGCCTTTTCCGTGGAGCGAATTGGGCACCTAGCAACTTGTTTTGAGAGCTCATCTGGTATTTGGATGGGACTGGGAGAGCTTAATTGGCTTATACCAAAAAGAATGCCTTCAAATCTCGGCACAATGGGAATTTAGCATTACCATTAGTCGAGTGTGAAACCTATGGCAGTGTTGAAATTCATAGTTTGATATGCCTGGAAGACGCTCAACTGCTCAAGAATAAAAGCATGATCTGTTTTATCTAACAGTACAAGGCGCAAGAACAACCTGGCCCGTCTTTCATGCAGGTTTCCAACAAGCACAAACACCTAATATTCAAGAACAAAACCACACTATCTGTTGTATCCCCATTGGTGGAGGATGAGAGAATCCCCCGGGCCTTTCTCCAACCTGGACCTGCTAACAGTATAAACACTAGGAATTCTTTTAGTAACAGTTCAGGGAAGTCCACAACTAGCAGCAGCTTACATTGTTCTTCCAATCATCCAAACGCACATGCTCGATCATCAGTTCATTAATTCCACCAACTGAGATACCGTCTGCAGCAACACCGTACCCCATCGTGCGATGGCCCTAATCTAAGCCGGAATAAATCCTCCTACAAGGGCATCATTCGTCCACAAACGCTGCCTGATTGGATCCACCCACTAAACTAAGCGCCGCGCCTACGTGTGGAAGGAATGTGTTGGTTGCGAAAACAAATCAGCCCCCTGTCCTGGCCCTCTGATGACCTGATCAACCATTGCGTTGTGATGGACGAGCAATCAAAGTCAAAGACAAGCAATTACCTGCATCTGAACTGCATGTGCTCCCAGTTCAATTCGTACCGTGCATTACGTGTTCCATGACATGAGAATGGAACGAGAATGAGATGATGCATCGATTGACACCGACATTATCGCTGCTGATTCGATGATATTTCTCCTAGTTGACAAGTTTCAGCTCCAGCTCCCTTCATCTCCTGGCTAGCTACTTCATCTCCGTTCCTCCTATTTAAGCACTACGTACTGAACCTGCAGGCAGATCACCCACCACAATATCGCAGCTTCCATCAGATAACACTGCGAGACACAATCCTTTCCTTTTCCTCAGTAAGTGGTTCTAGCTCATACTCCTCCCAAACTAGCAAGAAGGTCGTAGTAACCATATATGGCGCCGAGGTGGTTGGGTTTGTGGGGCGTTCTGGCAGCATGCACAGCTGCCGGAGCCGCGGCCTGGTCGCAGGGCACGTCGACGTTCTACGGCGGCGACGACGGGTCCGGCACGATGGGCGGCGCGTGCGGATACGGCAACCTCTACGACGCCGGGTACGGCATCAACAACGCCGCCCTGAGCACGACCCTCTTCAACGACGGCGCCTCGTGCGGCCAATGCTACGCCGTCACCTGCGACACGTCACGCCCCGGCGGCCAGTGGTGCAGGCCCGGCACGTCCGTCACCGTCTCGGCCACCAACCTGTGCCCACCCAACTACGCCCTCCCCAACGGCGGGTGGTGTGGGCCCGGGCGGCCCCACTTCGACATGTCCCAGCCTGCGTGGGCCAACATTGGCGTCGTCACGGCCGGCGTCATCCCCGTCCTGTACCAGCAGGTCAAGTGCTCGCGTTCCGGCGGTGTGCGCTTCAGCATCGCCGGGTCCAACTATTTCCTTCTCGTCAACATCCAGAACCTTGGCGGGAGTGGCTCCGTGGGCGCTGCGTGGGTGAAGGGAGACAAGACGGGGTGGATCCAGATGTCGAGGAACTGGGGCGCCAACTGG
This sequence comes from Digitaria exilis, assembly GCA_015342445.1. Lineage (NCBI taxonomy): Eukaryota > Viridiplantae > Streptophyta > Magnoliopsida > Poales > Poaceae > Digitaria > Digitaria exilis. The sequence continues at coordinate 405,976 of JACEFO010002219.1, read as the reverse complement.
CAGGCGCTTGCTGGGCTCGTCGGACAGGGGCTCAGCTTCGCCGTGACTAGCACCGGAGGGCAGCATGTTGAGTTTCTGAATGTGGCGCCGGCGTGGTGGCTGTTTGGCCAGACTTACAACACCTACCAGCAGTTCGCGTACTGATCGATCAGAGTCAGAGCAGGGTGTTTGTTGCTTGTGTCATTGTGTGTCTTCTTCGACTGTATAGTGTGTCGTCGTCGTCGTCCGCGTAGCGAGCGCCTACGTGCTGTCACTTGGTTCTGGGCTCTGGCGGAGTTTCATCGCCGCCGACGCGCCGTGGCCGAGGCATGCTTGCAGTCCGTAGCTCATTGCTTTTCCTTACCTTCTTTTGTTTTCTATACTGGAATCACATACATCTATTATCTGTGTAAAATTGTTAACCATGTAAAATTGTTGACCATATGGAATCAAGAATTTTGAAGTACATTATTCATCTGCTTATGCCAGCTTGTCTTAGAGCTCAGGTGGCCGGAAGTACAAATATATAGGAAGTATGTTATAAATATTGTAAAAAAAATGTGGAGCATATCTGAAACGGTCCACCTACGCAATAGAATCCGGATCCATTTGGTCCAGCAAATGTCTTAGCGACTCGACTCGAGACAATTGGGCTGGCCCAAATGGCGATCATGTATTTATAACGCAGGTTACGTTTAGGGCCTGAACTTCAGGCCAAGCCCAATTAATTTTAGGAACGTGTATCTCGGATTTCCTATCCATCACTTTCCACTTTTTTTTCTTATAAACTTACTCCGTCAAAAAAAAAAAGTAATTTTAGGATTCAAAATTTAGCACCAACTAAGTAGTATGGGACCCACGGATAGGTGTACTAAAGCTTCAATGAGGGACCCAGTTACTATTTAGGTTTAACCCACGTGAAATCAACATACTATTTAGGTGAGCCCACACATTGTTAGGTAGGCCCCACACATTGTTAGGTAGGCCCCACATATTGTTTAGATGAGGCCGTATTGTTTATGTGAGATCCATATGAGCAAGGGCAAATCTAGACCAAAGCGCCACCGGAGTTAGCTCCACCTAAGTAATGGGTCAAGCCAACTTAAATTAGTGATGGATCAGCTGACCTCGGTAATATAGGCTAGATCCGCCCCTGCATATGGTACCTACATATTTTTTAAGTGAGACCCACATATTGTTTAGGTAGGACCTATCTGGGACTCTATGTTGTTTAAGTGTGACCCATGTATGATCCACGTACTATTTAGGTGGAATCATTTTTTTTCATAAATAACTGCTATAGACGTATACGTGTCTTTTTACCTATGCATTGATTTGCGTGAAGAAACCTACAAAGTTTGGTAATTTTAAATGTTAAATCTAATGCATTAGTTTAGTCATTTCAAATAACACCCTACCAAACCATATGCTCTGCCGCGAACTGAGCTATAGCTCAGCTGGCAAGGTTCCTTATGGTGAAACCAGCCCACCAGGTTTCGAGTCCTCGACTCGACACTGGTGTCGCATTTTCCTAGATTTATTCTAGGATTTAACCCGGTGTTATTTTTTCAGTGGTAGGCGACGTGCCCGTCGATAGTGAAGCGTCTGTGGTGACTTCGTCAATTTCGAGGATTTACCGGCACAGTCTTTCGAAGGTGCTCATAGGGGTAGGTTACGCACGTATGTTTGTAAGGGCAAGTGTACGTGTATATATGTGAGCGTCTACGTCTGTACTGTGTGATACGAAAAAGAAAAACCATATGCTCTGCCAAGCTCCTGACACCTGAGTTGCCCTTGCTAGACTGCGATATTGCTCGTGGAAAAAGTCAACACAGGTACTGATTGGGCTTTAATGGGCCACTGTTGGGTTTAAAGATAGGATGTTTAGCCACCTTCCATTAGGCGGATACGAGACCCCCGTGCATCCTGGCAAAGCCCAATTAATTTCAGATACGTGCATTGCAGAATGCTCTATTAGTTCATAAATCCTAGCCCATCAACTCAGTCAATCCCCCCCCCCTCTTCCTTCTAGCACGATGCAGGGTCAATCTATCCCCCTCGCCCCCTAACTTTTGAAGTAGGCATGTCCGCTCTGGGCCGCATGATCTTCATCCAAGGGACTGTGAAGACAACGTATTATATGAGAACTCAATTCCCGTGAGAACTATGAGAACTCAAATCTGGGCTGATCTTCATCCAAGGGGAGCACGTAGGGAGAGGTAGGAGGGGGGATTTGTAAAATAACCACCCCCTTAATGATACTTTTGTAAATCCCCCCTCACACCTTCCCCTTAGACGAAGATCATGCGGCCCAGATTTGAGTTCTCATAGTTCTCATGAGTTCTTATGTGAACTCAGTTCTCATGCCATACGTTCCCCTACATAAAATGCTCATGTCATTCTAATGTCGCTCCTTGAGAACATTTTTTTGTTAACATAACTTGTAATAATTCAGCAAAGAAGTAAATAGCGTTCTTGATTTACAGATCTTTACGAGGGCCAGTAGGATAACCAAATAAAGGAAAAGTGAGCTCACCTCCACGATAAAAGCCTGCAGGAGGCCAAGATATACAAACAAGCCTGTTTTTCTCATTCATATCTTCATACAGATGCATATTTCTTCAAGTATTCGATTGCCACAGAAGCATGGAATGCAGATCCTATGGGAAGCACGTCCTCGTCAATCACAAAGTGGGGGGAGTGAGTGGAATGTACTGTCACCATGGTGCTCTTGTTGCCAACACCAATTGTGAAAAAGGCGCCAGCCATTCTCTGTGCATAGAACCCAAAATCCTCTGCTCCCATTAGCTGTGGAGCGACCTTGACATTCTCTTCCCCAAGCAAGCTCTGAGCCACTGAATTGGCATGAGCATACATCCCTTCATCATTGATCACAGCCGGATATGTTTTCATCTTGTCCTCCATGAAGTCCACAGTAGCAGTGCAATGATGTACCGCTGACTCCCCTTTTACAATCTAACATACAAGATTCATCAATTGCATGAGAAGCAGAAACTATGCAGTGGCTCTTCCATACAGTATTCATCATGCGAGTAAGATTAATGGCCTAGACAGACCATGTGGCCACAAGTGCATGTGGGGAGGCCTTTAATGAAATTCATGTTAGACAATCAGACATAGTTTACCTCTTTGACCCGCATCATGAGATATGATAAGCCTTCATTTGTCATGCTCCTCAAGGTGCCACCAAAGGTCATAGATTCTCGAATGACATTATAAGCATCTCCTCCTTTCACAAAAGTTACAGACACAACCTGAAAGCTCAAAACACATGGAGGCACCAGTCTTTTTCAGCAGTAGTAGAGAATTTCTGAAAGAGAACTTCAGAATTTATCTGTCAATGACAATATTACCACAGCAAGCAGATAACATACCGCACCCTGGAGCGGATCTATTTCCCCGGAGACAATTTGTTGAAGGCTGAGGATGGCACTGGATGCAGCTACGGTTGGATCGAAGGCTTGGTGGGGCAGTGCAGCATGCCCACCTTTACCCGTAACAATTGCTAGGAATCGGCATGCTGTTGCAGCAAATGGTCCTGGCCGGCCAGAAACAACACCTACTGGAAGGACCGGGTCAACATGCAAGCCAAAGATAGCTGACACATCATCAAGAACACCTTCTTGTAAGACATAATATGCACCACCCTGACCCTCCTCTGCTGGCTGGAATACAAGCTTTACAGTGCCCTAATGATCGAATAAGAACCACAAAAATTATAAACATGCAAAGCTTAGCTGGTCTAATGAACTGACTGAATCATCCAGGAACTACAAAGAATTTTAAAACCTAGGGGAGATAGTTGACGTGATAGATATCATGATTCACCATGAATATTGACATAATCCTAATATCATTGGGAAATATGGAGGCGTTTTACAATTACAACATTTTATATTGTCAGGTCCATTAAATTAGTTAAAGAATACCTTTAAGTCACTCTTGCGATCTTGAAGTATTTTAGCAGCCCCAAGAAGCATTGCTGTGTGTGCATCATGTCCGCAAGCATGCATTTTTCCAGTTTCCTGGCTCTTGTACTCCCAATCGACCAATTCCTGCAAAGAAGAAAATACCTCTACTATTGTAAGTCTTTTTTTCCCAAAATAATGGTAACTAAAGAATGTGGACACGGTGGTAAGGGTTTTTGCTAGCTTTACTAGGAATGTGGATACTACGGTGGCAGTTGAGCCTACATCCATGGATGCAATCCGAGCTAGACTTCTGGGTTGTGATTATTTTTGTTTGTTCAAATTGTCCTAATGTGCTTTTTTTCATATTAGACCGGCTATATACATGCCTAATATTGATATTTTGGTTTTACATCGTGGAAATTGTGGTGATGCGCTACAAATTTCTTGATAAACTCTTTTGTCTAAACAATTTGGATGACAAAACAGCAGCCTTTTCAAAACTAGCAAAGACGCACGTGCGACACGCACGTGATACAGAGTTATACAGCGAGCCTACATTTCAGTTCACAACACCTAATCCAAGCTACTTCATGAGTTTTTTTAGTTACATCGGTATTTACTAAGATTAGCATGTATTACATCTACATAAAAATAGCAATTCTATTGATCGGTTCCTACGGACAACTTGATGTTGAATTGTGATAACTCTCCGACATAATTATCCTAAATCTATGAATTATACTAATAATTTCATGAAGTCAAACCAGAAGCAAGAAAGTAATTTTTAGCCATTCAATTATCACTTTAGTTTTGTTTTGATAAAAAAACATAAAAATGTTTATACTTAGCCATCAAATAGTTTTGATAAGTAATTTTGCCGATGTAGATGACACATGACAAATATGCCATCTTTCTCTTTGTCTTCTGTCCTCTCCCTCTCCTCTCTCCTACATCGGCGCATTTGGCCGGCGGTCATATTGGTCGTACTCTTCATCCTTTAGAACATAATATTTTATCCTGATAATCAATGTGAGCTTCTCTATATCAATTTCTCCTGCACCTGTCGCACTCTATACCCATACTCTATACCAACTACTACAACATATTTTTATTCCATCTCAACTACCATCTCATTTTAACAAAGACATTTCTTTTTTGTTCTTCTATTTTCTTCCCTCTCTTTTGTTTGGCTGACACAATTACTTGTGTATCTTTGGTATAGATAGCCTAAAAGAATTCATCAGCCACACGGTAAAAACGGAATATCAGATGTATCAGGATCATCTAGCAACTAATAATGTTTTCCCTGCACACGCCATCCTAGCTATCAGCATATTTTAGTATGAGCCACCCTTTCCTAAAGACGGCGTGTGAATTTTGGCATGAATAAATATGGAAAAATGCCAAAAAAAAGTCTATGCCATTGCATCATCGAATAATTTTCCACGTTCCCTCTATGAACAGACATAGTTATAACTCTGTTCTTTGCGAACAATCTGCTTACTAAACTGAGATGTGCCAATCCTTTTATATCATATCATGTAATACTAATCCCAACTATAAACCGAGCCCTTTGGTGAGGCCACATCAAGGAAAAGAGTTGTTGGGGATTCGTAACGTGGAGAACTAGTGTGCTTGTCAATTTGTGACCGCTCATTTTGAGGATAAAAGGAAGTGAACGACTACTCAATCCCAGAGAGGAACGACTAGGCAACTTCTCCTTACGTGAATAAATATGCAGTGTTCCCGTTAGGTTGGCCATTGGTTCCCTATCAATCAATTCAGTGACAACCACTACATCGCAGTCAGATTTGGAAGCAGGGTTCAGTTGCCTGATCTTTGTTCTGATTCCATTGCGTTCTTTTTTCCCCTGATTTGGATGTAGGGTTGTTCACTGCTCCAAATTCAAGATGCAGAGAGTTGTTTCTTAATGACATGGGATGGCGACGGAGAAGATTAGATTGGGCACCAGGGTGGGTAGGGTGGGACCCTCCCTCTTATCTGTATCCACGTTAAACAGATCCTAACGCATGGGCCCTGTGACACGTCATCAAATTTAGTAATCAAAAGTATGGTGCAGTTTGAATTTGATGCAGAAAATCCTAGCTAGAGTAATTGGCAATTGGTATGCACCGCCAATTTGAGACATATTCCTGGCGCCGCAGCAAGATGAGCAGAAACGTAGTATTACCATGGATCTGTGCCACTGTCCACTGATTTTTGTTTGGTTACCATGGCACTGTTTTGCTCCCCCTGCTAGATACTTTGATACATTAGTTTGTGTACCTCTAGTTTGGATGGCAAATCATACAATTAGTGGCTTGAACAATTTTGATTGCCCACCCACGTCTCTATATGGAACCGACGATCGATCGTCTATGCTATTTTCATGAAACTGATGAATCATCTCGCAAAATCAACCGATTCTCCACAACAGATGGCGATTATAGATGCACACAGAGAAACAAGAAGAGATGAAAAAGATTCAGAGCCAAGAAACGTACGGACCGACCTGCACGGGGAGCGCGTCCATGTCGGCCCGGAGCGCGACGACGGGCCCATCGCCGCCGTCGCCGGAGACGGTGGCGACGACGCCGGTCTGGGCGACAGGCCACGTGTAGGGGACGCCGATGGCGTCGAGCTCTGCGCGCACGAGCTCGCTGGTGAGGTGCTCCTCGAACGCCAGCTCCGGCCGCTGGTGGATGCGCCGCCGCACGCCGCGAACCCTGGCGACCGCGCCTCCCCGAGGATGTTCTCCGGCTAGCCCGCCGGCGAGGCGACGGAGAGGAAGAGTAGTAGCAGGGGTAGGAGGAGAGGGAGGCCAGAAGCGGCGGCGGCGGCCATGGTGGAATTGAAGGAGACGAAGAGTATGTCAGGGGTGTGGTTCTATAGGGTGTGATTGGTAGCTTGGGTTAGGCCAAGCCTGGCCAGGACTAATGCATGGCCAGCCGGAGCCAGGCTTATGCATGCAATAGGTTCATGTTTGGTTTGGGTGGCTTGAGATAGACTGGCTTGCTATGTATGTGTTTGGTTGGCTGCACAATATGATAAAGAACACGTGAACAAGAGGTGGAGATGTGCAGTCTGCATAGCACAAGCCACCAACACCCTTATGCAGCCTGCATAGCGTGGAAACGCATCTCATTTGTGTTTTCAGCAAGCCAGGCTAAGGGGCTCCTTTTGCATTACCAGGGCCAGGCTAAAGACCTGAGCAGGCAACCAAACAAACTTAACCTGCATTCCATAAGCCTAGATAGGAGTTGGACACCCTACCAATCACGCCCATATTAATCGTCATGCCTTGCACGGGGACGGCTGGCTGAGTAGTGAGGAAGACGTACACCGGCTGGTTGCTAACTGAAATCCTACTAAAATCTTGGATCTTTGCATGTTTATTACAAGCAGGATTTGTTATCATGGCTTGTGGCCAGATACTTCTTCAACTTCAACTATAGCGTGATGAGATAGTACCGTACTGTACGTATGTCTTTAAGTTATGGATACACTACTACACAAATCATTTATAATAATGTTGTCCTTTTTCTTTTTCCAGTAGTAACGGGCACCAAGAAAATGTCATTGCAGTGTATCGTTACTGATGTCATCGGTGGTAGCGTCATTATTGTGACCACTATAATAACGGGCAACCATGATGTCATCATCGCAGCCGTTATTAGAAATGGATGGTTCACAATAATGACAGATGACGCTAACATCATCATTGTCCGTTATTACCATACCATCTTTAATAACGGTATCACTACTGATATCATCATGAGTTGTTATTACAAATACCATCTTTAATTACGGCTACGGTTGATGTTATCACCGTCCGTTGTTAAAAATCGAGGCTAGCTAACTTTAGAGGTGACGTCACCCACCCGTTACAATGCACAAACGAGAGGTGACTTTATGCGTCCGTTATTACAAACCATTTTCAATAACGGTGAGACGCTGGCGTCACTATATCCGTTATTAAAAATCAAGCATTAGATTTATCAAATTTAAAATTTGAATTTTTCCAAATGACCTCGTATGGAGAAAGTGAGAATTTGAAAAGTTAGAAACTATGTAGTTGATAAGTTTTCTATTTAAAATCATTTAGTGACAAAAACTAAGTTTGAAATAGTTTAAATTTGAAATTCAAATTTTGTAAACGATCTCCGATGGAGAAATTATTAAAATAAAAGTTGTATATCTCAATACGTTAAGAAATCATTGGCCATGCAGAAGTAGAGTTACTAATCTAGTAAGAACATTTGAATTGAATTGCTGCTTGATACGTGATAAGAAGCACTGCATCTAAGCTCTGAAACTAAACAGAGTCCTTTCACAACAAAACAGTAGCGAATTTACTCTCTTCATGTTATCTTTAACTAACCTCGGCTCTGCTATATTAAGTAAAGTAACACGCCCAAATGTACTTATTTCTATGATTCAACAAGGTACGGAACCTAAAGCAGAGTTTATCCCAATATAACTGAGATGGCTATAGACAATATGTTAATGAATTTATAATGGAAAGTGTGCCTAATTGGATCAATCACTGAAGTCATTACACTAGACATACTGAAAGTAAAAACATGTCAAGTGGCAACCAGATCGAAACTGTGAAAAGACAAAGTTCGAAGACGAGATAATAGCAATTAATGCGCATTGTCATTAGTCCCAATCGAACTATTTTGATGGATGTTCGTTAAAAATAAAAACAGAGACAATCACGCAGCCGATTAGTTAATTGTGTATAATCACAGGCTCACAACATTCCGATAACCCAAAAGGTGAAATATTTGGTAACTGATCAAATTATTTGTAATACTGAACCTCTGTACACTTGAAAAGGCTAGAATAGATGAAAAGATAAGCAAAATTTTATCTTTGTGGGAAGAAAGAAGTATGAATCCACTGCGAAACACGTGCTCCATCCAACAACTAAAAACAAAATTCCAATCGAGAAGCGCACGGAACCTGCAAGGGAAGCGCGTCCATGTCCGCCCGGAGCGCGACGACGGGCCCATCGCCGCCGCCGCCGCCGCCGGTGATGGTCGCCACGACGCCGGTCTGCGCGACGGGCCACGCGTACGGCACGCCGATCGCGTCGAGCTCGGCGCGGACGAGCTCGCTGGTGCGGTGCTCCTCGAAGCCCAGCTCGGGGTGCTCGTGGATGCGCCGCCGTACGCCGCGCAGCCACGCCGCGAAACCCGGAGCGCGGGTCACGCCCAGGAGGTCGTCACCGCCGAGGGCCGGCGAGAGGCGGGACGCTAGCAGGAGGAGGAGGAAGAGGAGGAGGGAGGTCGCCGCGAGGAGAGACGGCGGCCGGGCCATGGCGCCGCGGAGGAGTGAAGAGTGATGGCTGAAACGCCCAGCGCCGAACGACCTGTTCTGCTTCAGTTCGAAAGATAGCGCATCCTTCGTTGTGAACTGTTTTCTAGCGATCTCTTTTTTCTTTTCTCTCTCTACATAACACAATATGACAGGAAGCTACAGCTTTCGGTGGAGAATGGAGAATACTTTGCATGACCGGACGTGTCCTCTGGGCTACTCTTTTCTGTAAGATATAAGAACATATCGTTAGATTTAATAAACATATAGAACATATGAAAATACTTTAAAGACATTTTCATTTTTATCTATCTCTATCTATAAGATAGAAAAGAACGACTAGAATTGAAAACGTTTCTCACCTAAAACAGGCCCGCGGTACCCCTCACGTCGGACCCACCGGTAAGAGTCAAAGAAGGTGGAAAAGAGGTTAAAACTAAAAAAAAAGATATTTAAAAAATATTTCTGCTAAAACCAATTTTTTTTCTCACCACGGTTTATCTACCCACCGCAATTATAAAGAAAAAACAACAAACAAAAAAGGTAAAGACTTCCCTATGGCGGCCGTATTTTTTAACACCGGAACGGCAGGCTAAATCAGGAAGTAACTTTTAGCCTCTTGTCCAACTCCGGTGGGGTGTGGGTGGGGCGGGCGGCGGCGAGGTCGCCGCCGGCCACGGGTGACCGTGGAGGGCGGCGGGGGTTAGGGTTTCGGGGTTTCTGGGGGTTAGGGTTGGGGGATTTGTGGCTGGAGGTGAGATTTATGCCTTCGAACTCTAGAGGAATGATCGGGGAGGTGGTCGGCCCGGCGGTGGATGTGGTCGAGACGGCGGGGGAGCGGAGGCGGCGCCCCGCGCCGCTGGAGCTGGGCGGCGGGAGAACCCCGGTGGGCGGGGTCGGCGGCGGGGGTGAGAAAGGAGTGGTTAGGAAGGGCGGGGAAGGGGGCTGCGGTGGGAGGTGGGAGGACGGCCGACGGCGAGGTCGCCGCCGGCCGCGGGTGGTGGTGGAGGCCGGCGGTGGCGGGGAGGGAGGTGGACGGAGGAGGAAGAAGATGACCGGAGAGGGAGGAGGAAGGGAAAAGGAAGAGGAGGAGAGGGCCTACCGGAGAGACGTGGCGGCGTGGAGCCTCACCGACGAGGTGGACGCCGACGGGGCAGAGCGCTCTGCGACGGCCGACGGCGCGGTCGTACGGGCTCGGGCGGAGGCTCCAGCGCTGGGAAGACGAAAAGATAGGGTGGGCCTACCTGGAGTCGTACGACCGTGCGGTAGATGACGGGCCGTACGAGCGGTCGAAATTACGGCCGGCCGTAAATTAACCGCCGCCAACAAAAAAGAGTAAGGGAAAAAAAAACTCTTTCTTCCTTGGGCTTAGGCGTGAGAGGCGCGCAGGCAACAGGCACGCGCGGTCCTGAATCCCTGATGCGTCGGCCCAAAAAATGGAGCCTTTATACATGCAATAGCCACGACCAATTCTGCCCATTGCACACCCTCGCGTGGCTAGCAGCTTTTTTGTTTAAGAAGTCTATTTAACCCCATTGAACTCTTGCCAAGGTCTGATTTACCCTCTGAACTCTAAAACCAGATATACATCCCTTCCAACTATCAAAACCGTTCGTTTTTTACCCCCTTATCCGTTTTTTGAGCGGTTTCGTCCGCGTTGCTGGTGGGGCCCACATGTCAGGATGCCACGTCAGTGCTGTGACGCCCACTAAAACTGGATCTGAGATGAAGACGGAGAGGGTTGTCGTTCTTCTTCGCGGATGGTAGTCAGGGTTTTTCTTACCGAACCGGACGGCCGAACCGCCGTCCGGCGGTAACCACTAGAAACCGAACAAATTCAAATTTTGAATTCAAATTCCCCGTGTCACCGGTTAGGACCGGTTAGCCGACCGGTTTGACCGGTTAGCCGGCCGGTTGGTTGGAAAACACGCTCACCGGTTAGCCGACCGGTTTGACCGGTTAGCCAGCCTGGTGGCTTGAAAAAAAATGGGCATGACCTATCCGCAAATTAATGGAAAAATTGACCACAAATGCATACAAATATCCATACATATAATTGTGCACACAAATATCCATACAAATAGTTTAGTAGTCCTCTGATACAAATAATTATTCATACAGATAGTTAGTTTAGTAGTCCTCTCATACAAATAATTATTCAACGGTAGCATTGCGAGGCCATTTCATACTCCGCGGTGGACATCACATTCAAACCCTGCCTTACAAGCAACTCAGCTTTGAACTCTTGCCAAGTTTGGCCCGTCCAGGCCGATGTCGTCTGCCATTCCTGAAGTAACATATTATACCAATGAGGATCTTGCCATTCGTACACCCATCTCATCGGTGGCTGCATGCTCAACTCCGGTATAGGATAGTGATAACTAGACTGTGAGGATTCCCTGTAGGAGGAGGTAGAAGAGAACTGTGGAGAGTCGTAATCCGTCGGTCCAACCGTTCTCCTCTACGACATCGGTGCTCCATGGTCAATGTCCTGGGTTGCATGTGTGAACTCAGTCGCCCCTGCAATCAACCATATAGTATAATTAATACTCATAAGTCAGAATAATAAAAACATGTTCATATGTACGTACACTTGGTACCTATAAAATGGAGACCAGCAGGTGGGTTTGAAGGTGACACGCCTCCGTCCCCGCCACCGCCAGCAGCACCGCCACTGCCGCCACCACTGCCACCACCATCATTGCTATCATCACCATCATTACTATCATCACCATCATCGGCAGAGCTGCTGTCCTGAGACTCCTGATACTCTGGACTTTTATCACCCTCACCATCATCAGTTTCTTCATCGCTCAGGACTTCTACTTCTTTCTGTTTGCCTTTTCCCATTGCCTGGCCTCGTTGGCGCTTCGGGTTAACCTTGCTAGGCGCGATGTGGTACTTCCGCTTCCCTACATGAGTGTTACCTACATGTCGCCGTGCCCAATCACTGATGCAATCATCTCCTGTAGAAGTACGGAGGTCCGCCGGATTTATTTTATCAGCGACAATATTAGAGGGGAGCGGTGTGTCACCTTCATCATCGTCCTCGTCTAGAACAGGAGCTTTGTTTGACCTTCCATATTCCATCCATTCCCGCATCGGATTTTTAGGATCATAGAATGAAAGATGGGCCAGCTGCTCAATGAAATCACCTTGATCCCGTGGAGGATCGGCAACATCCGCAAGTCGCAGGCGTAGGTTGTAGTTGACATAGACAAGCTTGTTCAGTTTTTTGTGTGACAACCGATTGCGAACCTTTGTATGCAGCAAGGCAAAAGTACTCCAGTTCCGCTCGCATCCACTTGACGAACAACATTGAGAAACAAGCCGCAAAGCAAGGCTCTGCAGCTTGGGAGTTCTGTTGCCGTTTATCATCCACCAAGAAGATGCAGTTGTCTTTGGGTCAAGCGCCATTTGTTGTGCCAATTGTGTGCCAAAGTCACCACGCCGTTGTCGAAATAGCTCAGCCTCTTGCAATGCCTGGACGGCGCTCGAGATATCCGTCATGCGCTGAAAAGCATCCTTCAGTGTACTCCACATTTCTGGAGTTGGAATAAACGAATAGGCATACCTCGAATTCAGGACACAAGCTGCAAAATAGAAAGTACCACGAATGAGCATAAGGTGTATGGAACGTGAAAGTATAAACTTTTGTTCACAATGAGCAGAAGCCGTCTTACCTGGAACCACACAGGTGTCAAATCACAAATAGATTCAAAGTTTCAAAGTGGCCATACCTCAGTCGGGCGGCTAACCGCCGCTGCCGGTCGGCTTACCGCCGCAACCGACCGGTTAGCCGGCGTATGCGGGCGGGAACCGGGGAGGCGACCGTTGCCCCGCAACCGGACCGGCTAGCCGGCCAACCGGACCGGTTACCAGGATTTCAGGGGCGGTTAGCCGGCACGCGCGGCGGTTACGGCGGCCGGCGGCGAAAAATCACCTGGAGGAGGAGCGGCTGCGCGGGGGGGGGGGGGAGAATGAGCGCTGGCCGTTGGGGGAGGGGGGGTTAGGGTTAGGGCGGCGTTGGGCCTTCATTGGCCTTAATGGGCCGGCCACTGTTTTTTCTTTTTTCTTTTGATTTAACTTGTATTTACCGAAAAAAATACCAAATGAGCAAATATTTGAAAACTTTTTACACCAACAGATTACACGCACCTTGAAGTATTTTTAGGAATTTTTTCGACATTTTTCCATTTTTTTAATTCAAATTTAAAAATTTCAAATTTCCACCGGTTCAAACCGCCCCAAACCGGAACCGATCCGGGGCCGTTTGGTCGGGAACAGGTCAAACCGGACCGGTTCCCGACGGTTCGGGGAACCCTGATGGTAGTTCGCGTCTCCGGGGCGTCGGCGGCGCCGCTCGTCCCCCTCAACCTATTCCAGTCTGGCTCATCTCCGGGGCGTCTGCGGCGCCGCTGTCGAGGAGCTTGCAGCCCCCGAGCTTGGCCTGTGCCCTCGCCGGCGGGGGGCCGAAGCCAGCGCTGACGCCACGCCGTTAACATCGCCACTGCTACGCGGGGTGGCCTCTGTACCGTGCTAAGTTCAATCGCTGGAGCAGTACTTGCTGCAATGTCGTATTCTGGGCAAGCTTCTGTAGTTGGGAAAAGATCGATGAGTCCGATGATTGTGACTTGTAAGCATGAATTGCAGTAGGATTCAAGTTCAACATGTAGATGGACCATGAGCGGAAGGGGAAAATCAGGAGATGTCAACCAAATCAGTAGTTGCTTGAGCCAGCGATGTCTGCTCTCATTCTACGATTCCAGAGCTCGGCCCCGTGTTCCCTCCAATGTGCGGCTCCCCGAGCTCGGCTCTGTTCGTCTGCGCTCTCGCGCTCCGGCCGGGAGCCGGCAGCACCTGAGCTCCGCGCCGCCGGATTTCGTGCCCCACCAGAGCTCCCGCCAGCACCGGAGTCCCGCCTACCTCTCACCCAGCTGCAGAGCCCGCACAGCTCGCTGCCCGCCGCCGCGGGCCACGCGTGCGGGGCTGAGTTCGTCGGGGGGCCGCGGGCCCCGCAAGCGCGCTAGTCGCAGGCCGCGCTGTCCAGGCGTGCGTGGATCTCGCCGGCTGGCCCGGGCCGTGCGCGTGAGAAGTCGCGGGCGCCGGGCCGTGCGCAGTTCGGTCTGACTAGGATGGCCTGTGCATACGTGGACGCCAGCGAGGACGGAAACCAGCCTGGTATACGGCGAGGGTGCTGAATGTCCGGTTTTGTAGGGATAGAGGGTATGAATTAGATGGTTTTGTATATTAAGGTTGAAATTTAGACTTCGTGAAGAGCTCGAGGGTTAACGTGGACTTTTTCTTTTTTTTGAGCAACTCGTAGCTAGCAGCTGGCCGGGCGTGTGAGCAGCAGGCAGGCAGGTCCTGAGGTCCACCAGGGCATAGGCTGGTCAGGCCCATAATCATGCGTCTGGCCCACAATCATGCGTCTGCAAATTATTTTTTCGACCATAAATATTTTTATGAGACCTCCACCTTCTAGTGATCAGATTATCGTTTCGTGAGTCAAAAAAAAAAGATTATCGTTTCGTTCTTTCTTCTATCTGACAGCACCGGTTGCCTGCGCTGTCTCCTGGCCCGGCCACCGTGGCCTTGTGGCAATGTCGCGCGTGCCGCTAGACTGGCCCGAGGCAGCCCATCCCGCCGATTTGAGCTTCTGCGATGAGGGAGGACTTGAGGAGAAGAGACCGGGATTGAAGGTGTTTTTGAGAGTCTGGGAGAGAGAGAAGAAGCAGGTGCGTGTCGTTGAACACTTGAACAGCAACAGAGTCACGAGTTCATGACTTCATGTCGTGGCATATGTAACCGTGAGCAAGAGGAATTTACCAACGATTTCTCCATTACAAGAAGAAAAGAAAGAAACCATAAGGAATTAAATGCACTGTAAGTTAAAGAAATTCAAGATTTGAAAACTAAAACTGAATGCTACTTAAAGGGGAGAAAAAGTAGTTGCTAAATGTATTTTATTTATTTATTTATTTATTTAACTTTACATATGACATTTCAAGAAAACATATAATAATCAAAGAAAAATATACGTTGAAAGAGCAAGTAGAATTGAAAATGTTTCTCACGATACTCATCGTGCCACTCATATGGACCATCTGTAGAGACCAGTGGAGGTGACCGAATGTGCTATACGTGCGTCTCTCCTAGTATCTACAAAAGAATAAGTTCTTTTAGACAAAAGGAAAAAGTCTACTTTACTCCCCCCCACCTTTTCACTTTGTCCATCCCACCTCAAATCTAAATTATGGCTTAATTTAATCCCTCCACTATCATACCGGGTTAGTTTAACCCCTAAGCCATTTTCCACCCTGATTTGCTGATGTGGACATAATTTCTTTGACAAAAAAAATGGCGTGGATGCCAACTTAAATTGGCTTAGTTGGACTGCAAGAGCCGAGTCACCAAAGGGAGCCATTCCCCGTTAATGGGGTCCCTATGCATCTTGTGAAAGATAGATAAGCCATCCATATTTAAAGCTTATTTTCGCCCAATTAGTGGAAACAACACTAATTAAACAATTACTTCCACATTTCAATATATCAGATTCAATTCGTCTGTAGTGGATTTAACAGTTTAGTATGGCAGAATCAACATGTTAGATTTAAAATGTTGAGATTATGCGGACAAAATGTTGCAATGGGAAGACAGGAATAAGGAACACTATTGGAACTGAAGTGTTGACTGGCGACGTGGTGCCTTCTTCTCCGGCAAGGAGGGCAGCGGCGCCGGTGCGGCGCAGCCCGGAGCAGTAGAGGCACGTGACCGTACGTTGGCGGAGGTCGAGCAGCTCCGGCGTGGCCCGCTGTGGCCATGGCATGGCAAGCGCGTGGAGGTCGAACAACGGTGCATGGCGTGGCGAGCGTGCAAGGTCGAGCGGCGGCAGACAATGCAGGCAACGACACACAACAAGCGGTGGTGGCGCTGGGCACAAGGGTCGGCGGGAGCATGAAGGAAGTGGCATGTGGAAAGGGATGTCGGATTAGGGTTTGGTGTGGGGATCCAATGGAAGGGAATTTCAGGTTAATGTGGGAGTTGTTTCCTTTCCTTGCGCTGGGCAGTCCTATATATAGGAAGGCAAATAGAAAATAATATAGCCCACACAGACACGGGGAAAGAAAATAATTGATAGTGACATTAAAGAAAAGCAGTCAAGTATTGATTAGAAACTTTTTCATCATATTCTTTTTTCTCTTGTAAGTACTACATATTTTAAGCAACTTTCTACATTATTTTCTTCACGTTTGAGCCATGGTGCCCTCTGGTGCCCATAAGTAGGATATCGACTGGGCTTTATGTCATAGGAGTATTATATTATGTTTTTTCTTACATTCCACTTTCATGGCAAATAAATTAGTATTCGTACATGTAGGTGTAGCATACTTAGTGCTCCCATCATCATTATTCATTTTGGATTTGAATTATTGGTCTCCAACTATTATCAACATGTTTCTACTCGAATTTCTTCGATTCAAAAACCCTACCTTGTTGTCAGACCCGATATAATTTTGTCCATTAGGTATCCGGATTTGGATTTCCATTTCATACTACAAAAGTATGAAAACAAAAGTGGTTAGATGATGGTTGTCTATCCTGGCTGCACATAGCCACAGCCCACATACACTCCAATATACAAAAATAATAATGTGTTTGCATTTACGGTTTCGGCAGGGCGTTGATATGAAAATATTTTAGTAGGATCGAAGAAACTTCTAATCCTTGGAATAAGCTTTTATCCCAAAGAAAGCTAACAGCCGACGAAGCCAGCGAGCAAAGCAATTAACGAAGCAAACTACCAAAGGATCCTACTACTGTGTACGTAGCGCTTACAGGCAGCAGAGGCACGCATTGGCGCATTGCTAGCTTATCGATCGATCGCCTTATCCTACGGCCGGTTCTACAAGCCGGCGACGAAGAGGGAAGAGAACCAGATGAGGAGGTCCTCGCTGAGCTGGTGCTGCTCCTCGTCGACCAAAGCCATGGCGGCGGCGGCGGCGCCGCCACCGACGCGCGTCCGGCAGAGTGGGCACGTCCTCCGGCAGCAGCGCGCCAGCCAGCGGTCGACGCAGTCTCGGTGGAAATCATGGCCACACGGCAGCCTCCGGATCTCCTCCCCGTCGCGGCACGCCGATATGCACACGCAGCAGTACCCCACCGCCGACCTCACCGGTGTGTGGTCGTGCTCGTGCCCACCGCAACGTCGCCGGCGATCACCGGCGGCCTCGGCGTCGGAGAGGGCAGAGGAGAGCAGCGCCACCACCTGGCTCACCGTCACGGCCAGCATCCTCGCCTGCTCTGCAAAATGCAGCAGCAAAGATTTGATGTGCTTGCTTGCTTAGCTTGGCTCCAAGCTAATAAGTGCGGCGAGTGATCAGTGAGGGAGTGAGAGAGTGGACCAGCAGGATCTGATGAGGCTGGATTGCGATGCTTATAAAGATGACATATATCGTCTGGAATCATTTGGGCGATCTCGAGCAGAGAAAAGGTGGACAGAGAAGGTGCACCTAATGCTCCTACAGCGTCTAACCTCCGATCCCCCTTCTCATATAAAACTAATCTCTTTTTTTTTTGAACTGATATAAAACTAATCTTACTTCGACACAAAGCGTCTGCGATGCGAAAGGACGAACACTATTGCATCGCATTGGTAGATCTCATACGAGCTTTCAGTTTTCATTCAGGAGGTACAGACGCCTAACCCAAGGCATTCAAGCGTCGTGTACTTGTGCTCGGACGGTCAGGATCGGCACGGATCAAGTCTCCCTGTCAATCCGAAGGTGCCAGGCGACGTGCCGGGATCCGTTGACGCTTCGGATGTGGAAAAGCGACATCTTTTTTCACAACTTAAGCATCGTTAACGACCAGCAATATAATACAGAAATCCATAAGCTAGCTGGGTCATTGTTGTAATGTTTCTGAAGCACATTTCATGTTTTTTTTCCCCTGAAGCACAGCCACAAAGCCGGGCATGCCGGCTGCCGCCGAGCGGATGTGTCGGCTGGCTGGCCTGAGAGTGTGAGCAGTGAGGCTGTTGCTTCATCAGCACATAATAAGCCTTTCCCATGGCTACGCAACTCCAGTGACCTGCAAAGAACCTGAGAGAGATGAGTGAGCGTGACTGCGTGATTAGGTTAGGTACACTGACCGATCGACCGGCCGGCCGGCCGGAGCTAGCGATACTCACTGTGCAGAGTGCTGGTGTGGAGGTGAGTCGTCGACGGCCGCAGCTAACAAGCTCTGCCCGTGGCGCGTCAACGTCACCGATCTGAGTCTCCATGAATCGAATTCCCATCTTTACACCTGGTTTAATTTGAGGTACGTTGATAGACAGCAGTACCATTATTGTGTAGAGGCTCAGACAGCAGGTTGCCGCATCAGTCGGTCATTAGTGGTAAGCATGGCCTCATTCTGTTTGTCAAATTGTATCCAGTCACATTATTCTTCCTTTCCGGAACGATGTCCGGACAGAGATGCTAGATTTCTTTTGCGTTTTCTGGTACCAGCAATCCTATACATGGTAATCCTATCTTTAGCTTTCTCTTTGCCTGCCAAAGCACCTTTCCTTGTTCACCTTTTATTTCTTTAGCAATTAGAATATCAGCGGCTGGTTCCAGGGATCACATCTAACATGTTTCGGCAGGTTCAGATAATCGCTAATCTCAGGATATGACAGCTTGGGATCCTTAGTCCTACATTTTGCATATATATTAAGCTCTGCAAATTGTTGTTCCAGCAAAAATAAAAAATGGAGCAGAAATGATGTTGTTTGGAAATTTCAATGCTCATTGCTGTCATCCAAGACAAAAACCATATTAGTCTTCCCAACAGCAATCATGTGATCTAACCACTCTCATTTCACATGGAAATAAAGCGAGTGCCACATCAACAGGGAAATTATGATTTACAGCAAGCACCAATCTGGGGAGTGCAATTGTTCTGGTTTGTTATGTGAGGATTTCGTTGACTGTTGTCAGAACAGGAATTCAACCAGAAGAATCCCTGCTGCTTGGATCTCGTTTTCATTTTTCTTGGTGGTCGTCGAGCAGTTTTCCATCTTTCGGTACAAGGGACTTCATCGACTACATAGAGTCAAGGCCCACAGCACGAGTTAGAGAAAATGATAGATGGAACCACAGCCGAAACAGGAGAAACTGATCACAAAAAAAGATGTGTGAGTTTAACTGCTACTTCATGGAAGGAGAAACAACTGAAATTTTTGGACAAAAGAAATGCATGTTTATATATTCTTGTTGTTGCATAGGCTCAAGCATTGGGCATTTATGCCCAATCCTTTCTGGAACAACAGCCGTACAGAGATGTTAGATATCTTTTGCGTTTTCTGGTACCAGCAATTCTATGGATAGTAATTATATGTTTAGCTTTCTCTTTGCCTGGCAAGGCACCTTTCGTTGTTTGCTTTGTTCTTTTAGCAAAATAGCAAATGAATATAACTGGCTGCTTAGGAACAGAACAAAAAAAATCAGATTCAAGTAAAAGATCACAGATACAACATGTTCACTGAAGCAAGTCAGATGACTGTTTTTTACTAAAAAGGTAGTCTCAGAACATGACAGCTTGGATCCTCAGTCCTGTTATTTTGTATATCAGCATTCCAGCAAATCCAGAATGGATCGGAGTGGAAATTAAAATGTTTGAAAATTTCATTATGCACATTGCTGTGTTGGAGGCAAAACATATATATTAGCCTTCCCAACAGCAATCATGTGATGTAACCACTTTCATTTCGTAGGAAAATAAAGTGAGTACGCATCAATAGGGCAATGATGACCTACAACAAGCACCAATCTGGGGAGAGCAAAAATTCTGGTTTTGTTACTGATGATATGTTGATACTATGAAATGATTTCTTTGACTGTTGTTACAACAACAATCAACCAGAAAAGAATCCCCAGTGCTTGGATCTCGTTCTGATTTCTCTTGGGGGTCGTTCAGCAACTTCCCATCTTTTGGTACGAAAGGGATCATTCTGTCGACTAACTAGAGTCAACATCAGCCCACAGCATATTTAGAGAAAATGATGGATGGAACCACAGCGGAGACTGGAGCAACTGATCACAAAAAGATGTGCTGAAATAAATATCTTATGGTTCATGCAAGGAGAAACAACTGAAATCTTCGGAAAATGCATGTATATATATTCCTGCTGTTGCATAGGTTCAAGCATTTGGCTTCTGTGCATCCAAAACCCAACACAAAGCATTTATTGGTTCCCCCTTTCAGAATGTGATCAGTTGGTTGTAAGCCATTTGGTGGGCACTTTAATTGTTTCCTTCTCCCAACCTCACTATCTAATGTGTCCTAACTACAAAACTCACATCAACAGTCACATATAAACTATGTTAGCAGTAAAAGCTGGTTGTAAATGATTATCGATATTAAGTACTCCCTCCATCCCAATTTATAAGTCGTTTGACTTTTTTGGCTCCAACTTTGATCATTCGTCTTATTCAAAAAAATATGTGAGATATCAATTTTTTTTATGACTTGCTTTATTAATATTCTTCAAGAATAACTTAAATTTGATTATATTTGCATAAATTCTTTTGAATAAGATGAGTGATCAAAGTTGAGGTAAAAAAAAAGTCAGACGACTTATCAATTGGGATGGAGGTAATACTAAATTCCAATCTCAATTTGTTCTGAAAATTCCTTGAAAGTATGCATGACCTGAATACCTAATCCTGTTTTAGGATCTACATAAGAATGACACATACGGGGACGAAACATCCATTTGATGCAAGTATGAAACTTCTGGGCTGCAATTCATGATCGTTTCTCTGTTACATCAGTTATGCATTTTTGCCCTTTCTTTTGATTTTTCTCACTCCGTCAATACAACAAACAGGTTACCACACATGAATACCATGAGATCAGCGCAGGGAACACTCGAGACTCACCGAGTCACCGGGGAAAGACACACTGACGGCTTCGCTGACTAGAGGCCCGCTGACCTCGCAGTACCTGTCACCTGTGCAGCAGCATACGGCACACGGCTAACGGGCTAACCGGTGTGCAGGGCGGGATCGAGGGCAATCACTGGGCTCGAGCGCCGCCGCGGAGGAGGATATGGAAGCCACCTTGGGCGTGTTTAGTTGAGGTTAGAAAAAGTATTTTTTTCTGGGATGCGTGTTATGTGAGGGAGATGAATAGGAAAAGGAAAAAGGGAATTTTTGGGGATGCGTGTTCTGTGAGGGGGATGAATAGGAAGTAAAAAGTACTTTTGGAAACTAAACACGGCCAAGGGAATTTTTGGGGATGCGTGTTCTGTCTTGGCATAACAGCCTGAGAGGCTTCTTGAAGAGGGGGCTGCGGATCCTGCGGCAGCCAGCGCCGCCGTGGCGCGGCAGCAATCCGCCAATCAACAATGCGCTGTCCGCGGTCAGGACTCGTTAGTGTGGCAGAACCGCCCAATTTAAACTGGCTCAAGTGCGTCTAGTCACCCTAACCCAGGGTAATACCAGCACGCACTTCAAACAGTTTAAACCCGGTAGTCTGTCGAGTGTCCCCGGGACATCCCGAATCATCCACTGACAATTTTTACTGAACCATAGCTTAGGATCCTTACCAAGTTGGGATAACACAACAGGCATTACCTTTTACATACATACGGAAAGATACGAGTTATTACAAACTGAGTTTTGAAACCACCTTAACTGCAAACCATAGAACAAGGGTCTAAATACAAACTAGATTGAAACAACTAGAGAGACAGAAGAGTTCTGGAGTACTCTAAACATCTAGAGCCATCTGGGACCTCCGATGCTCTAGGGCTTATGACTCTCCTCTTCGCCTTCGGTCTGTGGAACCTCCTCTGAAAAAAAAAACAGAAAAGGGCGAACCCTGAGTACGAAGGTACTCAGCAAGACTTACCCGTCTTACCAAAGAAAAGACTCTCAAGGATAGATGCTCAGGCTTTTTGGTGGTTGTTTGGCTGACTCGACCTTTGCCGAAAAGCTTACTAATAGTGGGTCCTTAGTTAGCAGTTTTATTTCCATTAAGTATTAGCTACGCAACTAAGTGGTAAATACCTTTTTCATTCAGGTGATACTAGGTTCAAACAGCATTTTGAATCACTCACATATAATAGTTCAACTTGTTTCCTCTACGATGTTTAACACCTGATCAAGTGCACTCATAACCAAGAGTAGTGTTGATCCGGATCCATATACATCCTGCAGGAGATACCTAGCCACCAGCCACGTACAGCTGCGCCAGCTGCCCGCAACAACCTTTCAATCAGTTGGACCAAAGACCGGAAATATCCTTACCCGAACCCGGGAACGCATCCCCACGTGGGCCCCACGTCTGGCGACCACCCCGTGAGTTCCAGATGACGATCCCGCCTTTCTCCGACCCAGCAAGCACCGGTAAGCGATATTTCCAATCCACGAGCCAGCTAATCTAATTGGCTTTACTGGTCCCATAACCCAGTAAGAAACCAGGTAGAATCACTTGATCAATCAATTAAACAACGGATCGGTCCTTAGTCCCTTTAGCTAGCAGGCAGAGCTACAGATCGAGCTTACCTCAATCCACCCTATCATCCTCTGCCCACTCTTTCTTCTCTTAATACCTCATATGATTCATCTAAGATTAATGAGAACCTAGATCATCATTTATATATTAAACCTTGCCAAGCATTTCTAAGTGGTGATCCCATAATTCATTTATTTTCCTTCCTAACAAAGGTAGTACTATCAAGGAGTAGTTCATGCATCAAAGGTTTCCATTCAATTCCTAACCTAATGCACACATAAAATCATAATATTTGGACTCGTGATCTTCTGAAATAAAGTGGGTAAAGATGCATCCGGGGCTTGCCTTGGGTTTCAAAGAGGTTAGCGGTCTCGGTGACTTCCTGGAACTCCGGAGCAACCACGAGAACCTCCTCGTATGGAACTGGATCGTCGGAGAATTCCACGTACTCCACTTCCGAGGCTTCGGATTCTATATGCGATGCAAGTTAGTGATGAGAGATGCAAAAGTTGAAAGCATGGCACACAAATTTGACTTCTCGATACAGTTGCAAGGCAACAAAACTACCCAACCTTGTCCCAAAGAAGAAGTTATTTTATAAAGTGGGTGAATTAATCCTTATTTCTTTTATTGATTTTATTAAAGAAGAAATGCTAAGGATGCTCAAATTATTTTCTACTCATACCTAGCCCTTTATTTATCTATAAATGTGTTTATAAAACATACATTCTATTTTAGAATATTTTTAACATTATTTTAGCCATTTTTAATAATTACTTTCTAAGTTGGTATTATTAGTAAATCCTAACCACTACTAAATTAAAGGTTTAGCATTTTTAGATTATAAAGAAAAATCTAAGGAAGTTATCAAAATTTATTTCATATTTTTCTGAGTTTTCTATATTTTTCTATAATTAAAACAGTGGATAAACATAATTTAAATCTATTTCTAAAATTTAAATGGGCTTTTTACAAACCCCCCCCCCCCCGACTTCTTCTTTCTTCCCTACCGAAGCCCCTGCCCACCGGAACAGAGCTTCCCGCGTGGACCGAGCTTCTCGCCGGCGTTGACCCCGCACGCTCGCCGGCGGCGAGGTTCCCCGGCGACCACAACTAACCCTAGGGCCTCCCTACGCTACTGCGCCCCCATTCTAGGCCTAAGCTTCCCCGAAGAACTCCAACCCTAGCTTCCCGCGGCTCGGCGGCGGAGCTCGGTGGCGCGCCGTATTCCGGCGAGCTCACCGCACCAACCGAGCTCACAGCCGGCTCACAAGCAACGCCGAGCCTAGCGACACCCTAAGCACAACCCTAGCCGCACAGCGCGACACCGCACACCCGAGCGCACCACGCCGGCCATGGCGGGAGCACGCCCGGAGCACGCGGCGGCGAGCGACCAACGGAGAACCCACGACCTCAACACGAAAACCAAACCCCCTACGAGCAACAGGGGACCCAACCGCACCTAGCGCGCACCATAGCTCGGCCGGAGGAGGCTCGAGCGACGCTGCACCCGTGCGGCTGCCATGGCGGAGTAGCACCGCGGCGGCGAACGCCGTTCCCGGCCGTGGAAGCGTCGCGACCTGGCTACTAAGCTCCTAAGCACGGTTCTTGACCCAAGCACAACCTCACTACACTCTCCAACTGCAACCACAAGAGCTGTAAAAGCAAGAGCACGGCGAAGGGTTCTTACCCCGGCGAGCCGTCAACGGTGAGCTTCAAGAATTGGTTGCGCCGGGCGATGGAGCAGTGGAAACTGAGCAAGAGTAGGTGGAATCGAACTAGGAGACCAAGGCGAAGCGGATGGTGGCTAGAGACAGCGCGGAGCGGCTCAAACGGCGGCTGCAGCACTCTGGCTCAACGGCGGCGAGGAAAAGAGAGCAGAGGAGCTCGCGGCGAAAGGGGGAGGAGAAGACCGGGGCCTCGGCTAAATCGACTGAGCGATGCAGCGGCGTTCGACACCTCCAGCTGCGACACCGCCCATGCTGTCCTTCCCCGGAGTCGACGCGTGGCCGGCGAAGCGGTCCAGGCGACGCCGGCGACAAGCTGTGTGCTAGGCATGACGTCACCATTTACCCCTTTCAACCTCCAAAAACCCGAGATTGGAGCTCCAATTTCTCCCAAATCTGTATGACAACACCAAAAACTCCCAACATGAAACTTGTAGCTGGATCATCCAATTTCATTTCGTACATTGGCACTTACCACTTTTGAGCTCGAATTGAAGTCGAATTTGAGCTTCAAAGTTACTGCTGCAATTTATCCCCAAATTCAGAACACCTATCTGATTTTCTCAAATTACTCTTAAAATTTGAATAGAACATGCCTCTGGTGCTAAAGACACATTTGAAATTCACCTTCAGTAGAACAACTTCCTAGTTGGAAGTTTTTGCAGAAAACTTCAATTTCGATCTCAATTTGCACAAATTCAAAACTGCTGTCAGTTACACTGAATTTTCTGAAAACATACTCTGACTGATTTTCTTTCGTATTTTTCTCCTTGATCTAGCCAATTTCTGAGTGTGACCCAAAAACAAAAGTTGTTCTTCATACTTCCCTTAACAACTTTGTTTAAAACACCTTGGTCTTACAACCCACAGATCAATGGCTAAACTGCCTTGAAAATCGCTGCTCAATATGAAATTTCAACCGAAATCTGAAAGTGGTTAAGTGTTTGTGTCGGATTGTGAATAGTGCCCTTTCCCATTTTCCTCCTTCCATTTAATTGAAGCGTCCTTACTCAAATTTTTCTCACCATTGATGGCCAACTAAGTTGCTTAGCTTATAAACTTCATTTAGAAATTCTTGGGTGTTCAAAATTTTCAAATTTAGCCATTTTGTTGACTTTGGTCAAATATTCCTCTTTTCTCTTCCTCTTTTTCTCTTTAAACATTTCCACTTAACTACCCATTCATAACACAAGTTCATAGTCTAAAAAGGGTGGGATGTTACAGCTAGGCCCCGGACAACACGTTTTTTCAGGAAAAGATATCCCTGTGGTTAGGGCAGTCCCAACCTAGACTTTATCTTAGAGTACATACCTTGGGAATTGTAGACTTAGAGTCCAAATAAGAAACCAAATCCAAATAATTGAGTGACACATCAGCAAAAAGGCATTTAATACAAGGCTAATAAATGAGTTTAACTCTAAGATAGAGTCTGCGTTGGGACTGCCCTTAGTTTACGCAGCAGGGTCTTCGTCCGGCCTGTTTTCGTATAGGCTCCTCATGGAAATTGGCCAGACGAAGTTTTAGGGATGTAACATTATTTTCGCGAAAGCTTGGGTTCATATTAATAATTTGAGATGTCACTAGTAGAGTATAAATGCACAAACAAGCCAAAAGCCGAGGAAGGGCTTTGAGTTACAGTTAAGTGGAGTTTAAGTAGAGAGATTTCTATCAGATATTTTAAACTTTAAATTATACTCTTTTTTTTCTTGAAATAAATGGTACTCTCATTTTTGTTCAGCAAAGCATGGAGCTGGCCCAAGTCCTAGCACGGCAGGTTTTCTACCAAAACTTTCAGGGTATATATATGTTTGCTTGACCCCCAGGGTGGTGGATTATTTCATCACCCTGGGTTTCGGATTGTTGCTTAGTCATCGCCTCATCGGCTAGGGAACCAACCCAAGTCCCTCAATGTTTCCCAATGATAGTATCATAGACAAATCAAATAGACGGTACCTTAAAAAAAATTCATCCAGAAGAAAGAAATTATGTTTGACTTTTTTTTTTCTGTTTTCCAATTGTGTTTGACATATGCTCTTTCTTTAGTATAGGCTTTCGACTATCATAAAGAACATGGTGGAGTGCGCCCTTTTTCGCCCTTTTCCAAATAATGAGCTAATTAGAACTAATATCATTTATTGTCAACTTTCAAATAATAGATATAGATATATGTGATTTGAAATCGAATGGCTGAACAAGAAACGCAGCAGTATTGCCAAACTCGTTTGCACTAATGTTACTAAAGACAAAATCATATAGCCTTTTCATCTGAACAATATCAATCATATGTCCACTTTACATTGAGAAAGGAAAAAAAACGTCCATGATTTATTACCTCGAGCGCTCATAGTAACAGAGCAATATCTCAGGTATTTCATCCATCGATGTCTTCTTGTTATAGAGTGATTCAATTGTGTGACTCAACGCGATGAATCTCTAGTGATGGGCTCTTGTTCTGATTTCTCCGAGTCGTCCTCCAGCAATTTCCCATCCTTCGGAACAAGGGAAGGAATCCCATCTTCTATCTGGAGTCAGTATTAGCACAAAATAAGAGTTGTGGAAAAATCATCAGTAAAATCAAAGATGCAGATGGACAAGATGTTGAATTGTTGATGCAGTTATAAAGATGGGTACAAGATAGACAATTTATGCAATGGAAGATGATCTGAAATGTTCAAAACAGCACATCCATGGATTTCACCAGTTGTGCGTTTCAAGTTTCAATCGAAGCACCCAAAAACCAAAGCAAATCATTTACAGTTCCCCCATTTCCAAATGTGTGTGCACTCTGATCATTTGATTCCCACTCCCTATCTAGTTGATCCTGACCACAATAACCACATCTCGATCCACACAGATACTTAGCAGTAATACTTGGTTCTGAAGTGGTTATATGTGTAGGCACTAAATTACATTCCCAGTTGGGTATGAAAAATACTACACAAGACCTGAGCCTGCCGAACGAATTTCACTCTGAGGCTCTGAGCTGACAAATTATGGGCCAGCCCGCAACAACTGCTGACCGCTGATTCCCCTAGGTTTGTTTGCAGCCAATCAGCACGCAGGTCTCCACATTGTGCGTACTTGCTACTCAGTACTCACTAGTGCTAAAAAATCAGTATTTCTTTGGTCACTTTCTTTTGACCAGGTTTTCAAGCAATACAACAAACACGTTGACGGCATAAATACACAGAGCAGGCCATCGGAGCAGGGGTGGACAGGACTCACCGGGAAGGACACGCCGACGGCGTCGCTGACCAGGGACCCGGTGGCCTCGCAGTACCTGCTCGGAAAGAGTACTCGCACAGCCACTTCAGTAAGCATCAATGCTCGAGGGAGCCAGAGAGGGGAAGCGCAGGGCAGCGCGGAGCGCGGGGCCCAAAGAGGAGACCGACGCCGGCTTTTCATGCCGATTGCCTACCTGAGAGGCTTCTTGGAGAGGGGGCAGACCAGCACGTCTGCTAGAGCCTGCGGGATGCCCCGGCGGCCGGCGCTGGCGCCGGCATGGCTGAGTAGCATCGACGCCGTCCGCCTCATTTGTTCCTGGTGGTGCTGTGGTTTGGTTCGGTCTGACAGACAGAAGTCACCAACCTCTTAAATCTCACGGGCTTAGACGAGCCCAAATTCGCAACCAAAAGCTTCTCTCTCTCTCTCTTTTTTTGAGATCACCAAAAGTGTCTTCTGGCGTTTCAGGTTTCTGCATCCCGCCCATGAACCCAAATATCTGTCGCCCAACGGCCCAAGTGCCCAACCGAGAACTCAGAAGGAATTCCTTTTTTTCGAGAACACGAGAACTGCGTATATCAAGAAGAAAGTAACACATAGAGGTTACTCACGAGCCTATTACCGGGCACACGTACACGGTTTACACGCAGGTCTATTACCTTACCGTGCACACTCACACGGTTTACGCGAGAGCCTATTACTGGGCACACGCACGGATTACAAGTGTCTTTCTCACTACCCCTCAACGCGAGCCACCCACCACCATGACCCAAGGCCACCATCCCACACAACAGCAGCACCAACGCTATCGCAAACCAACTGCCAACACTGCCACACGCCAAGTTGGGTCTCGAAAGGCGACGCCTCCAGTCCAAGGAGCGCACGACGCCGTCTTCACTTGTCCAAGATGGACAGGGTTTTCACCCCAAGACACCTCATGCATCAAGCAGGCTCCACAATGACGCCCCAGCGGGAAGACGACGCCTGAGGGCGCCGCCGTCATCAACACTGGCAAGAGCGTTGGTGTAGGTTTTCACCCAGAGCACCTAACCACATGTTGCACGCGCACGGTCTCTGCCGTGGCCATGTGCTGTGGGGCTTCACTTGCAGCAGCCCCAAGCTCCTCGAAAACTACGCCGGAGGATGGCCAAGCACAGCTCCCAGTGCCCCATGGTGCCAGGAGGGTGTACTGACCACCCCGGCCCCACCACCACGGCGGCACCACAACACCCTACAGATCAGGGTCAACGACGAGGAGAAGAGGAGGTAGCACCGTAGCAGTCGTCGACAAGGTGGCGGAAGCTACAGGTAGCAGCGGTCAGCAGGCACCTGTCGACCTCCCATGCCCCTCGAAGTAATGAGGGTACGAGCCCCCGCAGCGGCTTGGAAGGGTGGCATGCCAAACGACGTCACGGTCGGCCCAGGGGGAGCCGGCGGCGGTGTGGGCACGAGGGAGCGCAGATCCAGGCCAGGGCACAACGGATCCAGGGCGGAGGTGGTGGATATGGCGACCGGTGAGCTGTCCAGCGATCGGCACGAGCGAACTCCGCCGACAACCATGGCGACCCTAGGGTTATGGTTAGGATAGGGTGTGAGGGGAAGGGGCGAGCTGCCGCGCCGCCGCCATCCTTGCCGCCGCACGGGCTTCCAGCGGCCGGCTCCGGCGGCGGCGAGACTGAGTGGGTGGGTCCCCTGGAGGGACGACGCGGGGGCTGGAAGGGACGCGAGTCCGGAATTCCTTCCTAGTATCCAATCTTCGTCTGAGTATCTGTCTAGCGCTTTGTTCGAATGGATCCGTATATTTCAGTTTTTGCTCAACTTGCACGACAAACGTTCTTCTTTTTTTAACACTACTTTGCAGTGGTATAAGATAATTTACAATTTGACTCCAAATGATTAATGTCTTAGACACTTAGCATATCTGTTGCAGTCATAGGTTTAAACCTGTACTGACCATCACCAAGCTGCTACGCATGAACAACATCAGTCTACATCCTACATTTTGCACAGTGAAATAAATTTTATTACTGGCGAATAAATATGACGTTTTATAGCTAAACTTTAGAAAAATGTGATTTTTTTTCGACCAGAAAATGTGATTGTTAATACGGTTCAAAGTGTTCAGATTAAAACACAAGAATCACGTATATTCACCGAAAATAGGTTTTGGATTATACATGGATGTAGCGCCTCCATTGCACAAAGTGCACAGATTTGATATAAACCTTACAAAAATGTCAATGTATCCTATGAGAACTCAATTCCTATGAGAACTATGAGAATTCAAATCTGAGCCACATGATCTTGATCCAAGGGTGATCTAAGAGGAAGATGGGAGGGGGGATTTGACAAAAATACTCATAGAAAAACTAGTTTAAGCTTATGTTAGTTGTAGAAGTTAAAACAAGTCGATTTGATAGTGTTTGGATTATGACAAGTTTTGTGTTTTCTGAGCGAAGCTTAATGGGATACTAGAGAGTTGAGAGGAAACGAATCACGATGACGGATAGTGTTTTAATCAATAGGGCAACAGGACTTCACCTAATCTAAGGCTTGATAAGTGATTATTTAATTCAGATTATTGGTTCTAGATAATATATTGAGCAAATTCCCTCTATGTTATTGAAAATACAACTCATCCCCTATGTGTCACTCTAATATACACATCCCCTCTATTCGATCAGCTATAATTCTTCATCCCCATGTGTGCCATTGCCGTCAAAACATGGGAGTACGTAACGGCGTCAAACTTTCACTGTTTGGACGTTTTTACCCCTCCCATCACCCGAGACCAACCGACAAAAAATTGATGCCACCTCTCCCTGCGCGACGCCTCCTCTCCCTGGCTCTACCATCCTGCTCGCCCTTCCTTGACTTGTTGATCTCGCGCTTCCCTGCCTGACACCACGTCCTTCTCTCCCATGCCTCCCTGGCGGTCCAGGCCTCCCCTATGGACGAGCTCGGTGGCGGCCGGGATGAATGCGACTGAGCTTAAGGGCAGGGATGGCTACAAAGGCGGAGCCACCCATAAAGCAGGGTGGGACAGCTGCCCCAGCTACTGCCGGAGTAGAACTCCACCTCCCATGGAGTATTTCGGCGACCTGGAGGTGAGCAGTTGTCGATTGAAGCAGTGGCGGCGATCTATTTTCTGTATGGAGGAGGAAGAAGGTGAGGAGGAGTATTTTGGGTCGGCTAGGCTTTAGGTTAAGTGGATAACTAAAGAAGGCCCAACAACTTCGGCCCAGCAGCAGCCCACCGCCCACCCTTTTTTACTTTCCCCTTGTTGGCCGCTTCTTTCGGCCTCGCTCGAACCCCTGACGCCCGACGCCCTGACCCCGACGCGCCTCTGTCCGCTACTCCGCTGCTGTTCCAGGCGCCGGCGGCTACCAAACCCTAGCTGTCGCCATGGAGGAGGGGGTGGCAGACCAGGGCAACGTCGTTCCCCCTTGCCGCAACGAGGAAGCCGAGGAAACCGTTGGGCGCTGGTGTTCGGGGCTCTGGGCACAGTCGTGGAAGAGGGCACCACCCAGCCACCCTGATGCCGAGGAGCAGCCGACAATCCCAGACGACGCTGGCGTTGCGCGAGACCGAGGTGCCCCAAATCGTCCCCAAGAAGAAATTGGTAACAGGAGGTAAAATCGCTCTTGTCTTCTTGAGCCTTTTCCGCTATGAATATAATCAAGACAGATCTACGGAATAGAGTGAATGATGAGTGGTTTAATAGTTTGATATTGTGCTACATTGAGAAGGAAATTTTTGGAGCCATGATGAAGATGAAATCAAGAAGACATATTAAGCTACCAGAAATCGGCGTATAGATTTGCCAGGCCACCTAGAAAACCTAGACATCAATAGTTATATCAGTAGAATGTGTTGAACTCTTGTCTCTTGAATATTATGTTATGACATCTTAAACCTTCGAATCTATCATTTATTTATAGTTTGTGATTCTACTTTCAATATAAATGTCGCATGTGGATGTGGTTTTTTTTTTTGCACTTCTGTTCACCGTGCGAGTCTGCCCCAGCTAAATTTTTTGGCTAGCTCCACCACTGGATGGCTACACTATGGCAGTGACGCAAGCTCGAGGGCCGCTCCGGTGAGCCACACAGAGAAGGAGGAAGAGATTGGGGGGCAGAGGAACGGGATGGTGGAGCGGAGCGGCACAGCGGTACAGGATGGTGGGGAGGCGAGGGATGGCGGCATAGGACAACAGGGAGGCACAATATGGTGGTGTGGGACAATGGGGAGGCATGGGATGGTGAAGCGGCAGGGAGGCACAGGATGGCGGCATGGGACGGCTGGGAGGCGGAGCAGGCCGTGGGATGCTAGCGGCGAGAGGTTAAAGATTAGCGTAGCTAGGGGGCCAGAGATTATGTAGCGAGAGGTATTATTGTCTTTTCATCCTATGCTTTAACACCTCGGTTAGTTAAATTTAACAGTAATGGTACATAAGGGATGAGAAATTATAAGTGATGGCATAGAGGGGATGTGCATATTTCCAATGGCACCTACGGGACAAGTTGTATTTTCAATGGCATAGAGGGAATTTGCTCTAATATATTGTCTATAGTTCTTTTTGTCTAAATTATTGATGGTGTAAATAGTTGGTGTGAAAATAATATAAATCTAGACATGTATATTATATAATCTTAACAATAAATAATTTGTTTGTTGCCCATAATAGATTATAACAAATATATAGTCTTGATTATATAATCTTGGGGAAAACAAACAGGCAACAAGTAAACAAAGACAGTAGTAGCTTGGATGTGTATTTGGCCCCCTAAGTGGGTTTTAGCGTTGATCGTGTGCACAATAAAGAAGCTAATGTTTTTATTGAGCTATTGACAGGTTTAAAATTCAATCAAATGTATTTGAGCTTCAAAGGAACCCCATTTGTTAATAAAAGATGGTGTGGATGCATAAAAATAAGATACTTTATTAATTTCAATTTGAATTTAAGTATAGGAAATGCCATACTATCAAGGGGACGCAAATAGATTGCCTGAGATGTCAAGATGCTCATTAGATATGCTAACTACCCAAAGAGAGATACACGTTTCACACACTTGCGCAGTCTATATGGGTGCTCAAAGTTCCGACAATGGTCGGATGGTCCGAGATGGTTCCGACTAGGTGCTCTTTGTTTTCTCAGCTGACTCATGGGTTGTTTGTCGGAAGCTCCGATAATCACCTTAACTACACAGTAATGACTGGTTTGTGGGGTTTGGGTATTTATGCCCTCTCAGCCCCCTCTTCATTTTTTGCTGACCTAACCCGAGACAAACACCTCCAAGAGCATTCACTCCTCCCAACTTCCTCCTTGAGCTAATCCTTGGTTTGATTCGAGACAGATCTTGGGAAGAGTAAGTTTGAGGCGTGAGGCTTGAGCTTCATAGAGATACCTGAGTTTGAGGGCAGCCACTTCATCTTTTGAGCACTTGAAGCATCTCCGGTGATTAATTTACGTTTGTTACATTGAAGATTGCTCCTAGATGGTTCAACATCGCCCGTGGAGTGCTCCTCGTGTGTGTGCAACCCGGAAAAATATATTGCCTAATCCTTTGTGGATTACATATAGTAAAAGTCTCAATTTTCCTTTGTAGTTGATTGGGGGAGGAAAAGGTTAGTGCACAACCTGTCTCTTTGTGAGTTTCTCAGCAGAGAGTAACTTCCTTTGTTGGAAGTTCAGAGAGTAGCTTCCTTTGTGGGATAAATTTCGGAAACAAATCTTTTGTGTCTTGTTCATATTGCTTTCATATTGTTCTTGTTGACCTTGACATTATTTTAGCTTGATCTATCACTAGGTTACATTAGGCATCACAAAGATTCCTTTCATAGCTTATGAGTATTGGTTACACTATCTCAGCATTTTCTCTCTTCAATGTCAGCATGTCACCAAGGTAACCAAACGCCAAAACCATGGACGGTGTATCCGCAAAGTAAACAATTGCAAAGATTCCGTCTACACCTACGAATGGTATATTGGACGCTGGCATTATTAGTGGCATATATATATATATATATATATATATGAAGGATTGTGTATGTATGAAGTAGGAGTACCCACTACTCAGAGAGCGATTTGTACTTCAACTATGGCATTCAATGTATACTTTGAATTAATTCCTAAAGGTGAAATTTAAAATATATATGCATGCGACCTAATTTTGGAATAAGCACTACATTCGGCTAAAACCTCCCCCGGTTTTCAATCGGTTTTTCCGTAACTAAGAATCAGTTTGTATTAGTAACGAATTTGAAACCTGAAGGTGGGTATCAATCACTCTTGGTTGGCAGGTGCAGGTCAATTTTTCGATTGCGCATGGGATTACGGTAAGTAGTGGACATTTCAATTCCACGAAGAACCCAAGTGACTTCTCTACCAACGACTTATGCGTTTTCAAACTTAATTTCGGCTCGCTCAGATTCACTTTTTTAGCTTACCTCGATACAAACTAGAGCCGTCAGTAAAAAAAGAGGATAGGGGGAAGGACCGAGCTAGGATGAAACAGAGAGAGGTGCGGATGCATAGACATTAAAAAATAATATAAAATTTAATATAATAAGGAATTGTTAAAATTTTCTGGATGCAGCCGTACCTCGTTACTAGGAAACTAAGTTTCCCGTGTACACAAATCTTTAACGGCAAACAGTTTGTCGAGGGTCGTTGGATCTTTGCCGTATGCATCTTGCACAAGGCAACGATCCAGCTCCGGTAGTTCCCAGAACTAATGTTTGGTCGTAAGAAATAGCCACATCCCGCATTATGGGCTCATGGCAGTGTTACATGAATTGATGATTAGCAATGACATCAGAATAAGTGATGCCGGAACAGCAGGTGTCGTTTCTTTAATGAAACGAAGCAAAAAATTGCAGAAAATTAATAAAGTAATTAATATTAATTAATTTATTAAAGTGCTGGAGACAAGAAGAGGTAGTTGGGACGAGCGGTCTGTATCATATCCATGCATGACGCAGCAGGAGCACCAGAGGTGGTAGCTGCCACGTGCGGCCGAGCCAGCTGAAACAATCAATTAAGGCCTCGTTAGATCGCAAAACTTTTTTTTCAAATGTTATATAGAATATTTAATGGTAATTATGAGTATAAATATAGACTAATTATAAAACTGATTATATCGATAGAGTGTAAATTGTGAGATGAAACTAGAAAGCCTAACTAATTCGTCATTAGACACTACCGTGCTACAATAAACATATGATAACAACAGGTTAATTCTTAATATAGATTTATCTCACAATTTACGCTCCATCTATGTAATTAGTTTTGTAATTAGTTTATTTTTAATACTTTTAATTAGTGTCAAACATCCAATATAAACAGGCCTTAAAATCAGAAAGCAACTACTCGCGCCTCATCAAATTTCTGATTCTAGAAAACCAAATCAAACCACCGTAGGTAACCAAAAAAATTAAAATCACTAATGTGCCTCGTCAAATTTCTGATTTCTAAAATTCACTTGGATGCAAGAGATGAAAAATACTTCATTCAAAAGCATTTCAAATTTGACCAAATTTATACAACAAAGTACTACCATTCATGATACCAAATAAGTATAATTAGTTTCTTCATTAAAGGTTGTTTAGCAGGTGAAATTTGGTGACATGCAAGTTTTCATACTAAAAAGCAATGTGAAAAACTTTTGATGAAGTTTCACCATCTAAATAGGGGGCTAAGTATATTTTCAAAGTATATCAATTCGGTGCCATAAGCCTTTATGATCCATTATAAATTCGGTCAAATATAAAATTGTTTAATTCTTGAAAAAAAGAAAATAACTTGTTGGAACGGATGAAGTACTAAATAAAGGCAATAGCTGATCATTAGGGCAGTCTCAACCCAACGACTAGGATGATGTCCATAGAATTGAATCAGCTACCGCCTAAGATAAAAGATGATGTGGCAATAACATAAATGATGAAAGATAAAGAAATTGGGTCTTGCATAAGACCTGGTTTCTACACACCATTCAACACATAATGAGAGATGAGTAGTATTAAATTCAAATATAGAATAGTGGTGTTTGGATTCGAAGGGTGGTGTGTAGTAGTAGTTTTTGCTGATGTAGGTCTTATATATAGAAACTACAACTAGTGTCTTGGGTTGGACCTTTATGCTATCTCAGCCTTCCCTT
Organism: Digitaria exilis; assembly: GCA_015342445.1. Lineage (NCBI taxonomy): Eukaryota > Viridiplantae > Streptophyta > Magnoliopsida > Poales > Poaceae > Digitaria > Digitaria exilis. The sequence continues at coordinate 370,129 of JACEFO010002219.1, read as the reverse complement.
TCTTCAGTGTCACCATGGTATGGCTGCCAACCTCAAACGAACGCGAAAGTAAACAATTTCAAATATTCTGTCTACACCAACTATGACATACTAAAAGCTCGCATATCTATGACGAATACCCATTGTACATAGCAGATCAAATAAAACAAATTAGATAAAGTAGCCTGTTATTCCATGTGGCACAGGATAATTAATTTTGTTAAAAAAATATAACTAATAATTATAATTATCTACCCCACGCTCTCTTTCATATATTAAATATTCTAACACAATACTCCAAAGATGTATATTCATCGCTATCTAGTCATAATAGGTATTGTACTATAGTTATTGACAAATTGTCCATCACACCTCCAGTTATGTTTGATATATATTTAAATTGAACCATTTTTTAATTTATGACCGATATAAAATTAATATTATATCTCTTTCCTTCATACATGACACACGCCATGTGTAATATTTTAATATAAACAATTAAATAAATAACATATTAACAATGATAAAATAATAATTAAATATTATATTGGTGCAATTTAAGATTTTTTATAATTATATCACATATATTCAGAGTTAGGGGTTACTTTAATTCTAATAATGACATAATTTGATTTTACATACAAATTTAGGGGATTATTTGATATTATTTTTGTAAATGGAATAGGTGGGTTATTTACATCAATATTAGACTCCGCACTGGGACCTGTATCTCAACCTGTAGGCCAAATTTAGAGGTTCCAAACCTGCAGCGACCAACTGGGAGCCGACCGTTAGCGTAGCGGTCGCTCCCGTCACCACCAAACCTGGGGGCGTAGAGATTGACCGCTACCTCTGTACGTGGCGCCGCGCATGACCCACCTCGCCTCCCATCGCCACCATCGCCAATTGCTTCGCGCCTCCTCTGCTTGCTCCTCCGCCCCCCGCCGCTCGTCGGCGCAGCAGCCCCATGACCTCGAGCAGCAAATCCACCAAGAGGGGGAGGGGAAGAAATCGAGCACAAATCCACCAAGAACGGAGAGAGAGAGAGAGAGAGAGAGAGCAGCCACCAAGAACAGCAGCGAGCACAAATCGATGGAGAATCGAGCTCCTCCACGCCGCTCTTCCTCCTTCTCTGCCTCGGGCGCTGCCGTCGGAGCTCTGCTCCTCCTCAGGCGCGCGTGGGAGATGGGAGAGGGAGCAGGGATATCGCGGGCCCTCCTCTGAGGCATCTGCTCCCGGACAGCCACCGCCGCCGAGATTGAGGGAGATGTAACGCCGATTCTTCGCCGTCCGCACCCGATCCACTCGAGGTAGCCCGCAACCGGTGAGTGCAGAGACGCGAGAGGACCTCGCGGCGAGCACGGAAGCAAGCTAGCGTGGCGGCCGGCGAAGAGATACAAGGCCGGCGAGCTCTACGAGGAGCTCGAGGCGATGAATCGACCCCAAATCGACCTTCCCCATCCCCCAATCGAGCTCCATTGCCAACGAATCGAGCTCTTCTGTGCTTCTCTTCGTCCTTCTCCGCCTCACGAGCCACCTCGCCCACATGTCCACGAGCTCGTCATTGGGCACGGGCCGAAGCTGATGGCGCCCCTTGCGGAGGAAGGACGGGCGGAGGAAGGGGCTGGAGGCAGGGCTGGAGAGGCAGAGCTGCTGCTCCTCCGCCTGCAGCTCCACGTGGGAGCGAGCTCGAGCTCGAGCTCTCGCCGGCCGCAAGAGAGAAAGGAGGAGATCGAGAGAGGATAGAGAGGCGGAGAGAAAGAGGACAGATGACGGAGAGAGAGGAAGAGGGCCGGGCGGAGAAAACGCGGAGGGGAAAAGTAAGAAAAAGATAAAAATTAAAAGAGGAAAAAGAAGAGAGAAAAAGGATAAAAAAGGAAGAAAAAAGAAAAGGAAAACAAAGAAAGAAAAAGAATAGGAGGAAAAAAGGAAAAGGAAAAAAGTGAGGAGAGAGAGAGGGGATGGTAGTTGGGATGATTGCATAAAATATAGATTGGTTGGTATAGAGGTTGAGATATAAAGGTTGACGGAAGCGGAAGATGTTGGGATAGAGGTTGAAATCTTGATGACTAGACGAGAATATTCCTTTAGAGGTTAGAAATAGAGGTTGACGAGTGCGGATAACCTTAGGCAGTTACGATTTTCTTTTATAATGATAGATGTGGAGTTGCTTGTAGCTTATTTTCATAATGTCATAGGCGGGTAATTTATTAGAAAATTTAACAGATCTAATGGCTATGATGATTAGAATTGTCTTATTGGTGGCCAGATGTTTCTGATTTTTGTTAGAAGTTTTAAGAATTTTTTTTAGAGTGACTATCTAGAATCCTAGTTGACTTCACGTGGAAGCTTTAAAAGGATTTTTCAATTAGTAATAGTAGTAAAATAATACCATCTTCATCAACATCACATGGATTTTCCATAACCTGATGGGGGAATAGAGAGTTCTAATCCAAGATTTTACATAACTCTCCCGGTTTCAGTCTGTTTGTAGTGCCGTAACAAGAATCAGTTTCTACTAATTACGAAAACCGGCTGTGATGACACCTCTTTTTCGCTCCCGGTTCTGAAGCCGACCTATGGCTATGGGTATGGGTACAATCACTCTTGCTTGGCAGGTTTACTTTTCGGTTGCGATGGGGTTACTGTCCGGCAAGTAGCTGACACATCAATTCTACCGAGAGCCCAGGTGACTTTTCTATCAACGACTTTTGTGTGTTCAAGCCCAATTTCACCCCGCACACAGATTCCATAGCTTTCACTCAGCCGTAGTAGGTAATGTAATGTAATGTAACTAGGTATATTCAGCGCAGAGCCGTGAGGTTCTCAGCAGTTAGCCACATGGCGTTATTACACGAATTGTTGCCTAGCAATGCAAGGCAGGAGGCTACATAAGTCATGCCGAACAACCGGTGGCGTTTCTTTAATGAAATGAGAAAAGAACAAAAGGCTATATCAGGAAATCAATTCATTGAAGTTTAGGCGGCGTCATGCTGAACAACCCCCCCTCTGGGGTAGATAGGACGAGCGGCCTGTATCGTATCCATGCAGTGGTGATTAGCTGGCACGTGCGGCCCAGCCGCCTGCCTGGGACGATCAACTAAACTCAGATAGCGGCTGCTCGCTCGCGCCTCGTCAAATTTCGGGTTTCTAGAAAACCAAACCAAATTAATTAACTAACGCCGCAGGCGACGACAACTTTCTTTAAAAATAAAAATCGCCGATGCGACTTGCGACCTCGCGGGTAGTAGGTACAGAAAGATAACATCTGGGCAGGCCAAGTGTTTATATTGAACCACTCCCTAACTGCTTCCTCAGTCCAAGCCCACGCAAACGTGCCATCCCGACCAAAAAAGCAAAAAAAGTGGCCATGGACCTCTCCCTCCTCCTCGCCTCCTTGGCCGTGGCCGTGGCCATCTGCTACCTCCTGCTCCGCCGCGGCGGCGGCGGCGCAGGAGGCAAGCAGCAGCTCCCCTTACCTCCCGGGCCACGAGGCTGGCCGGTGCTCGGCAACCTCCCGCAGGTCGGCACCAAGCCACACCACACCATGGCCGCGCTGGCCCGCGAGCACGGCCCGCTCTTCCGCCTCCGGTTCGGCGTCGCCGAGGTGGTGGTGGCCGCCTCGGCGTCCGTGGCGACCCAGTTCCTCCGCACCCACGACGCCAACTTCAGCAACCGCCCCCCAAACTCCGGCGCCGAGCACGTCGCGTACAACTACCAGGACCTCGTGTTCGCGCCCTACGGCGCACGGTGGCGCGCCCTCCGCAAGCTCTGCGCGCTCCACCTCTTCTCCGCCAAGGCCCTCGACGACCTCCGCGCCGTCAGGGAAGGCGAGGTCGCCCTCATGGTGCGCGAGCTCGTGCGCCGGGGAGGTGGCGCGGCCGTGGCGCTGGGGCAGGAGGCGAACGTGTGCGCGACCAACACGCTGGCGCGCGCCACGGTGGGGCGCCGGGTGTTCGCCGTGGACGGCGGCGAGGGGGCGAGGGAGTTCAAGGAGATGGTGGTGGAGCTCATGCAGCTCGCCGGGGTCTTCAACGTCGGCGACTTCGTTCCGGCGCTGGCGTGGCTCGACCCGCAGGGCGTCGTGCGCAGGATGAAGCGCCTGCACCGACGCTACGACGACATGATGGACCGGATCATCAGGGAGAGGGAGGCCGCCGAGGAAGGCAAGGACCTGCTCAGCGTCATGCTCGCCAGGATGCGCCACCACCAGCCGCTCGCCGACGGGGACGACACCAGGATCAACGAGACCGACATCAAAGCGCTTCTCCTCGTGAGTACTCTCCATTTTATATTGATTCCCTTTCGTGTGTTTTTTTCCTGATTGGGACGGACCGCGACGTACGGCTACTGGTTAATTGCTGCTGTGACTGAGATCCTCTCCAATTTGGACTTTTCTTGACGCCGACTCGTGTGGCATGTATGTATGTATGTATGCACACCACAGAACCTGTTCACGGCCGGGACGGACACGACGTCGAGCACGGTGGAGTGGGCGCTGGCCGAGCTGATCCGCCACCCGGACGTCCTCGCCAAGGCCCAGGAGGAGCTCGACGCCGTGGTTGGCCGCGACCGTCTCGTCTCCGAGTCCGACCTCCCTCGCCTCACCTACCTGACGGCGGTCATCAAGGAGACGTTCCGGCTGCACCCGTCGACGCCGCTGTCACTGCCGCGCGTGGCCGCCGAGGAGTGCGAGGTGAACGGCTACCGCATCCCGAGGGGCACCACGCTTCTCGTGAACGTGTGGGCCATCGCGCGCGACCCGGAGGCGTGGCCGGAGCCGCTGGAGTTCAGGCCGGGCAGGTTCCTCCCCGGCGGGGAGCACGCCGGCGTCGACGTGAAGGGGAGCGACTTCGAGCTGATCCCGTTCGGGGCCGGGCGGAGGATCTGTGCGGGGCTCAGCTGGGGACTGAGGATGGTGACGCTCATGACGGCCACGCTTGTGCACGCGCTGGACTGGGAGCTCGCCGGAGGCGTGACGGCGGACAAGCTCGACATGGAGGAGGCGTACGGGCTCACCCTGCAGCGCACCGTGCCGTTGATGGTCAAGCCGGCGCCAAGGCTGCTGCCGTCGGCCTATGCAGTGGAGTGAAGAAGATTAAGCCGGCCTTTTTATCATTACTGTTTTATTTATAATGCGTGGTTAAATGAAAAATAAAGAGTACTTTGTTCTCATCTGCTTGCGATCCAAGTCTTTATTGATAGATTTCCTGAAGATTGCAATGAAATCCAATTGTGCTAGTACATTACAACTCTGTTCGTCTGCATTGCGATCCGACTTGCGCCGAAAATAAAGAGTTGTACATTTGCAGTGTGCCACAATGCTTACATTTCATGAAAGTTGGAGGGGACGCATTACAGGAATTCAGGAGTTCAGGACTACCGCACAACAGTACTAATTATCCATGCATGTTCCTGGATTGCCAAAGGAAGAAAACAGAGGGCATGTAGGAAGCAGAGTACATGCATAGCAGAGCGCTTGAACGCGACCACAGGAGCAACGAGAACACAAATGTGGACCTGGGCCACACTTCTGTCATGTAGCCTGATTGAATCTTTGAAATCTTTGTTAATAACGGACGATAATTCATCAATAAAATCATTTTACAATTTACAAACTGAACCAAGACAAATACAGAGTATTAAGGGCATGTTTAGATTGTAGGAAAAATACTGTAGCATTAGAAAAACACTGTAGCATTCGCTGGGAAACGTGTTTTTGTAAGGGAGGAATAGTGAAAAGTTGGAATGAATAGTGAAAAGTTAGGAATCTGAACATGGGCCTAAGAAACAAAGTTTGGATCCATCGGAAATCAAGTTGTGTTTGGGGGCCCTGCCTCCCTACCGCCGGTGGCTACCCTGGCCCCTCCAACGACGGCCACCCCAGCCCCGTACCTATATGAAGATGTATATGGATGAAAGCATAGGCAAACACTCAGCAAATATGCTGAGAACATGTGCCAAAAAAGTTAAACGGTAGCTAACGTTCTTATGCATAGAATTGAGCATAATCTTCTTTTTTTCTGTCTTCCTTCTTCGCTCTTAAGCGACCGAAGAATAAGAAAAATCGCCAAATCTTTCAAACTCAAAACCAAAAGTAACAAAAGGTAAAATTTATTTTTACTGGTTCCTCGTCATGGCAACTCTGCACCGACTTCGAGGGTGTGATACAAACTCTACTTGTGACCAATGATGTTGTTTGGCTAGTCTGGATTTGTTGATTGATTTTTTAACGAAAATTAGCTATACTAGTCCATACAAAGACTAGAGCATTGATCAATATAATCCGTTTTCCAAAAAAAACCTTGACGCACTGCCGGTTGACGAAGGTGATCCCATGGCAAAATTTAGAGCTCATCCTCGTCTCAATTAATTAGAAGATAACATCCAATAATTAGAAGATGACATCCATAGAGAGACTAGAATTGCGCTTGAGCAACAAAGCTACTCCCATCTTATTCTACCGAACGACTTCGTCACAGTTAAACTTTCCAAGAAAAAAAAAGACTTCGTCACAATTGAATTCAAACTTAGCAATGTCAACAAAAGAGACCATTATGGATGAAATAACGAACGGGTGCATGTTTGGTCAACCTGTCAAGATCTCGATGTGTTCAGACAGTTTCAGATCTTTTTTACAACGGATTACACACCGTTGAGCGTCCTCTTTTTCCAACCTCGTGGGTCAAGGATTTTTGAGACTATTCTCCAGTTCAGGACTTAATGCAAACACCAAAGGATTCGGGTTTGGGACTTAGGGTTAACATCTACTCCCGCCATCTGATAATAAGCGCACAAATTGACACATTGCTACAATAAATTCGATTGTTTTGATATGAATTAAGAGTATTAAATATTGAATATGCATAAATCATAAATGACAAAACTAATTCCACAACCCCCCTATTTGCTAGACGAATCTATTAGGCCTAATTAGGGCACGAATGCACGATTAGTGGTGCTACAGTAAATACTCTCTAATGATATATTAATTGTGCTTAATATAGATTTATCTCGCAATTTTGTGTCCATATATGTAATTAGTTTTATAATTATATCATGTTTAGTTGTCTTAATATTTGGTTTAAAATTGCTAAACAAGGCATCTTCAACTAAACAAGGCCTAACTATTTTTTCTACTTTCTCTCTTCCCAGAGTGCAATTACAAGGGTTGTATGTGTACTTTCTTCATAATATCGTTCTCTCTATTTGAAACCTAAAAATGCATTTATTTTACGGGAGGAGTAAGTAGTATCTCGGCTTGAAGTCGGCACCACGAATTATTCTTCGTTTTTAGGGCTACTAGGAATTAATCAACGGGCTGACAAGTCAGTCTCACAAGTAGAACCACAAAGGCAGAAAAAATGTCTTACGCGAAGCCTAGTGGCGGCAGTCAATTCATGACATTTGCTAGCAGTAGAGTACTGGAGTCAACGGTATACTCTTAACGATTTTTTTTGAACATTTTTTTTTTGAACAATGGTGGTAGTGGTACGTACTAGTACTAATCTACTAGATACGGATAGATTTTTCTCCGATCGAACACATCACGAAAGTCACAGTTTCTAGCAACGTTGATCGTCGCTCCGAAGTCCAGGTAGGTAGCTTAGTCGTTTTCGAGAAAAAAAAAATGTGCAAAAGACCAGGACCTTTGCACCACAACACGCTATGGCTGAGCTAAGCACCCGAGACTTCCTGGCCTTTTAATTTGTGAACAGTGAAGGTATCTTTGAACTAACAGTGAAGGTATCTTTGAACTACTCTTGTTGATATACTACTCTTTTTCCCCTGCACAGCTTCTAAATTTAGGTGCTAAAATACAAGGTTTCAAACGACATCAATACCCGCGAAGGAGCACTTTTCAAGTTTAGCATTTGTTTTTTTAGGGAGTCGAGTTTAGCATTTGTAGGTGAGGTAGCTATGGTCGAGCCGGGCCGTAACCGTCGTGCTCGTCCACATGGGCTCGGGCATGGCACGACGTCAGCCCAACGCACGACGGCAGGCTAGCCAGCACGAGGCACGACTGGCCCACATGGCCCAGCCGTCATCGTGAGTCATCGTCGTAGGCAACGATGGGATGAGGAGCCAGCCTAGGACGGCCTTATACCATTCAATCCATTCATACATGGGCTATGGACGGTGGTTAACGGGCCATATCGTGCTGACCTCTAAAAACTAGGCCAGGCCGAGCCCCATATCGTGCGGAGGTGGAGGCCCAACAAATGGCCCACATGTAGATGCGTGCAGAATGGACCAACTAGCTGGTGGCTATAGCCCCCCTAAAAAAGAAAAGAAAAGGAGTAAATTACACCCACCATAAAACAACTTGTGAGCTTGTATCATTTTGATTCAACAAGTAGCAAAACATGCAAATTAATACATGAGCTTGTTAAACGTGTGCATATACGGTCACATATACTCTATGTAGACGTATTTCTTCACCATGACACCTAACATGGATAAAATTATATTTTTATTTCTGAACAAGAGTAAACAAAATGTACATGAGACACAATAAAATGACTTTATCATACTTTTTTAAAAAAAATGGTATACATGGTCAACTGGTCATCCATTGTTGAAGTTTTTTTAAAAAAAGTATTTTACCCATATCAAAAGAAATAAGAGTTGTGCACATATTTATGATATAGATGAGAAGGGGTAAGGGTCATAAAACCGTCCACGTTACATCTCATGGTGGCAAAATACATCTACATGCAGTACATGTGACCGTATATACATGCATTTAACAAGTTCATGTATCCATTTGCATGTTTTGCTACTTGTTGGACAAAAATGATACAAGCGCACAAGTTGTTGCATGGTGGATGTAATTTACTCAGAGAAAAAAGCTGGTAGCTATAGCTGATAGTCAATGTGACGGCGGTTAGCGGCAGCCGGCAGGCAGCAAATCCGGTGGTCAAGACGTGAAGTTCACAGGCCCTGAGGGTAAAGAAGCTATGTACACTAGTCTTCAAAGAAAACATCACGGCGGCCATGCCCCGTGCGGCAAGCGGAACGAGAAACATAACAGCGGAGAGCGGACGGCGCAGAGACATAAGAAAGAAGAGGAAACCTTAATCATCATTCATTGGATGCAGATCATATGGCTTGGATTCCTCGCCTGAAACCAAACGGGAAATCATACACCTGACGCCTAGCATGCATCGCGCTTTTCCTAAGATGAAACTTTAGAGCCTTGTTTGAATTCAGCAGTAACGTGAAGGGTTTTTCCCACTCGGTTGGGACTGGGAGGTGGATGGGTTTGGCAAGAAGATTCGCGCGTCTGTCGCTCACTTCACTTGCATTGCAACGGTTCCACCGACACGTTCACCTGCAGAAATTTGGTACAGCATTGTTTATCCCGGACAACCACGGCACTCCAATATTCACTGCCACGATGGACCAAGCTAAAGTCAGCTGCCACGTACACCTTCACTGTATCCCTCCAGCTGGTATAGGTTAGCCTCACTCCAAAGAGAACCAGAGTTGCCAAAACTTGTGAATTGCTACCGGCAAAACCAAGCTGTACAAGAAAATGCAGGGGAGATCATACAAGCCATGGCCAGAAAGTCTCTCCCAACTCAGATTTCTCTGCTATTATATTTGCACCACCACCTGCAGAAAGAACAGCATTCATTCAGTTCAGACAGGCAGAGAGCACCGGCATGGGGAGCAAACGAGCAGTGTCACCATCTCTCCTAGTGGTGATCGCGACGGCAGTGCTTATGCGTCCGTTTTTCTGCGCCGCTGATGCTTCGTCGACGACGACGCCGATGCCGGTGGTTGGCATTGAGGAGATGCCTTCGCCGCCGCCGGCGAACCAGACGAAGCCCCCGGCTCTGTTCGTGTTCGGCGACTCCATCGTGGATTCGGGCAACAACAACGCTATCACCACTCTGATCCGCTGCAACTTCCCTCCCTACGGCCAGAACTTCCCCGGCCACAACGCCACCGGCAGGTTCAGCAACGGCAGGGTCCCCAGCGACATCCTCGGTACGTACGGTGCTGCCCGATCATTCCTTTACCTTGTTTGATCTTCCATCAGGCGTGCGTGTCCTAAAAACAAACCTGTGGTTCGTCGAATTTCTGATGCAGCCAGCCGGCTGGGCATCAAGGAGTACGTGCCGCCGTACCTCGGCACGGAGCTCAGCGACTTCGACCTCCTCACCGGCGTCAACTTCGCCTCCGGCGGCTGCGGCTTCGACCCCCTCACCGCCGAGCTCGTGGTAACCAAACCAATTTAATCCTCCTCTCCTAGAACACCGAACCTGCTGCATTTCTTGTTTTCATGTCTTCTACTGGCTTGAAACACTGCGTGCGTGCCGTGTCATCGATCAGTCGGTGCTCACAATGGACAACCAGCTGGACCTATTCAAGGAGTACAAGGAGAAGCTAAATCGCATCGCCGGCGCGGCGCGTGCCGGCGAGATCGTGTCGACGAGCATGTACATGGTGGTCACCGGCACGGACGACCTCGCCAACACCTACTTCACCACGCCGTTCCGGCGGGACTACGACCTCGAGTCCTACATCGAGTTCGTCGTGCAGTGTGCCTCCGACTTCATCAAGAAGCTGTACGGCCATGGTGCGCGCCGGATGAACATCGCCGGAGCGCCGCCCATCGGGTGCGTGCCGTCGCAGCGGACCAACGCCGGCGGGCTCGACAGGGACTGCGTGTCCCTCTACAACCAGGCCTCCGTCGTGCTCAACACGAAGCTGGAGAAGGAGATCAAGCGGCTCAATGGCAGCGACGAGCTCCCGGGCTCCGTGCTCAAGTACATCGACCTCTACACGCCGCTGCTCGACATGATCCAGCGTCCCAGCGCCTACGGTGAGCGCACACACACGCTTGTAACAAACACTCTCTGAGACTCTCTGATCCAGGCCCCAGATGAATCGAGATGCGAGTGCCGTTTCTAACGGGGGTCACCATGGCGTGCTCCAGGGTTCGAAGTGTCGAACAGAGGGTGCTGCGGAACGGGGGTGTTCGAGGTGACGCTGACGTGCAACCGCTACACGGCGGACCCCTGCAGGGACCCCAGCAAGTTCCTCTTCTGGGACACCTACCACCTCACCGAGAGAGGCTACGAACTCCTCATGGCGCAGATTATAAACAGATACGGTCTCTGAAATCGAAATGGAGGTTTCGGCAATGTGACGGCAGGCAGGCGCAGTTTGTACTTCAGAGACTTCTGCTGGATCTTCAGTGTCCTGCACAAATTGAGTGTATTTTGATCTTAGAGCTGAACTATTGCTAAGTAATCAGCAGTTCAATATCAAATCCCCAGTTTGTATTATGATAATATACTGCCGCCAATCGCTGATTTCTGTTGTAACGAGGAACTTGAAAGTTCAAAAACAGCACCTAAACAAGATCAGCAATGTAGGTTTTACTTTGCTGAATTGAACTGTTACAACCAGACTAATCCATGAATCCTACTCACAGTAGAATTGAAGGATGTATAAATCAGGAACAAAAACAGCTGCTTTTTTAAAAGAAAAAAACTATAAGTTGGAAAAGTTATTTTGACTCAAGGTCATAAACTGTTTAACAAACACATGGATTCACCCAGACCTCACAAATCCTCTGCTCTTGAGGATCAAACCTGATTCCAACTGACCAAGGGCAGACAAAGGAAACCAATGCCCTCAGAACCCGACTGATGACAAATATGGAAAGTACACAACTTTTGCAGGAAAAGGGGTATTCGGTATAAATAAATACACAAAAAGGGTTCATTTTATTACACGCTATATACAAAACCACAAAGAAACCAAACTAGGTACTCATGACATAATGGTATATGACAGTCTAATACTAGTCTAAAATCTAACCTGACCATAATCTAAGATACCAGCTAGGAGCTAGCTGGCAAACAAAACTCATACCAAGGGGCTTCACACAGATAAACTATACACTATAGTTGAAAGCAATACACTTGTTGGATCTTCAGAGAAGCTTATTCTGTGCTACTGCTTCACAAAGCTCCTCCTCATATCGTAAAACTCTAGGCGAGGGTGCAGCTTTGGATACAGGCCTTGGCAGTCCTGGTGGCACTGAGCGTCGGAGACGCTTTGAAGGGAAAGAAGTAGAACACTCCTGGAAAAGAACAGCTGTGATTGGCTTCACATCAACCAGCTTGAGCCGCGAAAGGCGGGCAGCATGTTTTGGGGCCCGTGGAGTCCTTGGGGTGGAAATGCGCAGATCTTTGCCATCGATTCTGCTACACATGCAATGTTATTTGAAGAGATTAGAGTGTTACTTAAGTCAGCAATATCTCTAAAGAAAATAAAATGTGGCTAACCTCAAGAAAGGCCAATGCTCCGTTGGAAGAGGAGTCTTGTTTAGGAGTAATTCCTGTCTGCTTCGATCTGGTGTAGTATAGTTGAAATGATACTGCTTGGCCAGTTCAACCTAGTTTGTATTGCACGTATAAGTGAACTTGGCAATAGAAATAACAGGGAGTAAAGCACAAGCTGGCAAAGTAAACATGTAGATTGAGCATGCATACTAACTCAACAAATAGATTTTTGGGCATGCAAAAACTGTGACAGAGTTAACAAGAATGTAATGAATCACAAGTACAGTATCCCAAGGCAAGGTTAGAAATAAAAATGGAAGATGCAAGTAGGTCATGTGGAGCGATGTCATTTCACAATAGAAGAGCAAGCAACATCTTTTACATCTTGCAATACCACATACCATCATTGATCATTGTCAGTCAGGAGAGAATAAGGTCAGTATACAAAAGGTGGCATGGTTTTAGCGAGGACTAAAATTTGTAAGAAAACTAGGACAAGAGGAAAAGGGAACTTTATCCTACTCCACAAATAAAGGATGCAACAAATGAAAGATGACACTTACTGCTTTTCGAATCCTTTTGGAAACATGGAAAACAGCCTTCAGTTCGTCATGGTGCAAGCAGCACATAATCTTGATCTTTGCAACAAAGCAATGGAAATCAGGTTTACCATAAACATAATGCACATTAAAGTAAACAAGATCTGGTAATTTCAGTTCCATACCAGCAAATCAATTGGAAGTGATTCAAGTCTTGAATCACCACCAAAATCAGATGCATCAGGAGTCCTCGGGGTCTTTGGCAATAGCTGACCCTTATTGGTACCAAACGGCTCAAAATTGAGTCTTGCGGGGGACAAAATCGGTGCAGTGCTTTCTAAGAGGATCTCAGGCTGTGGCGATATCTCAAGCTCATCTTTCACATTCAACAGAATCCTTTTCTTCCCAATGTCCCTGCTTGTACTCCTACTATAACGAATCTGAGCCAGAGCACCAGGTTTCAAGTACTTGTTCTTTGCATGTTTCACTCGTTTCTTTTGCTTCAGAGTCACTGATCCAGAGCCCATGATGATTGCAATTCACAGTTAAACTAGAATTGTCACGTGTCGCAGAACTTTGATTATCATCCAGTTTCATCTCTCAGCTTCAGTTCAAGTGAAGAGTAACAAAGGAATCAGGATAACAAAAATAATCAGTGATACACAGCTTTTTAAGCAATAAATAACTTTGCCGGAGAATAAAAACCCAGACAGAACAGATGATATTAACATGTGTATCCATCATTTAACTAAGATGCAAGAGTGACGGGAGCCACAAACAGTTCCATTTTCTAAACTAAAACTAGGATGCAACAAGGCCCTTTTCTAGAAAAGAAAATTACAAGAAATCAACATGTTCACAAAGTTTATGCTAGCTAGCAGTGGGCTCTGGAGGGAATCAATGTTTGACATTATAGAACTAGATTTACCACTATCAATTTTAAATAGCTAAATACAAGTCAAGAATGTGGTAACAAATCATCAGATGCGACATCATGCAGGGAAATTTCAACAACATAAAGAGCCTGACATGAGATGCATGTTTTATTATCCAGTCTGTTTGTTTCTTTAAATGAAGCTTATCAGCCTATCAGGGGATATTGTTTCCCCCTTCGGGGAGAGGGAATAAATTCGAATGCTATGGTTGTTCCAGGCTCAGGTGCAACATAAGGATATACCAAGACTCAACAGCTTTGATTTTGTTCTGCAATTCAATTGCACAAGGACGCCAAACGTTTGTATCAGTATCATAAAGAAAAATATTGCCCATGCACACATAAGGATATACCAAGGCAGATGTATGCATGCGAAGGCAAATGTGTAGAACCTAGCCTGGCTGTTCGAATATTACAGGTAAAAGCTTTCTAAAGTGATGTTCGTATTGTAGCACCAACAAAAGTTTTAATCCTTAACTAGCAGTACTAAGTACTGGTAGTACTGAAATCTTGACAATTATTGTTGTAGCATCAATTGAATATTTGGCTAGTAGCAATATAAAGTACTACTAGTACTAGCATTGAAATTTTGCCAAATGCGAATTAGTGGTACAGTAAATATTGTAGCATCGTTTAAATGTTTAATCCTTAGCTATTAGCAGTATTAAATCGTGCTTAATTTGCCGATTAGTGCAATCATTTTTGCAGCACCAACTAAATATGCAGTCTCTAGCAGAGCACTACATGTTCAATTTTGAAGAAAACTGCCTAACTGATTGAAAAGGCACCTACAGGCAGTAAGCATAGAACATTACAAACAACTCGTATGAAAACACCTCGGCAAAATTCGTGGAGACGATTTGGCCGCCCAAAAGTTAAGACCCCAAATCTACCAGATATCCAGGCGGGGTGAGAGGCGGCGAGATTAATACACGAAATCCACATCCCCAAGCATCTATCTCCACAGACAACAGCACGACAGGAGCAGCAGATCTAGAAGGAGATGGAGCCATGAAGCAGCACCCGTACCCACATCCAATCCGCTTAGGCTCAGAAAATGGATCACGCCCAGCAATAATCTCACGGCTCAGGCAACAACCAAAAGCTTCATCTTTGGAGGAGGAGGAGGAGCATAGGTGGTACGGAGGGACCGAGTGGTTTACCTGGAAGAACAGGGCACGCAGCTCAGGACCTAGCAGCCCCCATCACGCGAAGGGAAAGCCGGAGACGGGAACGGCGTGAGCTCGCTGCTCCTTGCTTCCCCACACCGGCGGCGAGGGGCGTGGCTGAGAGAGGAGGAATCAGCGGGCGCCGCCGACCGCACTCCCACGGCAGTAAATTCCTCCCCTGCTTCGGCAAATCCCTTTTGGTGGCCGGGAGCCCGGGAGCCGAATTCGAGAAGAGAGAGAGAGAGAGAGAGAGGTGGGTTGGGTTTTTGTACGATGGTGGGGGAGGTGGGGGGCGAGAGGTGGAGGGAAACCGAAAATTTTCAGCGGGGCTTGGCGCCAAATAAAACCGCGGCTGGGGGGTGGACCCGGACGGGAGGTGCGGGAGGATCGTGGTCCGTGGAGCCCGTGCCGGGCGGCGGCGTCTCGGGGCGCGGGCTAACCCGTACGTGCGCGGAAAAAGGAGTCCCGAGTTGTCGACGGTGGTGGGATGGGAATCGAGCGAGACGCAGGGTTTACCTTACCGTCGGAACCGGTCCGGTTTAACCGGTTCCCGACCAAACCGCCCCGGACCGGTAGCGGTGGAAATTCAAAATTTTTAAATTTAAATTTAAAAATAGAAAAATGTCGTAAAAATTCCTAAAAATACTTCAAGGTGTGTGTAATCTATTGGTGTAAAAATTTTTCAAATATTTGCTCATTTGATATTTTTTTTGGCAAATACAAGTTAAATCAAAAAAAAGAAACCGGTCAAACCGACCGCCTAACCGGTCAAACCGACCGGTTAACCGCTCAAACCGAATTTGAATTCAAAATTCGAATTTATCCGGTTTCTAGCGGACCGCTACCGCCGGGCGGCGGTTCGGTCGTCCGGCGGTTCGGTCGTCCGGTTCAGTAAAAAAAACCCTGGCGAGACGACGACGGTCGGCGCGACGTAGCTCCTCTCTCGCTGCCCACCGGCCCCGCTCTTGACGGCGTTTGTTGACGGGGTGCGTGAGGAGAGCGGGATAGTGGGTGGCGCCAGGCGGACCCCACGTGTGGCCTGCTGCTGCCAGGGGGCGGTGGGGTGGTGCCGTGGTGGCCTGTGGCGGGTCCGCGCCACGCCGCCGGGTTCGGCGCTGCGCGGGTGTCTGCCGGGCGGAAACCGCGGTGTCCCAGCAATCTCTCGGCCTGCGGGGCCCGATTCTGCTCCACGTCAGCGGTGCTGGCCCTGTTCGGCTGGTCTTTAACTGGCTGGTCTGCAGGCTGGGCTGGAGTGAACGAAGAATGTGCATGGACCCGGTGCAGGAATGAGGCTGGGAGCAAGCTGAAGCATGAGAAGATGGTGCACATAGACCTGGTGTAGGAATAGGATTGAGCAGCCAATCCTCCAGCCCAGCCAGGCCTCCAGCCTAGCCGATTATGGGCTTTCCGTCGGCGCGCGAGGGGCTTCGCCGCTTCGGGGGCATCCAAGATAGCCCATCATGCGTGCCCAGAGGATTGGCGGGCCATGTGCCTAACCTCTTATCATAGGCCGCCCGACATCCCGACCCGATGAACCCGATCTGACACGTCCAAAAAAAAGCCCAATCCGACTCGATCCGATCGGGGTCAGGCATGAGTTTGCTTTTTTTTACCCAGAACCCGACCAAACCCGGCCTAACCCAAAAATTTACATTGAAAACCCGACGTGACTCAACCTGATCCGACCATGTGACGAGTGGGGCACGGGCCAACAATTTTTGACCCGCTGACATGAAGTGACCTGACTCGACCAATAATCATGTTTAGTGTTCCGAGGATACGGCGTGGTTGAGCCGCCCCGAGTGCAGCGGATCAAGCGAGCTGTGACTGCGAGACAATTCAGAAGGCGCCGAGCCGTTTGTAGTCGCATCGCACAGCCACTTTTTTATTGTGCGATAGCTCTATGGAAAAAAGTCCTTTTTCAACTTTTAACTATGAGTTCGTCCAATTTTCAATCTTGATGTACAAAATCAGAAATCTTTCAATCCTACACTATCAAAACCCTTTATTTTCCAACCTTCTCCGGTTTTGAAGGTGGCTTGCGAAAAAAAGTCCATTTTACACTCTTAAACTATAGTGTTAGTTTAATTTTCAACCTCTATCGGCCTGTCTATGGATATGGCGCCGCGTCGCTGACGTTGTGCATCGTACCTTTGCTCGATGTTCATCTTTCCTGCCTCGACCTCGGCGTCGACCATGCTTCTCTCTTCTACGGTTTCGCTGGGGTCCTAGAGTCACCCCCCAGACAGCGACAACGGGACCGAAGTGGTGGGGATCCACAGTGCGGTCGAGGACAAGCGCGATTAGGAGCTACGTGTCGAGAGCACCCAATCCAAGGCCGTCGCAAAGGCGCACACCCAGTAACCGGTGTCTGTTGGCGAGGAGGATATGAACAGCATCGACGAGGAGTCAATGGTCACATGTGTCGCCATCGCCATGGCAGGGACAAGGGAGTCCGTTATGAATGGAGGTTGAAAATTGAACCAACATTCTGTAACGGACTTTTCTTGCACAAACCACTTAAAAAACTAGATAAAGTTAAAAACAAAATGTTTTGATAGTTCAGAGTTAAAATATTTCTGATTTGGTAGATCATGGTTGAAAATCGGACGAGCTCAATGATGAAAGGTTATAAAAAAGGATATTTTCATGTTCTATTCCCCAGCTTTCAAATTTACTGATTTCGTCACGACTTTAGCCTTTATCGATCGATCTAAGTGGTGCAATGCTGCATATAATGAGTGTTGCTGGTGCACACAAAGAGGAGAGGTAATATATATATATATGATAAATCTTTTCTACACCCATGTGTAGCTACACCCATATCCAAAAAACTATAATAGGGATGTGTACATACTCATTTATCATTTTGAGTATGTACACATACCTAAAATAAGATTTATCAAAGTGCTAACCATGAAAAAATTTGAGTAGAACTCATATGTTTTTGCACCTTATGATATATTACATTTCTTGTATAGGAAAAGAAGTATGTCCATATACTTCATTAATAAAAAAAAAGTATGTCCGCATACCACTTTTAAAAATCGTGTATGTGTATATACTTTATTTAGAAACGTCAAGTATGAAAAAATACCTTATAATTTGTGAGATACACATATGGGTGTAGCTACACGCGGGTGTAGGAAAAACTCGTCCTCTATATATATATATATATATATATATATATATATATATATATATATATATATATATATATATATATATATATATATATATATATATATATATATATATATATATATATATATATATATATATATATATATATATATATATATATATATATATATGTATATATATGTATATATATATGTATATATATATATATATGTATATATGTGTATATATATATATGTATATATGTGTATATATATATGTATATATGTATATATATATATGTATGTATATATGTATATATATATATATGTGTATATATATATATATATAGCTCGACTATTGGGAGCCCGAGCCTAGGGCTTCCAATAGTTATCGGGAGCCCAGACACATGACTGGAGCTGGGACCGAGGACCAGCATGGACACAGACAGACCACATCCCATCTGCCACGACACAGGCATGCATGCAGCCTCCCACTACGTCATCCCACCTCCCACATGCCGAGCCTAGGGCTTCCAATAGTTATCGGGAGCCCAGACACATGACTGGAGCTGGGACCGAGGACCAGCATGGACACAGACAGACCACATCCCATCTGCCACGACACAGGCATGCATGCAGCCTCCCACTACGTCATCCCACCTCCCACATGCATGCATGTACAAGACTATCCCACCTCCCACCTGTTCTTCAACTTTTTATTTTGGTTTTTTCGCTATAATTCTTCACTCGAAGATCCAATTTATAAACGGTTTCCACCATTAGATTCGTGACATTTTTATGCACGATTTGAGATCCATTGTGAATATTTTTTTTTGAAATTTTTTGAATTCAAATTTATACGATCATACAAACATACAGAGATGATCATAGAAACTGCTTCAAGTACACAAACATATGGACATGAGCATATATAATGTATGACCACAACAGGAAGTATGTGCGATCGAGCACACATGTATGTATGACCATGCACAAACATATGTATGATTATATGCTCCATAGAAACCTATTTCGAGCGTCATAGAAACATGTCCTTCTGGTCATAGAATTCCAGCCCACTGTCATAGAAACCTATTCTTCTGGTCATAGAACTCCAGCCAACTGTCATAGAAACCTCAAGTGGAAAAGTAAACACAACTGACAATGCGACTTGATGCACCTGCCACACCTGACGCATCCATGCAAACCCACTACCCACCTTTTCTTTTAGTTTCTTTGGCTATAATTTTTCACTCGAAGATATCAACTCACAAATGTTTTTCACCACAAGACTCGTGATATTTTTATGCATAGTTTGAGAACCATTGTGAATATATTTTTTTGAACTTTTCAAGGTCAATTTTTCAAGATCATAGAAACATACTGAAACCATCGTAGAAATTGTAACGATGATTTATATGCTCTTCACTACGGTTTCTATGATGTGTTGGGTGGTCAATATGCTCTCGAGTTGTCGCTACTATGCTCTCAATATGCTATTCTAAGTTTCCTAGATTATATGCTCCATCCCTGAGTTATATGCTATATTATGTGGATTGTATGTTGTGGACAATGAGATAGCTGGTGTCTATGATGTTTGGTGTGCATTATATGATGTACGCTGAAGGTTTATATGACCACATTTGGAGTTTATATAAGCACTGGTATAGTGTGCGTGGTGGCTTTGCAATAGCGAGGAGTGTGTCAAATAGCAGTAAGGGGTAATTCCATGCCTATTGATAGGAGAACCATACATATTCAATAGCAAATATATCATGGACCAGTAAACGTGCATGGTCATAAGTAGCCAAGTTACATAAGTAGCAAATTATTAGTTAACAGAAGAGCCATATTATAATCAGTCATACAACAACATCATTCTCATAGTATATATGTTCATCAACTATCCCTCTGGTGTTGGAAGCTCAACAACACTGGTGGGAGGTCATCGATATCATTGTAGTGGTGGAACATCATGTAGCTAAGTGCTTCACGGCTGAGGTCGTCGGTCTCCTCCTGAGCCAAGTAAACAAAAGGTCATATAACAATAGTGAATGTGTCATATAAAGTTAAGAGAATGTCATATATCTGTCACATGATGTATGTCATATAAATATTTTGGGTGGTTTATTTTGAGATCCATTTTGTATGCGTGTAGTGATGGTTTATATGCTCTTTTTCGTGATTTCTATGATGGTGCATATAAACAACGAAACCGTCAGTGCGCTTGGCTTCTCGAGTCTGTCATGCGGGCTACCGCTATCACGCTCAAGCAAGATTCAAAATCCTTGGGCAGCACACAACCTCTCGAAAGAGACAAGGTTTCTAATTTTTCCAATTAAAATCAATAGCATAGAATCAAACGAACGAAATCATATAAAAGTATTTGATAGACTAGCATGTATATATGATTGATGCAACTAACGTGTCCAAAAGTGGTTAATACCAATACATCCAAACTATCTTGCAGAACAAGCATAGAAACTATGAAGGAAAATCATAGAAACCAAAAAATCAAGCAAGAAGTCTACTCCAAGCCTTGCGAATAGCCAATGAAGGTCCTGTCTACTCGTGTACGAACAAGGCTGCTCAAAGGTGCACAAAAAAATGTATAGAAACATGGAGGGAACTAATGTTATTTGAACCAAATAATATGCCAATTATTTGCATTCATCAAGAAGTATCTATGCTCGAGCACACATGTATATATGATTAAAAAAAGTTGCACAAACACTAGTATCTATAGTAGAGCAGCATGTATATATGATTGAGGGATGGGTATACCTAGTGTTTGGTGAGGCACCGACGATCAGGTCCAAGTATTTTCTTACTCCCCTGCTTGCCTGCACAAATCATAGAGCGCAACGAGTAATGCTCCGTATGGACTAGTCTGAAGCTTCGTTAAGGCATTTACACAAACACAGAGAGTTCACTCGAGGCGAGGGAGGAGGCACCTGCGCACTAGGCTGAGGAGCTGTGCTCCGACGCTTGTAGGCCGGCGAGCAAGACGCACCCAACAAACAGCCCGGCGGCCGCTTCTGTGAGCACCGTAGCGACGACATCCTGCACGGGGACGAGCGTGGCGGAGTCGTTGGCCACCAACACGACCACGGCAACGGCAGCCACAAGAAGCAGCAGCAAGGTTCCAAAGCACCCCGGTGGCGCGCGTGTGCCGCCTGCGCAGGCAGCAACGCACCATGGCTGAACGGGGGATCTGCTCGCCCAGCAGCGGCAGCAGGTATCCATGCCCAAACAAACAATATCTATGCGCTGTCCAGCAGAGCACCAACGAGCGCAGCGGCCTCGGCTCTACATGCCAAATCCTAGCCTCTCGCTCGCCACCGGAATTTCGCTGCTGCTGGCACTAACAGGGCTCGCGGTGCAGCTGCTGGCCATGGAGGAGCGTGCAGCGCTGGGGACCCATACGGCGGCGCTGAGAAGGTCGACGCGGCAGGCTTCTCCCTGCACCAGACCGGTGATATGAGCAGGATAACTCAACGCGACGATGTAGGGAGGGTGAAAAATTTGAAATGGAGAGGAGGGAGAGGGGCAGGTGGAAGTGCTCTGTAATAATACATCCGCGTTGGGTCAAACCGAGCCCACTCTACAGGATGGGGCCACGTGGACAGACGAGTGGCTGGCTGAATGGTCCACTGGCTGGCTGGGTTGAACCAGCTTGTTAGGTTGGTTGGCTCAAAGCTTCCAATAGTTATTGGAAGCCTATAGGCTCCTAATATATATACATATAGTGAAAATAGTTAAATCTCATTGTCTGTTTCTGCATGTAACCTTTGGGCGAGGACATCATCAATCACAGTTGAGATTGTTTCTGAACAAAAGCAACCGTTGTTGAGCAAGCGGCTTAGCCAGCGACGACTTGATCAGCACAGCAGACCGAAACCGAACGTCCAAATTGTTTCAAATTGGCTTGCTCACTCACAAAATGATAGTCAATTTCTTTATGCTTAGTTCGTTCGAAATGCTGGATTCTCAAAAAGATATTTAGAACCAATGTTGTAAAAAAAAAAAGAAAAGCTGCCTTTAGATATATGATTCCACGCGACGCGACCGTGTGAGAGACGTGTTTCTGCTACTCCGCAAAGGCTACGCAGCTCGTCCGTGACCACAACAAACCTCACAAACCAGCACGGCCTTGCCGCCAGTTGAAAGCATGATGTGCTCTTGATAATCTGCGCAGGGGGAGACAAAGCTGTGCCCGAAGATTTCATATCAGCAGACAGCAGGTAGCAGGCATAAAAATCAAAAGCACGGCATCAAATCCAATGCCTGATTGTGAAGCTCCTGAAGAAAAGAACCTGCTGCATTCTCTCCATGGCCCCTCTCATGTCTCATCTACTACCTCAAGCGGCCAAGCCCAAATGCCGACAGAGTACGGTACAGGACATGAGAGAACGAAAACAGAAAGCAAAAGCAAAAGCTAAAGGGATGTAATGTAATTACGGTCAGAACCGTGCGTGTTTTTCCTCTTTGGTCTGTAAACATTCATCAGTGAATTGAGGCCGGATTATCATTATTCTAAAAAAAAAAAAGCGAAAGGCCAAAGGCGCCCAAAGGGAAAGGCAGGCGAGAATAAGGCCACGAGAAGGAAAGGGAGAAAAGGCGGGAAAGCGCCCGCGCCGGCCAGCTTCCTCAACTCAAGCTTGGATTCTCGCCTTCCGGAATTAGCAAGAGCTTCTTGTCATCCAGCGGCACTCCACTTGTCAGAGCATCTCCAAGAGCCTCGCGGCGACAGGCCGCCGGGCACGCCATGGCTTCTTCTTCGTCGTCGTCGTCCTCACCCTCCAACCCGGCGTCGCCACAGCCGCCGCCTCTCCTGCTGCCGCCGCCGGAATCTGCGCCGCCGCCGCCGCTGCCGGAGGCCAGGCCGAGACCCACCGTCGCCGACGGCGTCCGCGGCCTGCTCAGGTCCGGCGAGGCGCTCATCCGCGCCGTGTTCCGGGGTAATCACTCCGCCCACCCGCGCGCTCATCTGCAGCATCACCTTCACCAACACCACCAGCAACACCGCCCCGTATGCTCCCCACCGCCCTCTTTCTTCTGAAGTAACATAATTTTAGAGTTTTGTTTAAGAACCCATGCATGTACTATGCATGTTTGACTTTAATTCAGATGAAGAATATATCAGCGTTTGAATTGCATCTGTTGAGTGAATCGGAACAATGGATAAGTTATTTTTAAAATACTGGATATATACGTTTCTTGAATAACTAGCACTCAGCAAACATCTTCAGTTAGCCCGACTGATCATACGTTCCTCTGTGATATGTGCGATTAATTCGGAATTGGCTCACTAATATTCATGACCGCAGCATGATATCATGAAGCGCTTGCAACGAGAAACATTTTCGGATGTCATGAAGCTCAAGGATAAACACGATCAGATAGAACACATACTTTCCTTATATAAAAGTGGCAAGGGGTTGGAGTTCCTACATCTCCCGATCCAGGTGAAAATAGCGCTTGATGCGGTTGGGGCACTGTTTCTTGTCGATGGTAATGAATTCGAACAAGCAAAAGAGACCCTCGACAAGGCGGGGAAAAGGACAGGCCTCAGCTCAAGGTTCATCTTCGAGTCCAAGACCAGGGGCAAAGACACCATTGCTGCAGAGCTCTCTACCAAGCTCGGAGCAGGTGCTCATTTTGGGGACGCGACAGGGAGACCTGTTGAGCTGACTAGACTGCAGTACAACGCCCGGATCAACAAATGGCTATCAATGATCCTAGTCCCATTTGGAGCCCAATGCAACAATTTCGCTCATAGTTCAAGTATGATTCAGGTAACATGTCCCTGATCTTCTGCTAGAACAACTGGTTCAGCAGTTTTTTATTAGAAAAACAATGATGACGTACCTGAACTGACAAAATTGTTTTCAGAATCTGCAGAGCCAAGCCTCCTTCGACGGGCCACCGTCATTTTTAGAACATCACAACTGTGCTGCTGGTTTGAGAATCAAAGGATCCAAATTCACCGCCTCCTTTGCCGAGCTAATTTTCGGTTCAGGAGGACTAGACAGCGGGGGTGAAGGGACTCGCATGACAACATTTGGGCAACTGTCCTACAAACCATCCAACGATGTCAAGCTCAGTTTGTCAGGGCTTTGGCAAATCTGCTCGTTGTCGCCCCGGTTCAACAATCTCGGAACCCTTGCTATTCCACTAGGCAGCCTGAAAGGAGCAGATAAACCCACTGCAGGGGCTACAGAAGAACAGACGGAGTTGAGTGTGAAGTTCCATCGTAATGCTGGTGCCACTTCACACACCGTAGAATCATCGGTGGCGGTGCACGGTGCTTCTGATCCCGCAGCGCATTTAGCACAGTCGGTTGCGCTGATGGTGGACTGTGAGCTCCATGAAACTCTGAAGACAGAAGGTTGGTTTCAGATGGAGAGGTCTAATCATGGACCGGTGCGCTGGGGTTTCTCCTTATCTGACATCCCGGAGAACGAGCTTGGGTGGGGCGTGAGGGTGGGTGGCACGGCTCAAGAGGAGGCTCACCAGCTGCAGCATCTGGACCTGGAAGGGTACCTCAACTTCAACCTTGGCAAGGGCGCAAGACTGCAGCCAGGACTTGTGTATGCCAAAATGGGGGAGAAGATGTCGCCGGCGCTGTTTCTGCGATCTTCATGGTTCATGTGATCTTCAGCCTCGCAGCATTGTTGTTTGTAGGTGTGCCTGTGTTCTGCTCCGTCTTCGTCCTGTTTTATCCCTTAGTCAACTGTTGCAATATGGTTGCAGCTAGTTATAACATTTTTTGACTGATAGTCTTATTGAAATTTAGCGACCTTGTGCAGTTGGTTTATGTGACTGCATTTCCTTCATGGCTTCATGTAATAATTCTACAGCTTTGACCAACTTTCTATATATTATTTTCTATATATTATTATGTGATGCTTAACATGGAAGTTCCTATTGTCGTTCCAGGTAAGGGTGCAAACGGATCATATATGGATGGATACCTTCGGGAACGAACAGATGTCACTATTCATTTTTCGGAAACGGATACGGAAACAGATATCTCGGATAAGATATGGGTTGACATCGACATCATATATATCTTATTTTAAGTTTCCGGATATGGTGCGGATATTGAATGCCCGGATTCGGATACGGACGGATGTAGTACCCCTAAACAAATTCGAAATCGGATGGCGGACGGATAATATCCGCACCGTTTGCACCCCTAGTTCCAGGCAACAGAAACAAATGTTAGAATAATCAAGGTTGCCGGCGGCCAAGCAACGGCTCAATGGCACCTGTAGAGCTATTGTGAAGGCTTACAATCATGCTATCCTCATATTTTCATGTAAACGAACACCCAAATCTATATTCTGAAAACTAGACTGGCCAGCAAACACGATGTAGGCCTACTTACATTGCAGCAAACATTGCTGAGGAGTGAGGACAATGTGCAAGCACAAGCAGACCAGCAAGCAAAAAGAAAAAGAAAAAAAAGTAACTTCTCCCAGGTAGAAACTAGCGACACCTTCGACACCTTTAACTGAGGACAATGTGCAAGAAGGCTACCAGTTTCTGCTGATTAAAGAAGCAGTGAAAAGAAACCATCGACCGATCCACCGATTAAAAAAAAAAAAACCCCTGCAGTGTTAGAAGCTTGATCCACCGAAATTCATCAGCCTTTCACCAACTCATGTATCCATTGATCTATCTACTCCTCGAATGCCCAGGCGTTCTCCCTCCTGACCTCGGCCTCCTGCTCCGGAGTGTAGTCGTTCTCAATGTCCAAGGCGGTACGGATCTCGTCGGCCGTCTTGCCCCTCATCTTGTCGGCCACGGCCGTGCAGCCCAGGTCGAGCAGCTCCTCGATGCCCAGAAAGTTGGCAGCCTGCCGCGCAAACCCGCGCACAAGTCATTGTAAATTGCACAGGCCAAATTGGTCAGATTCAGATAAATTCAGAAGGCACGCATATCAATTTCGAAATTCAGAAGGTACGCATATCAATTTCGAAATTCAAGAGCCACGCATATCAAATTCGTTGCGATCAACGGGCGCTCTTCGTTTGGGTAAGTAAGGAAGGAAGGAAGAGAAAGCATCGATGGTGCGGTTACTTACGAGGATGATGGCGAAGAGGGCGGAATTGTCGGGGAGGTCGCTGATGAACTTCTTGTCCCACGCCTCGAGGCCGTGCGGGTCGGGGCCGGGGTCGGTGACGGGCCTGATGGCGTTGGCGGCGTTTGGGAAGTCGATGGGGAACGGCGGGAACGGGTCGCGGAGCCACTCCGCGGAGGCCGCGGGGTCGTAGTGCGGCGCGTGGCGCTCGCAGTAGGCCACCACCATGCGGAGCGTGCCGGCGTGGACGCCCTTGACGGGGACCCGGCCCTCCGCGCAGCCGTCCTCCATCATGTGCAGGATCGTCGTCGACATCCGCGCCGCCGAGCGCGAGAGCCGCACCTCCGTGCCGCACTCCGCTACAAGGACGAGGTCGTCGTTGTCCGCCCCTCCCGCCGCCTGCTCCGCCGTATCCCCATCAGCGGCGGCGGCGGCGGCGGGGTCCTCTTCCGGGGCCATGGGGCGCTTTCCCTCGCGCTTGTCGGCGGCGGCGACTGGGGGAGCCATGGATTGGGGCGGGGGTTTCTGCTTCTCGGCGTGGGGATTTTTTGTGGGGGGTTCTCGGCGAATTTTGTTGGAGCCGTTCTGGAGGAAGAGGAACCGGAAGGGGTTTGTGTTTATGGGCGAAGAGGGCGGAGTTGTCGGACCCGAAAGGGCTCGGCTTCTGTTCGGTTCGGACCCGACTCGGGCCCTGGTCCGGTCGGGTTCACGCTGTTTGGTTAGGCTGGGGCCTGGGGGGTTTGAGCCGGTTTCAGTTGTACTTGTACCAACGCAGTTTCAGTAGCAATGCTTGGCATCTGATTCATGATGAGAGCTTTACAAAAGGAAGCGGTTGAATGCTCGCAGAAGATGAATCCGTGGCGTGTTGAAGTTTGTCCTGCTGGTGACAAAATGTCAGGAGCTTATCTTAGGAGGCAATGAAGATGGGGTCTTTTATTTCAGTACTATAAATTCCATTTCCTCTATTTCCAAATCATAAGGAGGGTGAGGGTGTCGGCGAATTATGCTGACAACGTTCTCGAGGGGGTGCCCCGAGAGAAGGGTTTAGGGAGAAGTCGTCGAGAATCTATAGCCGAAGGTGACAAGAGACGATTTAGACAGGTTCGGGCCGCAATGTGCGTAATACCCTACGTCCTGTATGGTGTATCTTGTATTGATCTGGTGTAAGGCGATGCTTTGAAGGGGGTCCATGTCTCCCCTTACATATGCCGGAGGGCAGGGTTACATGGAGACCGTATAGGACTAGGAGACTTTTACAAGTTAATCTCTAATTCCCTGATACAGTTTATCCAAACCGACTAGGACTAATCCTTCTTTTGTGCGTCAAGTCTTGTACGTGGGCCGGCCCACAGGGTGGTCCGCCAGGGTTGTTTAGTCCGTCAAGACTCTACACCCACAAGCCCCCGAGCACCTTATCTCCTGAAGAACAGCCTTGTTGAAAGTACAGAATTCTTTGAGGTCCTCCAGAGTTCTTTTGAGATCCGCCAGGGTTCTTTGAGACCCACAGGGTTCTTTGCTCTTGGAAGTTGCAACCATGCTGTTCAATAGGTAATGATGTGCTCATAAGTCTTCTCGAAGTTCGGATTGGTGCGCACCGACTAGGTGCGCCCAATTGGGCAGCCCCCGAGCCTCGTTTATCTTTGAAGAAGAAATTCGAGGCTCTTTGGAAGTCCGAACCAAAAGAAAATCAATTTCCGAAGAATCCCGAGTTCTTTTAGAACTCCTCATAAATTTATCAATTGAAGCCAAAAATTCTCAGAAAAATATTTCCTGAAAATATGTCCACAGCCCCCGAGCCTAAATTTGAACGAATTCAAATATAGGATCAAGAAAGGACCAAAATTGAAAAGTACCGAAGTATCTATCCGAAGAGTCAATATAAACCGTCCGCGTCCCTTTGTATCCGCACGCCTTTTACGAAACAGATCTAGGTTTTGCGACAGTTGCTTTGTTAGCAATCCGAAGACTGCGCACATACTCCCGCAACCTCCTCAAACTCTAATCCCATCCACACCAAGCCTCGAAGAACTGCAATGGCCGGTGGTGAAGGATCCAGCCGAAGCAAGGGCGCAAAGAGGAAGGTGGAAGCCATGAAGGAAGTCGCTCCGACTGATGAAGCAACGCCCGCAGGAGATGTTCCGTGCGTGGAGGATCCAATTAGTGACTGGCCAACCAGTACACTGAAGGAAAAATATATCAAGAATCTGGAGATAGATGGATTCTTGGCAGCCCAAGAAATCAGTCGGTGGAGATGCGCACACGGGCATGAATACCCCACTGAAGATACCGAGGAGATCGCGGTATGGAAGGCATTTTATGAAGTTGGTTTCGGTTTGCCAACCTGCGATTTTTTCCGCCGAGTGCTGCAATTTTATGGAATTGAATTGTGTCATCTAAATCCCAACTCCATTCTGAATCTATCCATCTACATCTACCTATGTGAAGCATTCCTTGGAATAGACCCCCATTTTGCCTTGTTCCGCCATCTGTTCAGAGTGAAGACCTCAAGCGGACCATTGCAAGTGGCGGGAAAGGTGGTAATCCAATTCCGTCAGGGCATGAAGCCAGTGTATTTGGAATATACAACCAAGGAGAGCTTGAAGGATTGGCAGAAAGAGTGGTTTTATGCGTGGAACCATCAGCCACAACTGCCCAGCCGCTCGGGAAATCCTCCAGTAATGAAGCCATTCTGGAGTGAAACTGTCGGAGTTAATCAAGCAATGCAGATTCCCGGGCTGCTGAATATGATCCGGGATCTAAAAGCACAAGGATTGACCGGTGCCATGGTATATCGGTCATTTCTGATGAGGAGGATCCAACCATGCAAACAACACTGCAATCCAGGGTACTTGTACTCTGGAGAAACCGACCCCTCAAGGAATGCCACCGGGAACATATCTGACAAGAGGATCATACAACTCTTGAAGAAGTATATGGTCATCAATGAAGAAAACTTTCCTGAAATAATGGAAGTATCAGCAGTCACCATGACGCCTGAGGTAAGAACCATGTCATAGAATGAAGTCATTATCTTCCTCTTGAATGCGTAGTATTAACTGAGTCCATGGTTTATAACAGTATGAAGCCCGGCGATCATTGTACGTGAGTCTTTCTCCCCTGGATCCAACCAACGTTGAAGAAGCAACCCTATTGGCTCGCTGTGTGGATCCAGGGGTAAGGGATCAGGTTCGCCAACGCAAGCAGCAATCTGATATGGCACCTGCAACTGAAGAACCTGACGAGCCACATGCACATGCTGAACAACAGGTGTCTGAAGAACCCCAAGCCAAAGCAGGGGCGACCTCCCAGGGAGGTGAAAGGTCCAAGAGGGCCGCATCAACAGAGCCGACGGCGCCTGTGCCCAAGAGAGCACGGACCCTACTCAAGCCCCGGGCCAGGGTCATTCCAGAGGAAAAAGCGAAGATATCCCCACAACCAAAGATGCCAGCTTCTATGGGGATATCCATCGGTGAGATCGGAACCAGCCGATCACAACAAAGCGGCGGTGCCCAGAATCCTCTGTCAGAAGAAGAAATTATTCACAACATCTTCAACCCTGTCTCCGCGCCCTTCATAAGTACAATACCAGTGGTTGAAGAACCCTTTCCAGCTGGACCATCGGCCCCGGAGCAGGAAGCTGAAGAGGAATTCACTTTGGGAGAGCCGGAGATCCCAATGCGGCCGTCCGCCATGTAAGTATCTTGTCTTGCGTGACAAAATATACCTTCGTAACATTCCATGTTGACTGATTAAGTTATTTTTCCAGAGTGGAAGAAATGCCAGCAACAACAAGGGAAGAGCCCCCAGTTGACCATGCGGCTGTGGAACCAGAGCCCATAGCGCCTGGAGAACCCAGGGTGATGCCAGAAACAACCCTGCCAGAGGTTCAAGCGGCCGTGCCATCAAGCCTGCCAGTACCAGAAGAAGCACAAGTTGAAGAAACAATCGCTGAAGTGCTGGCAGACATCGAACAACTGGTCACACAGGCAGTGATTGAAGAAACTGAAGTAGAACGCCATGACCAGAACTCTGCGGAACCCCCGAGCGTCATGAAGACATCCCAAGGCAGGGCGGAAGCTGGTTCAGAAGCAGAGTGCTCAAGGGGTAAACAAGCCGAAACATCAACCCAAGAGCAATCAATTGAAGAAATCCCCAGAGTACCCAGGAGTACTGGAGCTGAAGAGGAGATCGGTAGCTTCCGCATCGGGAGCTACGATCCAATGCTTAATCCAAATCCGCAAGCCTTCGAGTACATCTTGGACGCGGAGGAGGATGAGGAGCACATCGACAGGGGTTATACCATGCGGAGAGAGCAGTGGCCTACTTCAAGGTATGAAAAACAACCCTGTACTCGTTGTCCTGTTTGAATATAGCTCATGATAATATTTCTGCAGGCCGTCGGCGAAGTATCAAGGAAGAAGACGGAGTATATCCACAACATATCGCTGATGCACGCCAAGGCAGACCGTCTCCAGAAGGAGCTGGAGCGTGAACGTGAAGACCGCAAACTCCAGGAGGCGGAAGATGCCAACATGATCCGTACCTTACATCTGCGAACCAAAGAGTTGGTTGCAGAGAAGGAGGATATGAAGAAGAAGCTGACCGCAGCCAAAGCAGAGCTCAAAGGTACTCTGTTACTGCCAGAATCTTGTAACGAAGTATCCCTTGCCTTTGTAGAATAACAACTCTGTCATTGTCTTGTGTGAGCAGGGGTGCAACAACAGTTGAAGACAACCCAGAGCAAGATGACGGATTGGTCCAACTTGGCCAACCGTCATGAAGAAGCGTTGAAGACTCTCTCTGAAGAGCATGATACCATCAAGGAGCAGCTCAGAGTTGCAGTCGAACAACGCAAGGATGCTGATGCGCAGTTGATTCAAGTCATTGAGCAGTAAAAGAAGCTTGCCAAGGACCTTGAAGATGCTCGCGAAGAAAGGAATCTGCTATCCAAAGAACTCGTCCAGTCGCAGAAGAATCTTGCTGACAAGAAGGCGCTGGACGAGAAGCCTGAGCAGGCGACCAGAAGAATGTCAGAGCTTGAAGAATCCTTGCGGCTGATGAAGAAGTCGGACGACGACCTGGCCGAAGCCTTGAACCGGATATCATTGCTAGAGAAAGCAGCGAACCCGGTGGTGAAGGCCTTAGTCCCGGAAGACCCTGCATCGCCGCAATCTTTCCTGGAACGCCTGAAGGCCATGCCACGACAGTTGAAGGCTTACATCAAGAGATCATCAAAAGCCTGTCTTGTGCATGTCCTTGCTCTAATTAGGTATAGGTACCCTGAAGTAGATATAGGCAAGCTTGTAGAAGGCGCAGAGCCTAATTGTACTGAAGCCGCCTTCAGGGACCTGAAACAAGAGGCCGAGCCAGTTGCCGAGGCAATTGCTCAGAGCCTTAGATTGTAAATTGAAAAAATATTCTTGTAATATAAGTATTATGCAATGAAATATAATATTTCCATGCTTGAAGAAAAAACCAAGAATTTCTAAGAATCCCTGGGTTGTCTCTGTGTCAATGACCAGGACTTAGTCAAAATGTACATTGCGTAGATTTTAACTGTTGAAAAACAGCCCTGTTAAGGACCCGAAGGAACCCAGGGAGATTTCGTATAGCGTAAGCTATCTTTTAAAGTGTACCCCGGGAGGATACTTGGAAACAAACTGTATGTGGTTTGCCGAAGCAAGAACCCAGTAAGACCCACGGAGCGGCAGCTTTAAGCTAGAAATTATCGCAAATTAGCAAAATTGGAGGAACAGATCCGTTATTGGCCCCGAAGGAACCCGGACAGACCTCGTTTATGGGCTCCGAATGCGTGAAGAGAAAACTTTCCGAGTCCAGAAAGAACACGGACGTTTTGAATGATGTCACGAAGACAAAATAAACAACCCAGTAAAGGGAAATTTATTGAAATATATCTCGTTGCCGAAACAACGGTACAAAAGAACATATGATGCCGAAGCAACCAGTTCATGTATGCCGGAACAATGTTTACGGAAGAACTCTGGATGCCGAAGCAATTGGTTCTTGCGAGGCCGAAGCACTGTTGCAGTGAAGGAGCTACGCGTAGAATTTGCGTAGATGTTCTATGTTCCGAGGATTTGGTAAATCCACACCATCTTCTGTTTGAAGTCTGTAGGTGCCTGGCTTGAGGACCTTGGAAACAATGAATGGACCATCCCAAGGTAAAGTAAGCTTGGAATGACCGACTATATTCTGGATTCGGCGTAACACCAAGTCTCCAATCTGGAATGATCTTGTTTTCACATTCTTGTCATGAAATCGACGGATACCCTGAAGATAGGCAGAGTTGTGTAACAAGGCTACCAGTCGTACTTCTTCAGCCGTATCAACCTCCAGCATCTATTGTTCGTCCGCCATGGCTTCTTGGAATTCCTCAACGCGAGGAGCACCATGCATGACATCAACAGGTAGGACGGCCTCAGATCCGTACACCAGGAAGAAGGGAGATTGCCCTGTAGCTTTACTGGGTTGAGATCGTAGGCCCCAGACAACTGGAAAGAGTTCTTTCATCCACCGGCCTTCTGCTTTCTTCAGGGTTCGTTCCATGCGAGCTTTAAGTCCATCGAGGAGCATGCCATTAGCTCTTTCAACTTGTCCGTTGGCACGAGGATGAGCAACAGAGCATAGGATACCTCGATGCTGCGATCTTCACAGTAGTCCCAGAACTTGTTTCCTGTAAAGGTAGTACCCAAATCCGTGATGATTTGGTGTGGTATCCCGAAGCGAAGAATCAACTCTTGGAGGAATTGGACTGCTTTCTCAGAGGTTGGTTTGACAACCGGAAACACTTCTATCCACTTTCAGAATTTTTCAATGGCGACGAAACAGTATTCAAATCCACGAGGCGCCCTGGGTAGTTTCCCAATCATATCAAGCCCCCAGCATGCGAACGGCCATGACGGAGGTATCAATTTGATCTTGTGCGCAGGCTGATGTGAGTGATGAGCGAAATATTGACAACCCTTGCAATGACTAACGATTTCTTCAGCGTCGTGTAGAGCTGTAGGCCAGTAGACCCCGACACGGAAGGCTTTGCCCACGATAGTGCGGGAAGCTGCATGATTGCCACATTCACCTGCGTGAATTTCCCTCCAGGATGTTGACTCCTTCTTGCTGTGAGACGCATTTCATCAATGCGCTAGAGCGTGCACCACGTCGGTACAGTGTGTCTCTAATTATAATATAGGACTTGGTGCGACGAGCAATTTGCTGAGCTTCTGCCTTCTCAGTAGGGAGTCTGTCGTGCAAGATGTAATCTATAATTGGAGCGCTCCAGGCAGCGTCGATGAGCATAACCTAAGGGGCTGAGGTTGTATCATTAGAAGTTGCCGCTGCAGAAATTGATGGCTTGGAGAGTTCATTGACGAACACCCCACTGGGCACCTCTGCTCTGGAAGAACCCAGCTTTGATAGGACGTCTGCAGCGACATTGTAATCTCGCTCGACATGATGAAATTCGATGCCGAGAAAGTGTTTTTCCAACTTGCGAACTTCTTCACAGTACGCATCCATGTCTTCATGGTTTCGATTCCAGTCCTTGTTGACTTGTTTGATGACCAACATTGAATCCCCATACACCAGCAGACGCTTGATACTGAGGGTAATGGCCATCTTTAATCCGTGAAGAAGTGCTTCGTATTCTGCAGCATTGTTGGTGACGGCAAACCGAATCTGCAGAACATACTTGAGTTGATCTCCTCGAGGTGAAGTCAACAGAACTCCAGCGCCTCCACCTTCCAGCTTGAGTGAACCGTTGAAGTACATGATCCAATGCTCAGACTTGGTGATGACGACTGGAAGATTGTGCTCGGTCCATTCCGATATGAAATCAGTAAGGACTTGAGACTTCATGGCCGTGCGAGAACGGAACTCTATGCTGTATGTTTCGAGCTCAACAGCCCACTTGGCGATACGCCCTGTAGCGTCTTGATTATGGAGAATTTCACCAATAGGATATCCAGTAACCACAATGATCTTGTAGGAGTCGAAGTAGTGCCTCAATTTCCTGGATGTCACTAAGACAGCATATAGAATTTTTTGAACTTGAGGGTACCTTGATTTGGAGTCCGAGAGGACTTCGCTCACAAAGTACACAGGTCGTTGAATCTTCTAAAGATGACCTTCCTCGTCGCGTTCAACAACGACGTTGGTGGTTGCTGAAATGTAGAGCAAGAGGTCTTTGCCCGGGAGCGGTGCGGTGAGCACAGTTGGTGTAGTCAGGAACAGCTTGAGCTTGTCGAAGGCGACTTGAGCTTCCTGAGTCCACTGGAATCTGTCTTGCTTCTTGAGTAGCTTGAAGAACTCAGTCCCGCGTTCTCCAAGTTTGGAGATGAAGCGGTTGAGTGCGGTCATGCAGCCCGTAAGCTTCATGACATCCTTGACGGTACGCGGCGGCTCCATGTTCATGATAGTTGCTATCTTTTCTGGATTAGCCTCGATGTTGCGTTCGCTGATGATGAACCCGAGGAGCTTTCCTGATGGAACGCCGAAAACACACTTGGCGGGATTAAGCTTCCACCGCCATTTGCGTAAGTTGTCGAACGTCTCGGTGAGATCAACGATGAGATCCTCGGGGTTTCTTGTCTTGACTACCACATCATCAACGTAGGCTTCGACGTTTCGGTGGAGTTGGTCTTGAAGACAACCCTGTATTGCCCGTTGATATGTGGCGCCTGCATTTTTCAAACTAAAAGGCATGGTTGTATAGCAATATGCGCCATATGGCGTGATAAATGAGGTTTTGATCTGATCCTCTTCTTTCAGCGATATCTGGTGATATCCTGAGTAACAATCAAGGAAACAGAGTAGGGTGCACCCAGCGGTGCTGTCGATGACTTGATCAATGCGAGGAAGCCCGAAGGGATCCTTCTTGCAATGTTTGTTGAGATCAGTATAGTCAACGCACATTCTCCATTCATTTGAATTCTTTTTCCTTACAAGAACCGGATTGGTTAACCAATCCAGATAATAGACTTTCTTTGATGAAGCCGGCTGCTAATAGCTTAGCTAGCTCTTTCTTGATGGCTTCCCGACGCTCGGTGGCAAATCATCGGAGGCGCTGCTTTTTGGGCTTTGCGCTCTCGTTGAGGTCTAGCTTGTGCTCGATCAACTCTCTGGGAACTCCAGGCATGTCGGAAGGCTTTGTAGCAAAGATGTCAGCCTGGGCTCGCAGGAAGTCGATGAGCACGCTTTCCTATGCAGGAGTGAGGGTGGAACCAATCACCGCTGTCTTCGTTGGATCTCCTATTTGGAGATCAGCTGTCTTCGTGGCGACCTTGTCCACAGGCTTAATGGCTCGCGTCTTCTTCTGCGCCGGGGCATCACCGTCTTCTTCGACGACGGTGGCAGGCAGGGGGTGGAGCTCTTGGCGATCTATGGTGGACGCGGCTCTGACGGCGCACTCCACTGCCTCTTTGTCGCAGAGGTAGGAGCGCTTGATATCACCGCGAAGGGAAAGAATGCCGTGAGGCCCTGGCATCTTCAACACCAGGTAGGTGTAGTGGGGATGGCCATGAACTTGGCCAACGCTGGTCGCCCGAGGATGGCGTGGTATGACGTTTCGAAGTCTGCAACTTCGAACTTGATGAACTCTGTACGGTAGTTGGATACGGTACCGTACGTGACGGGCAAGGTGATTGCCCGAGGGGGATGACAGCCTTCCCAGGTACAATGCCGTAGAAGGGAGTATCTGCCGGCTGCAGCGTGCTTGTGTCGAGCCCCATGGACTTCAGCGTCTTGGCGAAGATGAGGTTGAGCCCGCTGCCCTCATCAATCAGGACCTTGGTGAGCTTGCTATTCGCCACCACGGTCTCTAGGACGAGAGGATATCGTCCGGGAGAGGTGATCTCCGCCCATTGGTCCTCTCTAGACCAGGTGATTGTGGTGTCTGACCACCGTAGGGGTGTAACCACCGCTGGTTCTGCTGCATAGGCCTCGCGCCGCGCGTTCTTGCGATTGCGCGATGTGTCGCTGACTGCCATGCCTCCGAAGATGACACTGACAGTATTGGTGACATCTGGGACGTCGTCTCCCTTGTTGTGCTTGTCGTCTCCGTCCCCATCCGACCTCTGTTTCTTGTTGGGCATGCTGAACGTTTCCCGAAGGAGCGTGCAATCGCCCATGGTGTGCTTGCTGTCTGGATGGTAGGGGCAGCGCTTCTTGAGAAGTTTGTTGAATTCTTCCCTTCTTTGCTGCGGAGACTTGGCGGCGCGGACGGTCTGGACGGTTGCGACCGTGTTGTTTGGTCACTTCCATGGGTTGTTGCCGTTACGCTGGAAGGAGTCGCGCGGCTGATCCCTGTTGTTTTCCTGATTCCTGCGACCAGGGTTGGCGGACCATTTGCCGTAGCGCTCCCGTTCTTGATCATCGGTGTCCATCCAGTTGGACACCAGCGCGCGAAATTCCTCGAGGTCACGAGGACGGTTGTGACCGAAATCACGGAAGAGGCTGCGGTCGGTCATCCCTTCTTGAAAATAGTCGATGACTTCTGAATCGGGGATGGGAATGCAGGATGCCTTGATGGCGAAGAATCGCCGGTTGTAGTCGCGCAGGGACTCGTCTGGCTTCTGTTTGCACGTGCGGAGTTCGTATTTGCTGCCAGGGTGCTCGAAAGAACCCTGGTAGTTGGAGACGAAAGCCTTCTTCAGCGCGTGCCAACTGTCGATGGAGTCTGGACGAAGGGACTCAAGTTAGGTGAGTGGACCTTACTCCATTGCAACTGGGAAGTACGGCATCTTAGAGATGTCGTCGCCCCC
The DNA here is from genome assembly GCA_015342445.1 of Digitaria exilis. Classification (NCBI taxonomy): domain Eukaryota; kingdom Viridiplantae; phylum Streptophyta; class Magnoliopsida; order Poales; family Poaceae; genus Digitaria; species Digitaria exilis. Next base: position 333,217 of record JACEFO010002219.1, on the reverse strand, counting down.
CGATGCCTCGATTGCAGAAGAGTATCTGCGTAGCCAGATGTTGGGGTCTTGCTTCCCGTCGAAGTTGGTGATGCTTGGCGGCTTGAACTTTCACGAAAAGGAGCTGACGCGGATGGCGCCTGTGTAGCATGGCAGAGCATCAGGGTTGGGGACGTCGTATCCTCCAGCAGAATCCGCGACGTGGGAGGTAGCTCTCCCCTCCCGGATCCGGAGGATTTCATTGCGGGCATCGTTCGGTGTAATGTGAGAACGAGCCAGATGGGGTTCTTCGCGGCGGTTGGACCTAGGGGGTTCCTCACGAGGACGGCGGGGTTCCTCACGAGGCCTGGCCATGTCCTTTGTTCTTCCGGCGGAGCTGCCGTAGTGGCTGTTCTGACGCCTAGCTGACGGTTCTTGGTGGCTCGAAGAACTCTTGCTTTTGGAGGCGGAGCGGCCTCCGTCCAAGCGATCAACCATGACTGTTGCGGCTTCTAGGCGGGCTTTGGCGAGGTCGATGTCAGGGGTAGATTGGAACCCCTCGAAGACGCTGACCCCGAACATGATATTGGCCACAGGGGAGTTGAAGATGCCTTCCTTGTCGAACTCAGCATTGAGGTTTTTCCTCTGAATGAAGCGACGTCGGAGGGCACGGTTGCGGTTGCGCTCGACACGGAGTTCTCGGTCTGCATCGGTCTCTCCATCAACGGTTGGAGCGTCGTTTGAGACAACTTCATCGTCGTTGTGATCATTGAGGATGACACAGGACTAGCGGCCGGGGTTGTTAGGCCCGGTTTTTCTGTTACTCATGGTAACAGGGAGTTCTCTGCCTTCCTGGAAGGGAAGCAGAGGTAGAATGTCCCGTACCGTGGAGGGTATGTTTGCTTCGTGGAGAGCCACCTCGGGATCCATGTCAGGCCAATGAACGATAACCCCCGAGGGAGTTGTGGTCATGACAAGATCCGAGGTGGCCCGGCGAGGTTGTCCAAACTTCCTCTTCAGATGCTTCTGGTAGATCACGGCCGAGTTCGTTATCCCGAAGGGAAACTGAGGCGCGCGCGATCCACGCGGTGGAGTCTTCGACCCACGGGAATCGGAACCAGAGTTCCTAGGTGCCCGTGGGGTTGTTGTCACGGTCCTGATCGTTGAACCCTGGCGGAAGTCGGAGGTGATCTGGAGTCCGCCAGTGTCGGGTACCTATAAAAGGGGTACCCTAACTTAGCCCCAAAACTACTTGGCGACAAGGCCCACAACGACATTGGCCCGGCTCCACAGCCCAGCGAAGGCCCACCACCGCAAACAACTCCTCGGCACCCGTCCCGCTCGAGGTGGACGACCACCCTCGAGCAGGGACGTCCGTGACGATCGAGGCCCGGCGACCTCGAGGGAGACGTTCACCCTCGAGCGGGTGATTTCCGTCTCGTTCGAGGTTCGCCAGACTCGAGCCTGCAGTCCGAGCTCGAGTCAGCCACACCGGAAATGACGCCCGAGGCTCTGCGACCCGTCAATCCAAATCATGATGACGCTCCTCTGCAGTCAAAAAGCAGGGGATCACTGCGCCACGCCACCACCCACGTTTCGGAGAAGACACCGGTCAAATCCACTCGCAACAGTGGACTTCTGAGCGCCATGCTGCACGGCCAGACCTAACCTTGGCAGCGGCACTGTGCCAACCACTCCTTTGACTTCGCTCGCCTCGGGCACGCCACCATCCTTGAAGGCGACCCTCGAAGGAGGCTACAGAGACTCGATCTGGATGCCGTACGCAAGTTGCCACCCTCGACGCCGTGAGCCGTCACAAGAAGGAAGGACATCACATCAGCCACTGCCATGTCGTCAGCCGGAGTTGGAAGGCGCGATTCCCGCTCGCACAGTGCGTAGCATGGACAGAACAGTGCACTTAGCAACATCAAACCACGAACACATGTACACGCACCCTGCCCCCTTGGCCTATAAAAGGGGAAGGGAAGCCCATGCAAAGAAAAAGAGCAGACGAGCAGCACAAGCACGACCACAACGAGCAACGCTCAAGTTCATACACACTAGAACACACGCCACATAGCTGGGGACCTGGGAGCTCATCTCCTTCTCCCACCTTGCTTGTAACCCCCTACTACGAGCAACACGTAACCGGTGCTCCGCACCACTGCTGGACGTACGGCCCCGTGGCCGGAACCAGGATAAAAACCCCCATCTCTTCTCTCGCCATCAGGGAAACGAGTGGTTTAGCACCGCAATCACTTGTTGGTGCCGGTGCGACCAAATCAGGCACCGACAGCCAGGGAGTCGTGGACGCGTGGCTTGATCCTGCCGCTTGACAGGGGTCGAGTTGACGTGGTCGGCCCGAGCTTGAATCTGCTTCGGGCACCATGTACTCCTTCGAGTAGGATACGATCCAGAGATCGTGTCGGAATTTAAGGTTTTCCGGGATCCTCGCGGAGTGGTTTGCGCGGGTGGCGAAGCTGGTGCAGCCACCACGTCGCGCAGTTGGTGTTGAAGCTCGCCTTCCTGGTTTGCGATGCAAAGCCAGGAGCCGAAGACGAAGGTGGCGCCTGCCTCGAACTTGGTGACGATGGAGGCGCTGAACGAGGCCATCGACTCTTTAGCGAGTTCTCGACGAGTAGATCCCACGGACGGCGCCAAAGTGTCGGCGAATTATGCTGACAACGTTCTCGAGGGGGTGCCCCGAGAGAAGGGTTTAGGGAGAAGTCGTCGAGAATCTAGAGCCGAAGGTGACAAGAGACGATTTAGACAGGTTCGGGCCGCAATGTGCGTAATACCCTACGCCCTGTATGGTGTATCTTGTATTGATCTGGTGTAAGGCGATGCTTTGAAGGGGGCCCTGCCTCCCCTTATATATGCCGGAGGGCAAGGTTACATAGAGACCGTATAGGACTAGGAGACTTTTACAAGTTAATCTCTAATTCCCTGATACAGTTTATCCAAACCGACTAGGACTAATCCTTGTCTTGTGCGTGTACGTGGGCCGGCCCACAGGGTGGTCCGCCAGGGTTGTTTAGGCCGTCAGGACTCTACACACACAGAGGGTGATATAAAAAAAAATCATAAGGAGGGGACCGGATACAGCGTCTTTTAGATACGCATATATGATTGCATCTTTTGTAAAGTATAAACCATGGGTTCCTTTCGTAAGCAGCAATCAATCAATCAGTATCTTTGTACTACCCTTTGGTCTCCTGCGGCATCTCACCGATCTCTGACTGTACTGACGACACACATTAAACCACATCCCGAGACCTTGCTTATTTGCAGACGTGTTTATTGCTTCTGTATATCAACACGTTTCTTGATCCCGTGGCGCCTCAGCCACTTCTCAATCGGCTTGGCCACCGGCGCCGGGCTTGTTCTTGGCCCCGAACGCGACGAGCCAGAGGAGGACGACGGCGAGCACAACGTTGAGGACCACCTGCCGGTGCCTGCTAAGTCCCCCGGCGAGCCGCCGCAGCGAACTCTGCTCCCCTCGCCGCGCCACCGCTGCCACGCGTCCGCCGACGTTCCAGCCGTCGCCGGCGACCTCGTCTTCTCCTCCTCTCACCGCGTCCTCGTACCGCTCGCTGTCGTCGCTGCTCCCGCCGCTCCCATCACCACCGGCCGGGGTGGCGTCGAGGCCCCGCGGCACCTGGATATATAACATGCCCTTGTCGAGCTGGACCTTGATCGCCGCCGCGTCGCCGCCACAGCAGCCGGAGGGGAGGTCGAACCGCTTGGTGAAGTGGAGCCACTGCCTGCCGCTCCCGTCGACGGCGCGCTCGCCGGTGATCTTTAAGCTCCCCGATGGCTCCACCTGCACCTTCAGGTGGTCCTTGCCGAACCCTGCATCGACCACGATGACGACATGGATGCCAGCCGTTATCCATCAGCTGGCAATGGCATCCCTACTAGTAAAGAAACACTAGGCAATTGATGAGATGACGAGAATGGCGGTCGACGGCCGGGCGTACCTGTGACGTCGACGACGAGGGTGTCGAACTCGCGCCCGTGCACCCACTCGCTGTGGGGATCGATCTCGGCCAGGACGCGAGGCCGACGCACCGGTTCCATTTCTCTGATCCTCTTCTTCTTGCTCGATTTTTCTCTGTGCTGGATCGCTTGAATGAGAGACGAACCGTGCACAGAGGCCATGTTTTATAGACGGGCTCTCTGCATTGGTGATTTGGTGTAGTAAAAAAATCGGGGCGCGTGAAATGTAAGGCATGCCTGACTATATCACCAGGCTATCGGGAGGCGAAGCAGATGAAGGAAAGCAAAGGATACCTGACCCAGGCAGCGTGCTCATCGATGGAGCCTCCTGTTGGGTAATAGGGGTCTAGCTAGCATGCATTGCTTCTGTGAAGTGCACTCGGATTTTGCTTCGCCCGGACACTGACGCCATGATGCATATTCATGTCTTTCGTGAAATAAATTTCAGTTTTTTATCACCCAGAAAGGAAAGTTTGGTTTAGGGGATCTAAGATGTTGATGAAAGATAGGATGCTAAAATTAAAGTCCGGCTGGGCTGCTCTGGATCAGATTGCTCTAGGTCTAATAATCATGAATCCTGAAATCCAATTAAACCCAAAACATTCTCACCTATGTGAAACCCTACTGGGTTTCGATTCCTATACTTTGCATAATTTCTAAATTTGTATTAGAAATTAATGCTACTTATCGGTACACTATTTGAATTGATACTAGCTATTGGCAGTTTGGCACACTTTTATTTGTGTTAGAAATTTCTAAATTTAAAAGTTCATACTAATTCATTTAAATAAAAAAATATGAGATTGATGCCATTTTTTTTCTAAAAATATAAACTACCTATTGGTACACTACTTAAAGTTATTTGGGTATTATTTGTTATGTTGCTACTTGTCAGTGTTTTTTCTAAAAAAATACTAGAAATAAAGATAAATAATATGCAAAAAAATTGAAATAGTATGCCAACATATAGTTTATATCTTTACAAAACAATTGGCACTAGTTTCATATATTTTTACATAACAATATATAGTTTATATCTTTACAAAACAATTGGCAGTAGTTTCATATGTTTTTACAAAACAACATATAGTTTATATCTTTACAAAACAATTGGCACTAGTTTCATTTTTTATTAAAAATTAAAATGAATTAGTTATAATTTTTTATATTAAATTATTTTTATATATTTTTTAAAACAGAGCATCAACTTTTGAAACCACACAAAGAACCAAATTTGCCCAGTTTCGGTAGTTCGATGACCTTTTTTGTCTGGTTTTTGTAGTCCATGTTGAGAATCATATGTTTGTTATGGTTGAAAAGGGCCAAAGGGCCTCTAGCTGACATGGTTAGGTGGTTTCAGCGGCACTCTCCAGGTCGTGGGTTCGACTCCCCGTGGGAGCGAATTTCAGGCTGGGGTTTAAAAATATCCCCTCGTCTGTCACCACACCAAAGCACAGGACTAAGGCCCGACCCAGGTCGTTGGTCGTCTTATATGGGCAACGGTGCCCTTGTGTAAGGGTGGGGCAGGGCAGGGGTTCGGGGGTTTCTCGACCTGCGTGAGAAGGTCTTCTTCTTAACAGATACCGCGGGGCGGTCTTACCCCCGCAGGTCAAGTTTTTTTTTATGGTTGAAAATGGTGTAAAATGGACTTTTACTTTTTTTTCTTTTAATTGAGCATGACTTAGTCTAGATTTCTTATGGAAACATGCCTGCTCCGGCCAAAGGAAAAAAAATGTCTGCTCATGAGACTTAGTTCTCAATTAGTAAGGGTTGTACTTTGTGGCCGATCATTTTCTTAGGAGTAAGTCATATTCTCGTCGACGTCGATCAATCTCGAGAGTTGTTCGTTCACAAGGGCAACTCAAAATGACTGAGAACTACGGAAATAGCTAAGCTTTGAGAGACTACGGCATATATTTGGTTCCATAGTCCTCATCAGTTTTTGCACGGTAGTTTATTTAACCTGCTTGTTGTAAATGCCCATACAAAATGGTCCGTCACCAAGTGAAATTCTGAACTTTTGTTCTTGCAACATCCGAGGGTCTCAACGTTTTTACGAAGCTCATTTTGCAACGCCAAAGAAATCCTTTTGTTCACTCAGCATTTTGTCACACACATCAATACATCAATAGTTTGCGATCAAGCTTTGGCAGTCGCATTGCTGGCGAGGAGCAAATACGATGCATTTCAATTTGCACGCACGCACTCGAGATTTCTCGACCTGATCATGGGCAGAGGCTGTACTTGACATAGATCCCGAGGCTCATCAGGACGAGCACCACGCCGAGCATGGTGGTCGCCATCTTCCTCCTCCGATCTTGTAGGAAGCCGTAGCCCTGGCGCGACGGGGAAGCGGCCGTCACCTCCCCTACCGCACCGGCGTCGTCCTCGTCGTGGCCGCCGTCGTCTTTCGCGGAGGTCACGCGCTGCCTCATTTCTTGCTTCTGCGCCGCCGGCTCGTCTTTCTTCTCCCCCTCGACCTGATGATCTCCTCCTCCCCCTCGCGCGGCACGACCGTCGTCACCGTCTTGCTGCGGCGGCGCTCCGGCGATGGCAGCGGCGGAGGGCTTCGCCACCGGCGCCGGGGACGTGTCCTGCCTCGCGGCGGCGCCGCCGGTCTCGGCCTGGATGGGCTCCGGCGCGGCGCCGCCGGGCATGGTGACGCGGACAACGCCGTTCTCGAACCTGGCGTGGATGGCCTTGGCGTCGCAGCCGTCGGGGACGCGGAGCTCGAGGCGGAAGCGGCTCCAGCGGTTGCCGGCGACGGGGCGCTCCCCGCGCACGATCAGGCGACGGTGGCTGTGCACCATCTGCACCCGGATGTGCTCCTTCTTGAACCCTGCAGCAACCATGCCCAGCTCAGGATGTTAACTGTGATCGAGGCTTTCCTCTCTCGGTTATTAATGAAATTAATGCATGTGTATGTATATGGAAACTGGCGTGCTTGCCTGTGTTGGCGAGGTCGACGGTGAGCGTGTGCGTCGCGGGCTCGCGGACCATGCTGTGTGGAGGCACGAAGTCCTCGAACACACGGCCATTGGAATCCATGGCGGCTGAGATCAGACGAGTTACCAGCAGATGGACGATCGTACGAATCAACGAAATGGGCTAGCAGACTATTGCCGGGGAGGCGTGATCGACGAGAGTATGCAAATTAAGGTGTAGCTGATTGAGTTGAAAATACGGAAGATTGGTGATCAGATATATATACAATTGGGCAATTGGCATCTCAGGAGGAATGGAGGATGACCAGGAAGGAGCAGTGCCGACCGAAAGGAGGGATCGCTTGACGGATAGGTAATTTTGCAGGTGGAGTTTGGGTAATTCGGGTGGGGAAATGGCCGATACCTTGTCCCTCACCCCGGACCACGTCTCCCCCCAGGAACACGTATGCCTCTCTGGACTCTGGGTCTGCCTGCGACTGCGTGTGCCTAGTGCTCGTTCACCCATCACCCGTGTCCACGGATGCCGAAGCACGGTGGTGGTAGCATGCTGTCTCCACTGAGATCTTTTTTTTAGAATTAGAAAGTCTCCACCCCAAGAATACCGCAATTCCACTGCAGCGGTGCAGCCCAAAATTCTAAGCCCGTATTAACAACGTAATCGCATTATACAGTCGGGAACTGTTGGAAATATTTTCGCATGATTGAGAGTGATACTTCCCGGTCCTTTCACGGTTACACTGAATTCAGATGTATTTACATAACCAATAAAGTCTGTGAATTGACTTTTGTTTGCAATTCACGTCCACAAGTAGTAGTCCTCTACTAAAATTATGAGACCATGTTAGATGTACCACTTGAGATGAGTAACAAATTGTCAAGGTTTCGAATTGGTTTTTGTTTCTGTCTCATCCCGATGCGGCGCTGCCCTTTAATTTTATTACCCGTAAAAATCTGCAAACCTTTTTCATCTCATCCCGATAATCTGGGGAGCATTAAATCATCTACAGAATATGCACGGAAAATCAAAGAACTGAAGCACCCTAATTAGAAATACAACAAACTATTTGTGAAATGAAACAATATTTCTCTGCCATCCGATACTCCCCTGTACGAAAACACCCTACCGTGCTCATAACAGTAGACAGATGAACTGAAGCCACCTGAAATATGCATGATGCCTAACGCTTAATATGTTCTTTCCTCCGTTTACTACTTCCGGAAAGCCTCTTTCACTTTGTTCGTCGAGGAAGTCGACCCAGAATTTGCATTTGATGCCATCTAGGGTCTCGTGATAACAATTTGGTTGTGCGACTCACGCCACCATGAAACATTCTGGAAGAAGGCATGAGGCATGCAGAAAGCTGTGTGAAGCACCAAAAGAATTCTGTGGCTGTGACAAGAAAAAAAATACCCTACTGGTCCGCGAAAGGCAACTATCAACAGCTTCTTGGACAGCTCAGCAGCCACCACTTCACCACTGATACTTGGCAGCGACAAGAACTTCCTCATAGAGTTTGGCAGCATTGTCCCAGCTTAGATCTTGCATCATCCCTCTCCTTTGGATGCCTTCCCAACTGCTTCTGTAATTTCTGTATGTGTTCAGGCAGTGCCCTAGTGCATCAATCATTCTGTTTGCCTCTGCCTTTTCAAAAGTCCAACCAACCCCAGCCTCCTCATAGGGATTATAATGCTGCACTGTGTCGCGGAGACCTCCAACCGCATGAACCACTGGGACAGTACCATACATCATGGCATATAGCTGGTTCAGCCCACATGGCTCAAACCTTGATGGCATCAATAGTACATCAGCTCCTGCAGTCATACGGTGAGCCAACCGGACAGAAAAACCGACCCAGCCCCTAACCTTGTCATAATGCTGGCTCTCGAGTCGCCTCAATGTATCTTCAAGGTCTTGCCTTCCAGTACCCAACATAATTAACTGCACATCCTGGCCAGCAATCCATGGCATTGCTTCTGCTATTAGGTCTACACCTTTCTGATGGTCTAACCTTCCTATGAAAGCAATGACAGGAACATCACCTCGAACTGGGAGGCCAAGCTCTTTCTGCAATGCTTCCTTGCATTGTGCTTTACCTGCCTGAACCGTTTCTAGAGAATAGTTGGTGTACCCATCAGATTGTAGGTGGATATCATGCCTGGGATTCCAATCAGTTGTATCAACACCATTTACAATACCCTGAAATTTCCAGTCATTTTCACTAATTATGCTATGAAGGCCCCAACCGCCATCAGGTGTTTTGAGCTCCCATGCATACCCATGACTAACAGTAAGCAAACGGTCGGCAGCTTTAATACCAGCTGCAAAAATGTTTAGATGATCACCTCCAAATGGGTCATAGAGTTTGAACTGGTCCATGTAATGACCAGGCAAATCCAGGTAATTGAAGTCATCGATTGGGCCACGACCCTGGAAACAGAAATTGAAGTTAACTCATGAACAGATAGCATACTGAGAGAATTTAACTCCATGGATATTTCAATCGAAGTCATCAGAATGGACAAAATGTTTATAAAGTAATAACATCAGTGCTAACACAAACATATTATTGAGTATCTCAACAACTATGTACAGAGTTGAGCCTGCATCCAAATATTGTATTATGGTCATATCGACAGCAGCAATATAGAAGTTGTCAGTAAAAAATATCTGAACCCTGACAACATGAAGCCATGAACTGCTCAATATTTTTGCAATCCTGTCAAAAGTACTATTTTTTTTCTATATCTCTACAACTGCAAGTTTTGCTATGCATGTTTTGCAGGAATTTTGACTTTAGTTCGTTCAAGAATTTTAGTATACCCAATCATTTCTTGGTGTGAAACTGCAAATATGCAAGACACTACCTGTTCCCTAGAATTCCTATCTGAGACCATGCTAATAAAAAATTACCATCATGAAAAGGGTCTAGCCTAGTGGTTAGAACACATGAGTACCATCCAGCATGCCCAGGTTTGACTCCCCATGAGAGCGAATTAAATGGGGCTGAATTTTTTTAAAAAAGGTCCTTCCTCGGCTGTTCCGTGTTCTACGCATAAGCATTGCAGTTGCCTTCAGCAAGATGCACGTAGCACACGTGTCTTGGGCACCTTGTGGCACATCTTAACAACTTCCATGTTATATGCGTAAGCATTGCCATTGCCTTCAGCAAGATGCACGTAGCACATGTGTCTTGGGCACCTTGTGGCACATCTGGACAGCCAGACTCGGGCCTTTCTCAACCGAGCCCAGGTTGAGCTTCTTCGTAGTGCAAAACCTTCAGGGCGGTCGTTCCCCCAATCGTTCAAGTTTTGACCATGTCCATTTTTCACATACTAATGTCTACCTGATATTGCATGAATCATGCATTAGAAGGCACTAATTGTGATATGGTTTACCTATGTGAATAAAGTCCACTTGAATATTTCATATGAAGAGCAAGAAGTATAGTACCTAACCTCAAGCGCTTATGCCAGGACAAATGTTATTGTGTACCTTACTTGTATAAAATGGAATATAGGTATATCAAGGTTGGCCCATTTACCCGATTGCCTGCAGGTAAGATACTGGAGACGACTATTTTCTAATTTTTATGCTCAGGTGTGCATTCATGACTGCAAAGTCCCACCTGACAGGTAGCATGAGAATGTTCCACCCCAACCATGTCCATCACACATCCACCCATGTATTACCCTGACATGTGGATCCAGCCCAATACATATAAACCCTACTGCAGGCAACAGACATATAAACACTTTTCATTTCTCCATCTCACTACACACATGCATCCAGGCATAGGCAAAGGAGGATCCACAGTCTCCTGGCTCTACCCACACACCACCTCTTATACCTGCTGACTTTTGACAACTTAATGCACCCCTTAGGTTCCAGATCAATGTCAAAGATTCAAAGAAGCTTCTACTCCCTCAATCCCAAAATAATATTCATTTTGGCTTTTCTATATACACAGATTTTGATATGCACCTACATATATACTTATGTTTAGATACATAGTAAAAGTTATGTATCTAGAAAAGCCAAACATTTTGGCAATAACCAAATACTATTCATTTTGGCAATAACCAAAAATGATCCACCAATAATGAAGGGAAAAAAAAGGTAAAAGGGCACTCTAATAGTAAATATTAGCAATAGCAATATTTACTATCAACTACTAAAGTAAAATCCATGCAGTACACATTGGAAATAAAAGGTAATAGTAAGGAAAAAATGACCTGATGTGCTATGTTGTGTATTACAAGAACGGAACGGGCATATGTCATAAAACCATTGTCGCGGTAGTATGCCTTCAAATAAACAGGTAGTAGTGCAGTATGCCAATCATTTGCAATGAACACAAGATTTCCATCACCATAGCAAAAGCCACCACATGGAACATACCATTGGACCTAAAATGATGTTTGCTATAAGCATATTGCAGAAGGCAATGATAGAGAAATAAAAATGTTAAATAAAGGACACCCTTGTAGGTAAATACATTAACTCGAAAAATTGTATTAAAAAAGGCACCCAGACAGGTCATATGGTGAAGTCATAAAGGTGAGGCATCTTTTCTTTATATGTAAAAATCTGGATACATCTGAAAGACTAGTGAAAAGATAAACTAAATAAGAAAGAAGATGGCCGCTATATAACTCCTAAATCCAAACTATAGACCTACTTTTTTTAATTGGAGCAGACCACTGACTGTGTAACTATGCATCTTAAATACAAATTTGGAACTTAAATGTAATGGCCAAGAGAGTTTTACCTCTACAGCTGCTTTGCACAACAAAACCATTCGTTTCAAGATGTCCTGAAGATAAATGTTAATCTGCTTAGTGCTCATAAGAATCAAAACAAAAAAGAAAAGAAACTGATCAATATATAATATAAATCTCATCTCAGCTTTTGGTATCAGGGAATGAAGTGGTGGTATACTTACTGTTCGGTTCCCACCATAAATTTCACTCTCAACATGGTGGAAGATAGGATTATCAATGAAAACAAAATCCACACCATCTATGTATGCATGATAATACTTCACCTCCATATCCTGTCCAAACAAAGCAATGTTTTCAAGAGGAGCCATAAGCAGCATGACCATATGTACTATGCTAATATAACATGATAAAAGAGGAAAATACCTGCCCTGAAACTTGATACCTCCGTGGTTCTCCTATCTCTTGTAGTTCGTCATAGTCACCATATTTTGGAACTACTACCTATAAAAACCATAAGACGCGACAATATATTAGTATTCAAGTACTTCCCCAAATGTGGCTATCCAAATTTAAGTTATAGAACATGCAAAAGACTCAGAAAAAAGACCTCCTATTCCCATTCTACCTAGGAAATGCTGTATATCAAACTTATTCACAAACTTATTTTTTGAATGCCATGTGCTCTATGTTCCCTCAAAATAATGGCACAGGTTCGCTTTGGAATCTACTACGTGAGTTATTTCCATACCAAGCCCTAACCACGATTTTATTTTATATAACTCACTTTGAGACAACTTGCTATGAGCCTATGATTCCTATTGGAAGTGGTGTTTCAAAAGAATTTTTCTACTGTTGGACATAATGAAGGGAGCTTTTTACAGAGGCAATGCAGCAAGAAGTTAATAAAATTAGTAGAGAGTAGAGACTCCTGTAACTAACTAGATTACACAGTGCAGGAAGCAGAGCCTGGCAATAAAAAAATGTCTGTATACTGAAAGTCAGAATATGCAGGTGGATTGCTTAGAAGTTAGGCCACCTAAGCTGCAAAAATTGTAGCCATTTTCCAGAAAGATATGCTGTGCATTTAGCTGATATATTTCAGGCCATATGAGTTCTGCTGCACATATCGCAGTACATCTTAGTCTTTTGTAGAGGACCACTTTATGTGAGGAGGCGATAGAGCAAATAACTACCACTACTGGGTGTTGAGGATTTGTCCATTCACTCAGGGTTATATAGTGACCATAAATGTCATGGTACACCAAAACTCCCATTGTAAATACTATTCATTCAAAGTATGTAATTTTAGAATTTTACAGCCACCAACTGGATGACGAGGTGATTCTGTGAATCTTCAGCAGTTCCACCTATTAAGACATCTGTTTATTTCCCATGTTTATCCTCAGCACTTCCAACTATTAAGAGCTTGGTTAAATATCAATCAAAATGCATTGAGATAAGATAGTGCATAGAAACCACACCATGACACGATGACCTCTCCTAGCCAAAGCTTTGGGCAAAGCTCCAGCAACATCCCCAAGCCCACCTGCAGGAAATAAGAAATCAGTACAATGTTACACTGCCCTCAGTGAGAAGGGACTGGAATGATCAGTGCATCTGGGGTTGATATAATGTGCACAGTAAAAACAATAAGTTACCTCATAATATCTGTAATTTGGGGGATCATATTAAATTCAGTAGCGAATTCATATGGGCACTAAGAGGTCACTGAAACCCACACCCTTTTATATATTCACGTTAAAGCATCAGGGATGAGATGGTGTAAATAAATAGATAGGTACAGCAACAGCCAAACCTTTAACTCCAAGCACATTGACCCCACAAGTGAGAACATATGTCATGCAACCCGCTGACAAGCAATTACAACTTTATAAAACTGAATAGATCACCAAAATTGTTTAGGTGAAACATGCAAAGTTCAATTGCCATAACACGTTAAATGCAAGATTCGATCATGAAAAGGCAAAGATATAAAGTATTTAAGTTGTGATACACTTCTATATTTCAAACGATGGTAACCGTAAGCATGCATAACCACCCAAGCAGGGAAATACATGACCTAGTTATGGCAGAGATGAAACCACAATTCAAGAATACTAGGGAGTTTTATCAAATATAGGTTGGATGTGATCCATGTGGCACAATTTTGAAACATCTAATATGTGTATGATATATAGGGTCGGTCACATGAAAGCAATGAAATTAAATTTGTATCAGAATGTACTTTTCATAATCATGCGTCGGAAATTGGAACTGCAGAAGTTTTCAAAACAACTTAACCTAAACGGCAGAGCAAGCAGCAAACCTCCTTTCTACACTAGTAGCAATCAAACTTACTAGGTACTCACCATAAATAGCTTGCAGAGTTTCGTAATCCAGACTGTGTGTACTGCTAAAATGCATATAAAATGGGTCTTGGGTGACAGATTTACAAAAATATTTAAATTATATACGACAGGGTCAGCTCTGGGAAGTTGCTGTACATGCCTTAAGCTGTGGATGAATAACACAACATGCAATCGATATATGCAAAAACAATTCAACAATTCAACAGGCATCACAAGTTATTAGGTTGAGGAAAACAAATACATAAGCTGTAGCATGTGTGATCTTCTTCAATCTAGTACAATAAACCAACTATGAAGGGAATTTATTGATAAAAATAGCAGAAACAGCCATCTAGATATTTTTCGCAATCCAGTGAAATCAATCTTTTTTTTTCCTCGAAAACATAATAGAACTGTGCGTCATTTCATTAAGGTAGAAAAGAGTACACAAGTCTCTAGAGCAGCCACAACATAGTAGAAATTACTATAGACTATAGAGTTGGGTTAGAATTTTGGGAAATTAGCCTAATAGCACCCAACTCGATCTTACTTAGAGAGAGAACCATTTAGCACTACCTAATGACACCTCAAACATATGAAAAATTGGAGAATGGAGCTCTTTAGTGAAATGGCAGCTTTCACCTCATACTGATTCGAGTCCATGACGATAATAGAATAAATAGATGAATTACTCTGCCCTGATAGCTTAACCCAAGGGCATTTGCGCCGTCTTCATGCATGTTCAATGGCATATTCCTTGATGTTGCTATTTTTCTACATCGCCATGATTTGCGAAGCTATTTAGCAGCTAAAGTCCTTTGCCGTGGTATAATTGTTCAGCCAGTGCATATGGTCATCCTTTTCATAGCTATCACTACCGTCCCATGTCATGAGATGTATTAGATCACACATGCAAAGCAATCAGAGCCCTTCAACCATCCAAACACACACACAAAAACACCAATCCACCTGTTGGAAGGGAATGTTGGCGGCGGCGGGTCGGCAGGGGCAGCGGCTGGGGAAGAGAGGGTGAGGGAGAGAGGAAACCCTAGTCTGATACCATGTTGGAAGGGAATATCCAGTCTATTCCTCCAAACCCTAGAAGGGTGGAATATATAGTAGCTATACATGGGCCTCATAGACGGGACGCACACATGGGTCATAAGGGCCCATATCTATACTCTAACACCACCCACCGGACGCCTATTCTTTCCAGCATTTGGTAGGCTGACAGAATCAGCATACAGTTGGACAAACAATGCCCATGCTAATTAAACCGCACCCTTACAAAAACATAAGAAATGTAGTTATATCATTTCGTTCTTGCCTGTTTTGGACCAAGGAGCACACTCTGCGGCTACCAATATGACATTCATAATGTCAACGCCACCCGAAGCAGAAGAATTGTCATTTGCTCCCTCGTTAACAGAGTGATCTTTTTCGCTTACTTGATGTAGTTGTGCCACATAGTCTTGATTCATACCATTAGCAACTTCTTGTTGATATACGCTGGGAGAAGCTCTAGGAAAACTGTCATACTGGTAATAATTTCCATAGTTGGCCTCACCAATAGATCCACTAAAATCGGTATCTTCATCTTCTAAGCTTTCATAGTATTCACTCTGATCATAGATGGACTCTCCATAAGTTGTGTCAAATTCAGATTGCTGTGCATGCGTAACAAGGTACGTCTGACGGCCATTGTCAATCTCTTGACCCTCTGATACTGCCTTCAGGTGTGAAAGGGAACTATCACTCTGACCACTATGCATCTCTTGCTCATTATGAATGGAACTTTCCGCTAGAACTGAGATGAGCTTCTTCTTTTCCGATATCTGAATAAGGTGCCCACATATCATAATTCAAACCATCACAGTTCAATAAACAATACAGCAGAAGCATACGCTACATCATTCAAGATAGTTAAGATCTAATGCAAGTAACTACTAACTAGCTAGTAGAATGGATAGTTAAAGTGAATAGCAAATTGTGGGCCAAAATAGCAGAAAAAATGAAGCATGATGACACTTTCAAATTGTTTGCAATCTATTCAATATTGGTAAGAATGTATCAAAAGGAAATTAAAAAAAAAAGAATGTATCAAAAGGAAACCTTCCTTGATGGACTCTATACATCAGGAGTACTTCCTCCATCGCAAGAAGAGAGCAATCCTAATTTTTCTAAGACGGTTTAGTGGTGGCGTAAGAAGACCCCATGCGCTTGCATGCAACTGATTGGACTTCCTAAAATGTTGCCAGAAGTTAGTTTTGGCATGGAAATCAGATTTAACTACTTAATTAGGCAGGTAACTATTGTCCTATACTCCTATTCATAGGATGCACTCTGTTTTGGGATGTTTTTCAAATGCCAGAATTGAACTCTTCATGGGACGGAGGGAGTAGTTATTTGCTTATATAGAAGGTAGCAAAAGCATGCCAAAACCTCATCAATAAAGGGGCACCATTCCCAATACCATTACCTACTTTCTCAAAATGTTTTTACTATGAAAAAACTCACAGGTGGCGCAATGCAATGTGTATTTCAAAAAAAACACTGTTCCTAATTCAAAAGTGCACAGTCTGACTTGGACATCTACCATTCTTCTGTAATCACATATTCGACGAAATTTTCATAATACACTCTTCAAAAACTATTAGAAATTTAGAATGTACATGTGTACCTAAACTTCATCTACACAAGGCATTTGACTTATCACAATACAGATAACAACTTTCTAGATTCATTCATTGTAGCAGCATCATCGACCAGAGGAAGCGAACGCATCGTCTAAAAGCGTATTCGTGATAAACACGTCTAATTCCATCAAGAAAGCGCGTAAATCATACCTGCTCGAGTATAATCTTGTGCCTTGCCAAGACTTCTTTGCTTTTGCGGATAGTGGCGCGAAGCGACTCATTGGTGATATGAGCCATATCCTCGTCGTCATCACCAACCTGACCAGCAGCTTCAGCATCCGTCGCTGCAGTACTTAAACCTTTCTCAAACCCCCGGTTGCTCGATCCACTGAGCACCATGGACCACCCAGCACCAACATTGACGCACAACCTCACCTAGAAACAGAGAAGGGGCAGCAATCACCAAATCAGCAGCAGGCAGCGGAGCACGAGACAGACGTACTGATCAACTGACCCCAAATATCAGCACCCCCATTTGTGAGTACTCCGAGTCTCCCCCAACTCCCCAACACAGCGAAACAGAATGAGACAGACTTGAGCCGGGCCGTGGCGCGGGGGGGGGGGGGGGCACCCTTGGAAGGTGATCCCGCCCGCTGATTCTAGCTACCAGATCACTAAATCGTCCCGCATTTCTAGAGGAAGAGATGGGCAGTGCAGAGAGGCTCACCGGGTGCGCGCACGACGGGCTGCGGCGGCGACTTGGAGCGCGAGCCGACGGGCCCGGGATGAGGCCCCCGCGAGGAGCGGAGCAGCGGTGGCAACAGCAGCCACCGCAGGCGGCGGGAGGAGAGGCAGCGCGGGGGCGCAGCAGGGCCGGGGTGGCGAGGAAGGTAGAGGTCGCCATTGGAGCTCACAGCGAGGTCCGAGGCCTCAGGGCTGGCCCTGCTCCACAGCGGAGCAGCGCTGCTCGTCACCTGCCCAGGTGCGCTGCTGCTGCTGCTGCTGCTGATTCGGACGGAGGTCTACGCGTGCGGTGGGAGGGGGACGCGGAGGAGACGAGAAGGTGGTCTCCGCCTCTCTCTCTCTCTCTCTCTCTCTCTGTCGCGATGGGAGGCCTCGATTCGTTCGAGCGAGCTCGTGCCCATTGCAAGTTTCTGTGGCGTTTTTTTGCCTTTTCTGGGAGTCTTTTTCTTCCGTTTCGCTGTGCGGCAGGGTGCGGCCACGAGAGGAGGCCGTCAGGACGAGGTGGAGGGGCCACAGCGAGCGAACGTGTGGCTTGCCTCATCCTTTTCGGGCCTTTTCCTCCCTCGCTTTTCTTTCGAATCCTCGCCAAGCAATCTTTTTAGTTCAAAAAGATTTAGAGCTATTTTCCTTTCGCAAATCACCACGAAAGGTACTGCTGCTATAAGACACGTTATCTTCTACCTCCCATTAAAATTCTTGTTATGTGTGTTTAGTTGTTCGAATAAAGGTTGCTCGCACTGGTAAATCTTTATAAACTTAAAATTAGTTTTTGGTTTTCTAGATGAGCAATTCGGATTAGATTATTGTACTTCTTCCGAATCACAAGCCTGGAACAGTGTTCCATAAGAAAGGAATTGAATAATTATCTCATTTAGAGCCCATATAGTTTTAAATTTTTTAAAATGCTGCCCACCAATAGTTTGAGAAGAGCGAATTGATCACACCAGTTCCTCGACTCGACAGCGCTAGTATATTTTTAAATTTATTTCAGGATATAATCGGTACTATATTTTTCGGTGGTAGTCGAGTCTCTCGAAAATGCTTGTAGAGGTAGAGTTTCTATAGTACATCTACAAAGATAAATATATGCATTTGTACATGAACGTCCATGTACGTATTGTGATTCGCAGAAGGGATCATTTGAGAAGAAAAAACAAACAAACAAGATCAGCTCGCTAAGTACCCTTGCTATAATTTCCCTTTGGTGTTTGATCTTGGCAACATATTAGGTGCAAACCTTCTGTCAAAAAAACATATTAGGTGCAAACCAATATCTCCGTGTAAACTTCAATATGGGTCACATTATGTTGATCCAAAAAGGTGCTTGGGAAAGTGGAAGGGGTGGTTTATAAAGGTGATTAGAGGCGCTTTTGCAAATCAACCCTCCCAACTCCTATGTACCCCCATTTGGATCAACATCGTGTGACTCGGATTAAAGTTTGCATGGTTTGCACGGAGAGGACAATTTACACCTTATATGTTGCCTTTGATCTTTCCTTTTATGAATACAGGAGGGGTTGTTCCTAGTCCTT
Source organism: Digitaria exilis (assembly GCA_015342445.1). Taxonomy (NCBI): domain Eukaryota; kingdom Viridiplantae; phylum Streptophyta; class Magnoliopsida; order Poales; family Poaceae; genus Digitaria; species Digitaria exilis. Next base: position 314,333 of record JACEFO010002219.1, on the reverse strand, counting down.
TTATGAATACATGAGGGGTTGTTCCTAGTAAAGATAAATGCGTTGCTACACACCAGCGATCTTGTAGGTTGTCTCATGCAGTTCGACATAGGATTTTTTTTATGATGCTACGAAGAGAGGAATGAGAGAAAAAAAAGGTAGTTGTTTGGCGAGACCGTCGCCTCATATGCTAAAATTTAGAACTATAAGATTACACTTTACACTCTCACCATTTTACAAATTATTATCGACATGAGACTCACAATATTTCTTTTTTATGTGTAACACCCCTGGTGTTAATTAACACTAAAACAATGATTAAGCTAAGCTAAACAAGTAATCAAGCCTAACCAAGGTTAATTGAAAGAAAGAAATCAAACGAAATGCTAAAAGGAATTCGATAAGAAATTAAAAACACCCCAAAAAGAGGCAAAACAAAAACCTTTAAATTTTATATAAGAACTTGAATTTTGGCCAATGCAAAATTTGAAGGAGAGACCAAACCAAGCATCTTCCCTTTTGAAACCATAGCCTAAAAATGTTTGGAAGTATCTCAAATTTCAGACCCTAACTTTGGAAATTAAATTTTTCAATTCAAATTCAAAAGCTGAAATGGAACCTCAGCCAAGCTCGAGGGGCATTCACCCTCGAGCGGTGATTTCCGTCACGCTCGAGGCTCCGCTGCCAAGCTCGAGGGGCATTCACCCTCGAGCGGTGATTTTCCGTCACGCTCGAGGCTCCGCAGCCAAGCTCGAGGGGCATTCACCCTCGAGCTGTGATTTCCGTCACGCTCGAGGCTCCGCAGCCAAGCTCGAGGGGGGCATTCACCCTCGAGCGGCGCCCTCGAGGCTCCGCAGCCAAGCTCGAGGGGGGCATTCACCCTCGAGCGGCGTTTCAGTCACCCTCGAGGCTCCGCAGCCAAGCTCGAGGGGGGCATTCACCCTCGAGCGGCGTTTCCGTCACCCTCGAGGCTCCGCAGCCAAGCTCGAGGGGCATTCACCCTCGAGTGGCGTTTCCGTCACCTTCGAGGCTCGGAAAGCTCGAGCTTGCGATCCAAGCTCGAAGCGCATGGTCGAAGCGCCTGGTCCAAGCTTGAAAAGGCGCGCCCACGGGACGCTCACGCCGCGCTCGCGCGTGCCCGCGCTCGCCGCCGGCAGCGCTCTGCCAACGGCCGTCCTCGACTGCGCCGGCCAATGGCGCGGCTGCATGTCTCCGCTCACGGAGCACGCGTCTGGCCAGCCCGCGTGGCCTGAGGCGCACTGTAGCGCTGACTCCCGCGCTCGCCGTCGCGTCGCCGCCGCGGACCGCCGGATATTGCCGTCGCCGCCGTTGCCCACCGGTCCGTCGTGCGACTTTCGCGACCACGCCGTCTCCTTTTCCTCGCCCTGTCTCTTCTCGCCTCGCCCACGCGCGCCTGCCGCCTGCAGCACGCCTGCGCGCGCACGTTGACGCCGCGCACGGCGCCAACACGGCCGCGACAAGCCGCTGTCGCCGCGACAGCTCACCGAGCTGCCCCAGCCTCCATCCCGTGCTGCCCGAGCACCCCTTCCCTCCCCTCTCGCTCCTACTTAAAGCCCCAAACAGTTCCCCCTCTCTTCCACGCCGAAATCGCTCACCGGAGTTCACAGAGCTTCCGCCGCCGCCCGCGCACGTGCACAGTCCGCTCCACTCCTCCTCCGGCCGAACCGAGGGAACCAATAGCTTCACCGTGCCGCGCTGGTGCTCAAAGACCTCTTCCCCGACCTTCTCCGACCCCGACGCCGCCGGTCGCCGCTCGCCGGAGCAAGCCGAGCCGCCACCGCCGTCGTTGACCCCGTTTCCGGCCATCCCCGACCTCGAGACCTAGCTCAAACGAATCACGGTGAGCACCTCTCCTTTTCCCCCCACTTCCCCGGCCCGGTCTCGCCGCCGTTTGGCCGGCGTAACCACGCCGGCGAGCCCAGGGATCCCTGTGTGTCTTCAACCTCTTTCCAGGGGGCCGACTGTAGAATGCAGGGACTTGTTTGTAAGAGATTCAAAAACCCTAGGTTCACAGCGTAAAATAGATTCTATCTTTTAGGTTTAATTCGCTGAGATCTTCAAAAATTCGTAGAAAATCGTAGAAAAATCATAAAAATGCCAAACCAATTTTGTAGTGACCAGTGAATCTAGAAGGCCAACTTCTTCCTTTGCACCTCACCCAGTTGAGCTGTAGATTTTGAAATATAAATTCATTTCAGTTTGAGCACATTTCATCATAGTTCAAAATCTACACATACACTGGAGCTGAGCTTGGGATATGTTGTTAGGGTGATTATCATTAGCCTAATGCGCAAAGGGTGCACAAAATTCCCAGTGGATTTAGGGTTATGATTTTCCAAACATATACCCTGCTGTTTTGGCAAATAAATCACAGAAAATAAATTACTCAGTGAGAAATCATCTCCTTCACCCAGAAACTAAATCAGGACCTAAGAAACCTTAGAAAAATGAAAATGGTAATTTTTGGACACTGGAAAATGGCTAAATGATTTTGGTAGTTTAAACATGGTGAAATTCCACAAAAATAACCATAAATCAATATCACATGCAAACTTGCAGAGAGATCACTCTTGGTACCCTAAGTCACTGTGCCAAGTGGTGTGAACAAAAACCTTGTAATTATTTTTGTAGGATTTTAGTTGTTTTTAGGCAAAAAGATAAGAATAATTTTTATAAATTATAGAAAAATTATCTTGAGCCAAACTTTGGGCTAAGCTCCTGCCTTGGCATGAGCAAGCCTCTGGCCAAATGGTACATGAACATAAATTTCCTAAGTTCACCTTTTGAATAATCGAAAAGGGACTTGAATAAGGGAAAAGAAAAGAAAAGAAAAGAGAAGAAAAAGAAAGGAAAAGAGAAGAAAAAGAAAAGAAAAGAGAAAAACCTAAAACTTTAAAATCAAAGTAAAGGTTCAAATGAAAAAGGATATATTCACTTATAATTAATGTTTATCCTTTCCAATTCATTAACCAAGATTTAAATAAACCCTAATTGTTTAAATCTCGATACTTAAGCATTTCATGCATTCCGTATAGATTCGGGTCTCGCAGACGGAGTCTACGAGCTAGTCCCCGCTGCCGAGGAGATCGCCCAGGAGTCCGAGGTGAACGTGGTGCACGTGGATCCGAGCCCCGAGCAGGAGTACCGCTTCGAGCCGGAAGGCAAGCCCCGGAGCATAACCTAACTTTACTTACGCCATTTACTTGATTATATGTTTGTGCATTTAAGTTTCAAGGAGTTGAATGAAACCCTAGATTGCATGATCATAGGTTCCTTTGATTGAACACTAGTATGTTAGGTTCGATAGTCGCTATGCTTAAGAACGATAGAAGTCGAGTGTTTTCCGACACTCGCGAGATATAGGAGTTGTATGACTACTCATATCAGAAACACTAGAGATGATGGACGGATGATTGTAGATACCCGTCTATCGATGTTTTAAGTGGAAACATGTGGTACTTTTGTGTCAAGCGTTTGAACGTACCACACATATGCACGGTTTATGGGACCGGTAAGTCCCGGTATCCGATTGATGCGAGCAGGTCCGACAGCTCTCTGTCTTGGAAACGTTATCCCATGGGCACATGAGGGTAGTTGCGTGAGTCCCAGTAGTGGTGAACCTTTACCCTGAGGCAGTGGGACTCGGGAGCCACTCGCAGAGAGAGGAGAAAGGATTGGGGTGTGTTGGCATTTCCAACCATTCCGTATGTTTGGGTTTTCCCTGGCCAGGTAGTAAATTCGGTTCGAACTGTCCGCTTCTCGCGGTTAATGAGACTGCTTGACCGATGTATGACATATTATGAAGTGAAACTTGGAAGGATGAAATCTTTGTATGAAATAATTGTATTGCAAAACTTGATTGTTTAGCTAGGCTCACCTAGAATGGATAGACTAAAGAAGTTAAAATCAAGATAAAGAAAGTAGAAAACAGCTTAGTCGCTTTTGGCAAAAGAACCCCACTAGCCAAACAGCCTCTCATCGTAGGAGTCGGTGATGTAGTGATCACCAGTCGGTTAAGTCTTGTTGAGTATAACTAGTATACTCAGCCTTGCTTGTGGCTAAATTTTCAGGACCATCCCCTCAGGAGGTAGCTGCCTCTATGGCTTGGGCCTCCCAGCTTCCTCCTGGTTACAGCATCGAGTGGGAGCCGACCTCTCCCGAGGATCGTGAGGAGTAGCGTCACGGCTGACTTCATCGTGACGATACTATGGATCGTCGCTAGTATCTCGTTTACTTTCCGCTGCATGAACTCAAACTATTTATTTATCATTTCAATTTGGTTGTAATAACTCTAAGACTTGTTGTAATTTGAATTGTGGAATGATGTGATCTTTGGAACTCACCTTCGAGTGAGCGTATGGACGGACGATCTTCAGTAGCCGTTGGTCGAGCTTGACTCGACGGTCGAATCCGCACTTGGGAACATTTTGGTATATTAGCACCAATGGAAGGTGGAATATACTTAAGTGGGCCCATTTCTCGGGTGAGATCGCTATAGCTGGTATCAGAGCCGACGTTCATACACTCCAAAGAAAGCACCAGACCCTAACCAATGTTTTCTGAAATAAAATCTACCAAACCCCGATTCCTTTGCGCCCAAGCAAAAGGAATGAAGCGAATAGGATCGTTAAGGATAAACTAGAACGTGAAGTCCTTAAGGGTTAAGGGTTGCGCTTTGTTAGGTGGCATAGTCTAACTTAGGAGTGATGTTTGTTCTTCAATAAAACCCAATCTTAAAAGACTTTCGTCGAAATTCCTCTGACTGCTACGAAAGGTTTACGAGTAGGAGTCCGACTAGATCTATAGAGAGAGACGTGTCTATGGCTAGCCACCGGCACTAACTCCGAAAGTCAAGTCTGACTTAAAATGTGAGGACGTTTAGGTCTTGCATGCATCTTTTAATTAAAATCGGAATAATGATAAACTTAAGAGAGTCAAAATCCAACCGATCAAATCAATGCTTAAACGACCCTAATTAAAAGCTTAAGCACGTTCTTTACCTTCAGTTTTCTCCCAGTTTTTCCCTTTAGTCTTTTTTGACGCATGGTACTCACCTCTGAATTTTTGTTCAGATGGCCGTTCCCAGTCACCTTGCTGGCGCGAACGAGAAGGTGGAGTGCCAGGACTGCCTCAGCTGGGAGGGTTTCCCGTCCCTCTTTTGGAAGATTCTGAAGGAGGTTGGCTACCCGTCTCCGCCGGTTTACTTTGGCAGAGAGTATGTGGAGCGTGGTGTGACTCGGTGCAGTGTCCGCATGGAGGCACCGGTGCACCCCGAGCACCCCGACTGGCCTAGGCTGGGAGTTGTGGTGCATGGCCACCGCTTTCCGGACACTTGGGAGCTGGCCGCTTTCGCAGGGCTTAACCAGTTCACTTCACAGCACCACGACTTGGTGGATAACACTTTGGTTGGTTTCCTGCCTTCAGCCCGCAGGGATGACCCTCAGTGGTTGTCACGTTACTTGGCTTCTCCGCAGTTGTTCCTGGAGTTTCCCCGGAACGCACCAGCTTTCTTTGCTAGCTGGATGAAGGCTAGCATCCGCATGGCAGAGCTACTCAAGATGTCACAGGATTCTCTGCTCGACTTTGCCGATGCGATGGTGAGAGTGTCCGCGGATAAGGACATAGCCGGGATCTGCACTTCTTTGGACATGGCTGCCAAGGATACTCAAATTCGGGATTTGCAGGCTCGCATTGCGGAACTTACCATGGAGAAGGAGCACTGTGCTCACCAGGTAGAGGTGTTGACAGATGCACTTGAGGAGGCACAGGCAGAGTTGCACGAGGCTAATGCCGAGATGGTTGAGTTGGAGGCTCATATGGAGGTTCCCGAGGGGGATGAGGCAGAGGACGAGGCAGGGGATGACGTCAAGTCCGAGCTGGACGACGAGGAGTTACCCCCAGTTCAGCCACCACTTTCCCCCACCGTGAGCCGTACTTCGGTGAACGACGTGGATGACTTCTAGAGCGTTGAGTTAGAGATTAGGTACTCTTCAGCATGGCTTTTCCGTGTCACATGGAGTTTAGCCAGTTGAAGAATGGATAATCTCTTTGTATCTCTTTGTATCTGTTTCCCTTCGCATTGGTGTAGCATCTTAATTAGAATGTGTGGTCAGCATGTGTTGTAATGGATTCATCGAACCATGTCTTGGATTAATGAAGTTGCTCATTCTATGAAATTTCGCTTTTTATGCCACATTCTTTTGTAGAATTGAGATTGTCTCTTAAACATGCCTGACGTTCTCTTATGAGTAAGTATTCATGTGATTAATGGAGACTCAATCATGCAGATGGTAGGACCTACGACCCGACTGACTCCGGGTGGTTTCGGGACAAATCAAGGCTCAACTAGTGCCCCGAATCAGCAAGTCCCGCCAGAGCAGCAGCCACCACCTGCCCCTCCGCTGCCAAATTGGCAGCAGATGATGGCTATGCACGCCGAGGTCATGAGGACTATGCAGCAGCAGATACAATTGCAGCAGCAGCAGCTAGCCCAGAACATGAACATCGATGCTCAGCGTCAGAATGATCGCAATGCCCCGGCTGCTCAGGTTGCACGATTTGAGGACTTTCTGGGTACTCAGCCCCCGGTGTTCTCTAAAGCTACTGAGCCCATGGAGGCTGACGCGTGGATTCGGGCTATCGATTCGAAGTTTGCTATCCTGGCTGCCCCTTGCTCTGAAGAGCGCAAGGTCACCTTCGCCGCACAGCAGCTTCGCGGTCCGGCTTTGGTTTGGTGGGAGACTTATCGTGGCATGCTCCCCGCTGAAACTGTGATTACTTGGCAGAACTTCAAGGATGCGTTCAAGGCGCATCACATTCCTAAGGGCCTTGTTGAGAGGAAGTTGAGGGAGTTCCTGACCTTGACTCAGGGCACTCACACGGTGTACCAGTACGCCCAGGCTTTCAACAACCTTTGTCAGTACGCTGGTCATCATGCTGACAGTGATGATAAGAAGAAGGAGAGGTTCCGTATGGGGCTCAGCACCAAGTTGCAGGAGAGGCTGCTCAACATCAAGCCTGCCACTTATGCTGACTTGGTCAATGTGGCTATCGCTCAGGAGGATGCCATTATGACCCATAGAGCCGACAAGAAGAGGAAGGCTCCTGTTGTCTCTGCCAGTGGCGGTAAGCCGCAGCGCTTCCGTATTGTTCCTCCACAGGGACAGCAGCGTGCCGGGCAGTCTGGCCGCTGGGTGGTTAACCCTCCTCAGCAGAGTGGTTCTCGCTTTCCACCACAGCAGTCGCAGCAGCAGAAGACCCCGATGAACCCGCAGCAGCCAGCTCAGCCTGGAGCTGGGTATTCTTGTTACCGTTGCGGCAGTACCAGTCATTTCATCAGGGACTGTCCCCAGGGCAAGCAGCAGAACAATGGCAACCAGCCAAACAAGGGCAAGTTGCAGAAGATTCACGTCAAGCAGGGAAGGGTCAACTTCACCACCTTGACTGACCTTCCCGAGGGAGCACCAGTAATGACGGGTAAATTTCTGATTCATAACCGACCTGCAGTCATTCTCTTTGATTCTGGTGCTACTCATAGCTTCATAAGTCCAAGTTGTGCTAAGAAATGTGGGTTAAATTGCTTATCTACAAATGCGGCCTACAAAATAATCACCGCAGGAGGAAACCTAAATTCAAATCATGTGGCGCGAAAGGTGCCAATTAAACTGGGTAGTAGAGTTATCTTGACCGACCTGATTCTTTTAGAACTGGATGGGATAGATATAATCTTGGGAGCTAATTGGATGGCACAGCACAAGGTTGTGTTAGACATTGCTAAGAGAATTGTTGATATCAACTCACCTACACATGGATCTACCACACTCTATCTTCCGTCTCCCAACTCCTTGAGCTCGTGTGTTTTTGTCATGACTAAGCCCAAGCTTGAAGACATTCCTATTGCCTGTGAGTTCCCCGATGTCTTCCCAGACGACTTGCCTGGAATGCCACCGGATCGGGACATTGAGTTCGTTATCGAGCTACAACCAGGCACCGCACCAATTTCTAAAAGACCCTACAGAATGCCACCCGCAGAATTGGCAGAGATGAAAACTCAACTCCAAGATTTACTGGACAAGGGTTTCATTCGCCCGAGTACATCACCTTGGGGTTGTCCTGCCATATTTGTCGAAAAGAAGGATCACACGTTAAGGATGTGTATTGACTACCGGCCTCTCAATGCGGTCACTATCAAAAATAAGTATCCTCTTCCCCGCATTGATGTATTATTCGATCAACTCGCCGGAGCCAAGATATTCTCGAAAATTGATCTTCGTTCTGGATATCATCAAATCAAGATTCGTCCTTGTGATATTCCCAAGACGGCTTTCTCGACCCGCTATGGACTTTATGAATTCTTGGTTATGTCGTTCGGGCTGACTAATGCTCCTGCTTATTTCATGTATCTCATGAATTCGGTGTTCATGCCCGAGCTGGATAAGTTCGTAGTGGTTTTCATTGATGATATTCTTGTCTATTCCAAGAATGAGGAAGAGCATGCCGAGCATCTCCGTCTTGTTCTTCAACGACTCCGTGATCACAAATTGTACGCCAAGTTCTCCAAGTGTGAGTTTTGGCTGGATAGTGTGAAGTTCTTGGGTCACACCGTTTCTAAAGATGGTATCTCGGTGGATCCTACGAAAGTGCAGCAAGTAATGGACTGGAAACCTCCTACCTCTGTCCACGAAATCCGAAGCTTCCTGGGTTTGGCAGGATATTATCGTCGTTTTATTCCGGATTTCTCGCGAGTTGCCAAGCCAATGACCGAGCTATTGAAGAAGGGGCAGAAATTCGTATGGGATGAGAAGTGTGAAGAGGCATTCCGCACATTGAGGAAGTTGTTGACCTCAGCTCCCGTTCTGACCCAACCGGATAGCACCAAACCCTACGATGTCTATTGCGATGCTTCAGGCACCGGACTCGGTTGTGTTCTTATGCAAGAAAATCGAGTTATTGCTTATGCTTCACGTGCTCTCCGTCCCCATGAGCTGAATTATCCCACTCACGACCTTGAATTGGCGGCCGTGATTCACGCTCTGAAAATATGGAGGCACTATCTGATAGGAGTTCCTTGCAACGTGTATACCGACCACAAAAGTCTCAAGTACGTCTTCACTCAGACTAACTTGAATATGAGGCAGCGAAGATGGCTGGAGTTGGCAAAAGATTATGACATGAGTTTGCATTATCATCCCGGAAAGGCGAATGTGGTTGCGGATGCTTTGAGCCGCAAGTCCCATTGCCATTGTCTTTCGGTCGAATCGTATGCCGACACTCTATGCCATGAGTTGGCGAAACTCAATCTCGAGATTGTTCCGCATGGTTATTTAAACAATATATCTCTCGAGTCCACGTTGCACGATGAGATCTTTCTGGCCCATCAGACCGATAAAAAGGTCGGAATTATTCGGGAAGAGCTGGCCAAAGGAACGGAGGAACGGTATAACTGTTTCCGTCAGGATGCCCGAGGCATGATATGGTTTGGGAACCGTATCGTCGTGCCTAAGGATCCGGAATTACGGAAGAAAATTTTGAGTGAAGCTCACCACTCTAAATTCTCTATTCACCCTGGCAGCAATAAGATGTACCAGGATATGAAGAAAACTTTTTGGTGGACCAAGATGAAAATGGATATTGCTCGGTTTGTATCCGAGTGTGACACTTGCAGGAGGGTAAAGGCTAGTCATCTAAAGGCGGCTGGAACTCTTCAACCTTTGTCTATACCATCATGGAAATGGGAGGATATCAGTATGGATTTCATTGTTGGCCTTCCCAAGACCGCACGAGGGCACGATTCTATATGGGTCATTGTGGACAGGCTCACAAAGACCGCTCACTTTATTCCGGTCAACACCACCTATGCCGTCAAGAAGTATGCTGAGATCTATCTCAACCAAATTGTGCGCTTGCACGGAGTGCCTAGAACAATCATTTCGGACCGAGGTCCGCAGTTTGTGGCAAGGTTCTGGGAGCAACTCCATGCATCTCTCGGCACAAAGCTTATTCGAAGCTCGGCTTACCATCCGCAGACGGATGGACAAACCGAGCGGGTGAATCAAATCCTTGAAGACATGCTTAGAGCTTGCGTCATTCACTATGAAGCAAGTTGGGATAAATGCCTGGCTATCGCCGAGTTCTCATACAACAACAGTTACCAAGCAAGCTTGAAAATGGCCCCTTTCGAAGTCTTGTATGGGAAAATGTGTCGAACTCCGTTATGTTGGTCTCAGCCTGGAGAGCGAGAAATATACGGACCCGACTTGGTGATTGAAGCCGAAGAGCAAGTCAGAGTTATTCGGGAAAACCTCAAAGCCGCTCAGTCTCGTCAGAAGAGTTATGCCGATCGCCGAAGAATGCCTCTCAAATTCGCAGTCGGTGATCATGTGTATCTTAAGGTCTCACCAACTCGAGGAGTCCAAAGGTTCGGAGTAAAGGGAAAGCTTGCACCCCGTTACGTCGGACCTTATGAAATCATTGAGAAATGTGGATCCGTAGCGTATCGTCTACAACTTCCCGACAAACTTTCAGCCGTGCACAATGTCTTTCATATCTCACAACTCAAGAAGTGTATTCGAGTTCCGACTGAAGTCGTGGAACAAGAAGACGTGGAAGTTGAGCCCGATCTGACCTACGTTGCTCAACCTCTCAAAGTCCTTGACCAAAAGGAAAGGCACACGAGAAGGAGCTCGGTTAAAATGTATAAAATTCAGTGGGTTCATCACACTGAAGAAGAGGCAACATGGGAGACCGAGGAATATCTTAATTGCCATTATCCTGGATTTCTCACCACCCCACCAGGTACCAATGCTCCGCACTTTCTAGCATTCCGAATCTCGGGACGAGATTCTTTTTAAGGGGGGTAGGCTGTAACACCCCTGGTGTTAATTAACACTAAAACAATGATTAAGCTAAGCTAAACAAGTAATCAAGCCTAACCAAGGTTAATTGAAAGAAAGAAATCAAACGAAATGCTAAAAGGAATTCGATAAGAAATTAAAAACACCCCAAAAAGAGGCAAAACAAAAACCTTTAAATTTTATATAAGAACTTGAATTTTGGCCAATGCAAAATTTGAAGGAGAGACCAAACCAAGCATCTTCCCTTTTGAAACCATAGCCTAAAAATGTTTGGAAGTATCTCAAATTTCAGACCCTAACTTTGGAAATTAAATTTTTCAATTCAAATTCAAAAGCTGAAATGGAACCTCAGCCAAGCTCGAGGGGCATTCACCCTCGAGCGGTGATTTCCGTCACGCTCGAGGCTCCGCTGCCAAGCTCGAGGGGCATTCACCCTCGAGCGGTGATTTTCCGTCACGCTCGAGGCTCCGCAGCCAAGCTCGAGGGGCATTCACCCTCGAGCTGTGATTTCCGTCACGCTCGAGGCTCCGCAGCCAAGCTCGAGGGGGGCATTCACCCTCGAGCGGCGCCCTCGAGGCTCCGCAGCCAAGCTCGAGGGGGGCATTCACCCTCGAGCGGCGTTTCAGTCACCCTCGAGGCTCCGCAGCCAAGCTCGAGGGGGGCATTCACCCTCGAGCGGCGTTTCCGTCACCCTCGAGGCTCCGCAGCCAAGCTCGAGGGGCATTCACCCTCGAGTGGCGTTTCCGTCACCTTCGAGGCTCGGAAAGCTCGAGCTTGCGATCCAAGCTCGAAGCGCATGGTCGAAGCGCCTGGTCCAAGCTTGAAAAGGCGCGCCCACGGGACGCTCACGCCGCGCTCGCGCGTGCCCGCGCTCGCCGCCGGCAGCGCTCTGCCAACGGCCGTCCTCGACTGCGCCGGCCAATGGCGCGGCTGCATGTCTCCGCTCACGGAGCACGCGTCTGGCCAGCCCGCGTGGCCTGAGGCGCACTGTAGCGCTGACTCCCGCGCTCGCCGTCGCGTCGCCGCCGCGGACCGCCGGATATTGCCGTCGCCGCCGTTGCCCACCGGTCCGTCGTGCGACTTTCGCGACCACGCCGTCTCCTTTTCCTCGCCCTGTCTCTTCTCGCCTCGCCCACGCGCGCCTGCCGCCTGCAGCACGCCTGCGCGCGCACGTTGACGCCGCGCACGGCGCCAACACGGCCGCGACAAGCCGCTGTCGCCGCGACAGCTCACCGAGCTGCCCCAGCCTCCATCCCGTGCTGCCCGAGCACCCCGTCCCTCCCCTCTCGCTCCTACTTAAAGCCCCAAACAGTTCCCCCTCTCTTCCACGCCGAAATCGCTCGCCGGAGTTCACAGAGCTTCCGCCGCCGCCCGCGCACGTGCACAGTCCGCTCCACTCCTCCTCCGGCCGAACCGAGGGAACCAATAGCTTCACCGTGCCGCGCTGGTGCTCAAAGACCTCTTCCCCGACCTTCTCCGACCCCGACGCCGCCGGTCGCCGGAGCAAGCCGAGCCGCCACCGCCGTCGTTGACCCCGTTTCCGGCCATCCCCGACCTCGAGACCTAGCTCAAACGAATCACGGTGAGCACCTCTCCTTTTCCCCCCACTTCCCCGGCCCGGTCTCGCCGCCGTTTGGCCGGCGTAACCACGCCGGCGAGCCCAGGGATCCCTGTGTGTCTTCAACCTCTTTCCAGGGGGCCGACTGTAGAATGCAGGGACTTGTTTGTAAGAGATTCAAAAACCCTAGGTTCACAGCGTAAAATAGATTCTATCTTTTAGGTTTAATTCGCTGAGATCTTCAAAAATTCGTAGAAAATCGTAGAAAAATCATAAAAATGCAAAACCAATTTTGTAGTGACCAGTGAATCTAGAAGGCCAACTTCTTCCTTTGCACCTCACCCAGTTGAGCTGTAGATTTTGAAATATAAATTCATTTCAGTTTGAGCACATTTCATCATAGTTCAAAATCTAAACATACACTGGAGCTGAGCTTGGGATATGTTGTTAGGGTGATTATCATTAGCCTAATGCGCAAAGGGTGCACAAAATTCCCAGTGGATTTAGGGTTATGATTTTCCAAACATATACCCTGCTGTTTTGGCAAATAAATCACAGAAAATAAATTACTCAGTGAGAAATCATCTCCTTCACCCAGAAACTAAATCAGGACCTAAGAAACCTTAGAAAAATGAAAATGGTAATTTTTGGACACTGGAAAATGGCTAAATGATTTTGGTAGTTTAAACATGGTGAAATTCCACAAAAATAACCATAAATCAATATCACATGCAAACTTGCAGAGAGATCACTCTTGGTACCCTAAGTCACTGTGCCAAGTGGTGTGAACAAAAACCTTGTAATTATTTTTGTAGGATTTTAGTTGTTTTTAGGCAAAAAGATAAGAATAATTTTTATAAATTATAGAAAAATTATCTTGAGCCAAACTTTGGGCTAAGCTCCTGCCTTGGCATGAGCAAGCCTCTGGCCAAATGGTACATGAACATAAATTTCCTAAGTTCACCTTTTGAATAATCGAAAAGGGACTTGAATAAGGGAAAAGAAAAGAAAAGAAAAGAGAAGAAAAAGAAAGGAAAAGAGAAGAAAAAGAAAAGAAAAGAGAAAAACCTAAAACTTTAAAATCAAAGTAAAGGTTCAAATGAAAAAGGATATATTCACTTATAATTAATGTTTATCCTTTCCAATTCATTAACCAAGATTTAAATAAACCCTAATTGTTTAAATCTCGATACTTAAGCATTTCATGCATTCCGTATAGATTCGGGTCTCGCCGACGGAGTCTACGAGCTAGTCCCCGCTGCCGAGGAGATCGCCCAGGAGTCCGAGGTGAACGTGGTGCACGTGGATCCGAGCCCCGAGCAGGAGTACCGCTTCGAGCCGGAAGGCAAGCCCCGGAGCATAACCTAACTTTACTTACGCCATTTACTTGATTATATGTTTGTGCATTTAAGTTTCAAGGAGTTGAATGAAACCCTAGATTGCATGATCATAGGTTCCTTTGATTGAACACTAGTATGTTAGGTTCGATAGTCGCTATGCTTAAGAACGATAGAAGTCGAGTGTTTTCCGACACTCGCGAGATATAGGAGTTGTATGACTACTCATATCAGAAACACTAGAGATGATGGACGGATGATTGTAGATACCCGTCTATCGATGTTTTAAGTGGAAACATGTGGTACTTTTGTGTCAAGCGTTTGAACGTACCACACATATGCACGGTTTATGGGACCGGTAAGTCCCGGTATCCGATTGATGCGAGCAGGTCCGACAGCTCTCTGTCTTGGAAACGTTATCCCATGGGCACATGAGGGTAGTTGCGTGAGTCCCAGTAGTGGTGAACCTTTACCCTGAGGCAGTGGGACTCGGGAGCCACTCGCAGAGAGAGGAGAAAGGATTGGGGTGTGTTGGCATTTCCAACCATTCCGTATGTTTGGGTTTTCCCTGGCCAGGTAGTAAATTCGGTTCGAACTGTCCGCTTCTCGCGGTTAATGAGACTGCTTGACCGATGTATGACATATTATGAAGTGAAACTTGGAAGGATGAAATCTTTGTATGAAATAATTGTATTGCAAAACTTGATTGTTTAGCTAGGCTCACCTAGAATGGATAGACTAAAGAAGTTAAAATCAAGATAAAGAAAGTAGAAAACAGCTCAGTCGCTTTTGGCAAAAGAACCCCACTAGCCAAACAGCCTCTCATCGTAGGAGTCGGTGATGTAGTGATCACCAGTCGGTTAAGTCTTGTTGAGTATAACTAGTATACTCAGCCTTGCTTGTGGCTAAATTTTCAGGACCATCCCCTCAGGAGGTAGCTGCCTCTATGGCTTGGGCCTCCCAGCTTCCTCCTGGTTACAGCATCGAGTGGGAGCCGACCTCTCCCGAGGATCGTGAGGAGTAGCGTCACGGCTGACTTCATCGTGACGATACTATGGATCGTCGCTAGTATCTCGTTTACTTTCCGCTGCATGAACTCAAACTATTTATTTATCATTTCAATTTGGTTGTAATAACTCTAAGACTTGTTGTAATTTGAATTGTGGAATGATGTGATCTTTGGAACTCACATTCGAGTGAGCGTATGGACGGACGATCTTCAGTAGCCGTTGGTCGAGCTTGACTCGACGGTCGAATCCGCACTTGGGAACATTTTGGTATATTAGCACCAATGGAAGGTGGAATATACTTAAGTGGGCCCATTTCTCGGGTGAGATCGCTATATTATGCATAAATTAAAAAAATTATGTATTTACTGTGAGATAATTTTTTTTAAAAAAACAAAGTACAATAGAAGACGCTCACATGCTTGCACCTACTCAGCTCTATGAATACGCACACACAGCCCTACCTATCTCCAAAAGACCGAACCGGTTGATCTCGAGATTGATCACTACAAATGTCTCGCTATTGACAGATACGCCATTTATCACTAAAAGAAGAATGTTAATAGCATCCATGCTAAGTTCAACACTCGGATCTGGATAGACAAGTTCCACCACGAAAAACCTTGCTAGCTGACGCAACCTCATTTCACTTAGAGACCTTATAAGGATACTCATTGTATGGGTTGACTTTCGTAGATGTGGTAATACCTATTAGAGTACATTAACTTACATGCTCTAATATTAAGAGGAATAAAAATAAAGTTTTACAACACGAGAGAGTGAAAAAGGGGGGAGAGAGCACAAATTTTCACGGAGGTTCTCCAGTCTTTCTCTATTATGAATTTGAAAAGGAGACACGGGCTAGTTACCTGCCAGGTTTTTGCGGTGGTCGTCAGGTGTGGTTTGTTGCTTGATCACATGGAAGTCGTTTTCAAGGGATGGTATAGTTGTTCCCAACCCAAGACAGTGTCGATCCAGATCAGCAAGAAACTAGCGCTATATACTATCCTTCCAATATAAACACCACTAAGCAATACTTAAAATTAATGCTGCTCATCTCTCATTATGTCTTGGATGATGTGTAGAAATCATGCTTCATGTAAGACCCAGTTTTCTCCTCTTTCTTCATTTATTTCTTTACCACATCATCTTTTATCCTATATAGCAGCTCATTTAATTTTATAAACACCATCCTAGTCATTGGGTTCGGGATAGCCTTGCTAGCTAGCCGTGTGAACGGGGTAGACCGCGTTCTCTTTCCGGGACAAAATACTGTCAATTTGCAATTCTTGGAGCATACGTGCTGCATGGAGTTTGTTTTTTTTAGGATCATTGACAGAGGAGTCCAATTTTCTTTTTTTTTTTGTGCATTCGATATATGTTCTAGTAGCTTTTATTCATGTTCACAGGTGAAAGACGGCAGTGATAATTATTTACATCCAAGCGCGTGATTTCTTTTTTTACATCGCCGAACCAAAGCTATTCGCGACAAACGCAAGGGGCAAGGTGTTCGCGGCGTGGTGCTGATCTACTTCTCGGCATGGTGAATCTCTGATTACAACAGGGACAGGCAGAACGAGTGACTGATGAACCACTATAAAAGGATCGAGGATAGTACTCCTGCGTCTGCGTGCGCGAGTGATTTCCCCCTTGTGTTCTCCCCTCCGGCCGGCGATCAGCTCGTCGTCCGGTGGGCGGCGTGGTCATCGTCGTCGCGAGGAGGCTTGACCACCATGATCGGGCAGCTCGCGTGGTGCGCGCAGTAGTCGCTGACGCTGCCCAGGAACGCTCTGCAAGGCAAGCAAAGACGAACTAAATAAGCAGCCGTGCGCAATCCGATTGCGTGCTGGCTTGACCCCGGCGCGACGGCCGACGTCACGTACCTCTTGATGGCGCCGAGGCCGCGGCTGCCGACGACGAGCAGCCCGGCGCCCATGTCGGCGGCGGCGCGGCACAGCGCCTCCCTCGGCTCCCCTTCCACCACCACCGCCTCCGCGCTCACCTGCAAAAGCATGATGCATGGCGTATGTAGCCACCGTCAGTGCTCTGCGTTCGTGCTGGTACACATCATGTAATTACGATATAAAACTATAAAAAGAACCCAACCGTACCCCACGTTGATGGCACATCAGCTTGGCCCTGTCGAGCAGGTTGCGCGCGTTCTCCGTCTGCGCCGCCCGCACCGACTCCATCATCGACGGCGCGCCGTACACCGCCGACCCTGCGGGCGCGGGCGCGTTCAGTTCAGACTTCAGACGCCCGGCCGCTCCACGCCCAAACAACACAGAAGCGTGCAGTGTGACCGTGGTCTCGTCTTGTGTTGCGCGAGGGGAAAGGAAAGGGAATGGGTCTGGTCACCTGGTCCGACGGGGTACATGACGTGCCGGAGCGGCTCCAGGGCGTGGACGAGCACCAGCGCGGGGCGCAGGGTCTCCACCTCCGCCTTCTCGTCGGCGGCGGCGGCCGGGAAGAGGTGGTCGAGCACCCAGGCCAGCGCGTGCCGGCTGAAGTCGCTGTCGTCCACCGCCGCCACCACCTTCATTGCTCCCTTTGCTCTTGCTCTCTGTATCTCTCCCTCCCTCCCTCCACCCGGATGGCTAGTCCGACAGGCTCGTGGCGTTGGTTCTCTGTTTTGCCGAGCGAGCGAGCTGCGAGCCGCACCGGCGTGGTGAACTGGTGATGTATGCGCGTGGTGGGTACTCGCTGTGGACGGAACAGACAGAGCCGTCGTGCGTGGCAGTGTGTCCGGATCAGAACGGAGGAGTGGCCCCCGCAGGGCCTCGCGGCCATGTGTGCGCGCGTGGCTGACATGCAAGGCGGAACCGCTGCGCCGCGCACCGCCCCGGCACGTTGTTTTGCCTGCACCGCGCGGCGCCTGAATGCCGGATCAGTGGATCACACTCCACTCGCTGGTCGTCCAACTGTCCAATTCGAGTCAAAAATCAAAAGACGAAAAGAGAGACTCCATCCGTCTGGATAATTTTTTTACAGGTCTACTGTACGTATTGATTACTTATTTTGGGAAATACGGTATTTCTATTCTTTCTGTAATTTTTTACCATTTAATCCAATCTACTATCCGTAGATGCTTTGTGTTTGGTAACTGAGGTGTCACAACCCGTGGCCGAGCGAATCGCCGGCGTGAGATGAACAGGTTCGGTAGAAGGGACGAGGAAGGATTCCTCCCCTGTTCGTTGTTTTTCAATTAAGAGAGTTCATGTCTCGTACGATACATCTCCAGGGACTTAATAGTCTATCCTCTTAGACTCTACTCACTGAATACCCTGGCCCACATGCCAGTAACAACCCACACACAATACGCCACCATGGGTTACGAGAATACGCCAACGCCACGCTACTACTCCCTTGCTGTCGTTGACGCCACTGGTGTGACATCTTCCCCCGCTGGAGTTGGTGCTTGGCCCCAAGCACCTGCGCCTGGAAAACGCCGAGTAACCACATTCCAATCCTCCCATGTAGCAGCTTCGACTGGCAAACCATCCCAACGCACCAACACCTGTGGAATAGTTGTATTACCTTTCTTCACCAATCGCCTCACTAGAACTTCTTGTGGCTGGAGCTCTTCAGTAGTTAGATCAGCCAATTCTGGTAGTTCACTGAAAACTGGAGTATAATTTGCATGAAAAGGTTTAAGCTGCGAGACATGGAATACCGGATGAATAGCACTTGTTTCCGGTAATTCCAACTTGTAAGCTGCCTTGCCAATTCGAGCTATCACCTTGTATGGGCCAAAGTACTTGAAAGCAAGCTTGGGATATGGTCTGTTCACTAATGACGACTGAGCATAAGGTTGAAGCTTCAACAGTACCTGATCACCCACCTCAAACTGCCGATCAGACCTGTTTCGATCTGCAAACAGCTTCATTCGATTCTGAGCCTTGGCCAAGTTTTCTTTGAGAAGCAATGTCTGCTGTTGCCTTTGCTGAATCACCTCGCTCACTTCAGGTGTTGTTGAAGCCGACAACAATGGTACGAGACCCAAATTGGGTTCCTGACCATAGAGAGCATAGAAAGGAGAGCACCCCAAAGCTGTATGAAAGGTAGTATTGTACCAGAATTCGGCCTGCGCCAGCCATGCTTTCCACTGTTTGGGTTGATTGAATACCACACAACGTAAGTACATCTCCAGGCATTGATTGACCCGCTCGGTTTGGCCATCCGTCTGAGGGTGATAGGCCGAACTGAGCATCAGCTTCGTGCCCATTAGTTTAAACAGCTCAGTCCAGAACGTACTTGTGAAAACCTTGTCACGATCTGAGACAATTGTGTTTGGCAGCCCATGTAATTTCACCACCTGCTCAAACACCAAGCCGGCAATAGACTTTGCTGAATAAGGGTGCTTCACAGGAATAAAATGAGCATATTTTGTAAAACGGTCTACCACCACCAGGATCATTGAGAACCCTTCAGACTTCGGCAAGCCTTCGATGAAATCCATTGAAATGTCTCTCCAAGCACCCTCGGGCAAAGGCAATGGCTGCAACAGTCCCGGTGAATGAGAGTTCAAATGCTTAGCATGCTGGCAAACATCGCATTGCTGTACAAAATCGATCACTGATTGCTTCAACCCCTTCCAAGCAAACAGTCCTTTCACTCTCTGGTAGGTTGCCTGCACTCCAGAATGGCCCCCAACTGCACTAGCATGAAGGGCAGCAACTATTTTGGTCTGTAGAGCAGAATTCCGACCCACCCATATCTTCCCAAGAAATCGGATAATACCATTCTGCAATGTATAACCCTGAGCATTATGACTCTGAAGTGCCAGCTGAGACAATAAAGATTGTGCCTGAAGATTAGTGACGTAAGAGTTCACCACTTCCTGAATCCACAAAGACTGGGGAGAGGACACTGCCTGAATAGCCATGAGATGCCCCATTCGAGATAAGGCATCTGCCACCACATTCTCCTTGCCCTGTTTATATACCACTTTGAACTGCAGCCCCATCAACCGAGTCATGGCTTTTCTCTGCATATCCGAGTGTAAATTTTGCTCAGTAAGATAAGAAAGGCTCTTATGGTCAGTCCTGATAGTAAATTCCTGACACTGCAAATATGGTCTCCACCTTTCCACCGCCATTATCAGGGCCAAAAACTCCTTCTCATAGATAGATAAATGCTTATGGGCTGCAGTGAAGGCCTTACTGATATAAGCTATAGGTTGTTCCTTCTGCAACAGCACAGCCCCCACTCCCACGTCACAGGCATCTGTTTCCACCACGAATGCTTCTTTGAAATCAGGCAAAGCCAGAACAGGGGTAGTACTCATAACTGTCTTCAGCTTCTCAAATGCTTGTTGTGCAGTGTCATCCCAGTGAAACATTTTCTTTTTGAGTAATTGAGTTAAGGGTTTGGCAATCAGCCCATAATGCTTCACAAACCTCCTGTAATACCCAGTTAGTCCCAAGAAACCCCTCAATTCAGTCACAGAAGATGGGGTTGGCCATTTCAACATGGCCTCAGTTTTTGAGGGATCAGTTGCCACACCTTTATCTGAAATGATATGCCCCAGGTATTCCAACTTGGCTTGAGCAAATGAACACTTGCTTCTTTTCATATACAACTTGTGCTGCCTGAGTTGGGTTAGTACTATTCTAATATGTTCAAGATGCTCTTCAATGTTCTTACTATAGATTAGAATGTCATCAAGAAAGACCATCACAAATTTTCGCAAAAAAGGTGCTAAAATCTCATTCATGATGCACTGAAATGTAGCCGGGGCATTAGTAAGGCCAAATGGCATTACCTTGAATTGGTAGTGGCCATGGTGGGTCTTGAAAGCAGTTTTATATTCATTGTGAGGCTTCATTCTGACTTGATGGTACCCAGATTTCATATCCAACTTGGCAAAATACTTTGTTCCAGCCAACTCATCAAGTATCTCATCAGTCAGTGGCATGGGAAATCGGTTCTTGACCGTGATAGCATTCAATTTCCTTTAGTCCACAAATCTCTAATTTCCATCCTTCTTGAGTACCAGCAACACCGGGGAGGCAAAAGGGCTGCTGCTTCGTTCAATTAGACCAGCTTGCAACAACTCCTGAACTTGCCTTTCAATCTCAGTCTTATGTTGTGGGCTGTATTTGTAAGGCCTGGAATTCACTGGCACTGCCCCAGGAATTAGAGGTATATGATGGTCATAGAATCTTTCAGGTGGTAGAGTCTGTGGGTCCTGAAACACATCTTGGAATGAATCCAACAGTTGCTGTAGCCTAGGATCATGTTCAGAGACAGCTGTCTCCTGCACAGGTTCCACCACTGCCATTGCCCAGATATCATTGCCCCTAGCCCACTTCATGACTTTCTCAATTGGTGCTTCGTCTAGCAGTAATGGATTAGATGATAAGCCCTTCAACTTCACCTGCTGGCCTAGATGAACAAATTCCAGAAGTCCCTGTTCCCAATCACAAAGCATAGGGCTATGTTCTTTCAACCAGTCATACCCCAAGATAGCATCATAAGTGCCCAAATCCAACACTTTCATATCAGCATGTAAGGTATGCCCGTCCACCCACCAAGCAAATTGAGGTACCACTGATCTGTTATCATAACCTCTCCATTAGCCAATTTCACTTGCTTCGGTGTGGTTGCAACTGGTGAAATCCCCACCCTGTCAAGAAATGCATTGCTGACAAAACTATGGGTGCTTCCACTATCAATCAACATCAACATGACTTTGTTCTTAACCAAAGCTCGTACTCTCAAAGCTTCTCCTCCATCAGTACCAGTCACAGCATTCAGAGACATCTGGCAGAACTCAGCTGCCAGAGAATCCTCCATTGCTAACTGTGTTAGCACCTCCTCAGTTAGTTCAGCATCAAGATTGTTGACCACCAACGCATTAACTTGGGCACCTGGTCTCTTAGGACAGACATCCGCGTGGTTAGCATCATATTTCTCAGCACAGAAGTAACACAACCCGTTGGCTCGCCTGTAATCTCTGGTCAACCTTTCTTTCCACAAAGGGCTAGCAGCTTGTCCTTGCTTGATCTCAGTTTTCAGAGCTGGTGGTAGTTGTCTTGTAAATCCTCCATTCTTGCTCCACTTTGCCTTAGCTTTTTCCAGTACCTGCTGCTGAATACGAGCCAACGAAATAGCTCGTGCCATAGTTGTTGGATCCTGACCCTGCACTACACCCCGGATATCCGGTTTCAGGCCTCTCACAAACTGGGTGACAAAGAAAACCTCATCCCATTGTTGATTGTGCATTGTGATCTGAAACTGCAGATTCTCGAAAGCTGTCACATACTCTTCCACAGATTCATGCTGCTGAAGCTCTAGCAGGGACTCTATGGCTTCCTTGTAATCATGAGAGCCAAACTTCTGTTCTACTGCTGATATGAACTGTTCCCAATTCTCCAATCCATGCTTCAACTTGTATGCTTTTAACCATTTGGCAGGCACTTCATCCATGTGCAGAGATGCTAGTGTAGTCCACATGCTTTCCGGTAGATTGAAAAGACAAAAATAATCCTGGCATTTGTCACGCCAAATACACGGGTTATGGCCATCAAACCTGGGAAAAGCCATCTTCGGCCAGTGAGTGCGATCACGCTGAACATCCCTGTCACCCTTCTCCCCATGCCCCTGTCGAATGTTGCGTTGCTTGGATCTGCCTGTCGGAATTCCCCTTGACCCCTTGTCCTGCGATTGCCAAACGGTTCATCCACCGTGGAATCGGAATCTGCCGGACTTGGAGGATCCTCAGTACGACCCAGCGGCTGCTTCAGTTGGAGCTGTGCCACGGTCTGCCCCGTAATCTCCTGTTGCTTTGCCAGCAGCTGTTGATCCTTTAAGATCTGCTCCATGACCTTGGTCGTCATATCAAACTGGGTCTCGAATTTCTCTTGATTGTTCCCGATGTCACCCACCTTCGCAAACAAGAGATCGATACTGTCTACCACGTGACTCCAACGAGCGTCATCCTTTGCTGCTTGAGCCTCCATGGCCTGAAGGAGAAACTGCGTCTGCGGAGAAGGCTTGGGTGGCGCCGTGATGACCACACCTCGAGCCGAAGCCAAAGGAGTACTGCCGCCCCGCCAACAACCACGAATGAACACCGGAATTTCCGGACCGCGCCAACCGCAGATCCAATCACCTCTTCAGAGAAAACCCCAATTCCGCCGCCGACGAGCAGCGCTGCGCCTAGTCTCCGCAAATCAAACCAAGGTAGCGTAGGACTGACAGGGAAATCCGAAACGCGGCTGAATTGACGCAGCACACGAATCAAATCTCAACCCAGCCTACCCTGTTTCTGGTTCAAATCGACGGGATCTCGACTGAGGCAGCGGGTACGCGCCGAGGATAGCTGAATCTGATACCAAATGTCACAACCCGTGGCCGAGCGAATCGCCGGCGTGAGATGAACACGAGATTTCAGGGTTCGGTAGAAGGGAAGAGGAAGGATTCCTCCCCTGTTCGTTGTTTTTCAATTAAGAGAGTTCATGTCTCATACGATACATCTCCAGGGACTTAATAGTCTATCCTCTTAGACTCTACTCACTGAATACCCTGGCCCACATGCCAGTAACACCCCACACACAATACGCCACCATGGGTTACGAGAATACGCCAACGCCACGCTACTACTCCCTTGCTGTCGTTGACGCCACTGGTGTGACATGAGGCCACCTCGAGTGTGCTTGCAAATTGAAACACCAGCACCACCGTGATAAATCGTACAGAGCATGCCGTGAGATTCAAAAGATGACGTAAGAAGTTAAAATTGAACTGAACTGAGTTTTCAGTTTGAACAACGAGTCTCAAAACGGGACCCGCAGTCCAAAAAAAAAACTCAGAGAGAGAAAAAACAAGATAAGATAGAGAAGAAAGATTTACACTTCCGTAGATTCTTTATGGTTGAGTACCCTCTTCGTTCCAACCAAAATATACTTCGTTTTACTTTTCTGACTTAAGTTTAACAGCTCATTTTATTCAATTTTTTTTCAAATATAATCAAATTTAAGTCAATCTTTAAGTGCTTTGATTATTGAAGTAATCCATGACAAAAAAATTGATATATTGCATATTTTTTTTGAACAAGACAATAGTCAAACTTGGGTTGAAAAAGTCAAACGAACTTTCATAGACATCTCACCGAAACTCTACTATTTCAGTTCGATGCGGAGCTACCCCGAGTCAATTGAACGTATTTGAAAAGGCTAGAACTACAACCTAATTCAACAATTTGCTCATGCAATCATCTATCTGCTTTCATATAACCCATACTCATAATTTCAAATCACTCATTATATGTCGCGGCTAAACACCAAAATTTAAATTTAGATGTTTTTATTTGTGTTGCTTGCTGACCCTCGGAGAAGTTGGGGAAACCTCTATTTAGTGGTTTATGGCATATCTTTTCTTATGACGCCATTCTTTGGAATCTAAAATGTTTATTTTAAACCCTAAAAGTGCATTCAATCAATTGCAAGATTTTAACTAGAGATAAATTATTTCCATGATATTGCTACACTTGCAAGTAATCATACATAAAAATCTTTTTAGTGCTACATTTGCAGCAAACTTTCTAATACTAGTTTCTTAAAGTTTGAAGTCCTGCCATAATGTAATCAATAAACACAATAGCATGTCTTAAATGACCGCGTCACCAGGATGAACAAAGGATAAAGCGGGTTTCGCGTGATAGTAGAAATGATAGTCCAATCACCAAAATGAGTTATGGCTCATTTGGTAGGGATCCAGATTCGTATATAAAACGTTCTTCGTAGTATAGAAAAGTTTTCAATCCAGATTTGTCTAGAAAAGTTTCTTTAGTGAAGCCAAATTATTTAATAGAATTATTTGGCTAGTTGGCTAGATTCAGATTCTTTGAATGGAGAAAAACCACTATGTTTTACTTGAAAAAAAATAAAAAAATAGATAATCTATTCAAAAAAATAATGAAATTTATTTTTATGGGTGAAGAACAATTCAAATATGATGCATTTTAATTTGTTGTACTTAAAAAGGTCACTAGAATGGTTTCTAGATTAGAGGGAAGGAAGGAAAGAAAGAAACATAATCACGTGAAACCACGTATAAACCGTTTCGTATTTCAGACTTAGATGGAGAAATATTTCTTAGCTAATCACCCGATTGGTGATATGTTTGGCACCATTTAAGTGATTCACAAGACACAACAGAATTAGAAACAATTTTGCCACCTAAACATGCCATCGCTTAATTGAATATGAATCTAGTGGCAGAATTGTTTCTAGTCACAATTGATAACATGGTTTCATTTCAAGCCAAATATGAATCGGGTTCATGCGATTCACATTTACATTTATATGGATAGACTAAATAAAAGGCTAAAAGCATCTAAGCTTTCACAAACGGGTAGACACACAAACTTCATGGCAATTCATTCATCTATCTATAAAAGAACGAGTTCAATTGAAAACAATTCTCACCTAAATTGGGCCCGCGGTACCCCTCACGTCGGACCCACCTGTAAGAATCAACAAGGGTGGGAAGGAGGTCAAACTCACCAAAACTGATATTTAGAAAATATTTCTGCCAAAATTGAATTTGTTTTCTCACCTACTTCTTTTCTACCCGCTGTTCTATTTTCCACGTTTTTTTTCTTTTTCTCCGAGTCGAACGCCGCGTCCGCGCTCTGGCCGTGGTACTCGAGCTGGCTGCGCCCACCAGGGCCGGGCCCATGGGCGTGCAGGCCGGCGGCAGCAGGTCCAACTCTTGGCATAATCAGAGTTCTCAAAAGGTTGTGTCCGACGTCCATGGCTACTTGGCTAGGGAGGGGCCAGGCAATTGGGCGCTTGGCGACCTGGACAGCCAAGGAACCTCCAATCATTGAGCAATGATTTAGTATTTTTAATATAAAAAATTGAGACAAAGAATTCCTAAAAGTTCGAAAATTTTGCAAATAACATAATTATTGAGACCAAATAAAACTGATATGTATAAATCTTTTATATTAGGAAAAAGTCCATATTACTTCCCTCAACTATAAGCATAGTCTACGTAACCCCCTAAACTATCTTTTAGTTTATTTTACCCTCTAACTATGTCACTTAGTCTATTCTACCCCTAATATAATTTATCTTTTTTTTGTTTCTCTGCAAATTTTGTATGATGTAGTAAACATCACAATGTACGTCAAAAAAATAATTTATGATTTTTTCGTTATTAGTTTTTTAATTATTAAATATCTTACCCCATCAAAATAATGATAAAATATTATTTTATATTTTTCTATCATGCATTATGATGTCTACTATAATCTTGCAAAATTTAAACTTAATATGACTTTTGTACATAGAAAAATAAAAAAGAAGCATTATATTAGGGGGTAAAATAAGCCAAATGATATAGTTTAGGGGGTAAAATAAATCAAAGAATAGGTTAGGGGTTATGTAGACTTTGCTTATAGTTGAGTAGAGTAATTTAGACTTTTTCCATTATATTATAACCTTCTGGAAACACGTGCGTGCCGCACGTGCGTCTTTACTAGTCATCAATAAAAGAACACACAAAAAGTACGTTGTAACACAGGCGCACAAAATCCTGGCTCAGGCAGTTTTGCCAGGATCCTAAACAAACAACTCAAAAAAAAAAAAAAAAAAAAGCTGGGCATGCCAACAAGCCGTGCAATCCAGCGGCGGCCTTCTCCCCCAACCCCCCTCTCATAAACCCTAAACCGCCGCATTCCCCCCCAATTCCGCCATGGAAGGGGACGAGGCCTCGGCGCCGCCGCCGTGGGTGCAGAACAAGTCGGCCGCGGCCATCGATTCCTCGTCGGGCCCTCTCGCCGCCGCCGCCGCTCGCCTCTCGGCCCGCTCCCGCGCGCTCCCGTCCTCCCGCGACTTCCACTTCTACAACAACTTCCCGTCCTTCAAATCCCCCGTCGGCGCCGCGGCCGCCAAGGCCGACGCCTCCCTCGGCGTGCTGGGAGCGGCCCCGCTCCTCCCGACGCGGCAGCAGCCGTTTCCGGGGGGCGGCGACCTCGACGACGCGCACGACTGGCTCGTCGCCCTCAACGACGACCTGCTCGAGCGGTTCGGCGCCTTCATGGACGAGTTCAAGGCGCTGAGGGAGAAGGAGGAGGCGTCTGGGCGGAGGGCGGCCCCGGATGCCGGGGACGGGTTCCAGACCGTTTACGGGAAGAAGAAGAAGAAGGTGGGCGATGGGGAGGAAGGCGTTGGAAGAGCCGAGGCCGTCGGGGCCTCCAGCTCTGTGAAGATGGCTAAAGACAAGGCACCCGCGCCGGGGATGAAGTCGAAGGTGCCCTTCCACATCCGCACAATCCCGCGGCCGCAGGATGTGTACCGCATTGTGGTGGACAACTCGAGCAAGCCGTTCGAGCATGGTTTGCTTGAGCGGAGCGAGGATGGCACCCGCACCGTGCACCCGTTGGTTCGTGTTTCTCTACATAATTTTTGTGAATATCACCTCACACAGGCAATGCTACTTTCTTAATGTCCATTCTTACCACCGAGTCACAAAAATAACCTGAATCCTTACCACAGCAAATTGCAACGACATGACTTTAAAGATACACTACAGAAATAGACCAGTTTCCTTTTTTGTTTGGTAACTTGTATAGAGTAAGGATGTAGGATCAACAAGTTTTATTGCGCCGATGATGGATTATGCGAATGGGCACATCATGTGTATAGTTTAGAAGTAATAACTGAATTGGGTTATGCTTTGGTTTTATGGAGGCTTGATGAATTACAAGGTATTGTTGGTGGAAATTCAATCATTTCACTCCTGGTGGAAAATCAATCATTTCACTCCTGGAGACTTGATGGGATTTAAAATCAGCGTGGATGAAATGAGGAAAACCACCATGCATAGAGAAAATAAGAAGAGGAGCAATCCTCTTCAGCATGGTGTAATAAATTTAGCCTCAGCACTAGGGAAATATGCTGCTGTCCATATTCTGCATTTGTATTGTCAAATGTAAAAAAACAATTAATTTGCATATGTATTATGTATTTGCAGGAAAAAGTCCCCATTGAACAACTAATCGACAGAAATGTTCCTGATAGTGAGCCCGTAAAGCCACCTGCTTTAGGTGATACTCCTTTTACATTCGTTGAAGACCTGAAAACCTTGGAGTTGCTAGCCACAAAGCTGAAGAACTCAACTGAGTTTGCTGTGAGTGTGCTCATTTCTTGTTGATGCCACAAATACATCAGTGGCTGACAACTGCATGTTAAGCAGTTTACTTTAGACATGACTGTCAGCATGCTTCTTTTTGTACTGTTTATGATGAGTATTAACAAGTCTTTTTACTTTGATTATCAATTATCAACCGAAATTTGGAATTTGGAGATTAGCATTGTGTGTCAACATACACATACCTACAAATTCTGTCTATTGAGCATTAATTACTGTACTGGTGCTATTGTTTTCATACTTGCACATTGATAATTAGGGCTGATTCTGCACTGCAAATGTAGTAGATTGAAAATTTCACACATATGAACTATATGGATGGATGCAACATTTAATTTATGTTTGGTATGTCCATCATATCAGCAGGAAAATTCAAACTACTTTGTTTAGCTACAAGGCCTTTATGGTCATTGGTCAATATGGTGGATCCTACTATAGCTATATGATATTTGTGGCCAATCATTTTTTTAATGTGCACAAAATGGTCAACTTTCTGTATCTTTCTTGTATGCTAGATTCCTTAGTTGTCTGAGTTAGTTCTACCTTCTTGTCACCCAACACTTTGGATGAATTTCTCCATTTATTTACGCATCACGTTTCCTAGATTTTGACCCTTTTCTCCTTCCATTTCAGGTTGATCTGGAACACAACCATTATAGGTCATTTCAGGGTCTGACATGCTTGATGCAGATTTCGACAAGAACAGAGGACTTTATTGTGGACACTCTTAAGCTTCGCAAATATCTTGGTGATTACTTAAGAGAATTTTTCAGAGATCCAACCAAGAGGAAGGTAAATGATGTTTTCTTTCTGTTAATTTGTACTTTATAATGTCTGTATGTTTGTACTCTATAATATGTCTGAAATTGTAGTTTCTCATTGCTATTGTGACAAATAGGTCATGCATGGCGCCGGTCGTGATATAATATGGCTTCAACGAGACTTCAGCATATATGTGTGCAACCTTTTCGACACAGGCCAGGTATGATGCACATAGCATGATTATCTGTATGATTCATACATGTGGCTGCTATTTCTTTTACTTTGCAATTTTGTTTTGTTGTCCTTGTTCATCATTTTAATGTTTTGTTAACTGAAACTTGATCTCTGCCTCCAACTTAAAACAGGCTTCAAAGGTCTTACAGATGGACCGCAACAGTCTGGAGCATCTTTTGCACCATTTCTGTGGAGTGACCGCAAATAAAGAGTGCGTGATTTTGGCTACCTGCTTCCTCTAATTGACAGGTTTCATGTCATGGGAGCTGTAAAGTCTGACTAAGACCTACATTTCCTTGCAACAGGTACCAGGCTGCAGATTGGAGGTTGAGGCCCCTTCCCGACGAAATGATCAAGTATTGTGCCTTTATACTCCTTGAGTTCCTTTGGTCATCATGTTTTATTTCAATATTTCTTTTTGTTATTTTTTGACCCCATTGGGAGAATAGTTTCCAAGAAGTGTATCTGATATTAGTTCCTGTGTGTAGATATGCTAGAGAGGATACACACTATCTGCTATATATATATGACCTGATGAGATTGAGACTAGTGAAGGAGTCATCAGGTGACAGTGATCTTCTTTCAGAGGTATTTTTTTTTCTTCACTTCATTTTCCCTTCTTCCCTCTGTAGTGTTTGATGTAACATGACCGCACTACTCAATGCTCTCTTCCCCTGGTCTTCTCCCCTAGATTAATGTAGAGCATGCGGTTCAGTAATCTCCATTTTTTCATCAATTCTTATGTAAATTTCACTGTTTATTAATCTCTGAGACAAGTGTAGTAAACTCTAGGCCCACCATTGAGGGTCTACTAAATTAAGATTCATGTCTTATTTACCTGAGCTGTTGCAATCCAGGTACTTGAACGTGCATTTTAATCTTTTTAACTGATTTAGAACACTGGAACACATGCATGCTCTCTTGTTCCACTCCTATTACCTATAAATTCTCTTAGCTGAACTATGTGATAAAAGCTGGAGCAACTAAACTGATGTGTCGTTCATCACTGCAGGTTTGTAAGCGCAGCAATGAAATTTGCTTGCAACTATATGAGAAGGAACAGCTGACTGATTCATCATATCTACATATACATGGGTTTGTATTAAGCTCGCTTTAATGCTGCTTTGTTCAACAAAATTCTATTTTAACCTTATCGGTTTGTTCAATTACAGGTTGAAAGAAAATGAGCTGGATGCAAGACAGCTGTCAGTTCTTTCTGTAAGTATATAATTCCTCTTTGAGGGCATTATACTAATGTTTTGACCCTTTGATGAGTCAGTTTAATATACCAAATATATGTTGATTTGTTAGAAATGAATTCCTAGTTGTCTATTTGAGGCTATGGCTAGCTTAAAACTCTTAGATATCCTAACTGAAAGGTCATGACCTGAGTTTATGTTAAATCAATTCCATATTTTCTGATATACATCTTTGATTAGCCAGGGTGCAGGACTGCCAGTTTAAACAGTTTTACTTATAATAGAATTTAACATGAAATAATTATGTTGCTCCTCATCTAAATATTTTCATTTTTCCTTGCAGAGTCTATATCGATGGAGAGATGGCATTGCCCGTGCTGAGGATGAGAGCACTGGCTATATATTACCCAATAAGAATCTACTTGAGATAGGTTTGTTGCTGATCTTGACTTTGGTGTATGGCTTTGGCGCTTTGCATCCCTTGGCTAACTTTCTGTCTTCGACTTTTGGATTTAAAGCGAAGGAGATGCCTGTGACAAGTGGGAAGTTAAAAAGAATGTTTAAATCAAGAAATTCATTTCTTGACTTCCATCTCAGCACTATCATTAGCGTTATAAGGGATGCCATATCAGCTTCTGGTGCCTTTGAGAATATAGCGGAACAACTAAAGAAAGGAAAGCTGGAAGAGGTTTGTTATCCTGATTTTCATTCAGCTTATCTTCCACTTCACTATGAGATTCTTTTTAGTCTTCTGCACATCATTTGAGGTGGACATATGGTTTCCTGCAGTTAACAGCGGCAAATGCGAAGAACAGCAGTGAAGACACTGAAATGATCCCTGCTGTTGATGTTGATAGCAATGAAGATCCGAGTGATGGATCTGCTGTAGTTTCCACAGTGATTACAAATGTTGGTACTGCTTCTCCCTGTATGGGAACTGTTACAAGCGAAGCTTCTTTAGGCAGTATGCACTTAGAGGACTCCACACCTGAAAAGGACACAGGGACTTTGTCAGGGCTTACTGGATTGGCAGATATGGAAATATTGAGCAATGGCCAACAGCAAGTAAGGAAAATAAATTTTCATGTGCCTGCTGTATTTTCTGTCCTTGTATTTAAACAGCTTCATTGTCTAGGTAGCAAGGGCTACTGTTCAAGTATCAAAGAAGACTACAGCTTTTGGTGCTCTGTTTGGAAAACCAGCTGGCGGAAGAAGGCCAAACCTTTTCCCAGGGTCTTCAAATGACCAGGTAGTCCCTGCTGCATCTTCTCTATCTGGACTGCAGAATCGAGTGGTATAATGTTTGTCATGTATATAGGAAGGTGCAGTTTCCATGAATTGGTCTACTGCCTGCTTCTGAAATACTACCTGAAGTCCTAAACATTGTTCAAACTGGATGGCTAGAGTTTTGATATGCTTAGAATTTTCATCTGCACAATCAGTGATAGATTGGCTTTATGAAATTTATGCCTTGCTGTATCAAAGTTGGCTTTTCCTGCTAGCCTTCGATATGAATGTGTAGTGGCCAGAGCCAACCTGACTCGTGTTTTATGCATGCCAATTTTAGGGTAAGAGTAAGGTGGACAAGATAACGTCTTCCGTGGTACTTCCTTTTCATAACTTCTCTGGCAGCGTGAAACCTCCAACAGGCAGCTTTCCACCAAAAGAACCAGTGCATTATGAGCCAGAAGGCATCCAACACGGTGATCCAGCCTGTCAGTTGGAAGACGTGATACAGTTGGACACTGAAACAGATGATCCACAACCAGCAAAAAGTCGTAACGACGATGAACATCAGGAGCCTGAAGGCATGGAAATGTCAAAGCCCCCTTCAGATGTTCCCGCTGATACTGAGCAACGGTTCCGGTCACTCAACGAAGAGAGGAACGTTCACCAGAATCAGAAGACACCTAAAGAACCTGAATTTAGCTTCCCAGTGGTGCCTTTTGATTATGCCGAAGCCAGAAAGAATCTTGTGTCTGGCGAGCCTAAAGCTGTGAAGAAAAAAGACGACACAGTTGCGAGGCCCATAAATAAGGAATCCGGAGATAAACAGAGAACTTCAAACAAACCAGGCGTTGGAGAGAACGAGGGGAATTTCCAGCATCCACGAAGACGACAGGCTTTCCCGCCTTCTGGCAATAGAAATTTTACATATCACTAGTAGTTGAGATGTATTACTGACGAATTGTGTCGTACCAGGATTATATAGGTAAAAAGAGTACGACAGAAGGGGAACGACGTTGTATGTGGGGGATATTCTGCGCGTAGAGACATCATTGAACATGTCCATTCATTAGAGGAAGGCAAGAGTCCTGTGTTGTAGACTTGTAGTGACCTG
This sequence comes from Digitaria exilis, assembly GCA_015342445.1. NCBI lineage: Eukaryota > Viridiplantae > Streptophyta > Magnoliopsida > Poales > Poaceae > Digitaria > Digitaria exilis. The sequence goes on along the minus strand of JACEFO010002219.1, from coordinate 281,878 downwards.
ATGTTGCTAACTTGAACTTGGTGCGAAATTTTTATGCTTGGAACATGCGAATTAGCTAGTACTCTTCGTTTTAAATTATATTTTTTTTTACCTTTTCATTTCATATTTAACTACTTGTGCAAAATATTTATTTATGACTTGTTTTTATTAATGAATGTTTTTTCAAGAGTGACTTAAATTTGACTATGTTTATATATTTTCTTTAAAGACGAGTGGTCAAATTTGGGTAAAAAAATAAAACAATCTGTAATATTTAGGACTCTCTTAGTTTCAGAATATAGCTTTAGGTTCTACAACATTATTAACTTTTGATCATAATTGCGAAAAAAGATTGATAAAAGTAATAATGTTAGTAGATTCGTCGTGGAACCAATTATTACGACATGTAACTTTTTTTACTTAAAATAAATAATATTTTCTGAGATGTTATTGATCAAATTAACAATGTCTGACTTTAGAAAATAACTAAACCTACTCACTCTATCTCAAATTCCAAGATTATTAAAGAGTCAAACTATTTTATATTTGATCCAAATTATAGAGTGGATCATAAAAAAATTATGAAACTGAATAGATATAGTCTAACAATATACTTAATGATGAAACTAATAGTATTTATTTGGTATCATAAATGTTAATACTTTATTATATAAATTTGATAAACTTAAAATAGCTTGACTCTTTAAGAATCTTACAATTATTTACAATTTGGAATGCAGCGAGTAGCTATATTAGAGATAGCGTGTATTCTTGGCGTGTTTTTTTTTCTATGGAATATCTCAGACTATGAGTTATAGGTATATATTCTTTGCACGCATGCCTAATCTGTAAATGTGGCAGTACCACCCAATCTAAACTAGCTCAAGTGCGCCATAACATCCAATTAAGGACATTAAACGTACTTCAGACAATTTAAACTAGGGAACTATCGAGTGTCCCAAGGACTCCTCAATAAACCACATTATACTATTATCTTTGCCATACGACATGATCGTTTTCGGTAAGAAGAACACAACGAGCATCACCATTTTTACATTAACATAATAAGGTACGAGATGTTACAAACCAAGTTTTGAAATAACCTTAAATGCATGTCAAGCCATGCTAAGAGCTTAACTACAAACCAGTCGAGGAAGTTCTATTATACAAGCTCCGGCTAACCCTAGAATCACCGGGACCATGATGATCTAGGCCTTCGGGACCTCCTTCGCGACCGCTTCAGGAGCTGCTTTTGAAAAACAACAAGGGAGATCCCCTAAGTACGAAGGTACTCAGCAAGACTTACCCGCCTTACCAATAGAAAAGACTCTCAAGGAGTATGCAAAGCTTTTTAGTAGTTTGGCTGACTCAACTTCTTTGCTAAAATGCTTACTAATTCTTTGTCCTTAACTTTCAAGTTTTAGTCCCGGTTACGTTATTGCCTAACCATCTAGGTTACAAAAACTTTTCCAAACAACATCCAGCATATTGAATCACATGTCATCTTATTCCACTTGTCTTACTACGGAGCTTAGCAGCTGATCAAGTGCACTCATAACCAAGAGTTGTGGCGATCCGGACCGATTTACACCCTGCAGAGGATACCCAGTTCCCAGCTACGCACAGTTGATCCGGCCGTGCGCCGCAATCTTTCAGTCGGTTGAGCCAAAGACCGAAAATATCCTTACTCGAACCCGGGAACGCACCCTCACGTGGGCTCCACGTCTGGCGACCACCCCGTGAGTTCACCGGCTACGGCCCCGCCTTTCTCCGACCCAGCAAGTACGGGTAAGCAATATTTCCAATCTATGATCCAATCAACCTAATTGACTTTACTGGTCCATACCCAGTAAGCAACTAGATAAAATCACTTGATCATCAAGTAAACCACGTTAACTCCTTAATCCATTCATTTGAGCAACACTATAGGATTAAGCTCCATTGTAATCCTCCTATCCATGCTTGCTCACCCTTTTTCTTTAGATGACATGACTTGATTCAAGCTTGACTTGGATCCCATATTAAATCATTAGCTTAGCTAAGCATGACTAAATGATAACATCTCATCTCGATTCTTTTATACAGGTGGCAAAGATGTAAGGCTTGGTTCAATGCATCACAATAGGTCTCAAACATTTCCTATACGTAATGCATATAAAAGCATAAAGATTGGACACATGAATATTTCATAAATAAGTAGGAATATATGCATCGGGGCTTGCCTGGGGTAACAAAATGTTAGTTCCTTTGCTTGATTTATCGGACTCCGCGTAACCATGATCACTTTCTCAATTGGTTGTCGTTGTTCTTCTGTGAGCTCGATGAACTCGACTTTCGGAGCTTCAGTTCTAAAGCGTATTGCAAGTCAGTGATCAATATGCAAACATTTTGAAACATGACTCACAACTTTACTTCTCGATAAAATTGCAAGCCAACACTAGCTACCCCTTTAAAAAGACTAACCACATATTTCTTTAATTAAACTTATCCTTAAATACTTTTTATTTGTTGTAAAACAATTATTAATAACCTAAAAAGGCTCAATAAATCAAAATAAACCTATTTATTATTAATTTTTGATTAATAAATCATTATTCAGAATTTTTTATATATTTTGGAAAGGATTAAGTATTTATTTATTACCTTCAAAGGAAAGGCAAAAAATAAATACTTAACTTTTATTATTTTTCCTAGGTTTTAAGAATTTTAATGCATAAAAGGAAATAAACAATCCTAAAAAATTTGGTTTCACTATTTTTGGATTTTTCTATGAAATTTTATGAATTAAATGGTGAAAAACGAAATTTAAATCTAATTCTTAAACCTAATAACCACTTTTGCAGAAAACCCCCTCACCTTCTCTCTTCTCCCCTGCGATCCCTGCCTCTGTTTTAAACAGAGCAGGTCGTTGACTGGCCTGCCCGCCGGTCTTGACCGTCGTCCTCCCGCCGGCGGCGAGCCTCCCCGGCTTCGAGAAAACCACAAACAGAACCAACATAACCTCGCGCACCCATTCCTCCTGTTCTTCCCCTCGATTGCTGCACGTACAGAGGCTCCCGACGGAGCAGGCGGCGGCGCCAGGGCTCGGCTCGCCGGCCGGCCAAGTAGTGACCACACGGCGGCAAACTTCTAGCCAGCGAGCACCAGCATACAGAGAGGAAGCTAGCGCACGCGCTAGCTCGGACCCAGACGGCCGGAGCTAGGCTGGCCACGTGCAGCTGCGGCCATGGTGGCGGCGGGGAACAGTGGTGGAGAAAAATGACGATTTGAGCTTTGTGGTGGACGGTTGTCAACAAGAGTTGGAGTAGGAGGTAGATGACTTCATGGATAACGTGTTGACAAGAAGAATCGGACAGAAACGGCCGGACATCGACGAATTTCGCCGGCGACCGCGAGGTGGTTAAAACGACGACGAGGAAGGAAAAGAATGAAAGAGAGGCTATGCGGAGGTATATATGGACGAGATACCGTCATAGGATCGGCCACCTCACGGCAGAGCTCGCCGGCGCTGTCTCTGCGCGGCGACGACGCGTGGCTTGGTTCAAACCGACCTGCCAAGGGCGGCGAGCAAGCAGGCAGCTTGCTGTCGATTGGCTCTGCTCTCTTTTCCCCTTCTACAGTTCTCTTCTTTCAGCTGAGATTGCATCCTCCAAAACTCTCAATTCCGAATTCAAACTTCAAAAACTCTTCTAAACCAACTTGTAGCTGAATCCAAGCACTACAAGTTTTACATTGGCACTTGATCGATTAGAGCAGAGATTGAACTTGAATTCGAGCCCTCAAGTTTCAGCTCCAAACTCCCTTTTAAAACTGAATCCGAATTTGGCTTCCTCAAATTACTCCCAATTTTTGAATAAAACTTGACCTTGATCGAAATACAAAAGTTATTTTACTAGACTTAAATTTCATTTCTCCTTTTTGGAGTTCTTCCAATTTCTCAATGATTCGGCCCCAATTTGAATATGAACTTTTCAGCCTTTATACAACTGAATTTGCTGAATCTTTAGCTGATTCGATTTTCAACTTACAATTACTCCAAATTAGACTTTAAATCTTGGCTCAGTACAAACATGAAAGTTGGCCATCAAACTTCAATGAACGTTTTCCTTTCTCATACCATACTCAAATAACCAGTTTGCTCATAACTTGGCATCGAAAATGGCTGTCCAATATGCAAAAATCTGAAATTAGCTCCTAAATTGCTGTTTTCAGATGTTGAATAGTAACACTTTTTTTTTATCCATTTAATTGAGCTATTTCCATACTCATTTTTATCCCAATTGTGTATCCACAATTCTCCATAGATCTCGTTTGAACATTTGAAATTTCTTCCTTCAAATTCTTGTCGAATTTTGACCAAATTTTGACATTGGTCAAATTCCGTTCTTCTAAAACCATGGGATGTTACAGTAAATAGGTTTGATTTCCTTTCCACCAGGACAAATCCTATGCTTTTATTTTTTTGCTGGCTGATCGTTACCCTCCCAACTCTTCGACATGAAAATGTAATGCCTAATTTTTTCCCTTAGTTTCAAAATGTAGGTCCTGGCTTATTTGACCTAAATTTGACCGCTTGTTTTATTTAGAATATTTTATAAATATTATATTTTTTTTTTATGGTTTTAGTGAAAAAAAATTCATGAATAATCTAAATTTGACTATGTTTGCATATTTTTTAGATCGATCAAATTTAAAATAAAAAAGTCAAATAACCTACATTTTAAAATAGGAGTAAGTGAGTTTTGTTTTGACTTTTGAGAATGTGGGGCAACTGGCTAATGTCTTTACTCTCTTTCGAAGCTTGCAACATTATGGGTCCCAGACCCTTTAAATTCAAACAGCCGGTAAATGCAGATGGATGAACCACTGATATTGGTAAAGTCTATAGACATGCTTAGCAAAAAGTGACGCGTGCGTTTTTTTTTTCAATTTGCGAACTACGAAAGGAAACATGTAAAAAAAAAAAACAAAAGAAAACACGTTGTTGCAACCATTTCTTGGATTCCCCCATTGGGGGAAAAAAACATAGGCCTTTGGTGAAAAGTTTGCCATTCTTATTGTAGCAATTTTAAGCCAAAGATGAGCAAGACTAAGCATCATCTAATTATAAAACTAATTACAGACGAATTATTAAGCCTAATTAATTTGTTATTGGCTATTGTTTACCAATTAATTTGTTATTGGATATTGTTGATTGTATCATGATGTTGTTTAATCATGGCCTAATTAATCTTAATAGATTTATCTCGCAATTACACCTAAGGGTTATAGAATGGATTTTATGTGTTATCCATATTTGTAGACGATGTTTAGTTGGTGTAAATTGAGAAAATATAATGTAACAAACTTTGTTGAGAAACATGTTTTTGTTAGTTTTTTTTGAAGTAACATGTTTTTGTTAGTGAAAGCGTGATATTCAATGGAATAAAAGAAGCAACTAAACAACCCAAGGACGAACTAACCCGCGAACTCGGCCGATGTTGGAGAAACCGAGGAAGTCAACGCCGTACTCGTAGGCTTTTAGCAATCCACATTGGAGCTGCCGAGCAGGTCAACAGCCATGCTCTTTTGTTCGATTTTTTCCCTTCTTTTTCAACAGAGACTAGGGCATCTATTCAGATATCAATATATTTTCTCTCCTTTATCAATAATAATTTTTTAACTCGTTCGTTCAAAATAAATTTTTAACTCATTACTGCATGTTACTACCAAAATTCGAAACCATATAAGCAGATGAGAGAAATGGTCACATGTGTTTTGAGGACTACTAAAATTTTTTATCGGCTGGAACATTTTTTTATCTCTGGAATCATTTTTTTTTATCGGTGATGAGAACAGTACTCTGGTGGAGTATTTATTGTACTTCTCTTACGACTTCAACCTGAATCTCTCAAGTTCTTGATCTGCTTTCCTCCCCGCCGCACCCGTTCGCTTCGGCCGATCAAGGCATGGGAGGCCCGTGCTGGCCGGACTTGCAGTGCCTGGTGCGGCGGAAGCCGGCGGCCGCGAGCTCTACCGGCTGCGCCGAGGCTGCCGACGGGGGCGGCGGACAGCGCCTCGCCAAGACGCTCACCATTCCCCACCTCGCCGCTCTCGGTATCCGCCGCATTCTCACCTGCCCTTCCCATGGCTAAGAGTAGATTAACTATTCCAATCGCAGTGCATTAACATTTAACCATCAGGGTAATACTATTCAGTCTTTTTTTCTTATATTAACTTCAGAGGATCACAATCTATCAATCTGAATGCTGCAAGTTTAATTTTCCACCTTAGATGACTGCAGCTGCGTTTCTTGCAAAGCTGCGATTGAGGTAACTGACGAAGTGTTGCATAATGGCATTGGTATCAAATGGCGATTGCTAACACAAATCTTGCTATTCCGTTCTGAGACTCTGCAATACCACGAGCGTGGAAATACCTGATTATATATACAACAGAACTAGCGAGATCGCCGGCATGTTCCTAGTGTCCAACCCGAATCTGACTTAGGTTTTTGTGATTCAGACTTCAGAGTCCTCCACTGAATCTACTTTCAGTTCGAGGCATTGTAACATATGCCAATTTCGATGTCTCACTTCTAGTGGTGATTAGGTGTTGGTTCGACGATTGGCGCGGGCATCTATGTACTGGTTGGAACTGTTGCTCGTGAGCACACAGGACCAGGCCTTACCATGTCGTTTCTGATAGCTGGCATTGCTGCGGCCCTTTCAGCTTTGTGCTATGCTGAGCTTTCCTGCCGTTTTCCTTCGGCAGGGAGTGCCTACCACTACTCCTACATCTGCATCGGAGAGAGGTAAGTGTACAATGCACACTTGCATTCGGTCTCTGTTATTTTCCTCTCTGTATATGTTTGCCTTACCTAGTTGGTGCATAAGCATCCATCATAAGGTGGAACTGTGGTTTCTAGCTCAACTTTCCTTTGTTCTTCATCTTCAAAAACTGTGGCCAGTGTTGCTTGGCTAATTGGGTGGGCCTTGATCCTTGAGTACACGATAGGAGGATCATCGGTGGCACGTGGGATATCGCCAAACTTGGTAATGTTGTCTATTAAGTCCTCTCTTCAGATAAGTGAACTTTCCATAACCAAGTCTTTTTCAGGCTCTATTCTTTGGTGGCCAAGACAAGTTGCCCTTCTTTCTAGCACAAGTGCATGTCAAAGGGCTTGACACCCCATTGGATCCTTGTGCAGCTATTCTTGTCTTCATAGTTACTGCATTACTCTGTCTAGGAATTAAAGAGGTACTAGCACTGAGCCCGCAACTTGTTTCAGAATTTTTGTTCTCTTTTATAATTACGAGAAACTATTATACACTTAAATTACTCTTAAATTGTGTTGAAAATAAATTATGGCGTGAGTTATAGAATGTACACTGTTTTGTTTTGTACTAGTGTCTATCTTCAGTCATCATTTCTACTCTGCTTACACTTGGTTTTCTTAGTTCCAGAATTCTGGCTACTTCCAAGATTTAACTTACTATTTCAGTCCTAAAGTAAGACTTATATCCTAAGCAGAGCTCATTTGTGGAAGGCATCATCACCACTGCAAACATCTTGGTCATGCTCTTTGTAATATGTGCTGGTGGATGGTTAGGATTCAAGAATGGATGGGCCGGCTATAAAGGACCAGAAGGGTAAATTTCTTGCTTCATATAGCTGAATCAACGCGTTAATTGAATTTTGAAACTTACTTGGCTGGTACACAGTTACTTCCCTAACGGTGTTAGTGGAGTCCTTTCCGGATCAGCAACCCTCTTCTTTGCGTTCATTGGCTTCGACACAGTTGCTAGCACAGCTGAGGAGGTCAGCTCACATTCTTTATTTACAAAATTCTATTTGTGTTCCTCTATATGCCACAACAGTTTCTGTACAGCGACATGATCGCCTTTGATTTGGTTTGTCAAAGTGTTTTCCAGGTGAAGAATCCTTGTCGCGATCTTCCACTGGGGATGGGCCTGACCCTATCCGTGTGCTGCCTCCTCTACATGATGGTCTCTGTTGTTGTGGTCGGTCTGGTGCCATATCACGCGATCGATCCTGACACTCCTATTTCTTCTGCGTTTGCGCAATATGGGATGCACTGGGCAGAGTAAGTTCCAGGTTCTCTTCCAGCTGAAATGCCAAATTATCCGGCAGTGGTGGGGATTATTTGCAGCATTGGTCTAGTATATGTCAGTTATTGAGCATTTTCACTAAATTGAAATGTAGGTATGTTGTCTCCAGTGGGGCTGTTCTTGCCCTTGTTGCATCCTTGATAGGCGGTATTCTTCCCCAGGTATGTCTCAGATAATTGAGAAGTCGAGCATTATTGAGTTCCCTTTTCATTTTATTACTTTCCTACTTCTAAAAGGGTTGAGGAATGATATGCGACTTGAGTAGAAATTCGAAAAAAAAACCTACTGTTCTGAAACATGTTGGAGTTAAATGTAATATATGAGCTTGAAAAGGTGTGAATCACAAAGAGAGGGCAAACTATGGAAGAGGCTATCTCAGTCATGGTTTGGGAGAACTGACTGACAGCGATGTGGGACAACATCACAACAAGCCTGGGAGGTAAAAAATACCATAGCTGATGGCAGGGAATGCTACTATTGTGGCCAGGAAGGACACTTGAGCTACAATTCTCCTTTCTCACAGAATAGTGGTGGGCTGGTGGCCGTAGTGGAGCTCTCATAGGTTCTGGTGGTGGTGGCTCTGGAAGACACCGTGGTGGTCATGGAGGAGATCGTTGAAGCTTTTGTGCTGGTCAAGTTAGTTATTGTTGAAGCTTCTGTGCTGGTAAAGTTAGTTCCAGGACCAATGTGGCCATGATGGATGAAGGGCTTGCTGTCAAAACAGTCGCCATTGCAAACAGTTCTGTGCGACATGATCTCACCAAATACATAGAGATCAAGTTGTTCACCGAAGTTAGATAGCGTGGCATGAAGGCTAGAATGCAGAGTCTAGTGAAGCCTGACTGTTTTACTTAGCGTTAGGCCTGAATGATGGTGCGAGTCAATATGTAAGAAGACATGGATGCTTGATTTGCCTATCTTGAGTGGAAGTTTTGTTGTAACATGTAAAATTATTAGGGAACTTGGTAAATTCAGTTATAAAGAGTGGTGTGTGGTCAGAGAAGGCTACCTACCAATTTTCCCAAACAAAATAATAAATAGGTTTCTATGTTCCATTTGAGGAATAAATGTTTATTCAAAATTAAAACAATGAATAGCTGATCCTTATTGTTTACATGATGCTTTTGGTCAGCCACGAATTATAATGGCTATGGCCCGAGATGGATTGCTTCCGCCATTGTTCTCAGCTGTTAATCGACAAACTCAAGTCCCAATCTTGAGCACAATCTTGACTGGGACATGTGCTGCTATCCTGGCTTTTTTCATGGATGTCTCTCAGTTGGCAGGGATGGTAATATGCTAATTAGCATGTAAAAATCGTAGCCTTGCTGAATGCAGAGATAGTCCAGGTGATAATAGTTTCTTGATCTGTTTGTTCAGGTCAGCGTGGGAACCTTATTGGCGTTTACGATGGTTGCCATTTCTGTTTTAGTAGTAAGATATGCTCCTCCATATGAGATGGCAATGGAAGTGGCTCTTGAAGGTACACCTGAGTCACTAATTTCAAATTCTGGTCTCTCAGAGCAAGATGAGCAAAATTTGGAAGATCCTTTTGGCAATGGTAACGTGAAGATTAGTTTTCTATTAACTGCCAACTTCAAGTTACATCAGGAACTCTCTTTTCCATTTTTAGCTTGCGTTTATACTGTAACGAGGTGCTGGCTGACAAGTTAGCTTCCCTTCGTTGGTATCTTCACTTTGTTATTATTTATATCTTGCATATGAAATGCTTGCAAGTTACCTGCCCAGCAACCCATTACTTCAGACATTATAATATAGCATTCCTAGTTTTTTTTTCATGATTACTGAGATGCTCTATTTTTTTTTCCTGACGTTTCCTTTTCCTTTCTATATCTGGAATTGGTTCAAGAATCTACTGTCAGTGAGATAGACAGCAAAGTAAGGCGACAGAAAGCCATCAGAAGCATAGTATTGATATGCCTTGGGGCCATCATCTTCGTATTTGCAGTTTCTTTCTCCTTTTTACCATTGTAAGTGATAGGGCTCCACCAACTGTATCTCACTGGGCTCTCTTTCAAATATCTGGTTCTACAATGTGCAAACAAAATAATAGGACACTGTTCCTGCGACAGAAGAGGACGACCAGAATTGCATTATCATTGTTATTATTGTTGTTTTAGTTGCAACGAAAAGGCAACATCCTGATGCTGTCTTGCTTTCTGTAGTTATGTGCGGATGACTGCATGCACCATTGGCGGGCTTCTTTTGTTGAGTTCTTCTATTGTGCTTTTGTACATTGGTCAAGACAAGATCTCTTTGGGACTAACTGGAGGTACAGGCTAAGTTACACTGCATTTAGCAGATCTGCAAAATGGGTGAAATTTGAGTGAGGGATCTGGTATTGCAATTCTTTACAATCTCACATACTTCTGCTTCTCCTAGGATTCATGTGCCCGTTGGTGCCACTGCTTCCAATTTGTTGCATCATCGTCAACGGATACCTTCTTATGAACCTTGGGTAAGAAATATGGCTTAATAATCTTTTTTTTTATCTTTTTATTGCAATTTGTGCAGCCTGATATTATCTGAAATTCTTTGAAGCTGATTTGCAAATTTAATAAGATAGCCAGTTTATCAAGCATCACATAATTCTTTTAAGCTGATTTGCAATTGTATAAAGCCACACGAAACTTAGCTACCTATAGTTTGTGGGAATCGTTAAGATAATCTTGACCTCACGTTTCAATGCAAATGATTGCAGGAGTCAAACTTGGATTCGTGTTTCCTTATGGATGGTAGCTGGCACGCTCATATATTTCTTCTATGGCCTGAAGCATAGTTCACTGGCAGGCATGGCCTACCATCGCATGTCGCCTTTGTAGTTAGATCTTTTGCACTTTCATAGCAGAGAAATGAGCCCACATGGTGGCTAGTGACTATAGGCTACAGCAGCTGTTTGTCATAGATGGCTGGGGATTTCTGATCCCAGGAGGTTTGAAGAAGGAACAGGAGAAATTCTGAAACTCTGAGCCCTTACGACTCAAGGTAGACACGTGTATGAAAGAAGCACAGAAATATGTCAATATCCAGTCTTGTAGTTTTTGTCTTTTCGATTTCACAAACTATTGGAAAGACGTTACCACTGTACATTTCTGATTCTTTGTTACAAGAGGGAAATTACAGAAGGCATTCTTATGAAAATCTTGTCCGATGTCCATGCATTATTCCCCTTTTTGTTTGTGGCTCTTGTTTGTTTTAGGTCAGCCTACCTTAACTTGCTTGGAACTAAAGGCTTGTTGTAGCCTTCCCTGTTCATGCATCATATACTATTATATTTTATCCATAAGGTATTTGTGTATATATTATTTTTATTAGTTTTCATAGATTTATCTTTTAAGTTTTTTTTAGGGCGAGAGGGTTATTATCCTTTAAAGTGAGGAAAAACTTAAAAGATGCACATCTGAAAACTTCCTAAATGGGCCAAGGGATTTGTGCACTGGTAATTCCCCTTGGCCCATAAAAATTACAGGAGAGGTGGAGGTCCTAAATGGGCCTGGTCGAAAGAAAACCCCCCTTGGGCCAGGGGTTTCGGCTGGGCTGCTTCCTAGCGGACCCTCCTCTCTTCTTCTTATCCCTCTTGGCTTATCCAGCTCCCCAATTCCATTCCGTCCATCCATCCGCCATGGCGACCGCAACACTGCTGAGCTCCTCCTTCGCCATGCCCGCCGCCGCCCGGAGGGCCTCCTCCTCTTCCTCCGCCTCCCTGGGCTTCGCCACGTCTCAACTCGCCGGCCTCTCCCTCTCCTCCGGTGCTGCCACTTCAACCGCCGTCGCTCCCCTCCCCAAGAGGCAGCTCCAGCCCATCGTCGCGCGTACGTCTCTGATTTGCTTCGCTTTGTGTTTCCTCGCTCGTCTGTTTCCCCTAACTACCAACGAATCTTCAGCTGCTGGATGGGTTACTTTATTCTTTTGCGCTAATCGATTCAGCTAGTTCGCCAATGACATTTGTCATTCGTAGCTGCTCCGCCCATTTCAATTTACCAAAATGTTCCCGTCCATCGGTCCTGACCTGCATTGATGCAACAATCAGGATGATAATTAGGGTAATTTTCGTGTGATTGACGCGACGATGAAGTTTTTGTGTGGTTTTCTTCATTCAGGCCGGGTGTGCCCCTTCACTGACAAGAAGACGAACCGGGCGAACAAGGTGTCCTTCTCCAACCACAAGACGAAGAAGCAGCAGTTCGTGAACCTGCAGTACAAGAAGCTGTGGTGGGAGGCCGGCAAGCGATTCGTCAAGTTGCGCCTCTCCACCAAGGCCCTCAAGACCATCGAGAAGCACGGCCTCGATGCAGTTGCGCGCAAGGCCGGCATTGACCTCAACAAGAAGTGAGCTTGGTTTGAGTTGCCATTGTTGTTGGTGCCTTGGTGGTGGTCATCGTCACTGGTCCGCAAGAAACAAATGGTACTACCTTAGCATTCACGGGGTCGTCTCTTCTGTCTGCTCCTGCTGCTGTTAATGCACAATCATATTACAGTATATTTCTTTTCTTTCCTCCCTAATTTGAATTGTGTACCAATCAACGTAGGCAGATCGAGGTTGCATATATGTTTTTGTTCTTGTTGGAGTTAATAAGATTTCCTCCTCTTAATCAATTCTGTGTCCATGTCATTCGCATGCATTGTTCTATCACAAAGTTAGGCAACCTTGCACTCTCTAACACATTCGCTGCCAATGAACTAGAAGAAATGGAACTGGATCAGAATAAGTTGTTGCGCATCCTGAATTCCTGATCCTGTCCTAGAGAGGAGATGGCCATCCATGCATTGCATTCCATCCTGTCATGGATCATGCTTGCTAGCTGCCTGCTAGAAGCCTAGAAGCAGCAAAGGGGGACGCATGGCAATGGCATGTGGCCACGATTAGTTTATGCGGAGTAGAGATTTTGTGCCCATGTCTAATGGCTGCATTACAGTTACTACTTTCTGTTCCGGTCTGATGGAGCATGATGGAGCAGGTACAAGACATGGAATGCATGCTGTTCTTGCCAACATATGTCCAGTTCTTTAAATTTCTAGCCCATCTCTAACGTGTTGAATGACTGGACTAGGTACTAAGATGCATGGGAAGTTTCTTTCCATAAATAAGGTTTCATTTGAGTTTCCATCATTTAGTGATGTGGTTGTGGCTTTTAAAAAAATTACACACCTATGGTTCATCAGATTTTTTTTTAAATATATATAAAGAGAATTCAAGTGGCAATTCATGTTGGCTAGGACATCTATTTTGCGGGTGGTTGTGGCTCTCTGATCCCAACAGCAACAGGTTCTCTACAAGGAACAGAGGAGTCTGAACTCTGATATTGTGAAGATGGGCAGACTCATCTGTAAACACTAGTGTAGCTATGCACCGTGGAACTGCTGAGAGTTTTTTCTTCATTTGTCCCAGACAGTTTTACCAACCATTGAAAATCGGGCTGTCACTACACACTTGACACTTGTGCTTGGCGGAGGGAAATCCAACAGGAGGCATCACCAATTTTCAAGCAAGATGTCATCGATCCAACTTGTGTTTCCACCACAGAGGTCACCCCGTCTGCTGCGCCTTCTTCAACCGTTGGATTGGCTCCGTCAGCCCAGATGGAGGGTCGGTGCCTCCGTGGAGCAAGTGGCGGCAGGAGCCCCTCATCGATTGCGTGCCCGACGGAAAAGAAAAGAAAAACATGTGAAGCGGCGCAACGAGCTCGACGTACGGACGTAGTACCGACAGCTTAGATCAGAGTAGAGTGCACTGCATTTCGTAACAACGATTGGTTCGATCGAGAGGTCCTCTTGCAGTCGGTGCAAAAAAAAAAAAATGTAGGTTAGTGTGTTCCTTTTGCTCCAAGCGACTGGCCATGGCTTTCACCTGTGGCAAAAGCAATTGCCGCACGCGTTTTCTTTCTTCCTTTCGCTGGCAAGGTTTTCTGAAGATGCATTGTTCAAGTGCTACATGAGCTGGGCAAGGAAAATGAAGTTGATCTGTTCATGCCCACATATTACGTAAGTTGTTTATGCGTACCTGTACCAAAGCTAGCATGGTACGTAATGCTATCGTCAAAACTTTAAAAGTTCAGGTAAGAAAAGTTCTGCATAATTCCATGGATGTGGCACACAGGTGGAATATTTTGATAATTCATACTATGGAACCCGTGAAATATGGTTCTCAGAAGAGCATAGAGGGAAAAATGATTCATGGAAATTTACAACGGCTGTATGATGTTCACGGGATACTATATCTTTACAAGTATCGCTGCAACATAAGATAAAATACGGCAAATGCGGTTGGAGACTGAAAGATCGCAATTTTGTGCACAGCAACTGACAAACGGGCACCCAATATTTCTTCAGCTAGTTCTACCTTGTAGAATGTTGTGATGGTGAAGTCCAGAAAGGAAATTTGCTTGCTGATAGCCTGATACGGGAGTGAAGTACACAAGCTGAATGTTGTTAGCTCTGTCAAACTAATGACCTTTTCACAAACCAACCCAAAACCGGTAGAATTTCTGGAATTTATTCTGTATAAAGGCTGCTGCACTACCTCTCTCTACTTCAGAATTTCAGTGTCATCTTCTGGACCAAAATTGCCGTCGAATTCATGCCGTTCCCTTTGCTATACACACATGACATACCCGATATGTCATATCTGATGATCAGAATTAGACTGCCCTGTAACAAAAACATTTCTTCACCTACACTGCTGTTTCCTGAAATTCCTTGGCGACAGCGTCTTGCTGAGCAGCGCCTTGAGCCGCCGGGAGCCCGCGCCGGCCTTGACCGCCCCCTTCCTCCCGAGCTCCTGCGGGTTGGCGCACAGCGCCACCCCTTCCTCGGAGCACCACCCGCCGTAGGCGAACTGGCCGGGCTCCCGCCGCCGCAGGATGTCCCGGTCGATCCGGTCCAGCACCGGGTCGTCCCTCTTGAACTTGCGCGCGAAGGGCACGCCGCTGAGCAGCATCCGCCGGTAGTCCTTGGCGGTGAGGTAGAGCGGGTGCTGCTTCGGCGGGTTGTCCCACCGGATGAAGTGCAGGTCGTGGTTCACCGTCGTGTTGCGGAACCGCCGGGAGTTGCAGGCCACCGTCTGGAAGTAGAACTCCGGCGAGGAGATGATGTTGGCGTGGTAGAGGAGCAGCGTCCTGGGGAGGTTGTCCCAGCCCATGGTCACGTACTCCGCGAACGACCGCGACAGCATCGTCCACGCCGACCCTGCAGGAGTTTCAGTTTCAGTTTCAGTCACCCATCCATTTTATTCGCCATCAGCAATTCAGCATTGCAGCCAAGTTCAGAACATGTTTACGGAATCATAGAAACGAGGAGATTCTTTCTACTTGGAGAACAGGAGGAATTTTAGAATTCAGAACTATTATATGGTTTCTCTCAAATTGGTACTGAAACTGTGTGGTGATCCGGCAAGGTGGATGTCGGCATTCCTGCCTTTTCTTGGAAGCAAGCGCTAGCAAAAGAAGCAGAGATGGAAGCAGCTTTCGCTTTGCCATTGCCGATGCATCAGCGCACTGGATCTGCGAGCTCCAACGCAATAAACAAACCAGGTCACCAGGATCACCACTGGTTAAGATCTACTCCAATCAACTGCGGTTACCGACGGTTCGTGCGCGAGCCCACCGGCTCCATTGACTAGACACCATTTCAGATAACATTCTTTTTGCGCCGGAATTCGTTGGCACTACCCATCAACAGCTAATCAGCGATCAACGAGCGTGTCGTCTTCCGTGGCTTCAAGGACAGGTATAGGCTCTCAGACCATCTATCGTCCGGTGCACCGGCAGCGGCGTCATCCGTGCGGCGTGACACCAGAGGGTCGGCGGAGAGTACGGAGCCGTACCGTCTGATCAACAACCGCTTGACGAAAGACGCCGTCCTAAATTCCTAATCGATCGTTGACACGCCTACTCATTGTGTACCACACGGCAGTTTGAGGCACTAGAAGCTTCCTACGGAAACGGCTCAATTCTCGCAGGAAGGAACCGGAGGCTCGCTAGAATGCGAGTACAAGAAGAGTTGCAAGGTGAAACGAGGAGCTGATTGAGCGACGGTGTGGATTGTGGAAGATAGTGGCACACACCTGTGTAGAGCTTGAAGGCCGTGGGGAACCTCCGAAGGTTGGTGGTGATGTTCACCGGCCGGATGAGCTCCGCACGCCCGTCCTCGTACAGCGCCGTGTCCAGGATCACCGGCCGTGCCCGCTTCTTTCTGCAGAGCTAGCATCAGTTTAATCCCCTGTCAAATGCTTTCATTTTTTTTCAAATAAAAAGGTTCTTCCAAAAATGTTCCAAAGCATTCATTGTCGATCAAATCGAAAAATGACTAGCAATCAGCAAATGAGGGACAGTTTTCCCATTCTGTTTGGACAAGAGGATCGACCATGGCCATTGGAGTCCTAAAATTCTCTGCTTGCAGAACAGAGTACTTAGGAAATAGCATGAGTTCTTACATCTTCCAGCCGAGGTGGCTGGTGTGCTGGATGAAGTTGAGGTCCCTGGGCAGCCCGGCAAACGCCTCCATCAGGTCTGCAGGCGAAATTTACACAAGATTTCAACACCAACAGCAAGCACAAATTCAGCCGATTGATCAATCAGCCCAGCAATTCAGCAACTGAGCAAATCGGCGCCATTACCGTCCTGGGTGACGAGCGGGTAGTCGGACGCGCTGAGGTTGACGAACCAGTCCCATCGGCGGCGGAGGCGGAGCAGCAGCGCGACGGCGTGCAGCGTGGTGGTGAGCATGGTGGGTCCCCGGTAGGTGACGAGGTTTGGCCTGCCGACGATCCACACGTTGCCCGCGCGCGCGTAGACGCCTCTCCCGGACACGAGCTCCGCCAGCAGGCGGTGCTCCTCGGCGGGGGCCTCCCGGTCGAGGTGCAGCAGGTAGCTGTTGGCCGGGTGGTAGAGCGCCGCCAGCAGCCGCGCCGCTCGGGCCGCGTCGCCGGAGGAGGCCGAGATGAGGTACGCGAACGAGACCGGGTACCGCGGCGGCTCGCCGTCGTCGCAGGACGACAGCGAGTGCCAGCTCTTGGGCCCCGCGCCGGCGCCCCTGAGGAGGAGCGACGGGAGGAGGAGGATGGAGGCGACGAGGAGCGCCGTGAAGGCCGCGGAGAGCAGGAGCTCCCGCCGGCCGCCGCCCGGCCACATCGCCCGGGCCCGCATCACCATGCGCGCATCAATCCCCCTGCCCTGCTGCTTTCCACCTACCAGTCAATCTCGTCGCCCTCTTTCTCTCTCGATCCAACGGTCAATCTCTTTGGATTGTTCGCGCGGTCTCGCTTGAAATGAATCAATGGCGACTCGTCTCGTACAGTGAGTCTGAGATCTACCACCTCCACCCGTGTGGATGTGGGGAGGGAGAAGGAGAGCGTGGGAAGAGTGGCGTGCGAGGCTGCTATTGGCTGGAACATTTGGGAGAGGTAAAGGCGAGGCCGGGGAGTAGGAGTAGGAAGGTGGTCACTGTCAGGAGGTGGAGGGTGAGTGACGGGTGGGCCCCTGGGCCGAAACGGGGAGGATCGACGACGGCCGTACCAGCTGAACCTGGAAACTTTTTTTGAGAAAAAAAAAACTGGAAATATGGGGAGGAAATGGTTGGTTCATGAGTTCACCAGCCACTCTTTTAAACTTTCATAATAATTTTCACGTTTTCAAATATGGCACCAGCGTGTCACTGATCGGTGGAGTCACCTCAGCTACTGACATGACAACGCCATATTTCAAATTCTTGAAAAGTGACATTTTCAAAATTTCCCTTACAAATTTGGAGAGACAGAGCATGATGGGTAGGATGTCAATTTTTGCCTAGCTAAAATTATGGTACACCATGAGTATGCCAATGATTCAGCGGAAGCAGCAGAGGAGTCCTCAAAATACACTCACTCTCTTCGTCCCAATGTACCAGGAGTAAACACTCTTCGTCCCAATGTACCAGGAGTAAACACTTTTTTTCTTGTCTCAAAATACATGCATCTCTTTCTCGGCTTTCATACCATAAATAAGCATTAAGTGTAAACAGACATATTTATTGTCTTCTATTCATTTTTATTAGCCGTTAAAGTGGAATGAAATATGTTCCTTGCTCTCCGTGTTGAATAATTTGTATGAGTGGCATTCTTGTGAGAAAAAGTTACCACCCATGACGCTCTGCTTTAGAGCAAGTGTAGTGGTGGTCTAGAAGAAGACTAAATACTAAGTTGAGTTGGATGAGAGAGAAGAGAAGAGGGAGGGGAAGTGGAATGTAAGGCCAGTCTCAATGGGGGGTTTCATGGGCATTAAATACATTGCCACATCAGCAGTTTTGCTGACATGACAGGGTAATTATGAGGGGGAGTTTCATGGGATGTGAGGGGAGTTTCATCCCCATGAAACCCATATGGCACAGTTACCTAGTTTACAGTCTAGGTAACTATCTCCATAAAATCCCCATTGAGACTGACCTAAGCTATATGTGAGAGGAACATATAGACCCTGTATTTATAGAGAATACTTAACCATTAACCACTGTATGAGTGAGGTAAAAGGTGGGCTACAAGGATACATGCTCTTAGGATTAGGCCCTGTTTAGATGAGTTGGTGAAAGTTGGCGAAATGTCACATCCATCCTTTTGACACTAATTAGGAGTACTAAATATAGACTAATTATAAAACTAATTACACAGATGGACTCTACATCGTAAGACGAATCTATTAAGCCTAATATGTGCCGTCATTAGTGCATTTTTAATGACGGGTTACTGTAGCACGACAGTGTCTAATGACGAATTAATTAGGCTTAATAGATTCGTCTCACGATGTGGAGTCCATCTATGTAATTAGTTTATTTTTATACCTATGTTTAATACTCCTAATTAGTGTCCAAACATTCGATGTGACAAGTTGGCAAAATAAGTTGGCGAAAGTTGGCGATCTAAACAAGGCCTTAGTAAGGTTTTGGATCCGCCTGGCCCGCCGTGGATTGGATTTCACCTTTCACGTGCTGCCGTCACATGATAAGGCGGCTGACAGGTGCCTGCACTGACTTCTCTTGCTGCTAATCTATTCAGCGCTCCAAATCATTGGACAAGGCTGGTGAGTTTATGCTTTCCAGAGTGCTGCCGATCAAATTTCGCACCAGATGCTGCCTTAGCACTACCACTTTGCGTTTTGCCTTTGTTTGTCCTTTTTGGGCAAAGTTCTGCCTTTGATTTCGTTTTTTTTTTAAAAAAAACTTTTGCGTTTGATTTTGCTCCAAAGAGATCTACTGCATTTGCTCAGCACAGCAAACCGAAACGTGAAGATACAATGACTTGGTTGCATAGGAAACTCCTGCCTGGGGAATTCCTCATCTAATACTGCGGTAGGGCCGGTATCTCTTTGCTTAGACTCCAGACAATAATGCCATTTTCTGAAAAAAAAAATCTGCAGGCGATAATCCAGAATGGGAGAAGTGGATAGGACCTGCAGGCGAGCGGTGGTTCGTTTGCAGCGGATGGCATGACATGGACGGGGCACTGCGCGAGCGGTGGTTCGTTTGCCTGGTGGTCGCCGGATTGTGATCAAGAAACCACAAGGCGTGAAGCGTGTCGTGGGCCTTGGCGTTCGGCTTTCCCTAGCCGAGATCTATCTGTGGACTACACCTCATATGACAGGATCGGACATGAAAGCTGCATGCTGCACTTGTTTTTTGGAAAGATCACATGCTGCACTTGCCATCAACCTGTAATGTAGTAGCTCGAGGTCCGGTTCTAGAAATCCATTTCCAGGACGGACTGGACAGGTCGCCTAAAAATTGAAATGGCCAAATATGGGCACTATTTTAAGAGACGGATGGCGTATAGCGAAAATCTTAACTGGATGTGCTAAGATAGCTAGAAACATTTGATATTGCAATACCTGCATCCACAAGACGCTCCATGTGAAATTTCGTTAATTACTCTACCCGATTATGCCTTCGTTTTGTGTTCCTGGTGAGCCATTCGATATCCTCTTCATACTTTTTTTAGGTACATCCTCTTTTTACCTGTGGGCGCATTCGGTTCTCATTATTGCCTCGTAACTGTAGCTGCTGGCATGTTGTCCTTCCGCCCACAAGCCGCTACTCCCTGGAATTTTTTAAATTTGACTATATTTGTATAAATTTTTTGAATAAGATAAGTGGTTAAAGTTTAGGTAAGAAAAAATCAAATTACTTATAAATTGGGATGGAGGTAATACATGATTATGATTAGAGTTGTCGAGTTTATGGCCGGATGTTTCTAATTTTGTTAAGAATTCTAAGAGTTTTTTTTTGTTTTTTAAGTGTCCACCTAAAATCCTAGGTGGCTTGAGAAAATATTATATACAACCTAGGTAATCTATTTGGATCACAAGGCATTATATCTAGGGCTTTGCTGCGCCTGTGTTTCTGGTACGACTGAATAAATGAATCCAATAAGTTACCTTGGCTAAAAAAAATGAATCCAATAAGTTACCGTTCATCATCCTTGAGCTCTGAAAAATTAACACAGACGAAGCAAAAGTATATCGCCAGGAGCCCAAACCCCAGCATCCTGTCCACCCTCATTCCTCGCCTCGGCAACATCGCTAAGGCCCACAATAGCCCAACGACCAAAAACCCCAGCGTCCGGTAAAGCCCACCCTCCCTCGGAATCTTCACGGGCTCCGGATATCCAGCCCAGCAGGACAACACCATAGAGAGGCCCAGGCCCACGAGGACGTTGAACACCGGCCCACCGTAGCAGCCGGACACGGCCACCTGCGCGCCGCCGGGTCCGCCGCGGGAGGCCACCGCCACGTTGGCGATGAGGTCGCCGAGCGAGTTTCCCCAGGCGAGCACCGTCACCCCCAGCGCCGCGGCGTCCACGGAGAGGGCGGCGCCGGCGGCGACCAGCAGCGACAGGACCTCGCCGGCGAGCACGTAGGCCCACGCCACGCTCATGGCGAACCCCGCCGCGAGCCACGCAGCGAGGTACCGGGTCGGTGGGGCCGAGGCGTCCGTGGTGAGGAAGGTGAGGACGCCCAGCGCGAGGCCAGCGAGGACGCTGACGAGGAGGATGGCAGGGGACGCGCTCCCCGTGGCGCGGTGGCTCCAGAGGAAGGAGAGGAAGATTGGGGCCAGCGTGGCCGCCGTCACCGCCGTCGGCTTGCTCCACCGCTCCTTGCTCGCGTCCGGTATCGTCAGCCGCCGGGGAAGACTCAGCGGAAGCTCTAGCACGCGCATGATGGTCCAGAACGTGCTCTTGCTTCTATCGCCGGCGCCGCCGGTGTTGTCACCGGCGTAGAATTGGAGGAGAGGCGCGGTGTCGGAGAGTAGTTGAGCCTCGTGGTCGGTGTAGAACTTGGTCTCCGCGACGCTGTGGAGCTCCGAGGAGGCGGCGGCGGCCGAGGCGTGGTCGTCCTCCTCCGCTGCGTCGTGGCGCCTGGTCCAGCGGTCCGGCGTGAACGCGACGGCGAGGACGTAGACGACGTACAGCGAGGTGAACGCCGCGGCGCCCCAGATGTTGACCTCACCAGCGGTGAGGACGACGGCCACGGCGGCGAGGGCGAGGAGGAGGAAGCCCGCGTCACGGAAGAAGCTGGCGCGATGGACGGCGAGGCCCCCCTGGGCTCCGACGCGGACGGCGATTACGCCGAGCACGGCGGAGGACACGAACATGGCGCCGCCGAGCACGCCGTTGAGCCCCACGGCGGCGGCGGTCCCTCCTCCTCGTCCCTTGCTGCTGCCGGCGGCGAAGGACGCGAGCGCGGAGAGCGCGTCGGGCGCGCCGTTCCCGAGCGAGAGCAGCGTGGCCCCGGCGATGGCCGGCGGCAGTCCGAGTAAACGCGCGAGGCCCTCGAGGTTGGAGCAGAAATAGACCGCCGCCGTGTCGGCGAGCAGGTAGAAGAGCACGGCGAGCCACGCCGCCATCGCGGCGTACCCCACGGCGGGCCGGCGATCGCCGCCGAGGACGCAGTAGAAGATGTAGAGGTAGTCGACGTACCCACCGCCGCGCGGGTAGCGGCCTGGATCAGATCCGCCGGCCGCGGGGTAGGTGCACCCGTCGTCGTAGGTCCCGAGCCACCGCCGCCGCACGACGGGCGCCTCGTTGGCCGGCGAGGAGGAGGCGACATCGTCGGTGGCGGTGGAGTTGCCCGTGGCGCGGTGCGAGAGGATGGAGATCGCGAGCAGGAGCGCGACAAAGGCGACGCTGAGGCAGAGACGGACCGCCGCCGCCGGCGCAGTAGCCGAATGCCTCGCCATGCATTATCTGTGCTCCACCCGGTGGCGGCTCAAGAATCCCGGACTGGACGGCACCGGCGACATGGATGAGGACGCTAGTTGAGACGCAGGTGATCAGGATCAGGTTCCAAGTGATCTGCAGACCGCGCAATCTTCCCTGCCCGTGGATGAGCAGAGCAGCACGGCAAAGACCGTGTGTCACGCAGCACGCGCGGCAGTCGCGTCGGTCCAAGGAGTCGGGCAGTGGATGAGCCAGTGAGGGCAAAGGTGATTTGGAGATGATGGCTATTGGCAGCGACGCGTGGGTTACGACCAGTGGCGGAGAGCGTACAACGTACATGATGTGACGTTGAGGTTTTTTTTTTTCAGGTTCAGAGATCACTGCTCTCATCAGAGTCCGTCCTCTCCGGATTAGGTAAGATGCACGCGAACGTATCGCGCCGAAGGGCAGGACGGCAAGTGGCGAAGCCGATGACATGAACCTACCACACGAATGACTTGGTTGAAGCATCGCCAACAAGCCACAGGACCACAGCTATGAGCCAACAGCTGCCTCTCAGGCTCTCAGTCTCACAAACCAAAGGGCTCTCCCCTCTCACTCTCACCCCACCCGAAGTCTCGACCATGATAGCAGTCTCAAGGGCAAGTTTTTGCCTGATGTAGTTTGTTTTCGTTCTCTGAAGCTCGGATTGGTCCATTTGGTTTGACTCATCCATAATCATGATCCACTAAGCAAATCAGCACTCGATGGTTACATGGAAGTGGCCAGGCCCACCTTGGCAGCACCATGTTCATCACCAGGGACCAGACATGGCTGCATGCCAGACGCGACGCCAAGGGCAAGTGCAGGCTTTTCAGATCTCCGAAATGGGCACCGCATAGAGACATGCGGTACGGTCCAGCATCGAGGGACCCCCTCAGGGCCAAGGCCCAGAACCTACAGTAGGCTGCAGGTCGGACCGTCGGAGACGGACAACAACCGGCTTGTTAGGAGGCATCAATGCTGCTCCCCAGGGTAACAATGGGCAAAATTAAGGATGCACTGCTACACCATCTCCTGAAATGACACTTGCATAACGGGTTTTCTAGCAGGCATAACCTAAACCTGCTATACTGATTATGCAAAAATTAATGTTTTTAATCAGCTAAAGCATTGTTCTTCAAGTTAAACAGATTGAAACACTTGAAAAGCCTAGCTGAAACAGTAGGATAGGATAGTTTAGCTGAGAACGATATACTTGTCTATCAAAAAAGGTATGTGAATTGTGCCCATAAACTTTATCAGTATTGCTTTTGGTGAAACAGTACCAGAAAATTCTGGGCAAGTGCTTCATGACCCACTCGTACTGAGAAGTCCTATTCTCAAAAGAATTTGTGAAGCTTGAGTAGGACTTGCAGATTCAAAGGCCCAATCACTTTACTTGCTACTGACACTGGAACTGGAGGTTCATCCAGGTTGTGTTTGCACCGGAACTGGAGATGAAAATGCTCATAGCAGCCTTCAGTATCAGATGAGCTCCAACTATTCTGGATAAACTATATGATGCACAATAGTTAAGCATGTTCAGTAAAGGTTGGTAGAGTTGCCTAGTTGAAAAACTAGAATATAATAATCTAACTTTAAATAAATAAATTGCCTGATTGGAAAAACAAAATTATTGGAACAATATAACAGCCTAATTGAAAAGGATATGTTTGCCTAACTCAAGAAGCAGAATAACCCAATAAAAAATGCATGTTTAGAAAATAAAAAAAACAGTAAAATTAGCCCAAGTAAAAAGTAGAGTAACCTAATTGGAAATAGTATATTTGCCAATAAGAGCGATTGAAGATGATATCCATTCTTCAGGAAAACAAACTGAATTTAAATAATGCACCATTCAGACAAAAAATATATAGCCAGCCATTATCAACACAAGTCAAGTGCGCAAATAAATGTGAGTACAACTAAATACATATAACCATTCCAAAGCAAGCTTACGGCCCTGCTAGTTGGGTAAGTAACAAAGTCGTCTAGTACCTGTAGCATGTCATGCTTATGAGTTTAGTAGCAAGCCAGAGGCAAATTACTGCTGTGAGGTCATAGGACATTCCTTTATTAAAGAAATGCTAAATGCCTGTATGCATTAGAAAAGTATTTTTGACATACACAAAAAATAACAGTTTTCGATATAACAAATCTGTCATATATTATGAACATGTACGCTTCCAATAATAATCAATCCAACAAGAAACACTGGTGCCAACTTATTAAAAACATAGCTCATTGTCCTTCATGTTGTCTTCTTTTCACAATCAGGAGAATAGAATTTACATTCATAAATTACTATAACAACTAACAAGTATAAACCTGAGTTGTAAGCACCGTTGTAAATTTGATGGACTCAGATTGCCTTACGAGAATACTTATATCTCAAGAAAGAAAACTAGAAACATGGCGGGACTTGCTGACATTGACAGAAAAGCTACATGAGAGGACAGCCATGATGACAGTAAAACCATGATAGCCAAGGAGAAACGGACATCACAAGTTGTACTCTACCATTATGTAGTCCTCCTTTCCAAATTCTGAGGCATTTTAAAGTTCAGGAGAGCAAAACAAAGAAGTTAGATAGATGCAACTTTGGGCCATTAGAAAACAGATACTTTATAACTCATATCATATGATATTAAAACACATACCTTCAAGCAAAAGAGCATCAATATGCAAAAGCTGCTTCCAGGAAAAGAAAAGATCGACTTGAAAACTAAAAAGGATCAGCTAACCAAGCAAAATATGCTAGGTTCAGCCAATAACATGTCACAAAAATAAACTGTACTTAGATATCAATATTCTTACAAATAAAACTTCAAATAAGAACATTATTTAGAACTTCAAATGGCTAACCCTTACTTTAATCCTTTTTAATTAATTAGGACAATTATAAGGAGTCATACATATTACAGTCTGAACATGCAATCTGCAGCACTTCACCATCAGGATAGAACATGGCATGTTCAGAAATCTTGAATGAAAGAACCAACATGATTCAACACAAAATATTCAACATCAGTCTGCAATCGTTCTTACTATAGAAAGTCTATGAATCCTTATTGATACAGATTGTTTTTGAGATACCATGCTCTTTTATGAAAAATAGAGAAAATGACGCAGGTTAGATGTAATACAACTCTGGGCAAAGTAAAAGCTGAAAGATAAGATTCACTAAATATAAATATTCTAATTCATCACTTCATCCACTAGCTTGTTTTAGTTCTAAAAAAATTGCAGGTACCATAGTACCAACTGTTAACTGTTTATTAGCTAACAACAAACCATCCTGGTTCAGAGTTCCATGCACATGTGTTTTCAGGTAGGGATAATATTCCAAGATTGTAATTATATGTACCAGGAAATTCTCAAGATAAGCATCGTAAGCAAATATACCACATACCAGTATACCATTTTCTAAAGCTTCTATGTTTAGAGGCATTATTATAGAAGTTCAAAGGCTGTAAGGCCTAGGACTTCAATTCTCTTACCAATAAACTTATTTATGAATAAAAAAAACATGTGTCTGGTCAAATATGCCTTAATCCTAGTATTTTATCCATTCCGATCTATCTATATGCCAAAATTAATTACTGACATTGTGTGCTAAAGAACCATGTTTTGTTCAGATCTTACCATAACAGTCCATCCATATTTCTAGTATCAACCGGCTCTCAATTCAAGGTGAAGGTCACATGGTCACAGATTGGATCACCAGAATGCCCATTGGAATAGTCTCCTAGCAATCACAGATGTATTCACAACCTCCATTTTCTAATAGGTTGACTGCTCCATGATGAAGAATTCCATTCAGCGCCTGTTTGCATGACCAAGCCTTGTAATGGAATTGCTGGAGCAACTCCTTTTTACCAAAAAAAAAAAAAGAGAGAGAGAGAAACCGGTTAGCAATCCTCCAAATCAGATGAAACTAAAGCTCACTAATCCATTTATAGCAGTATAAAAATGGCGCACCACAGATTCCATTGCAAGCTGAATAGGTAAGGATCCATGAAAGGGCAGCAGCTAAGAGTTGTGTAGTGCTCCATCAAAATTGCGCCCATATAGACAGCAGCAACTTCAGAGAGAGGCCAAAAACGCCAGATTACCTCAGGTACTGATCAGTATCGTTTCCACTGACACGCTGGTTGGAATTCCCTCCTACTGACGCAGCTAGTGCAGGCAGGAAGCAGATCCTTTCAGTTTCAACTATAAATGATCCAACCAGATTGGAATTTGAAACATAGGATACATAGAAGACTTTAACTAGACTATGGCCTAACAAAGGATTGGATTTTTAATCCATGATCATGTAAACTTTAACCAGTTACCAGTCTACTGCCAACAGCATGAGGAAAGCAAGCTGAAACTTCACTGCCCTGAGAATTGCACATGTACAGGATGGTAAAGGCCTAATACCTTTCCAATTTACTTCAGGGAGAATCAAGTCAGAGACAGTGTAGTTTAGTTAAGCTTTCATCAACAGTGATATTATGCACAAAGTAAAATATGAGTGCAACTAAATACATCTAACCACAGAACAGATTATAGACAGCTGACTCACATGACATGCATTTAGTAGATACCACAAGATGCCCTAACAAGTACACGGTTCAATCAGAAAAGTGGGAACACTCACACAGATATCAAATTTGCATTCTGTTTCACTACAGACTTGATAGTCATTTCCACACTGGATAATCTATGTTTAAAAGCAACAACAGTGAGGCCCAAAATAAAAATAGAAGTTCCATTCCCTTCTATTCGTTACTATCTAAATAAAAGTCCAACCTGGAATGTTCCAAGATGCAGAACCATACTAATTCATTTTATGAATTAAACTTTTACAATTTGAGCCAATTCAGAATGCTGCTTCTTGTCGTTCTTCAGAAGAGGTAGGCCCTAATTGGTCTTTGGGTGCAGTATCATATTCACCGTGGGGAGCATCAAATCCATGCTGGCCATAAGATGGTCTGTACCCAGGGTTGTGTCTATAGGAGCCCACATTCTGTCTTTCGCCTATTGGAGCTCCAAAACGTGGTGGACCTTCAGAATTGCCATTCCTTGGTTGCCCGTATGAACCACCAAACTTTGATTCTTCAACTGTGCCTACAGCAGTCTGCCCATGGCGGGTTACAAATTCTGATTGTTGCTGCACATGAGGATACCCATTGTTATTTTGGAGCTGTGGCATAGAAAAATCTGCCTCACGATTTGGTAACTGAGAAGTATGTGGCTGCCCTTGATGACCTCCATACCCCAATTGCCCTTGGGGTGATCCATAACCACTCTGGCTCCAGTGGGTGCCATGTGAGGGTTGGCTTTGGGAAGTAACATATGCAGGCGGTGCAGGTGCTACATGATTTCCAAATCCTACTTGTCCTTGCTGAGGCGCAAAGCCATATCCTGACTGAGGCAACTGCGAACCATACCCAACTGGTGATGGATGGCTATTATACCCTGGTACACCCTGAGAAGAACCAAACTGCGCCCGTGGTGGCTGAGGTGAACCAAATGCAGGCTGAACAGGCTGAGGTGCACGATATCCTGTCTGCTGCGCTTGAGCGCCAAAATCTGAATGCCATGGCTGAGATGAGGCAAATGCAGGCTGCTGATTTTGAGTGTTTTGAAATGCTTGCTGTTGTGGCTGAGAGTAACTAAACCGAGGCTGCGCCAGTGGAGAAGAGCTAAAGCCAGGTTGTTTCACTTCGGCAACACCAACTGCATTGTGAGGGCGCTTCTCTGTCCTTGGCTGAGGTGTCGGCAAAGGTTTTTCTTCAAAAGCTTTCTCAATTTCTTCCTGGCGATCGGACTTCTTGAAGATGTCAACAACAGACTCACGGAAATCTTCAGGAGGAACACCACCACCCTTGGCCATGTCAATCACTAGGTCCCGTGCTCGATCCAAGTCCCCTTCCTTGCATAAGGCCTTGACAAGAATTTCAAAAGTTGTTGTGTTTGGTTTTATCTCCTTGTCAGGCATCCGACCATACACCTTCAAGGCATCCTCAATCCGTCCAGCTTCCGTAAGTCCTTCAAACATCCGGTTGAAGAAACCGACATTGAACTTTGGCCCATGCTCCCTCCCATCTGCCATTTTGTAGAAATACTGCATTGTGTCTTCCACACGGCCTTCCTTGAAGCACGAATCGACAAGGTAAGTGTAGGTGTACACATCTGGAAGGACTGACTTGGTCTCCATCTCTTCAAAGAGCTTCTCTGCCTCAGCAAGCATCCCATTCTCACAGAGCTTGCCAATGATGTTGTTGAAGCAACCAACATCCATCTGGACGTTCTTCCTGGGCTGGCGGTGAAAAACTTCAATAGCCTCGTGGAACTTGCCCTCCTTGAAACACTGATTGACCATGACACTGTAGGACTCGGCGTTGATGCCGATGAAGCTTGGCGGTGTGTGGTTGTCCATCATGGTCTCCCACAGGTCGTTGGCCTCCTTATGCTTGTCATGCTTGAAAAGCGTCTCGAGCAGGACGTTGCAGGTGGCTGGCGTCATCTTGAAGCCCCGTGCGAGCAGGGACTGGTAGTTGTCCATGGCCTCCTTGTCCTTGCCCTGCTTCCAGTAGCCCTCCATGAAGGTGGTGTGGACGACGCCGTCATAGACAACACACCTCTCGGTGAGCTCGTTGAAGAGTTCGAAGGCCTTGCCCCAGTTGTCCAGGTCGATGTAGCCGGCGATGAGGTTGTTGAAGACGAGCGAGTCAGCGCCCGCCCCGCGGTTGAGCATCTCGCGGAGGAGGTCGAGGGCGTCGCTGATGCGGCCGGCAGCGACGAGGCCCTTGGTGAGGTGGCGGTAGGAGACGGCGGAGGGGGAGAAGGGCGCGGATGCTTGCATCTCGCGGTACACATGCATCGCATCGTCGACGCGGGCGGCCTCGACGTGGGCGAGCATGAGAGTGTTGTAGGAGACGATGTTGGGGACGATGTTGGAGCGGCGGAAGAAGAAGTCGAAGAGGGCGACGGCGTCGTCGTGGCGGCCGGCGTGGACCATGGCCGCGGCGACGGCGTTGCAGGTGAAGACGGTGGGGCGGACGCGGGAGGAGACGGCGGCGCGGGCAACGACGGAGGCGCCGTCGAGGTCTCCCGAGCGGATGAGGGACTGGACGCGGTTGTGGAGGCTGAGGCGCGGGCCGACGAGGGCGGAGGTGGTGTCGGGGAGGCGGGGCGCGTTGGGGTCCCGTGGGGGAGGCGGCCCGCGGCGGAGGGCGTTCATCGGCGGCTCGATGCGAAGGCGGCGCTTGCGGCGGCGGCGCTCGGCCGCGGCCTCCTCGGCGGAGGAGAAGGCGAAGTGGCGGCGCCCCGTGGGGGTGAGCAGCCCCGCGAGGGTGGGTGGCGGCGGCGGGGAGCCGATCGCGGGGGTGGGGAAGGGCGAGGGGTGGAGGTTGGACAGGCGGCGGAGGAGCAGGAGGCGGCGGTAGAGCGCCATGTCGCCCTTCCCGCAGCAAGCCTGCCTTGGCGGTGGTGAGCGGAGGCGGCGGCGGCGGCCGGTGAAGGGAGACGGGGTGTGGTGTGTGAGGGCGTGCGGCTGCTGCTGCAGCCAGCAAGGAACCAGTAAAACCCTGGGAGCTGATACAGGCCGCATGTATTCTCTTGGGCTGGGGAATGGGACAAACCAGGACACATGCGGCCCGCTAAGGGCCCGCGGAATCTTGAGGTCGGCACAGGATGACAGGATTTCACCGGCTTATTACACCGTTTCATATAAATACAGATGCCGTGGTTGATGAAGCAAAGATCCGAAGGAACTGTTGCTGCTATATGCCGAGCTAATCAAGGAGAATTCATTGCAGCTAGTGCCATGGTCATACCCAATATAACTGAACCTGAGACTGGAGATGGCATGCCTAGAAGCACTTGCTCTGGCTGAGGATTGTGCCATCCGGAGAACTAAGGTGGCATCAGATTATCTAAGCGTTATCAAGAATATTAAGGAGATGCCTAGATGTGCTTATATGATGATTCTCCAGGATATTAATCAGAGGTCAAAATCTTTTGAATGTGTGAGATTTTCACATGAGGGTACGGATTTTAATAGGGAGGCCCATTATCTTGCTAATTATGTATGCTCATTTGAACCTGGGCAACATGTATGGTTTGACTCCCCTGTATTCCTGGATGTAAACGTTTTAAAGTAATATAATCCCTATCTTCCTCTAAAAAAAATATTACACCGTTTCATCGGTGGATGAAATTGCCAGGCAGCAGTACTGCAGTAGCTGAAATAGAACTATGATCGTCGACGATCATAAACTGTTGATTGTTATCCTGTAGCGGTTTGGTTCTGAGCAGATCCGAAAAGACTTTTATGAAACTCTGCTGTCACAAGCTCTCGCTGTGGGGGGCCGAGCTGGAAGGGGACAGTATAACAAGTTTTTTAAAAAAATATATCTATTCGAGCTTCTCAGATTCACCAATCTGAATGCGCTCAGCTCTGATCACGACAATCAAGTCCTACTTTCTTACAGTACCATGCTCTGGCGAAACTCGCGAAGCTTTAGAGATGCATGATCTCTCTAAAGCCAAAACATGCTTTTCTTGAGAACTGACCAACGTATTTCCACAACCCTCTGCCGCCAAGAAATGCTCCATGTTGTATAAATGGTTCAGAAATTTCCCAAAAAAACAAAACGGGTGATAATAGATCATACTTCATAGATGCAAAGGGACATGTGAGAAGAAGACAAGAACTCGGTATGCACCGCAACCTCATGCTGCTTGTTACACACAAAGTACTGGATCATATTGGGTAGCTATATTGGTATATTGACATAGGTTTAAATAGAGTTCGTCGGAGTTCCTAAGCAACAGCTCGCCATTACATTATCCAATTAAGGATCCAACAGAGGAAGAAGATCGAGAGTCTACACATTCTGTCACTGTCACAAGCGGTGTCCGTCTGGACCAACCACGTACGTACCGGGACTGAACTACTTGCTTACCCATTCTGCTCCACTGTAGAGCTTGCTGGGCTTTCTGGACCGACGGCCCTTTCCTCCTCCTTGTTGAGTTTCTTCTGAAGCTTCTTCATTCTTGTCTTCCTTGCCGCCGTCATCAGCAGGTGCAGCAGCTTCAGGTTCATGAGACTTGCCTTGTTCAGTTGCCGATCCCTGCGGTGGTGATTCAGGAGACTTGCCTTGTTCAGTTGTCGATCCCTGCGGCGGCGAGGCGGCCGGCGGGTGGTCTTGGTGATGCAACGGCAGCGGTGGTGTGGGCGATGACGGGGGTGGAATATTGGCGAGGTGCTTGTTGTTGCTCATCCATTTCTTGAGGGCACGCTGGGAGACCCCGACCTGGGCGCAGAAGGCGTCGACGGCGTCGGCGCCGGCCTTGCGGATGCTCCACCCGACGCGGTGCGCGAACTCCCACATCCGCCACCTCTGCTCCGGAGTAAACTTGGTCGTCATGGATGACAGCTGTTGCGACAACGGTGGAGTCTTGGCAAGCTGCCTCTTCTTGCTCATCCACCACCTCTGCTCCAGCTCCGCTATAGTCTTGGTCTTGATGATAGGCCGCTTCTTTCTCGGCACCGGAGCTCCGGAGGCCGACCCCACGGCCACCAGCGGCGCGTGGGGCGGGTGCGCAGTGTAAAGGACGCCAGATGACTCGCCCAACGAGGTGGGGGCGGAGGTCGGTGACACGGGAGCGTGCGGGCGCGTCTCCATGAGTGGCGGTATGATCGAGGACGAGCTGGCGGTGCCGCCGGTGGTGATCGCCGATGAGGAGCCCTGGATCTTGGCATGGTTTCCTGCTCCGCCGTCTCGCGGCCTCGTCGTCCCAGGTGGCGTCTCGTCGCTCGAATTGGCCGGCTTTGGCAGCATCTCCTCGTCGCCCTTGCCATCATCGTGCGTGTAGGTGATGTCCGCTTGACCGTTAGCACTGAAATAAGCCGCTGCAGAGAACAGAGGCAAAACGGGTTAGAAATGGGTTGGCGATGAAGATGGCAAATGACTAGATGTCCATATTTAGTGGAATTTGATAGACAAGGTTCTGTTCAACACAAAATTTGCAATTGTAAAAAAATTACAGTAGACAAAGTGTCAAAGTTTACCACACCCACAATCCCACTAAGTCTTCTATGTATTCACAGCCTAGTCAAACCACTTGTTCGGTTAGTACCCGTCACAAGGGTTTGAGGAAAATTTTGACTCGTAGTAGGGTATACAATCCCTCCCCATCCGCACCAAACCAAATACGCCCTAAATTATTTGTAACATTTCTTCTTTCTTACTAATCCTAGGAGACTATTCCAATTGGTGATTAGTACACTATGCTGTCTTTGTTAAAAGGATAGATGGAAGCTTCAGAATCTATGGGTTTTATTAGACATTACCGATCAACATTTATTCCTGGCATTTCTCCTGATTTCATTATGATACCTTCCATTTCAGCATATTGTGGACTATTTTGTTTTTTGAAAATTACAACTTGTTAGTTCAACTTTGGATTAAAAGAATTTGACAAAGTGACTTACCATCATACGATACTTCACAAAGCTTAACAATTGCATCCAAAAGGTCCTTTTCTTGGACCTGATTCAGGGAAAGTACAAAAAGACCATCAAAGCACGCACACACACAAAAAAAAAGAAGGAACAGGAGCATATGGATGCAAATCGAGCATTGATATGCTGAGTTTAAAGGGAATCTCACTTTGAGTATTGACCTTGCTTTCTCTAAATTAGCTGGATCTGGATTCTCACTAAGTAGTCGTTCAACCTATAAATAAGATGAATAAACCTCATCAAAATATCAAACAAACACTGAAGAAATCCTTGCTACTTCATCTTATGTGGAATGGAGTTAATCATGGGCCAAATGACCGGAGAAATACACAAATGGGATGGAAGAAAGAATAGAACGCACTAGAACTAGGAAGAAATACAATGCAGCCAGTGCTATAATTATGGTGAAATATTAATTTCTAAGACATGACACAAGACAAGACAGAGTATAAAAAGGACAGCACAATGTTAAAAAAAAAAGGTTGGTAAGCAGTTGAACTTTTGAAGAAGACCCCTGAAGCCAAGTTCTGCCTTTGGACTGCAAGGATGAGTCATGTACCTTGTGTACAAGGTTAGCAGTTAGGCAAAGGTTAATGATTTCAGAATCATATTCCAAATCTGAGTCCTTATTCCTGCGCCTCTGACCCAGACTTGTAGATAACCCCATTTGATTTGCTTTTCTTTTTCCTGATTCTTGCCTAGCTTCAACAGAAGAAGGAACTTGACCAACATTTGATTCGCTATGCTTTTCTTCAAAAATAGGAGATGAAGTACATCCAGACTTCACTTCACAGGATATTGTCTCACTATCAAGAGCATTGTCAGTGCGACCTTTCTGTCAACAAGTACAATCCACCAAAAGGTCCAGATTAGTAACACTGAACTATGAACACTTCTACCAACTTTTTTGAAAAGTTGTGATCTAACAATTTTGACAATAGAAGCATATAACAACTATCTCAAAATATTATTAAACTATAAATTAAACTATATAAAGGGATATAAACTTTTTTTTAGTCATTTACAGCTCCTCACAACCAAAAGAGGCACATTAATGAAGAAGAGAAATGAAGAATGATAGACGGTTTCCATCATGATAGTGCACGTGCCCTTTTAAACATAATTATGGTTCAGCAGTTCTATTATGTATGGATAAGATAGTTACAGAAGAAAACATTGAGAATGTGAATCCAGAATTCCAAATTGAATGCAATTTTTTTTCGGGGGTGGAGGGTGGAAAGAAGCAGCATACCACCATCACCGCAGAAACTGCCACCGGCAACTGATCAGAAAGTGCACATTTTAAGTATGCTTGTGCATGCCCGTTTACAGATTTCAACCTTTTAGCAGACACCATTGCATGGGGCTCAAAATAAGGTCCTTCTTTGGACCCATTAAGGCTATCTGATATCCCAATGTCCCTGTTCCGATAACCATCACATATGCACAATAAATGAGAATCAACTCGTTTAGTTTTTAATTCTATATAACATTTTGTTGGTGTGAAAACAAACATTAACACCTTGTGCCGGACATGGAGTGCTCTGATATTGGTGACTGATGTGAGATACTGAGGCAGCTTGTGGATGAAGTAGAGGCATGTCCAGTTGAGTTAATCTTGTCATGGCCCACAGGACACACAGCAAAAGAAGGATTGGTCTTTGTAAGAACAGATAAATTTGCTAAACTAAATTTCCTGCTCAATAAGAAGAAAGGCATGTGAAATTGCAGGGGAAAAAATCTTTAAATAAGCATGCTCTTCATTCTGAGAAAAAATGACTAGACATGCTCACCTCAAGGACTTGATATACTCATTTGAACTGGCCTTCATGAGAACTTCTTTATGCTCAATGTGTGATATTCTAAGCTCATTTCTCACTTTGGTTAGAAGCTTGACCTGTAACTGTAAAAACATACAGGCAAAGAGTAAATATCTGATGGAGCAATGCAGATTATGACATGTGGAATAACTAATGAGAAGTGATGTTATGGTGTAGAGCCATGGGCTGCATGGCCATGGACCAGACCTCCTAACGTACAGTACAAGTGAAGTATGCAGAAATAAAGCAAGTTTGGCATGGTAAGGTGACATAGAGGAAAAATAATGAGAGCAGCGAGCCAACAATCACCATTCCAGAAAAAAAAAAATCACACAAAAACAAAATATCTCGGTCCAATCAGCATTGAGTACAAACCTATATACATCAAATGATTCAATTGATCCAGCAGTTAATTCTGTGGTTTGAGTGCTGGCATTTAGGACTTCTATAAAAAAGAGGAGTGGGTAACAGATATACCCATGAGAGGTGGTTTGCCACAGCACAGAAAGCTCTTAAAACAGATGCATATGCTGACCGCTCCAAGCAGTGAATCTGAAATAGACTATCTCCAGCATCTGGTAACACACATGCAAGGTCTGCAGTATATATCCTTCATAACTTCAGTATTGCAAGTGTTTCCTTTGGAGTGTAAGCCATCACTGTGGTAAGAAATACAGCAGTCCATATAAATCATGTTACTATGTATACTCACTCGATGGTGGTCAACAGTTGGGAGAATTTGCATGTGTAAGGACTAAACTAAGGATACAGGAACAGGAAAAATGGATATGGCCACAGAAACATGAAATGGTACAGGATACTAACATAGAGCATCGAAATTTAAAAAGGGTAAAAATCTGGTAGTGCAGAACATATGATTTTATAATTTTTATAATTCTTTCAATTAGCAAGCAAATATGTTCTAATTATGAGAAGTAATACAAGATATCTCACCTCACAGAATTGATTTGCTTATTTGATCTGGCCTTCCCAAGGCATTGTCTGTGTTCACTCTCCAATATTTTAAGCTCATTTCTCAGTTCAGTAAGACATCCTTCTTTCGCCTGTAAGATATTAAAATGTAACTTGCATCTAATATACACATACTCAGCTGATAAAATGCTAATTACGTCCAATACAGCAATATTCACCTGAACAGTGTTTATATAAATATATACATATATGAAAGGAGTAATCAACAAGTACCCATAACTTACATAAACATACAAAAGTATCTACCATATTGTCATGCAATAGTATAAATTATAAAGTGACAGAACAGCATATTTTCCTAATGTGTGGATATTTCACAACTGAACCTAAAGGTGTAAGAGGAAGTACCCTTGAGAGGAGGTCTGATTGAGCATAGAATGCTCTCAACACAGCAGCATATGCCGATCGCTCCAAGCAATGAATCTGAAATGCAGTGTCTGCAGCATCTGGTAGTACACGCGCAAGTAGTACAGAATCTCCCATAACTCCCGTATTACGAGTTCTTCCTCTTCAAACCAGCACTGCAACATGCATGCACCCCTCAATATCAACTGATAAGTGATATGCAATGTATGATGGCTGATAAGATGCGAAATGTGCATAGCTTGGGATAAAGGGAACAATTCATTGCAACACAGTGATGAAGGTAGCACACATAACTAAAATGAAAACTCAGGTTTATCTGAACTGCTTTTGGACTAAATAATAAATCTAATCATTGTGAGAAAAAGCAACAAATATACTGAGCGCAACAAATTCACCCATTGGATGTTCTCAGCCATAATTGCAACTGCAAGTAAGTGCTTACTATTGTACTTTGTTGTTGCAAAACCAAACAACTTTTACAACATAGTAGTATATCACTCAGCCTATCCAGCATATTTCCGGAAGACCATGTCAACTCTCTGTTCCTCTCTGCTTACCCGGATCAGAAATTAGCATGCCTATACAGCCACCCTGTTGCGGTGAAGCTATTGCATCAACTCTCCAGCAGGTAGCGAACTGAATTGGGATGGTTGGGGATAGGAATCAACTGTGAGACCCCTCAATCGCTAGCAACAAGCAATGCCACACCAAAACTCTACACTACCGCGCTGCATATACACGAAGCGCCCTTAAGCGTCACCAAACGAACATGAGAAAGGGTTTAGAACCCTATCGGAGGAATTAAAAAACGACCGGAAGCGTCGAACGGGAAGGGGAACAGGAGCGACCGCCGCCACCACTGCATAGCAACCAGGTCACGCACCGTTTGCGCCCAGCTATCGAGGCCATGACGCGGCGGGAGGAAACGGAGGGGAGAGCTGGAGAGGAGGTTGCTCGTACCTGCCTGCGTGGGCGGAGAGAGAGAGAGAGCGACGGCGATGCGGGGGCGGAACGTATTCGGCGGCGGGCGGGCGAGCAGGCGAGGCCAGCGGGGAGAGGCGGGGGAGGAGAGACGAGACCTCACGCTTCTCCTCTGTTGCTCTGGCAAGGATTTCAAAATTTTGAAATAGCCGCCGTCGGAGAGACGCGCTCCTTACAGTCGAGACGTTGCGTGGGGAGGGTACTGGGCCGGATGGGCCTGATGGGTCAGTAAAAATTTGATCGGGACTGGCCCAGGCCCAAAACGTTTGACCACTAGAGCTTTTCTTGACGCTGAGTGCCTGACCTCTGAAAATCTGAAATGCTGAATTTATAGACAAAAATATCATCTAGTAGTACAGCATACTAATATCTCGAAAAAGAAGAGCAAGGATGAATACCAAGATGCAAATTTCATTCATCTCACCTGAAGAATAGTCAGGGACGCTCATTCAATACCTGAATCAGACGAACCAGACACCTGAATCAGAATAAACAAGAAGGAAAAGCTCACAAATGCTCTTCATTTGGGTTTGTTGCGCACAAATCGAACACAAATTTTTTTCACAACCAATATGACATAACTTGTTTATTGATGAACACTTTGTGGGACACTTATTGTTCAAATGGACAACAATATGCTTATGCCAACAATGTACAAAGGAACCTTAATTTAGGGGGCTACTGTGATAAACAATAGAAGATCTCAAAGCAAGCTGTGCACATATATGACAGGCCGGACGTATCCGAAAACAATAGGTGAAGCCGAGGGCTGGACGAAGGTGACTGTGTTGCTTTTACTGCACAAGGATGGCTGGCTCAGGCATGGTGAGCCAGCTTCTTCACTATTGAGGCCATGTACTTGCCCTGGTGCTCAGCGAGCTCAAGCTCAGTCTTGCTGGGTTGTCTGCTGCCGTCGCCAGCAAACACGCCCGCACCGTAGGGGCTGCCTCCTCTGATATCATCCATCTTGAACATTCCTGCACCAAAGGTGTAGCCAATGGGGACAAAAAGCATTCCATGGTGCACTAGCTGGGTGATGGCCGTCCAACTGCAATAAACAACCAAAGCATGATCACTGGTCAGGAATGGCTAAAGCATGGTCAACACAGATACTTTAGACCAACTTAATAAAGAAATTACAACTCTATTCATCTAAAATTTTATACATTCAGCTCAATAAAAATTACAACTCTTGCAAACAAGTAGGGAGAATAAAAACAAGGCACAAAGAGTCAAGGACTTTGATCTTTTTAGTTTTTCTTGGCCTCGTACGTAGTACCAAAGACTTATGGTTCTAGGCAGTCAAGCCATAACTCTGTACAAACTACAAAATCAAGGGACGGTTCTTATTTTATATGATTTGTGTATTTCTTTGCCTTACTCTGTCTTAAAAAGACTATGAAAGAAATTAATAAGGTAAAGCCTTGTGCGTTCGAGTGTCGAAACTGAAAAAGATAGCTAATTGGCACAACCGCACAAGGTACATTTACCCAACAATAAAAAATGTCCAAAACTAACATGGCACTACAATGCGCAATGTTTTTTTGCCATGAGAGGAATCTAGATAAGCAAGTCGTACTTTGATTATCCTACGCTCGGATGCAGAAATTTGAGAACGGTGAATCTATTTTAGTTCATCAGAAGCATACCAATTTTGAAGTTATTGCCCATGCTTAGGTCTGCACCACATATTGAAGTTAGAACGGCACTACGACAGATATTAATCAGGTACAGGCCTATAAGTACTCTGCACCATGGCATTAACTCGAGAGTCCTTTTTGTACAAAAAATCATATACAATGCCCTTAAATTCATCTTGTTCTAAATAGTCTCACTGTACAGCACCATGATAATCAATAATGGAGAAAATAATGCAAAAGGACCTATGACTGCTGCAAATATGGTTCTTCCTTTTTCCATAGTTTGCAACAACCAAATCGGTATAGCATTACCATGACATGGAAATTGTAAATTGCTTTAGAAACACTTGAAAGTGAAAGGAATATGGAAAGATGTTAAAAATGACCACAATTACCTTCAATTATGTGGCAGCGATTGTTTTCGTAATTGTACCTTGTATTCTATATTATGATTAAACATCTCTTAGTTGTAAACACACATTTGACGAATTGTGCACAAGGATCAATGGAGTGCAAGCACAAGTCATCAAACATGTACTAAATAAACAGGTTATTCTGAACATTGGGAGAAAGAGCACATCAAGAACAGAACTTCAACAAAACAGAAAAAATGAGTGTGGTGTTAATCAAAACTACTAAGCCATGCCTTGATTATCTCACACATAGAGCCTAGACCACAGGGTAGCGAAAACATCACAGATCTAAAATTTCAGATAGTTAAACAGCCCAGAATATACTAGCGTACGTCTAATCCTGAGTAAAACAGGAGGAAAAAAAAAGCGATAGACCTCGATCTCCAGTAAAACATTTAGCAACAAACTGCTATAGCATAAGTAATTCATCTCAAGAATTATTGAATATTTTAACAAGTTTGAAAAATGTCCTATCAAAGGAATAGCAATTTTTCCAATCTTGCCCGTCACATAATCAACTGTTCCTTATCAATTCTATAAATCGGATTTAGCAATAAATAAATCAGCAAAATTCTGTTATTTTAGATAGAAGAAACATTTCTTCTATCTAAAATTTAAAAATTGTACCCTTCTATCCAAATCCAATTTGCATCAATAAAATAAATCCAAATTCCAGCAGTAGATGAATAATTGCAATTTTTTGTGTGTACGAGCACTCATCGCAACGAGCATTACCAGAAAACCGAAAGAGTAAGGAGATGCTCACGCTGTGGTCTCCTGGCCGCCGCCCTGCGTTCCGGTGCTGACGAAGAACCCAGCGGGCTTCCCGGCGAGCTTCTGCTCCTCCCAGAGCGAGCCGGTGGAATCGAAGAATGCCTTCATCTGCGCGGCCATGGCACCGTACCTCGTCGGGAAGCCGAACAGCACGCCGTCGGCCTCCGGCAGCTCCGCTGCCGACGCGATGACGGGGACCTCGGGGTCCTTGGGCGGCGCCTGCATCTTCTCCAGCACCTCTGGTGGGAGCGTCTCGGGAACCCGCCGCAGCACGACCTCCACGCCGTCCACGGCGCCGGCGCCCGCCGCCGCGCGCCGCGCCAGGGACTCCACGTGACCGTACATCGAGTAGAACACGATGTACAACCGCAACTTCCTGCCGGCTCCCTCCGCCGCCGAAGCCACCGCTGCAGCGGCCACCTCCTCCTCGGGCGCCTCGCGTGGCGCCGCCGCCGTCACGGCGGACGACGACGAGGGCGCGGCGGCCGGCGCCTGGCGCCTCTTGCTGGGAACGCAGCCGCCACCCTTACCCATCTCCGGCGGACGCGCTAGTCAACCGGCGGTGGCTCTCTGCGTCTCCCCCTCGATCCAATCCAACCCAACCCGCGCCCCGCCCCGCCCGCCGCCGCAAGCAGGAAACCTGCGCAAAGAACCCGCAATTCAGCGACGCCTCCGAGGAAACCGCGGATCTGAGGGAGGAATTCCCGGCTCCCCAGAAGGGTTCCCCGTGATCAGGAACTCAAGAAATGCGATCTTGGGGACCGCGGAGGAGGCGAGAGGATTAGTAAACCTCGGAATTCGGCGGGGCTAGTGGTGGGGTGGAGTGAGGAGAGGGCGAGGAGTGGAGATGCCAGCTCAGGAGGGAGGCCGCGCGTTGGAGAAATGGCTTTTGTAGTCGTGTGTAACTGGAAGGTTGGTTCACAGTTTACAGGTTTGATGGACTAGGTCCATCAAATTTCGGAGAAGATAGATGACCTTTTTTTAAAAAAAAATAAAGAATCAAATGATCATTAAGCAGTGATGACTGTCCTGTCACCTCTTTTGTACTCAGCGGCCATTATTACAGGATCAGATTTAAAACATATGTGACCCATATAAAAAATATGTAATCCATTTATTTTTTAATAATCTTTTTTGAGATCTTTTACAATGATTGGCAAGTACCATGGTACTACCAAGATATAGAATCAAACGGTGGAAAAATGTTTAAGTACCTAAAAGTATCCATCCAAAAATACCAAAATTGTGGGACCAAGTACAGGATAAATGGGCCCACTTAATTATTTTATTTTATTTTTAAATTAAAAAGACTTTTTCCGCATATGTGTGGGAGGAGGCGGCGGGAAAAA
This sequence comes from Digitaria exilis, assembly GCA_015342445.1. Taxonomy (NCBI): domain Eukaryota; kingdom Viridiplantae; phylum Streptophyta; class Magnoliopsida; order Poales; family Poaceae; genus Digitaria; species Digitaria exilis. Next base: position 240,709 of record JACEFO010002219.1, on the reverse strand, counting down.
AATATTATGATATGTTATGGGAGGGTATATGAAAGTACTAATATACCCTTATTATTATTTATTTATTTTTTTAAAACTCTAGTTAAAAGTATAGGTAAGTACCAGAAAAAGTAATTAAAGTACCTGGTAGTACCAGCTGATACAGTGGTACTTGCCAATTATTGTAAAAGATCACATCTTTTTTATCCTTCCTTTTCCCGTCGGGGCAATGGTCTTGTAACGCGTACATATGCAATCTTTATAAACAGGAAAACAAAACAGTAGGAGCCTCCCTGTTCGTCAAATCGCCAGAAAATATATATGTATGTGACATTTATTAGTACAACATAGTTTTGGACCATATATTAGCAATGTATTTTTGAAATCTGAAATTTGAGTTTGCACACGTTGAGTACGTAGAGAGGAAAGGCCCCTTGGCAAGTCACGAATGTTTTGTAGGGCTTGAATATCCCTGATGAATGTTTAAAAAGTTGGAGAAACAACTTATTCAAGTCCCGCATTACTGGTCCATTTCATTTCCACATATCTCCAATGTCAACAGTGGTAGTCACAGATGTTCTACTACTATACTATAAAAAGGGTTTCAGAGGATACTCTATTTTGGAGCTCAAAGGAATCTGCCTCTGTTGATCGTGGTCGGCCGTGGCCGGACCGGTGGCCGTGCAACCGCCTCTGTCAATTTAGAAAGAGTTAATTGCATCATTAGTATATAAACTTGACGAGTGGATGTATTTAGGTACATCATCTTCCAAATTGCTTATTTAGAAACAACAACTTGGCATGTGGGTGCATATAGGTACATCATCTTCCAACTTATTTATTTAGAAACAACAACTTGGTATGTGGGTGCATATAGGTCACCTGGATGGCATGTGGGAAGAAAAGATCATGCGGAGGCTAACATGTTATCTAGTACTTTATTAAAAAAAGTCCTTGCATATCTTCCAATTTATCATAAAAATAAAAAAAAATCAGCTTATCCTATCCTAATCCCGTTCTTCTCAAGCTAGAGATATCGATTCTACTCTTCATTCCATTCTTTTCGGTTTATATTTAAGCATGGCACACTCGTACTCTGCTTTGTTTTTCGTTAGAGAAAAAATAGATAATTTTTATCCCAATTAGTGGAAAGAAAATGAGATATTACAGTTGGTGACCTAACCCTACACCAAATCTTCTTTTATCAACGACGCTAAAAGAAATCTGCAAAATCCTAATTAGCAGAGTACGAAGAGAATCGATAACTCAATGTAATTGTGAAAGATCGTCTGCGTACGTGTTGTGCGACGTATGTCTTCACCTTGAAATTGTTACGTGAGGCCAAAACCCTCTGTCAAAACCAGCTCCCGTGAACACCTAAAGAAAAATGGGCGGATAAAACAATAAGCAAATAAACTAATGTTCTATTTGTAATGATGGTCACCATAATTAATGTACACATAAGCATCCACATGGTTTTTTTCTACATGCCATTCAGGTGACCTATATGCACTCACATGCGTTGTTGTTCCTAAATGAGCAATTTAAAAGATGATGTACCAAGTTTATGTATTAACGACACAATTAACTCATTTTGAAATATGAATGGCCAGTATCAATATCACTCGACTCTCCTAGCTCATCCGTACACAGCCATCCAAACATACGATCCATACTGAGGTCCAAAAAGAAAAAAAAATAAAACAGATAATTTAAAAATACGAAATAACATGGCAACGCTTGAACTTGGCAGGGTACAGGTTCTTGTCTAGGGGTATTGCATAAGATTATTGTTTAAAAAAAACCGCATAAGGGTATAAATGCAAGTGTCCATTGTTTTTTCCTTTATTAGGATGCGTTTATTCAGTAGACAAGTTTAGGACTTCTCAGGAAGACACGAAAACTTTTCTATAGCTACGAGGATCGATAGGCCCATTTCATTTGAAATTCTTTCAGTCCCCATCATGGGACGTGCGAAACATCATGTGATTTTCACCTTTTGCCTGATTTATGTGAGGGTTCCTTTAAACCAAAAGTTTTCCTTTAATAACTTACAAAGAAAAAGGGACGCATTATAGCGAGCACAATTCAGGAATGCTCCATTTCAGCGCTTTATATTTGGGACACGCACACGCTAGAGGATGTTGGTTGGTAAAAGTAGTGAGTAGTGCTTCTAGAAGGACACCTTGGCTTGACCAGCAGGCAGCCGCTCTGTCCTGTTCCTTGGTTTTCTGTCTGCAGCGTACGTGTTGCTTGGTTACCTGACACCAGGCGCTTTCTTTATCGTCACCAACCCTTTTGGTCCACGCTGAACATGGTGCATTTGTAGATGCAACGAATATGCAATTGTATATTTTATTATATGTGGTAATTACACTCGTCATCTCTTTTTATATCATCACTGATAATCTTTAAGACTTCAACAAACATGTCCACTCCTTCGGTGCATTAGACATTCCCAGCAGTCTAAAAAAATATTTTCAATAAAGTGTTATTAAGATGTTTCAATACCACTTTCATAAATTATTAGAGAGATGCTTTTATGGTCACCCAATAATCACATCTCACTAGCAAACATCGGAAGAGAGTGAACTCTCCCTCTATTTTGGGAGAATTTGAGTCGATTATTGGGTCGCCGTAATAATTCTTAAAAACATGAAGATATGATGGGAGTCTGGTGGAGCACTATTTTTCAATCATCTTTCTCAATATGGAAGTCAAATTGGGAAAAAGAAAAAAGTCTATATCACCCCCCACCTATGGAGGGTGGACTACATAACCCCCAACCTATGAAACGGTCTATATCACCCCATGAACTTCTCAAAACCGATCAAATTATCCCCTCAATAGTTGTAAAAAAATGTATTAAAACATACCATATTATATGTTCAGTGTGTATATGTACTCATTTGGAGTCAACACAATTTAATTTTCTATTTTATGATTTTTTAAAACTGTTTTAGGAGGTAATTTGATCGGTTTTGAGAAGTTCAGGGGGTGATATAGACCGTTTCATATGTTGGAGGGTTATATAGTCCAACCCTTTTCCTTGGCACCCTGACACCCTCCGTTCCGTGTGTCCTTGGGCATGAGCACGAACTTCTTATTATTCCTCGCCACTGCACCAGCATCTTCTTTTTTGAGTTTTGATGACGGATCTAACAAATGAACGTAAAAAGTTCAGATAATAAGATATGGATTTTTGGAACAAATAAATTAACGCTAAAAAAATAAATTTCATATTGAAACTTCGAGACAATTTAGTTTGGATGGCACACGTCAAAACTATTGAGTTGCATACCCAAACTGATTGAACCCAAAACTTAGACGGCGGAGGAGTGGTATGCAGTCACTTGTATTTCAACACGCCAAACCAGCAATGACGACAGCGGTGCCGCCAAGTGGTCCACCCATAACCCCAAACTTCCCACAATATTAAACAGTGCAGGATTAAGGAATGATCCCTGTTTTCTTAATGCCACTAAAAAACTATTGTGCCCAAATGATCTTCAGTAGTATACTACAGCTACCTAACTGCAATCGATTAGGTTGGGTTTCTTTTCTCGGGGGTTCAAATCACAGCGCTTCTCGTCATGTGCGAATGGAATGTAGTAGGGTATCTGCTCGCTAGGAGGCTATAGCTAGCACGGTAGGCAGTTTGGCACCAAGACCGGGTCGGTCCAGACCAGCCGGCCAGGCGAGGTCCGGTGACAGCAACCCCCCATTGACCTATCTGTGCCATGCTGCAAGGACGGATCATGGCTTGTTTGTTGTCTCGGCTGGTCTCGTACTCTGGTCAGGTACTCAGGTCCAACTTTGCTGCGACGCCAATGCAACTTGCAAGTGTGTGTCGTTTCGTCGCTGCCCTCTGATGGGGCATTGAGGCGTATGGCTCGTGCACACAGCTGATCATTTGCCAGGAGTTCTGATTTTTATGGATCCATGGAAGTTGCAGTCAGCATACGCACCGCGCGCTTGGACCAGAACTCGTTCCGCTGCTGCTGGAGTACGGGGTCTTGCGGTTTGCACGGTCTTACGACGCGCCAACGCAACTCCGATCGTACGGTTTGGATTATGTATATGTGCTGTATAATACAAATTGAGCTGCCACACGTAGACCTTTTGGCAGGTGCCGTGTATTTAATTTACTAGTCTTTTGGCACGTGCGACACGCATGTGCTAATAAAAGAAAAGAAAAGAAAAGAAAAATAACTCATTTACAACAATTGTCTATTCAATTAACCACATAGAATTAGAATTTTTTTTATTTTTAAATAAATAAAAAATTCATATAAAGTACATGAAAACTTATTCTTAAACTCGAAAGTTGTATTCAATCATGTTCATTATACAATTAAACTTGATTTTACCAACGAAATGAAATATATGGGAATAAACCACACCAATTACATCCCACACACTCTTCTTGTCCAGTTTAGATAACATGCATCGTAATGATGCCAATCATCCACCGATGCTAATAATCATCTTGCATGTTTTGTATGCAACATAGGAAAATTAGAATATGCACATAAAAATATGTAGCCCTCTCTAAGAAAATGGATTCCTGTTACACCAACCCAACAACTGAAATTGTTGAGCTAATAGTCCAAAGTTTACATATAAATTATAGATTGTATTTTCAAATGTTTTGTCCATTAAAAGTACAAGACATAGATAATTATTTGCAGCGAAGAGAATGTCTCTTCTATGCCTCCTTCCAGATTTCATTTTGGCATCATATTGTAACCATTTCCTCGTACTGCTCAAATGTTGTTTCAGCATTACATGTTCTTTCCCTTTGTCCCTCAATGCAGTCTCAACTTCCAAAATATGACCATGAAGTTTTGCTCATTCAGCTCTTCTGAGGTAAGACCCGATGGATTATCTTCTATAATTCATGCTTCATTTCCTTTTCGAGGATATAAGATCTGTCTTCCCACAATGGAGAAGAGCCCCTACATCATAACCTAAAGCATACAATAGCTGGAATCACAATTAGTTGGAAGGCCACGCATTCTCCATATCTGAAAAATGACGTTGAGAAGATCATTAAATGATTAAATTTATATCTCTTACAGACAACCTAAAGTCATAGTCTAAGATGATTGATTTCAATTACTAATATTTAATCCCTAAATTACTTCTGTAGAAAAGTCGCATCCATGATACCCTTCGGATCCTTTCTTTTCTTTTCTTTTTTTGGAAATGGATTACTTCTGCTTATATTGAGAGCAAATGAGTTCTGTACATGTTATTTGAGACAACAGCTTTACATCCATGACCCAAAAGCTGGAAAATCATAACTACAAATCAACCAAGAATGGAATAAAGACAACACAAGAAAAATGTTACCTCATATGACGAATCACTGACAAATCACAAAGGGTTTTAATTGTGTATCTATGTATTCTCCAACCAAGCGTAGACTGAGATTTAGAAAGAAAGCATATCTGAATGGAATCCACAAATTCACCGCTACATGGTTTTATGCTTTTATGAAACAATTTTTTGTATATTTACAGCCAGGGTTTGGAGAAACTGGGAAACAATTGGAGAACAGAAATACACCTGCCATGCGTTGGCCACAGGCCGCAGGTCATTGCCAGTGAACTGTGTGCGGCAAACAATCACCTCCAGCCTCTTCTCCGACAGCAGGGTTGTATAATGCCTGTGCTAACTCTACGACACCAAGCAATAAAAAGAAAATATATGCTCTTATAATCAATCATAAAACGAGATAGACTTAACATCTGTGCAAAACAATATGTTTTCATAGAAATAAAACCTGTTAGTAACTAAATGGCAACAGAAAAAGTAACAGAGGATCAGCCTGTTCTCATTTGTAAAATGTGCTCCTGGCAAAGAAACATGGAGACAACTCACCAAGCAATCTCTCATCTAGCTGTATTTAGCATTATCAATTCTAATACATATGAAGAAACCATGGAAAAGAATCTAGGTGAAAATAGTATTAGCTATTTGTTATGTCAAAAATAAAAAGTCAGCGTTGATCCACACATCAACTTTACTAATTTTCTACAGACATGTTTTGTTTTATATATATCATTGGCTGACACTGGCCTACAAGCTATGTAAAGTGTAGCAACACATGATGATCAGTACAGAGATGGACAGGAAAAAAAACAGATTTATGAACAACCTCCATCACTTTGTACGTAGACTTTCCATTGTCAGATAGTGCCATGACATATAAGTGATAATGAAAGCCTAAAATCTCTAGCCACTCAACTCTAGCTAACCAAATCTAGCCTAACATTTAAATGATCAGTAAAGAAAAGTGAGAAAATAATGTATCCATTCATAAAACCTCATAGTTCCTAAAGTAAAGCAGCACAGACACTCAACTCTAGCTAACAAATCACCAGCACCAAAGAAACAAAACAAAAATGTTGGCCTCACCATACAGCAAAGCCCATGAATGGGAAGGATTACAACGTAATATGTCATACTCCTGGCTCCAATGATGAATTACAGAAAAAATACCTGTATTTTCAGTAAACGGGATGGATAAAACCATGGAAACACTTGTACGCACAAAAAATTATAGAGTAGTCGAGCAGAAGAATTACAGACTAATATGTCATGCTCCTGGGTCCAATGATGAATTACACCGATTTTTCACCTCTCTAAACACACAAAAAGTAGAATTAGAAATTGCAAACGTGCTCATACAGATAATGTTACATCACCTTGAGGAATTCAGCCTCTCTAGTTCTCCTCATTTGCTCTCGATGGAAAGGAAGGGCCAAAAATAGGATATCGGTTGCTTCAGTTCGAGAGTGGAAAGAAAGGGCCAAAAATTTAGATTGGTTAATTTGTGTCACCTTTAAATTCTTGAGTTGATGAGGACACGGACACCTAGCAGGAATGGAAACTGCTTCCCCAAACTTCGATCCAAGCGTGCAGGTTCAGCTCGTGATAAATTTCATTCTATTGTCAAAGGGCATAGTATGGTATTGCATTTGCAAAACGTTCAGCCAATGGATGAGCTCACTACAGGATCCATATTTCAATATGCTATTGCATTAAACCCATCTTGCTTCTTGCTATTAGTAACTATTATAACAAAACCGCTGTGTGGATGAGCTAACTACAACATCCATACATCAGTGGTGTTCCAAGAATTCTAGCAGTATTTATTGGGCACTGCCAAATGGAATAATGGATGGACACACATTTAGACGTCCGAGTAACAAAGTCTCAAAGCACACTTAAACTAAAGATTCTTTTATCAGGCAAAACCTACACCAAATTTCCAACAAGACACCGATAGCAGAGTAATCAGATGAGCCAATCGCACACCAACCTAACGAGCATGCTGCCTCACCCGGATTCGCATGCACCGCAGGCAAGAAAGATCCGATCCTAGACTCCCCAAGACGACCAAACAATGGATTAAATTGTTGGCAGAATCTAGAGATGGGCAACAAAATCACCTGCAGTCGATGTCAAACTGGAACCTCGAGCCATGGCCAGACTGGGAGGTCCCACCGATTGAGGATACGACGCGGTGAAAGGGAGGAGGCGACCAGAAGGTGTCATCTCGGCAACGTTGAATAAACCATTGTCGCTGAACAGCTTCTACTAGAAAAAAATCTCAAAGAATTTGAGGCAAGGTGTGTACTGGTAGGCGTGGTGCGTGATGGCATTGAGGGCGTGTCTAGAACATACATATATAGATGGGGCGTGATGACATTATATTTTTTTCCTTCTTTTTAATTTGCTTTCCTTTTCTACTTTCTATAGAAGAGAAGGGGTCAAGAAGGAAAGAAATGAAATGATTTTTTTTTTCCATTACCATTATGTGACCATTAGGAGAGAAGCTTCGTGTGGCAGGTGGGATTGTTGTTTCCTTTTTTTCCATTACCATGGGAGGGTAGGGGTGAAATCTTGGTGCAAAAAGAATTATGGTGGGGGAGTCGGATTGGAGTTTTTTAACTGGGTGATGACTAACAAATCAATCTCCCTCCTTTGGTCGTCCTAGGCCCACCGTTTAGCCCTGGTAGGTGGGTCCGCTGTGAGGGGTAAAAGGGTGTGTTTTGGGTGAAAAGTGTCCTCAATTTGTTCATTCATTTATAGTATAGAGTATGTTGTTTTTTTTTCTTTAACGAAGGCTATATAGGTTGAGAGAAAACTTCGTACTGTTTATTGGATATAAATATTTATGCTTCATAAAACACCAGCAAGTCAGGATGGCCGAGTGGTCTAAGGCGCCAGACTCAAGTTCTGGTCCTCTAACGAGGGCGTGGGTTCAAATCCCACTTCTGACATGTGTTTCTTTTTTTTTTGCGGAGTATTTTAAAACTTTCCACATCTCTTGTCTTTGCTTTCCTTTGCTTTTCACACCAGCAAGTCACTTCTGACGAGTGAGTCAAGACATGTTGCAACATAATTGTTTAAAACTATTCTCATCTCTATTCTTTGCTTCCTTTATTTCTGTTACGGTAATGTTAAGGATAGGCCGTCCTAAGTGATAAAAAGATAGATGGTTAAGACATGTTGTGAAAAAATATGTTATGATGTTGCAACTATTGTTTCGGCATGTGTTTGCGGTGGATGTTGCATGAAGCATGAAGTCACGTTGCGGTGAGAATTTTCCTAACCTTAATTGATGGATGAATCATTTTCATACATGTTTTTTTATGTTGTAGGTAGTAATTTCTCATGTTCCAGTTGCTATTTTTTAATGTTGCGACGAGCGTCTGGTGGAAAATTCTCATCGAACTTCCGGGCGGCAGTAACTCTGTTTCTTTTATCGCTTGCCGATCTTGCTAATTTTCTTTTCCCATTCGCCAATGTTTCCTCTTTAGTTTTGTTCCAAATTCTATGCATATACATGTGTGCCAGCTTCCAAAGTAGCATTTGCTTATAACAAGCCAACAAGGTTAGGTTCTGGTATTACAAAGCAGATCCGATGGTTCTTTATTGCAGAAAATTCACACGCTGAGAATAAAATTCAAACAAAAATACAATGCTGGTCTACAAGAAAATTGGGATGGTTCTAAAACCATGTTCATTGATCTTTAAGCAAAATCCATAAAATTCAGTAATACATCATTAAAATGTGTTAGTGGTTTTGTATTTGAAAGCATCATTTTTTTAGTGTTGTTTTTTTTGGATGGATGGTCCCTCCAACCAAACATAATGCATGTATCGATTCATACCATCCCATTCAACGAAACAAACACTGGCACTGGATAGGAAATAGTCTATATCACCCTCCAACCTATGTAAGTTGGACTACATAACCCCCCAACCTATGAGACGGTCTATATCACCCCCTGAACTTCTCAAAACCGATCAAATTACCCCATAAACCATTTTTAAAAAATCATAGTAAATCACAAAAAATCATAAAATGGAAAATCAAATTGTGTTGGACTCTAAATGGGTAGATATACACACTGAACATATAATATAGTACTATATTATATGTTCAGTGTATTTGGAGTCCAACACAATTTGATTTTCTATTTTATGATTTTTTTGTGATTTACTATGATTTTTTAATACTGCTTTAGGGGGTAATTTGATCGGTTTTGAGAAGTTCATGGGGTGATATAGACCATTTCATAGGTTGGGGGTTATGTAGTCCACCCTCCATAGGTGAGGGGTGATATAGACTTTTTCCTATCCAGCGCTAGTGTTTGTTTCGTTGAATGGGATGGTATGAATCGATACATGCATTATGCAACACAAAAGAGGAACCTACTGTAGACTGAGCTCACTACCTCACTATTATCCATTAAATGTTAACGGGTCCACCACCACCACGCGCCATGTCAACGTGTGTTTCAGCTTGCAGCTGGCGCAAACCATTAGTCATGCTCAAGGTATCCTCCAACGGACTGACTCAAAACCATCTCTTATTTTTTTTAATTGATAAACACTCGAACAATGCCCTGGCCGAGGTGATCGGTGCTCTGCGGATCGCTAGTCTCGCTCACAATCCGAAGTGACACTCGCTTTCACAAATGTTTTGTGAAGCTAATGTGATGTACGGAGTACTGCGTTATCTTTTTTCCAGCTATGAGCAGGTGCTGCACGAATCGTTGAAGGAGGCCTGAAGAAAGGGCCACGTTGCCCACGGCCAATTGTCAAGTCGGATGACGGAGCATCATCACGCGGCCAAGCGACGTCGCGAAGACACCGAAACGGCGCAGCCGCGTGTGCCGTGCACAACTGTCATTTCAGGCCCCACAGACTCCCTGCTAGTGCTGTCCCGCACCGCGTTTCCATTCCCTTTCCCCTCCCTACCGGGTCATAAATCCGCTCCGCGCCAAACCCGCACCGCTAAGGCCAACCGACCTAGTCCTTGCCGGGCGCGGCGGACCCGGGCGCGTCTCCCCAGCCCCGCATCTATATATACCAGAGACCCGGCTTCCCCTCCGCGTATAAATCCCCACTCCCACCCGTTGGCCCCACGATCCGCCGCCGCCGCCGTCACCATTCACCACCACCGCCACCCAGACCTCACCTCCCCAGCCAGTCTCTCCTCCATCTTCGTATCTAACCCGGCCTCGTTTGAAACCCCTCCCCTCACTCTACTGGGGGGTCGCGGCGCGGCGGGGTGCCATGTCTGCCGCGGCGGTGGATCCGGTGGCGGCGGGGCTGGGGACGAGCGGAGGCGCGATTGGTGGGGTGGGGATGGGAGGCGGCGCGGCGGTGATGGACGGGGCGCGGCCGGTGGACCTCGCCATGCACCCGTCCGGCATCGTCCCCGCCCTCCAGTGAGTCTTGAGTCACCCACCATTTGCCCAGCCTAGCTTGAACGGTCTATAAAAACCTGAATGCGGTAGACGGGATTTACGGATCTGTGCGGTTTTATCGGGCTGCGCTGCTTGGATAAACTTTGGCTCCTGCATCGGACGGGGTAGATATAAAGATCCCTCCAGCCGGTCTTTTAATAATACGATGGATTCGATAGATCCGGGCAACCGGCCGATTCTTGATCTTGAATGAGGGAGAGGGCGCGCCCGCAATTCGGAGAAACCTCCTTGGTCATTATTTGTTGGTGCGATGGTGGAGTTGGTCCCCGATCCGGCCTATCTGTTTCTTGCCCTAGGGTCTGAGCTTATTAGTTATAGTCTTTCATCTCTCATATTTGTAGATCGGAAAAAGTGTAGATTACCCTCTAGTCTCTTATAGAAGTGTAGATTACCCCCTTAAGCTCTTAAAGAGTGTATTTTTAACCTTATTTTTTCTAAATCGTGGAGATTACCCCCTTATGACCAGTATATTGTTGATAAATTCTGGTCTTCCCTCTCGAAGTGACATGTAATCGCTAGATAATTAAACTAACTTTTACATGATACTTGTCCTCTTCTTCCGATAATGACATGCTTAGTATGCATATAACCTAACAACTTATTGTTATGAAAAAAATCAAATAAATTTCTTTCCCTTTCAATAAATCAATGAGCATAGATGATTAGATTCTATATTTTGTCATGTTTGCCATGTGCAATGTAATGCCCGACCTACTTACCTGCTCTGATGTGCTTATGATATTGAAACTTAAGGTTTATTGGGTATTTTTGTTGCTTGACACTATGCATATTACTAAGCTTACAGCTGACAACATGTTTTATTCAATGCCCATGTCCATGATATGTGCATCCGACATTCCCTCATGCCTCATGGCCTAGCACTAGCGGGGCTAATCTATATTGTTGTATTATAAGAGAAAAAACTATCACTAAGGCTTTGTAGGGGGTAATTTCCACGGTTTGAAGAGTTTAAGGGTTAAAAGTACACCATTTGAGAGTTGGAGGGGCTAATCTACACTTCTCTCATAGTTTAAGGGAGTAATCTACACTTTTTCCTTGTAGATCAAGGTCGAATCTTGAGTCTATGAATCTACCTGAAGTAGATACAATACATAGATATTTGATACCTAGATAGGATTTGAATTCTTGGGGGAATTAGTTTTCTATAGGGTTTGAATTCTTGGGGGAAATAGTTTTCTGTAGTATTTGAATTCGTGGGGAAAATAGTTTTCTATTTTTGGTGGTGTATAAATGATGGAACGATGTTGTTTGTTGCTGATTAACCTATTGAAATTAATAGAAGACGTTAAGTGTCTCCCTACCCCATTAGGAGTGACAGATGATTAGTGCCTCTCTACCCCATTAGGAGTGACAGATGATTAGTGCCTCTGTCCGAGTTTAGTGAGAGATCTGACCAACCTTTTATTCGATATCAAAGGAACATTGTCTCAACGGTCAATTTGGACTGTCAGCTGGATCTGAAAATGATTGCTCTACAAGCTCGTAATGCAGAGTACAACCCAAAGGTAATTCTTGCTGTTGTTTCTTTCTAGTCCTGTAAACATAAATAAATACATGGAACTGTTTCATTTGGTTGCTGATTGGATTCTGACCTTTCATCCACTCTTACAGCGTTTCGCTGCAGTTATCATGAGGATAAGGGAGCCAAAGACAACAGCTCTGGTGTTTGCTTCAGGGAAGATGGTTTGCACTGGAGCTAAGAGCGAAGAACATTCGAAACTTGCTGCAAGGAAGGTGAAAGCTCCTTCTAATATTGTTTTGTGCTTCATAAGCTCAGCAATGCCAGGCCTCTCCATTATGCAGGCAGAAACACTGTCGATTGATCTTTCAACCTTTTACTGAAATTTTCTCTTGAACAATCTTTATCTGATGTTATTTTCTAGCGCAGTATGCGCGAATCATCCAGAAGCTTGGGTACCCAGCCAAGTTCAAGGTGGTTCCTTGTGACATTTGTATTCATTTATACTTCCTATTTTCCCACCTTGACACAATGGTTTCCGCTGAAAGCAGGATTTCAAAATCCAGAATATGGTTGGCTCTTGTGATGTGAAATTTCCAATTCGTTTGGAGGGCCTTGCTTATTCTCATGGTGCCTTTTCTAATGTAAGTTGACACGCTTGGACAATATGCACTATCTGAAGCTTGGATTTCTAATCTATTGCCTTCTCTCGAGTTCATCATAGGTAGTTTCATTTAGTAATAAGACTAAAGGACACAAAGTTTGTAACTTCTCTTTTATTGTCTTCCTTCACATCAATGAGTTTTTGTTGATACTAATCGACTAATAGTTTTTTGCAACATTGCTTTCATCTCATCAGCTAATTTTTATGCTACCTTAGGCCATGTTGAAAAAAATGCAGTGCATTACTTTTTCACATGATAGTTCTGTTAACTTTTTTGCTTTTCTTGATATTGGCAGTATGAGCCAGAGCTGTTTCCTGGGCTGATTTACCGTATGAAGCACCCCAAGATTGTGCTCCTCATTTTTGTCTCTGGAAAGATTGTTCTCACGGGAGCCAAGGTGCGTGAAGAGATATACACCGCCTTTGAGAACATCTACCCTGTGCTAACCGAGTACAGGAAATGTCAGAAATGGTAGGTCAGGCTAAATTGCTTCTTGTTGTGCCGATGCAACCTCGTTTTTGTCTAACGCAGATTACTTCTGTATCAACAGAGAAGAGGAAGTCCATCGGCCAAATGGGATTTCTGCTGCAGCCGATGTACATAACAGACCTGACTGCTGAACTTTTGGACATGAGCTGCTGCTTGTGTCATTATGATTTCATGTTTGTTATTGGGGAAATCTAGGACTATATGAGAACGACAGAGAAACAAAAAGGCTCCCTTGTGAACAGCCTGAACAGAAGATGGCTTTGCAATTATGCTGACCCAAGTTAAACTGTTATTGTCGCTTGACCTGTAGCATGTTCCTGTTCTTTAGTCATGACATCTTACTAGCGTCACAGAAGCATTGGAATGTCTTTGTTTTTTCAATAGCTTCTACAGATAGAATCTTGGAAGGAGAAATCAGGTAGTGAATATTTGATTCGTTTGTTGTCCTTGTACTGATATTCTGTAGCGCTTAGAAAGCATCTGCAAAACAAATCAAGGTTTTCCTATAAGAAGGGAACAAACAACAAACACTGCAAATAATCGATGATAAAAGAGTCTTAGTCTCTTTCAAGGTAGAGCACAACCAGTCTCAGCCACATTATTTGCAACTTTTTGGTTTCTTTTTTACATAGTAAGATACCTAGTATAAGAAGTCTTAAAAAAGATGAAATATTGTATGCAATCATTTTATAAAATCCACAATTACAAGCCATCTATTATCTTCACAAAGGGGAGCTTTGTTTAAATGATGGTGATAATAGAGGGAGCATCACAATGCTGCAGGTGCTCTCATTAGTAATATCTTCAAGAGACTCCATTTTCTACTATTTATTTGACCATCTATTTGCCTCTTAGTATGAGCACTTCACTCGAACGGACTATCTATTTCCCAAACTCAAGTTTGGCTAACGAAGGGGCCAATTTAGAGAGCCAATTGGTTTAGCGAGCTGAATAGCGAGTCCGTTGGAGAGCATTTAGCTAGTTGAGCTATTTGGCTAGTTGCTCACCAAATCAATCTGCCAACAAAATTTAAGTTAGCTGTTTGCGGTTGTCCTAAAATAGTACTGCCATATTCCATCAATTTCGTCTAGAGTTTGCAATACGAAACAAGATACTAGTGCTTTACAAAAGGAATTGGTGTGGCTGCCGCAGGCTTGCACGTCAAATTGAATTGCTCATGGTCGCAACAGGAGTTTTGGCAGGGAGAGACCAGAGATTAGACGAGCCTGCATTGTTGTGACTTGTGCGTGATCTGGCAGCGAGGGGGCCGGGAAAGGGTAACTAGTTGTCAATTTGATAAATATATACTCCGTAGTATAGTACTGATGAGAAAACTACCACTGACGGTTATATTAAACCAGTGGTATTATATGAATCCCCTCATCCACACTTTTGGCTGCCTATAATCAGCACGGCTGCACGGGATACAGTTTGGTTCAGAGATGCCATCATACAATCTACTCTAGATTCTAGAGTACGATTGTACCACTACCATTGCTGGAGATCAAGTTGGCAGCACAGCAGAATAAATCGGCTGGCAAGGCTGAGGAAAAGAAACTGCAAGCGGCCAAGCGTAAACACATTAGCATATCAATAAGAACACAGGAAAAAAAATATTCACAAGTACTGATATATGTTAACATGATATAATTAGAGCTTAAGAGTGGAGACGGAGCAGAGAGATCTGGCAACCACGCAGAGTATACTACTAATGGAACGGAAGGTTAACATACGCAGAAAAATGGACAACACATAGCAGAAAGAACATACAGTTCTGCGTATTTGTTCCATAATAACGCAGGCTGCTGAGCTAAAGATTGTTTCTTCACAATTAGAATGAGCGAACGATTCCTGTTGTTTGCATCAGTCGATAACTTTGAACAAATAAGCCTACCAAGTCAAGCTGTAGACTATCATTTCCTTCAACAGACTAGAAATGTTTCCCAACTCCCATCATATATTTAACTGGTAAGAATCCCCTATGGGTCTACTTATCCTAGACAAAATAAGATTGCAAGATTTCAAAACTTGAGTACGAGGCATG
Organism: Digitaria exilis; assembly: GCA_015342445.1. Classification (NCBI taxonomy): domain Eukaryota; kingdom Viridiplantae; phylum Streptophyta; class Magnoliopsida; order Poales; family Poaceae; genus Digitaria; species Digitaria exilis. The sequence continues at coordinate 225,259 of JACEFO010002219.1, read as the reverse complement.
AAAAGGTAGATATGGAGGTTATGGAGATAAAAAGTATGAGACATAATGCCTATATAATTGGGGCTAAATAACATAATTTGATTAGAACACAAACCGAATACTCAGTGCTAGTGCCGCCATGAGCAAAGGCACTGATGCTTATAATATAAAAGCACCTGATGGAAGTAATACCTGGAACGAACTGGATAAGGCAATGAGCCTATCTTCAGCTCATCTTGCAAAAAGCGAATATTAAATGAAACCCTGAACCACAATAAGCATTAAACTTTGCAGTGACACTTCAGTCGGATATATGATAGGAAATTTATTTATATGTACACAATCAGACTCCATGCAAGTGGTATCTCGGGGGGGGGGGGGGCCAACCCCACCGATCTGCTGATGTTGCCAACCACTGACCGTATTATGCTTCTCTTCAATAAATGTAAGCTACAATTATTTACTATAATACCTAATTAGAACATGAAACATGTATGTACCATATACTTTCTCGAGAGCATGAAAAGATATGATTCTTAAATTTTATTTTTCATACAATTACTTCAGAGGGTTCAGACTCCACACAACAAAGTGAGAATGGAATTTAGCATCTAAGATATTAAAGCAAGGAGAACATTATTTGTTCTCATTTGTCCAAAAGTGTATACTGAACTGAGGATGAACTGTTTCAGTTTAAATTGTGCCTTTGCAGTGTTGTATACATTATGCACTGAATTTCCACTCATTATGTTGCTCTTTGTAAATATAGAAGTCAATTATTAGCCAAACAGTAGGTATGGACAGTTGGCACCTGCTCCTGCCAGGAAAAAAAAGGGCACCAGATGCTCTGTTTGTCAACAGTGATTTTGCTTAACAAACACTCATATCTAATCAACTACAAAGTATTGCAGACCCTTATATATTTCATCGTATCATGACATTTCAAGTTTAGTTCACTTTCTGAGTTCTTCATTGGAAGAACTATGAGATAGATATGCCAAACCTAAGTTCTGGATTACTGATTTATGGATCAATTCATGATGCCACTGTCCACTGGAATTACAAATATTGGCCAATTCTTGAACAAGCTTGCAGGTCATTTTCCCTACTGCAGAACCATCTGCACAACCCCTTGGAAACATAGTGCAACCTTGGCCTCCTGGGCACTGACAGCAACAACGCCAGCAAACTACTTTCGTCTGAAACAAAGGCATAGACATGTGGTTACAACGAAATGCCAAACCAAATAAAAAAGGACGAAGGAAGAAGAGAGCAACGTGAGAATAGAACTTTGTCCGACCAAAAGATCTCTGGAATTGCATTCCACATTTCCGTACTTCAAAGTAGCTTTCTATGAAGAAACAGGCAATATATATATATAATTAATAGGACATGTGGGCATTAATTTATTGTTCCAGTCTAGTCAAATGTATGGTCAAAGTTAAGTCTGTACTTACGGAACTCTCACGAGCATCTTGGGTATTTTACTAGCATTCACACCATTTGAAAAACTCTGCTTCAGAGTTGGAAGCAATTATTCACATTCTTTAACAATCGAAGTACTCAAATTTGATTCTGTTTATCCAAGTTCATTGTGCAAACGAGAAAATATTAATTCTTAGGCCTGAACACACAACAGAGTATTAGTCACTAAGTTTCTACCAACTAATAGCGCTAAATTATGTGTCGTTGAGTACAAATGGGTTTTGGCAAGTAAACAAAAGCACTACTCTTAAGCTACGGTCATAACTTGTAGGAGGGCATTAACACCACTTTAATTTCAATACTAAGAGGTAAGAGTGAAGCGGATATTTTTTTAATTATAAAGCTTAGCAAAATCTCCCGTTCAGTCTCCAAGCATCATTTTGGGTGCTTTTCATCCTTTTGAGTGCCACTAGAAAAAAAAGTACCATCTTTAGCATAGTTTAGCATCAGACAGCAATGAATGCAAAGTGGAGCCCATTTCCCTAATACCGAGCTAACGAAAAAAGAGTACAAAGTAAAGAGAATGCAACTGCAAACTTTATGTCCCCACCAAAATTGTAGAGTAGAGGCATCGTAGACTAAACTGATGCGAACTGATCTGTGACAGGTGATGCCTCCACCAAGTGAAACATTACAGGATAGGGTTGTTTCAATGTGTATGTGTAACCCTACAAGAGGATTTACAGTTGTTGGCAGTCCTTATCCTAATTAATGGAGTTAAGATATTCTACGACAGGTAATCTCTACAATTGGCATGACAGTGACATTGGCCCTTTGAATGTTTATCGAGTATAGTGGGAGTGTGACCCAACAAAGGCAAATCACTAGCCTGCTTCACAGAATTTTCGAAAGATGCATCCTATTGCAGTGCATTATTTCTGGTCAACATTTATATACTCTTAGCAGACAAGTACATCACTGTCAGGTACCTTAAACATGAAGACTACCAAATTCCAAAACGGAAGCTGACTTGATCAAGCATGGCAGTTTGACATGAATACTTCTTGGGCAGGTAGAGTTTTTATCATTCATACCGTTGAACGCTTCCAGACAAGTGCTAGTTACAGCCTTACAGGTCACAGCATTAAAAAATCAGCAATTTTACCCTCAAAGGCACCCGATCAAACATGTGATGGGCACGTCAAACTCAAGGTGACTCGGCTCACACTATCGCTTGTCAAAATATGAGCTAGCATAGATCAAGGCAATTCACAACTAAGGTAAAGAGGATTTCACTTTATGGAACGTAATTCTTTCATGGACGCCAGGATCGTTGTCATGGACGAACCTTCCATGTCATGAACCTATCGTAATCGCTCAAGCACGCTGTTCGTTCACCAACATCACCTTTCTTTCACCACCTAACAATCTTGACAGGGCACAAAGCACGCTTCCATTCATCCAACTAATAAACAACATAATATCTACCCCCTTTCATTGTCCTTTGGGCGAATTCTATTTAGTGGAGCATGAACACCCAACACCTCCCCTGTTTCCATATCTCGCCAAGCACAGCCACACAGGAACCCTGGGTCCAACACAGAGCTTGGATCATGGAGTAGAATTTAGAATGTTGCAGGCCTAGGAACTGCAAACAAATAACGGGGGTCCATAGGATTGTACCTCACATAGGAGCACAATGAAGGTCACGACGCATCGTTCTTGCAGGTGATTGGAGCATGTGTGAAAAAGAAGGCGGGCAGCAAGCACGGCCCTCGTTTTTCTGATCCACCAAATCGGACAAGAAAGATCTTTTATTTTCTATCGCGCACGAATCGGCAAAAGGGGAGGTTGGTGGATTCGATCGGAGATGATATAATCATATAAGGAAGGGTAAGACCGGTGCCGGTCCAAGTCGGCTTGGGATCTCGGGAGAGGTGGAACTAACCCAAAGATCCAAGCCGCAGGTCGAGGTCGCCGTCGCCATCGCCGTCAGGGCGGGGGGGCTCTTGGCAAGGATTGCAACAGCCAGCCGCTCGAGTCATCTTACGCGAGAGGACGCCGAGAGTTTGTGGATCAGACAAGTGGGGGACATGGGTGGGGTGACCTCGCGGGGTGAGGCGAGGTGACCCGATGATGGGCTTCGGCCGCCATCCGGGGGCGCTCCGCACCAAGCGCCATCAATGTCACGGCGCGCATCATCGCGGCGACACGCACGAGCGCGCCTTCGTTGCAGGTACCAGGTACCATCCCTGCCTGTAGGCAGCAGATTGCTGGGCGGCTACCGGCTAACCAGTGACTAGTGAGTAGTGACGAGTGAGTGAGATCAGGGAGAGAGAGGCCAGAGGAACCCAGACACGGAGAAGCCAGGGGTCAAGGCAGCAAGGACCCGGAAAGAGAGGCAGAGAGCCACCAATTCAGACTTGGGTTGACCTGCCAAGACCCCCAGCCATACAGCTCAATTCGCACCAACTACGCCATGGCTTTTTCCGAGATGGAGCTCGATTTGTTTGTTGCTGGCTTACTGCACTAGACCTTTCATTTTTTTTTTATGGAAACACTAGGCCTTCCATTGTTTTGATGTCTGCGTTTAGGACACAAGTGAGAGGTTGCAGTTGAAACAAACAAAAAAAAAAGTAGTGTGACCGAAAAAAAAGTAATAAGTGTGAGGCTTTAATTTGTGCGAGTGAACACTGAACACACGTTCAGACTGGCCATGGCATGGTATAAAATCAGGATGGGTAGAAGATGATGGGTGTTTTGTGATTACAATATTAATAGGTTGATGGAGACACAAGTAATAAGCGTTGATGAGGATGGTTGGTAACACTTGAACAGAGAGAGATGGAGAACAATATGTGTGATAAAGAAAAAAAAAATGGTACATGCATTTAGTAGCATCATGCACCTATCATTCGAAGCACGACAATTATCCCTAGAAAATTTAACGAAAGCACAGACAATTTATGCTACAAAGTAGCTATATGGCACAACAATACCCCTACAAAGACGCCTATCATTCAGCTTTTGTTGAGGCTAAACGGTCACGGGACAAGCGAACCACTAAATAGACGACATGGATGTTTATAATCGGACTAAACAACCATTTAGGTGAACAATGAAGATAATTATAGAAAACATGCTATTTTAAATTCAGACATACTATAATTTGACTCAACTACTACTATACACACCCACTACACCTATCTACACACCCACTACACCTATCGAATCATTTCATTAATTAGAAAATTTGCTATTAATCACAAACATTTAGTAATAAAACCAAAAAAAAAACAATTGCATGGGTGCCCATGACCTTTGAATGTGATGAAGACCGAAGGACATAGCGTGTTGCAGCATACCATGTAAAACACTCACAGTTGCTGATCGTAGACGTAAGTCGTCTTAGCATCAGGCACATGGATCAAAGGAGGTACTAGCCTTTTTCTCTTCCTTAGTACTCAGTACGAGCAAGGAGAAAAAAAAAAGGGCTCACTTGTGACTTGTCATCCACATCCAGTTTGTCTTTGAAACAAATTGGTTGTCCGACGGAACTGCAGCTGCCTTTCTGCTCAGTAGCACGGTGAATAGCGTCCCATTTGGCACACGAAGCCCCGTACCATGCATGTAACCTTTGTTTGCACGTTGACGTGCCTTGTGCTCCTGGTGTGTACCGGGCTACAAGCAATGCAGGTGTGGTTGCATCGCCTTAATTTCTTCCTTTTTCTGAGTATAAAAAAAAACTGGGCATTAGTGTGTGCGTGATAATTGCGTAGCGTTTTAATTAGTTCCTCCTGTGTTATCTCATGATTAAAGCTTTGTGACACGATGACGCTGACGACGACGACGATGATAAAAGCGGGGAAAGGGATGTTCCACTGGAAAAACGTCCTCCGCCGGCCGACCGACTCTTCTCCGAATTCCCTCGGCCGTTGGAGGAGGGCGGAACCAACGAACGAACGAACGGGCCGGGGGAGAGAGAGAAAAGGAGGAGAATACTTTAGCAGCAGCAACCTCTTCCCGTCTCTCTCACTCGCTCTCTCTTCCTCCTGACGATTGCCCGTTCGAGCGTCCTGTTCTTGCTCGCCTCGGCCACCCCGCCGGAAACCGAGAGCCCATCTTTCTTCTTGGTTGCTCGGCGTGCTCTGTCTCGTTGCTGCTGCTCTTGGTGCGGCCTGCCCTGACCGCCTGGGAGAGGCGAGCGGCGGATTGGAGCGTCCGTTCTTGGCGTTGTTGGGTTGGAACTTTGGAAGAGATCGAGAAGAATTCGGAGGTGGTGGAGGGAGAGATCGGAAGGGATAAAGGTCGTTTCCCATGGGGAACTGCATAGGGGGGAGCCCCAACGTCAACAAGGTCTCTTCCAATGCAAAGCCAGGTGAGCCCACTGCTTCTCTCGCCTTGCTTTCCCCATCCCGATTCGCCATGTTCGTGAGGTTGAGCTCTGTGTTGAGCTCCACCAACTCCTTTTCCCTTGGTTCCAAGCAAAGATGCGTTTAGCTTGCTAGGGACTCTGTTTCAGTTGAGTTCCCCCCAGGCAGCTCAAATCCAAAAACCAGAGGACTTCAAAATTGCAAGCTTGTTTGGCCGTAATTTGAAATTAGTCAGCAAAGCACACCTTAATCTAAATTTCTTTCCAAAAATAAATTAATTATCAGCACAAGGCTAATTTAACTAGACCCTAATTAACTAGCCAGATTTTATTTTTATTTTATTTTTCCATTTGTTGTTGATGATGCTCTTGGCGCTTGCTCGAATAACCAACCCCCTCTCTGTTTCTGCGCGGGTACAGAGACCCCTCCCATTCCCAAGATCCAGAACCCGGCGGAGCTGGACCGGAGCGAGGACCGCAAGCTGCCGTCGAACCCCGGCGAGGTGGAGGCCCTACGGCGGGGCGCCTCGGCGGCGACGAGGAACCCGCTCGTGGCCTTCACCTTCGCCGACCTCAGGAAGGTTGCCAACGACTTCCGCAAGGACGCCTTCATCGGCGGCGGCGGCTTCGGCCGCGTGTACAAGGGTTCCTTCGCCCCCGCCGGCGAGACCCTCGCCGTCGCCGTCAAGGTCCACGACGGCGACAACAGCTTCCAGGGCCACAGGGAGTGGCTGGTACGTACATCCTCTTGGTTTCTCTCTTTGCCTCTGCTTTGCTGAGAGCACGGTGGGTGACGGTGACCACTGTTGACAATCGTTTCGACCCACCGCCGCCATTGCTGACCTTGAAGGAATTCGATCGATGGCGATGCAGGCTGAGGTGATCTTCCTGGGGCAGCTATCCCACCCAAACCTGGTGAAGCTAGTGGGCTACTGCTGCGAGGGCGAGCACCGCGTGCTGGTGTACGAGTACATGTCCCTGGGCAGCGTGGAGTCCCACCTCTTCTCCCGCACGTCGCCACCGCTGCCATGGGCGGCGCGCATGAAGATCGCGCTGGGCGCCGCGCGCGGCCTCGCCTTCCTCCACGACGCCGAGCCGGTGCCGGTGATCTACCGCGACTTCAAGACCTCCAACATCCTCCTCGACGGCGCGTTCAACGCCAAGCTCTCCGACTTCGGGCTTGCCAAGGACGGGCCCGTCGGGGAGCAGTCCCACGTGTCGACGCGCGTCATGGGCACCTACGGCTACGCCGCGCCAGAGTACATGATGACGGGCCACCTCACGGCGTCCAGCGACGTGTACAGCTACGGCGTCGTGCTGCTTGAGCTGCTCACGGGCAGGAGGTCGCTGGATCGGTCGCGACCGCCGAGGGAGCAGGCGCTCACTGACTGGGCGCTCCCGTCGCTGCCGCACAAGAAGCGCGTGCAGAGCATCGTGGACCCGAGGTTGCTCGTCGATGGTGGTGGTGGCGCGCCGCCGGCGAGGGCGGTGCAGAAGCTGGCGATGCTTGCGTACCACTGCTTGAATCGCAACCCCAAGGCGCGGCCGCTGATGCGAGATGTTGTGGCGTCCCTTGAGCCGCTGCAGCAGCCGCCGGAGGAGCCGGCCGCCGCGGCGTGAGCGATCGAGGCTTTGAAGTCGTGCAGGCAAGGTGATCGACCGTTGGCCCTGTCCTGTCTGTTGATTGTTGAAGAAGCGAGGCGGCCAGGATCGAACGATGTGACGGGTGGTATCGTACGGTCGGTAGCCGCTTTGGTGTGGATGGATGGATGGGGCAGAGACGATGATTGCTTTGGTTGTTGAATTGACGGCGGATCGGACGCGGCCACTGGGCGGGGACCGGTTGTTTGTACGTGCTGAGCCTGAAATGCTCGAGCACGGCTGGTGCACCGTTTCGTTGTCTGCACGCACGCATGTAAATCCCGAGCTTTTGGATTACATACACTGTTCAAGTTGAACCGCACAAGAACTTTGGCATCGCAGCGCCGTAGGCCGGCCATCGATGTCGAGTGTCTCATGCCTGACTGCTCTTTTCTTTGCAGCCGACCGGGGTTGTGAGGCCACCGAATTCCACCGGCCCGTCACAGCGTATTAGCTCTCTGGGCCTCCATGGACGAGGAGGGTTGCGATTGGCTCCCGTGCCCGACCTGGGCGTTGTCAAGCACTCAAGCCCATCCAGTGGCTTATTCGCTTTAGGCCTGATACCAAAATCCTGCTCGTAGTCCTTGTCTAATGTCTAGTATGACAGACCACCGAATTCTAGAAAACATTTTTTCTTCCACTTGTATAAACCTTTTTTTTCCTTCTGTACAATTTTTTCCATGAGAATGAATCGTTTTCAAACTGTTCACGGGTTTATTTACCATAGCACTAATAGGATAATTAGTCGAGTATAGTCAGCGGGCACGTGATTTTGACAGAGATGGCGCTGGCAGCAGCTCTAGCCTTACAGACAGAAGAACCTAAGGAGCCAAATGGCCAGATCGAAGCCTAATACCACAGGTTTGACACACTAAACAGAGACAACTCACTGGTCATTCAAACCTCCCCAGTGGTTTTGATCGGCGTGAAAACAATAAGCTCGATCATTCGAGATTAGTCGGATGACTAGATCAGCATGTTGATGTAGAAATTATAGGTAAAGAATAGACACACGAAAAACGTTTCACCTAGCTAGTATACCAATAATTGTATAGCTTAACATCGTTATCCCAATTTCTATTTCCTTAATGAGTGCTATAAGGCAACACGGAACATCTGACCAATTTGTTTCAGCCAAGCAAACTAGTACCATCGTGCGTTAAGATAATCACCAATGAATCAATGATACAGTTGACCAGCGCTTAATTTAAACACTAAATTTGCAAGCTGTAATTTTTGAAATGAAAGATCGTCACAGCATACAAACAAATGAAATAAATCTTTACATAAGTTAACGACTTGACCGCTACAATGCGGGCAGTCAATCCATATGTATATATGTGATTGTGATCCGTCGCCGCCGCCAGTCCGTTGACGATGGAGCATCCCGGGGTCGTTCGTCTTCGCGGCCATCCCCGACGGGCTCCCGGCGACCGACGACATCGACGCCACCCAGGACATCACCGCGATCTGCGAGTCCACCTCGTCCACCTGCCTCCCGCATCTCCTTGCGCTGCTGGCCAGGCTCAACGGCGACGACGACACGGACACCGGGGTGCCACCCGTCACCTGCCTCGTCGTCGACGGCTTCATGTACTTCGCCTACGACGCGGCGAAGCAGATTGGTGTGCCCTGCGCCGCGCTGTGGACGTTCAGCGCCCCTGCGCCTTCCTCGGATGCCGCCACTACCGACAGCTCCTCCGCCGGGGCCTAGCGCCTCTCCAAGGTACGCATCGCCATGTTCTACAATATCGTTGTATATATATAAATATATATGTCGTTTTATTTGAGCTGTCGCCGTGCAGATGAGGCTCATCTGACGGACGGGTACCTCGACACGGTGGTGGACGACGGCGAGCACGGCATGTGCGAGGGCGTCCAGCTGCGCGACTTCCCCAGCTTCATCCGCACAACTGACCGCGACGACACCAACCTCAACTTCTTCATGCGCGAGGCCGAGCGCCTCTCCCTCCCCGACGGCGTCATCTTCAACACCTACGACTACGACGACCTGGAGGGGGCTTCCCTCGACGCCGTGCGCGGCATCCTGCCGCCGACGTACGCCGCCGGCCCGCTCAGCCTGCACGTCCGCCGCGGCATCCATCCCCACGGGTGGCCCGCTCGACGCGGTCGGTTCCAACCTGTGGAAGGAGCAAGACGACGTCCTCGAGTGGCTCGACGACGGCCACCCGGCGCGCTCCGTCGTGTACGTCAACTTCGGCAGCATCGCCGTGATCACCAGGGAGCAGCTGCTCCAGTTCGCGTGGGGCCTGGCTGCCAATGGCTACACCTTCCTGTGGAACGTGCGCCCAAACCTCGTCAAGGGCGGTGACGTGGCCTCCCTGCCGCCGGAATTCCTCGCCGCCGTCGAGGGAACTCGACGCTGAGCATTTCTGCTGGGGTGCCGATGCTTTGCTGGCCTTTCTTCGCGGATCAGCAGACTAACTGCCGCTACGCGCGCACTGAGTGGCGCAATGGGATGGAGATCCGCGGCGAGGTCAGGAGCGCGGAGCTGGCGGCTATGATACGAGAGGCCATGGAGGGGGAGCAGGGTAGGGAGATGAGCCGCCGCGCGAGCGAGTGGAAGGAGAAGGCTTTGCTGGCGACGTCGCCAGGTGGTTCCACGGTGGTTAACCTGGGCAGGCTCATCGACGAGGTGCTGCTGGCGAAGAAGCAGTAAGGAGGCGATCGAAAACATCTGCTTGCGAACTGTTCTTATTATGACCATATATGATCGAAAATTACATTTAATATAATAATAATGTATGGAGTGAGACCATGTACTTCTTTGCAATCGTTCTCATTTCTTTGCTGTTCTTTCTTATGTTGTTTGCCAGATTGATGCACTTTGCATTCAATGGGGTGAGTATGATTATTATTATTCTCCTCGAAGACTGTTTCGTTCTTTTCGATGAAATCTGTTTGTCTATGGAAATGTCCAGTCTCTGGTTGAGAGAGAACATTTTATTTGAACTGTTGGATTACAAAAGAAAAACCCACCAGAGAACTTGGCGTTAATACTCGGTCTGGTTGGTCAGACGAGCGAGCCGACGCAGGCAGGGGTCCCCCTCCGGCGTGTGCACGGGGGTGGGGTGATCGCTCCGTGGCGGCGTGCGTCAGCCCAACTGTAACCGGTGTACGTACTCGATCGTCGCGTGGCTTGTTGCAGCCGTTGGGGATTGAGAGCTCGCGCAATGATTTCCCATCGATTAGGCCTATAATTATCGGCAAGTAACATGCTGAAGTCACGACTCAGGAGCACATAAATGGAAGGGAAACGTGCGACGAGAGGGCGGACTAATAAAAGGGGAAAAACTCAGAAATAAAAAAAGGAAACGGTAACACTGCACGAACGAATCAGGATTCCATTGCGTTTGAAGACTGCAAGGAAATAATCTCGTCTTGATTACCCACCATAATACCATATATATTCCTTGTATGCATATGCCTATCGATCGCCAATATAAATAACACATCAGCCATAGGTTAGAGTCAAAATCTTTTCTTATTCGTTCCCAACAGGCAACATCAATGGCCGGCCACGGACCTGGAGGAGGAGGGGCACCGGGAGACCCAGGCCAGCCTGGGCAGCCCGGCCAGCCGGGAGGACGCGGCGGCAGGGGAGGCAGATCGGGCTCGCCCCCGCCGCACGTCATCGAGGTCGGCGTTGGCCAGCCAGGCGAGGCCGGCGAGCCTGGCGAGAACGGCGGCGGCCATGGCGGGGACGGCGGGCTCCCGGTGGGTCCCCACGGCGGGCGCGGCGAGGACGGCGGCGTCGACGGGCGCGGCGGCGGCTGCGGCTGCGGCGGGGACGGCGATGTCGTAGGGCGCGGCGGTGACGGCGGGCCCGGCGGCGACGCAGGAAAGGCGGCGACGGCGGGAGTGATGGGCAGGGGTTGCCCGGCGGCCGGGGAGGGGATGGCGGCGACGGCGGGTTGAGGGGCGGCCGCGGCGCCCGCGGCGGGGACGGCGGGAAAGGCGGGCCCGCCGGGCCGGACGGGATCGGCGGCCCTGGTGGGGATGGCGGTAAAGGTGGGCGGAGTGGTCCTCCCCTGCCGCCGACGAGGCGTAGTAAACGCCGTCGCGGGCGTGGCGGTGGTGGTGGCCTTCGGCCTGATGAGGCTCCGCAGCAGCAGGAGTAGAGAGCATGGCCCAAGCAGCAGGCGTATCTCGACGTGCATGGATGGAGCTTGGACCTGCAACTAGATCTTAATTAGTACGATGACTGCATCACATTGCTCTAGTTTCATGATGTTTATGCATGGATTCTGTGTTGCTAGATGTCATCTTTTATCCTCTATTAGTATTACTGTGAGGCGATTTCGTTTTTACACGGGCATTAGCTGATCAATCGTCTATCGTAGATACGAACACAGATGTTGGATCAGCATCAGCTCGCTAGAATGAATTACATACTGCTACTGCCGGCTTCTTCTAGTCTTCAGCCTATTTATATTTGAGATTTGTCACCAAAAAGGCTCGGTTGAACGTGCTCCTTGAATGTGAAGGGTCACTGATAATCTGATTTGGTACAGAATAATGGCCAGTCCTGCAAAAACTTAGCATCTCTAGCTGCATCAGCATTGGAGCTTACTCAGTGAAAGTCGTTATTTCAGAACCTCGTCCTGCGTCTTCAGCAACAAATTGAAAAAATGCAGATCCTAAATCCTAATATAGCAGCTCACTAGCAATGAGAAAAGAGTAGTTCACTAGAGCAGAGGATGAGTGCTAGCTGAAGAACTAAACAGTTCTTTATGAAAAATCTGCAGACATGGATTTTACTGGTAGTAATAGTACTTGTTGAATTCTACAGAAGGTCATCATGAGATGGACGAGTTGCGGAAGGTAACAGAAAGGAATTGTCGTCCTCCCGCCCATGGATCTGAGCCGAAGTTCAGGGTGCTACACACATTTGCCACCCTACATACTACCTCACCTTTCACGCCATCAAGCCACCGGCAAGCAGCACCAAGGACTTCCATTCCCTTCTTCCCTCTTGTCGCCTAGTGGATTGCTATGAACCCATCGCTTTTCTTGTCTTTGTTGTGCCGCGTTTTCCCTTGAGCCACCATTGACCCTGTCTGCCACAGTCACGCAACCGCCGTGGACCGGGGTACCAGGGACCTCGTTGGAGATGTGGCTGTGTCACGGCCATGGTTCCGCCATGAGCACGCACATGAAGAACCTTGACCCTCATAATTTTTTTTTCATAATTGTACCCGATTGCTTATGCTCAAGAGGAAACACTTCCTAATAAGATTGCGGTTTGCAATGATCATTAACAAATCATAAAGTTCAAGGGCAAACTATCAATAATACCTCCCTGAACTTCTCACACAGCCCGTTATACGTCGTGTTATCCAGAGGTGTGTTGCGAAAAATGGCAAGGATCTTGGCTAAGCCTACAAAGATGGATCCAATAAAAAATAAATGAAAATATTATTTATAGGGATGCCTTGAAGCATAAAAAAGAGTTGATATGTTATTTTATCCACTTATTTCTTCACTGGGCCATATTAATAATGTTTACATATATGGCCGTGTTGTGTTGGTAGATGTATTGTTTGAGATCATCTTACCTATTGTATCTTGTGGTTGCTTGTATTCCCTCCATTCCAATTATAATTCGTTTGACTTTCTGGACCCTAAGTTTGATCATGCACCTTATTTGAAAATTTGTGTCAAACATCATTTTTTTTTATTATTGCTTGCCTTCTTAATATAAGTACTTCATGAAAGACCTAATTTTGACAATGTTTGCATTTTTTTTGAATAAGACGATTGGTTAAACTCTGGGTAAAAAAAGTCAAACTATAATTTGGAACGTAGTTAGTACTATATTAATATTGATTGTACAATGTCATTTGGAAGTCGATAATTTTAACGCTAATTCGATGGATGATCATATTTGTAAAAGTCTAAATTGGGATTTAGTGATTTTTTTATAAATAAGAAATCCTTGTGTAGTGCTCGCTCTTTCCAAATTAGAACGGAGGGAGTAGTTTCTAAAACACGTGCCCGGAACACGAGCACTCTACTAGCTTTTTCTAAAAGAAAAAAAAGAGAACAAGAAGCCGACAATCCATGCACAACACGTACAACAGCACCTGGTTGCCTGTTTGCTGTCAACGCTCACGAGTCACGACCTCAATAAGGGCACCCGCAGCGTGGACCTTGGTGCTCAATAGCAGAGGTCACATCAAGCCCAGGGAGGTTTCAAACTTCCTTCCTTCGTCTTATTGGCTCAACTACTGTATCCTTTGCATGCAGCGCGTGTTTAGCCTTCAGAACATGCATGCGAATTGGTATTTTATTTCCTGGGCATCGAGGATAGTAGAGTCATCGATGACAGAATCTTTTTTGAAGCATTGCCTCTTGCAGTGTACAATCATCGGGAACTACACTCTTTTTTCCAAACTCAGCATCGCCTCTGCCCTACACTGCGGGTGCCCTAAGCTCCTTTCTACTCTCCCTACACGATCTTTCGCTCACGCCACAGCTACGCACGCCAACGGGCGAACCGGCAGAGCGCGAGCCCTGCAACACGACGCCGCCACACGGTAGTATGCATGTATCTATCTCTAGCCCGTCCTACCCTGCACTTTGGCGTCGCCGCGCTTCTCGCCGCCGTCGAGGAGGCACATGAGGTCGCCGAACGCGGCGAGGATGTCCCTGAGCGCGTCGCGCTCGTTGAGCGCGATGTAGCAGAGCAGTAGGTCATGGAGGCGTGCCATGTCCGCGTCGCGGCGGCGCGGGTCCAACCCCATCGCCTCCACCATCTCCACCGTGGACTTGAAAAAGTCCGCCCGTGGCGCGTCCGTGCACAGCGACACCTTCCTCACCGGCTGCCGCATCTCGTCGTCGCGGCGGAAGGCGGGCGCCCTGATGGCGGCGGCGGCGGTGGCCGAGGCGGAGGACGACGACGACGAGGAGGTGGAGGAGGAAGCCATGGCGGCGGACGCGTGGAACGCGGAGGTGGCCGCGCGGCGCAGCGCGCGGAGGTTGGAGTCGGGGGAGGAGGAGGCGGGCGGGTGCTGGACGGAGGAGTCGACGATGGAGTTGGAGCGGCCGGGCGACGCGAGGAAGAAGCGGCGGGCGGCGATGGCGGTGGAAAGCCGGCCCGCGTCGGGCTCGGGCTCGGCGGCGTCTTCGTCCGGGTAATAAAGCGCGTCGTCGAGGAAGGCCGGCGACGAGGTGGACGCCGAGGACGTCGTCGGCGGCGAGGAGGTTCCCGCCGACGTCGACGGCGCCGACGTGGTGGTGGTGGACCCCTCCTCGTACGACGACGACAGCGACGGACGCCGGGCGACGACGACCTGGAAGCACCCCAGCATTGTGCGCTCCGCGGACCTCGGCATTGTTACCTCTAGCTAGTTGGTGACAGAGAGAACGCGGGGATGGAAATGGAAGGAGAGACTGGTGACCGCGCGTGTATATAGCGGAGGCTGGACAAGGCAGAGGCCGGGAGGGAGGCAGCAAAGCACGCACGCAAGGTTGTGATTAGGGATGGCGCTTATTAGCTCACCAAAAGCAAAATAACACGGCCTGGCCTATAATTAGGCGCGATCAGCCTGATCTCCCTCTTGCTAATAAGCCAGTAAAGCCATGTCCTAATTAAGCAAGGAAACAGCCGTTAATTAATCCGGCTGGATATATACCTCTTGCAATTGCAAATCGGCACACGGATCGAATTTGAATTCTGTGCCGTTGCGACCGTGTGCATGCCCACGCCCGCGCCAAGAATCAATTGCTACGGATATGGCCACAATTCATAAATTGCGGCCGCGGCGTTCTTGCCGCATGGAGGGCTGGGATCGTCCTGGAGATTTGCTGGCAAGATCGGGGTCGTCCAACTCGATCTGGTCTGGGATGTTGAGTCGAAACTGGATTCGGCGTCGTGGTCAATTGGCCATGCATGCGACGACGAGGGAGGAGATACAGTGTAAAGAAGATATCCTAGGCAGAAATATGCTTTGCGACTTTGCAATATATGAGAGCATCAGTGATTTTTCAAAAATTTCCATTTATTGTGCTTTTCGGTTGTTGTGCACTGTCTCATTTATTTGCAAATATTCTTACATGACAAATCAATTAATGTTCATGTATCTTACAGTTCAAATAAACGGATGGCAGTGCAAATAATATTTACGAGATATATTTCGTTTCAAGATTTTCTGATTTGGAAGACCCATTGAATGCTTAGTTGTCCTTTTCCTAACGGGCATGTTTTTCAAATATTCAAGCAAAAAAATTAATGATGTATTGATTTGGGGATTCCATAGAAAATCTCAAGCAATATCTTCAAGATTTCCTACGGGAAAAGCAGATACACGAATCAAATCTACAATATGAAAAACAACCCATGGATTTCAAACCAAATCTTGGCCATGAACAAGGGGTATATTGTTTTAATTGATTCCTTTTGCACTAATTGAAAAATGGAAGACATGGTTTGAACACCTAATCCAGGGTTGTGAGCAAGCACGGGGTGGTTTTTTATGGAACCATCAACAATAACTAAAACAGAGATGTAGGTCATTCCACCATATTTGCTAGCCTTCTAGATCATAATAAACTTACAAAAAGCAAGAAGTAGAGACCAACACACCTTAGTTCATCTGCCGATCGAGCCGAACATTTATCTTTTGAATCATGGTTTCAAAACCGAATCCAAGAATGAACAAGCAATACATAATTTTCTATAGAAAATATTAACGGGAAAAGGATATACACCATTTTTGTGTTATGCTTTTCAATAATAATCCTAAGAAAAAGCAAAGAATAGAGGAAAAACACACCTGATTTGATCCACCGGTTGCGGTCAAACACCTTTAGGAACGACAGGATAACACAAGACAACATGGACGGGATATACTCAAGCACCTGGAGATTATTTAAGGCTGATGAGTGACCAAAGGGGTAGAACTATGGCCGGGCAGGGAGTGTGGAATAGGAGTGAGATAGGGCTACAAAGACCGATATATGCAACTATGGGTAAAGCGGAGAGGAGATTAAATAGGTAATGTTGATAACGGTCGTAAGGCTTGCAAGCCAGATGTCAGGGCCGGATGGACGCGTGGTTGTGTCGGAGAAGACAAATGTCAAGTGATACCGGTCATCGCACCCACGTGGAGATCGCACACAAGACACTTGTAAACATCAGCACTCATAGGTCATTTTAGAAATAATTCAACGGCTAGGATTGAACCAAGTTTATGACCGCATCAGGAGAAGAAAATGACAAGTGTTACAATTTCTTGGAGTCCTTGTAGAGATCGAATAAAAGGTACATGTAATGCCAGTGCGTTCTTGATAGATGATGAAGGAGTCTCAATTTTTTTTTGTCGTGTTGGGGGTGTCGTGGCATCTCTAGCTCCACCGTTGATTGTACACATCGACACACGTAGATCCTTCTTGATATGTTTAGTGACTAGGATTGCTCCAAGCATGTGAGGCAATAGGATAAATCAAATATCAAGGGACAACATTTGTCGCGTTCACACGGAGATGGCATACAAGGCACTTGTACACGTCAGCATGCATAGATCCTTCTAGAAATAATTCAACGACCAGGATTGAACCAAGTTTATGACCACATCAGGAGAAGAAAACGTCAAAGTGTTACTATTTCTTCCACTACACATAGTGATTGCATAAAAGGTACACATCGGCACACATAAATCCTTCTCGATAAGTTCATTGACTAGGATTGAACCAAACATGTGATGCATTAGGAGAAAACAAATATCAAGTGACACCAAAACTTCTCGCAATCCACATGGAGATTACCGTCAACATGCATAGACCCTTCTAGAAATACTTCAATGGCTAGAATTGAAGCACATATGCTGATGTTGTGGTTTCGAGTGTAGGACAATGTCAAGTGTTACTTACGAGACCTGAGAAAGAGAGGATGAATATGAAATACTAGAAGATGAATATAGGTCACACCATCAAAGCCATTAGTCACTTGGGCCACATGATAAATTGGGTATTACAGCAAGATATTCCCTTTTTTTTCAACAATTGGCATCAATAGTGGAGGCTCATAAAACACAAGCATAGTATCACAAGGGCACATTGAATTCAAATCCTACAATGTGGTTGATTTTGTTTTTAGCATGGGTGTAGAGATGCCTACGGCTAAGAATTTTCTATTGAAAAGCTTCATCACCTGATTCTTGAGAACATCGGAAAATTTACGGTTGATTGAATCGTATTATGGTCCACATAAAGGTGTTATAGATTCACAAAATCCCATATATATAAAAGCTTGTAGTATAACTTAGCCTCATCCCCGATTCTACTCCCCTTTTGAAGTTCTATTCCTTGCTAATAAATCAACGATAACAAAAAAAAACATGACTTGCAAGTCTCGCGAGCCATGCATCTAACGATGTCCATGAGAATCACAGAAAAAAACCTATGACATACATGCGTGATCATGATATACTATATATGCACGGTTTTTTTTTGCTGACAACATGGTATCTTTGTTTACACGGGCAAAACTGCAATGCAGTCACAAAAAAAAAAACTGCAATGCGCTCTTTAACATAATAAATAGGGTAGTCAGTCTCCCACAGCCATTCGTGTATATACATTTCTGTTATAATGGAATTAGGGGTAAATTCTACATTTCTTTCCAATGCCTTGTGCAGTCATGTGTACTACGTGTAGCCTATATTCTCTGCTAGTGCCTCCCACGGAGCCTATAGAGCCTAGCGAGGGAAGCTATTGGCCGTAAAGTACAGGTGGCAAATGAAAAGGGAGAAACCCCGTTGCGTTACTACAGGCATCAGCACTCAACAGCACTTGACATGCATGAAACACACAGATCGAGCAGAAGACCATGGCCCGGCCACGGTGCAGGGAGGCCCGCCGTCCCCGTGGGCACCAGCCCCAACTCTCCATTTTGCATCCCCGTAGTCCTGCACCAGACGAGAGGCACGTACATGGCCCGCCCGGCAGGAGCGACCCGGGTTATCGCCGTGGGCTCGCTCGGTTTGGTTCCGCCGCGCTGCCCGTGCGCCTTTCGCTGCCCCGTCTCTGTCCGACGACCCCAACACCACCACCGTGCTCGCTCGCGGTCGCGGTGCTTCCGATCCGTCGATGGCATTCTCTCGATCGTTTTGAGTTGCGGTTAGTTGCGGGTGGGTAATCGAGCAGGTTCGCCGGGAATAACATTGGCCGCGCGAAACAACTGGTCCTATCTGCCTGCTTTCGGTTCATGTGCGCATTATTCAACTTGTTACAAGCCATAGAGGGCTAATTACAGAGGCTCACATACATCGACGGTTTTTTTTGGCCGAACCGCCAAGAAGCATGTGTCGTGCGTCCCATATGCATGACGCCGGCCTTGTCGCAAATTGCAGGAGACTACTGCCGGCCGCGGTTGAGCCGCGCGGCGGCGGCGATGGACGCGGCCACCCCGCCGGGGCGCGCCGTCGCGTCGGGGTCGCCGCGCACCTCGGCGCCCACCACCCGCGCCGCGTCCTCGCGCTCCACCTCCTTGTCGTCCGCGCCCAGCCGCGACGTCGCGTCCTGAAAAAAAAATCCATACTACTAGCTAGTTAGTGGACGCACGTACTGCTAGGATACACGAGGCGCACGTGGCTACTGCGCGGGCTCCGTTCGGCCTGCCACGTGATGAAAGAAAAAAGAGAGGGGGACACGTGGCGCACCGCGAGGACGTCGCGCAGCGTGGCCTTGTCCGCCTCGCGCCGCGCGGCGGCGTCTTTGGCGTTGGCGTCCGCGGCCGCGCGCGCCCGCGCGGCGAGCCCGTCAGGTGGCGCCTCGTCGGCGCCGACTGCCCGCGCCTCGGCCGCAGCGATCGCTGCCACGTCGCTCGGCTCCACCGGCTCGTCGCCCGCCGACAACGCCGCCGCCTCCAGCGCCTCGCCGATCGTGATCTTCGTCCCGTCCACCACCCCGCCACAAACGCCGCCGCCGCCTTCGAGTTCATCACCTGCCAGTTCTGCTGCGTCGCCGGCGTCATCCTCCGCCGCTGTAATGTACTGCCCGACAGGCTGCATCAATCACACAAGCAAAGTCAGCGCGCGGCCACCGGGCTCAAGTCTTGGCTAGGCAAGACAAGACACACGGTGTGTGCACGGCTAAGGTAAGGTAACCACCTGGCCGGCGACGAACTCCGTGATGACACGGGCGCCAGGGACACGAGCCTCGGTGATGGCGACGCCGCCATCAGAGGCGGCGTCGGAGGCCTCGTCGCGCGACACCACGCCGAGGCGCTCGTTGCGCCGGGCGGCGGACTGCATGACGGAGGCGGTGCCACCCCCGGTGGGCACCCGCCCGAGCACGGCGCTCTCCGCTTCCTGCATCATGGCGGCGTCCCGCGGCGCGATGGGCGTCTTGCCCAGCTCGCCCTCCACGGCGAACACGTCGCCGTAGAGCACGGCGCCGCCGCCCTGCTGATCCTCCTGTCCCTCCTGCTCCGCCGGCGGCCTCCTCTGCTGCTCCTTCTGGCTCATCCTGGGATGGGATTCTTGGGTGCGTCAAGCGCCGTCAGAACAGTACGTGCGCGCGAGATCTGATCTGAGCTGGGACGACAGGGGTTTATGGGGCGAGCGAGCTCGGTGATAGAGATCACATGGGTATGGGAGGAGGCGTGTTCCAAGGCGCGGAGTCGCGGACGGGCGCACGTAGCGCCCGCGCTGCGAGGTGGCGCGTGCGCAGCGGCCGCAGGCTGTGAGTGGCAGTCTGGCACGAGCGTACGGAGCCACCAAAACGTATGTATGTCGCCATGCCTCAACATTGCAATTTGCCAATTTTGCAAAAACACGTTGCGCGTCCAGCGTATAGAAACTCCATGTTACGCTTAAGCATAGTAGATAGTCTAGGTACAAGGTTTTTACAAGTAGAGTTTGGACAACTCTGAAAGTGAAGTCTTCGTACCACCCACAAAGGCACAAATAACCTGCTTGGTTTAGCACACATGGTAAAATGACCAAGTTGCCCCTCCCTTTTCTCTTTTTTCTTTCACTTCATCTCTCTGACCAGCGGGCCCATCCGTCATCTTCCACCTCGAGCCACCTGCGCTGTGCTAGCCTGACCTCCCCGTCATCCTCGGCCCAGTCGCGGCGGCGGCGCAGGCGCACTTTGGATCCGCCCGCCGACAAGCCCTGCGGTGGCGCACGCCGCGCGCGACCGAGCTCGAGCTCCGTCTCGCACTCGTCGGCGCGCCTCGCGGCTGAGCCATGACGGACGGGATTGGGAGCGCGACGGCGTAACCGCGCCGCCCGGCGGCGCGCAGGCGATGGTGACAGGGTTCGCGACGAAGGACGGCCCTAGGAGGAGGGCGGCGACTCTGCTACTGCGACGAGGATGACGGGGAGATCAGGCTAGCGCAGTGCAGGTGGTTCAAGGTGGAAGATGACGGGTGGGCCCCGCTAGTCAGGGAGATGAAGTGAAAGAAAGAAGAGAGAAGGGAGGGGTAGCTTGGTCATTTTACCCATGTGTGCTGACTAGGATTCGAGCTAGACTGCTTTGTTGGCATGCCACGTCAGCCAAAGTGGTAAATATGTATCGTTTCTCTCTCCTATGCTAAAATTGTAGTGTCATTGGTAAGGATGCTATCTCAGAAGGTGGCAACCGGTATGATGGTAAAAAGTTAAATATCAAAATAGAAACTCCGTGTTACGCTTGGCTTACGCATAGTAGGTGATAGTCTAGGGATAATGTTTTTACAAGTAGAGTTTGGACAACTCTGAACGTGAAGTCTTCGTACCACCCACAAAGGCACAAATGACCTGCTTGGCTTATTTCCAAAACATGGCAAGTCAACACTCAAGAGTATGCTCGTAATATTTTGATCCTTTGGTTTCAGTCCAAAAGTTAGTGTGACAGTTTCTTGCAAAAATTTTGGCAAGGACAAATTGGCATGTTCATGTGTTTTATAGAACTAAACCAATCAGGCACATTGATGGCCCAAAGTGACCCATTCAATAAGTGATTGGCCGGACCAGCAAGCCAATCAGACCCTAGGTCTTCCTTTTAGAGTCATGTATGGTCAACAACCTGGATAGTTAGTCATCCAAGATGTCTAGTACTCTAGCTTCTGATGTGGAAGATTGGCTTGACTCAATAGATCAGTGATTGTTCAATTGATTCAGCAACTTGTCCAACAACGTTAGAAAAAGAAGAAGAAAAAAAAAACCAAACTGACAATAGATTTTCTGAAGACAGTGTGTTGTTGGGGATTGGGTGCTTCTGAAGTTGCAGCATGTTCAGAAGCTCTTTTAGGGCTTGTTCGGTTCCATCGGATTCAATCCGGCTCCGGAATGATAAATATAACAAGAAATTTATAATAGGTACATCTAGAGACCTGGATTTGTTCCGGGTCATAGACTAATTTATTCGTGATGGATACATTAAGAGACCCGAAATGATTCCCCACTTCTTGACAGTGGATTGATTCCTTGTCTTTTGGTGTCACTATTGTGTGTAAATTAGCTCTTGACCCGGAATGAATCTCGGTCTCTTATTGTACCTATCATAAATTTCTTGTTATATTTTCATTCCCAGCCCGAATTAAATCCGATGGAACCGAACAAGCCCTTATAAATTTTTGGCCCCACTACTTGATCACTGATCGCATTGTAGCTGTTGCCTACCGTTTACAGCTTCCTGAATGTCGTCAAATTCATTTTCTCAAAAAAAAAAAAAAAACTGTAGCAACTTCCGAAATCTCAGTGTTTCTACAGCTCTGGTCATCTTGTCGGTTCAGCACTTCAGTTCCAACGCTTGATACGCCATGGCGAGTTGGCGACGAGACCATTGCCGAGTAAACATGACAACTCAACAATCACGATGATCTTGGCTCAAAAAAAGGAAAAAATAACAATTACGACGATATACCAAATCAAGCTTATTATAATCCCAATTTGATTCGATCTGATCCAATCCGATTATAGCAGAACAGAATATTCGCAGGAGGCAATGTACAGGACCCAACACAGACACGAAAGAGACGCAGCGCGCGGGGGCGCTCTGCTCTCGGAGGCGCAACTCCGGCGACCTCGGAAAGGCTCTTCTAGCTTTCCATCAGGAACGGGGAACACAGCCGGCCCACAAGAAGGGGCAGAGGTAGGTGGTGGCCTTCTCTGCCTCACCGGCGCTTGTGGTCCCTGGACCGCCGCGAGTGCCGTGGCTGCTCGTCCTGCGCCTCCTGCTCCCGCTCGCGCCGCGAGGACGAGGACGGGCGCCGCTTGAAGTGCTGCTCCTCTTCGTCGCTCTCCTCCTCGTCCTCACCGCCGCCACCGTAGAACTCGGTCGCGGCAGCCCTCCGCTTGTCCTCCTCCGCCGCGGCGGCGGCGGCGTCGCGGTGGTTCTGGTGGTGGCGGTGGCCGCGGTGGTGGCGGGCGTCGCCATCCTCGGCCGCCGCGGCGCCTTTCTTGGAGGAAGAGGAAGAGGAGTGCGCGGGGGGCTTGTCGGAGGAGGCCCTGCGGCTGCGCTTGGCGTCGGATGCGTTGGCGCCGTCGCTTCCGCCGGCGCCGGGGAAGCTGATGCGGGAGAAGACGCTGGCCTTGGACTTGGACGCCGCCGCCTGCGCCTTGGCGGCCTCCGGCTCGTGCCGCGGCAGGGGAAGCGGCGGCGGGAGGTCGTCGTAGCGGTCGGAAGAGGAGCGCTTCTTGCCGGAGCTGGAGGACCGGTGCGGGGAGCGCCGCGAGTGCCGGTGGTCGGGGCTGGACGACGGCGGCGGCGCGCGCTCCGACCTGTCCGGCTGGGAGTGGGACCTCGACCTCTGCAAGGGAATAAAGAAAGAGAAAACAAGACCGGGTCCACAAGTCAGCCTGCGAGCCCAAACATTAAAGTCTAATCATAAACCAACCAATCGCAATCGTACGGCCCAATAACCGCGACGCCCAAAGATCCAGCAGGACAGCAAGATGGCCCACAACTACACGAGAAACAGCAGCAGCCTGACATTCGGAGGCCTTCTGCCTTTGAGCATCGCATATTTTTTTTTAATACTGCCGTATCGCTTTGTGCTGGGTTGTAGCATAGTTTAGAATTCTACTAGTTCTACGTCTATCTACTCAAGTTTGTATGAAAATAAATATGCAAGTGAATATAAATCTGCCAAAGAAAGAATAAGAAAATCCGTACCAAGCAAAAAGGAAAAACGAGGAAAAGCAACCCAGTCCCAAAGAGTTCAAAAAAAGCACAAGAATGTAAACAAATAATATAACTAAAAGTCCTCCTGCCGTGCCTGATGGCATCTCCAAAGGATAGAGCGAACCAAGGAAACCAATGACAACGGCAAAGTGATCCCACTAGCCAGCGGCTGCTTGTGACCCGAGCAACCAAGCAGAAATGCTGCATCGGCACTTGGCAGGGAGCAGCATCAACCAAGGTTGATGGCAAGGACGCTGCCGGATCGTAAGCAGAGTTCAACAGAGTGCCTTGTTCTGCAACACCAGAATCGGGCAGATCTCCGTGCACTTCTCTTCCGGCCTTTTCTACGGCGGCGGCGGTGATCCATGTGTTTACCATGGAACTGACAACAGTACAAAACTTTGCAAGATAAGCGATTGACAGGAAAAGACATACATCCTTCCGCCTCATCGAGGTACTATCGTTAATGGCCCCCGAGGATTCTCTGGCTTCCCTTCGAGACTCCCTGTCCCTGGCTCGATCCCGCTCCAGCTCGCGGTCGCGCTCCCTCTCCCTCTCGCGGGAACGTTCCCTGTGCTGCCTCTCCCTCTCCACAGAACGGCCACATGGTTCCCGAGAACGTTCACGCTCCCTCTCCCTGCAAGAACTCCACAGATTAGGACTCACAGCATGTTCAGCATCAAAGGGATTATGTAAACACGCAAAGCAACGGAGTATCAGATTATGAAGACAAGCAATCAAGATATGAAGACCAAGCATTGCCACAAAGCTTTCATTGCAGATTGAAAACAGATCTTAATGCACCCAAATTTCATGTCATTCTCCCACTTTAGATTGTCATTAAAATATAATCTTGGAGGACCAAAACTCGTCAGTACGTATGATTGTCGTTTTCAGTTGTTGCTAAGGCTGGTAAAACTCTCAGGAAAGCTGGAAAGTGACCATGCATCAAGTTGTTCAAAGCACATTAGGGTAAATGGACCAGGTTTGTTCACTTCAGGTTTGTTCACTTGACATCTAACTCTTTTACCAAGTAGTGACTGAGGTCTCCAAGACAGAAGAATTTACAAAGCAGAATGTGCAAGTTAAAAAAAAAACTCGACCTTCAGGGATAAGACAGTCCCCCGGGCATTTTTGCTAAGAGAAGACCTTCTCACGCAGGTCGAGAAATTCCCCGAACCCCTGCCCCACCCTTACACAACAGAACCGTTGCCCATGTAAGGCGGCCAGCGACCTAGGCCAGGCCTTAGACCTGTGCTTTGACATGGTGACAGATAAGGGGATTTTTTTAACCCCAGCCTGAAATTCACTCCCATGGGGAGTCGAACCCAGGACCTGGAGAGTGCCGCTGGAACCATCTAACCAAGTCAGCTAGAGGCCCTTTGGCAGAATGTGCAAGTAAGGTGATCCAAGTTCAGGACATGACAGATTACGAAGGGCACATAAACACACAAAGCTTAGGGATACTGGGTGCAATATGACTCTTGTGAATCCTTCAGAATTTATCATCAGCATACAGTTCAAATGGACAGATGCCAATGTGAGACCAAAAGAAATCAACTCCCAAGATTGAAGGGAGACGGTTAACAATTTCATGTATGGTGGTTCTAGAACAATTTCTAATTTATCCTCAACTCAAAACATTTAATTGCATTTGGATGCCAATTTGGGAATCTGAATAGTGGATGATCCAAATCGATATCACACCAAATTCATTTTATCGATCTATGCAGAATGACATTGAGAAAGACAAGGAAAATGCTCATGGACTTTTGTGTTATATAGCAAAACAGAAGAATGCAACAGCTGCTCAATTGTTTAAAGTCCAACAAAAAGGCAGAGGGGAAATTACGTGAAGTATATAATCACCTTCCATTAAATCGATCCATTTCACGTCTCCTTCTATGATCAGGTTTCCTGGGATCAAATTCTTCCCTGCCCACAATTGGTGGGCCCATATTTATTCCCATAGGATTAACTGCTAATTCCGAAAGATCCCTGAAAATGAATAATTGAAAAGATTTCAGAAGCAACCCTGGTAACACCTAATCCATAGGAAGAAAACCGGCATGAATATCAGGCTGCTAACCAAGTAAACACTCATACAGTATTTTAAAGGTGTAGCCTAGGCAACAAGGCGTACCCAAGGGGCCACAAGGGCCTTGTTACACCTTGTCGCCTATGCGTAAGGCGTACTCAGCACGCCATAGGCCGCCTTATCGGCTTAAGTACACTGCACCCATGTAATGATACATGGATATCAGGCTGTTGACCAAAGAGGTAAAACGTCAACATAGTGCTCATCTCTCACCAAATTGGAGAAACAAAGCCACACAAAGTTCGCAAGTTACACATTCTTAAATCCGAGAGGTACAAAGAAGATAATGGGTAGTTGGGTACATATGCCATGGGTCATGAACACATTTCTTTCTCATAAAAAAATGGCACTAAAATATATACCTAGGAACTCCTGGCATCATGTATCCTGGAGGCATAAATGGATCTTGTGGTAGAACACCCCCACCAAAAGGGTCAAATGGAGCTGGTGGATAACCCATGTAAGGCATGGGACCTGGAAATGGTGCACCCATGTAATCCATTGGCAATGGCACTCCTCCACCCCAGTAAGGATTGAAAGCTCCAGT
This sequence comes from Digitaria exilis, assembly GCA_015342445.1. Classification (NCBI taxonomy): domain Eukaryota; kingdom Viridiplantae; phylum Streptophyta; class Magnoliopsida; order Poales; family Poaceae; genus Digitaria; species Digitaria exilis. Next base: position 199,060 of record JACEFO010002219.1, on the reverse strand, counting down.
TGGACCCAAAGGCATTCCCGCAAAATTTTCAGCTCCAAAATCTTGAAAATTTTTCCATTGCTCATCAGCTGTCAAAAGAATATTCCATTTATTTAAGCTGCTACTGGCACTTGCATATTGTGATGATATGACCATGATCAGGTACCAGGACTTACCATTTCCTGGAGCACGTGCCTTTTTCTTTTTCTTCTTCTTTACTGCCAAAGCCACCAGGAGAAAATCAGCATTCCAAAAGAACATAAATAATTGAAAGATGCACACATTTCAGCCAAAGAAAGAAAGAAGATTAAACGGTTTCAGTTTATTAATATTCTTCCAAGATACTCCGAACATCATCTATTCTTACAAGAAAGGATAGCTTTTTTTTATTATTTGACCAAAGAGGAATGCTGTTAGGGTAACTTTATTGTATAAATCCACCCAGGGCTCTAAATACACCATTCACAATTAACTTGTCAAAAAAAAGTTCCGAGTGGCAACCTTTAGTCCATGCCAAGACAGTTATCATTTGTTTATTACTGGTACCAGGTGCCGAACTATGCTCCAGAATCCAGAATGCTACATTTTTTTAGCTTAGCTTCACCGCTCCAATGTATCACATCTCTTCCACCTCTCTCTTCCTCCTAGCACCACCATCTAAACTATTTATCTTTAAAGCTAGTGATCAGCAAACTAAGTGATTTACTATAGATCACTATATCACACACCAAATGAGGCAGAGGCACTTTAGGACAGATTGGTTATCAAACAAATTAGAACACCTTTTTCTTCTTGAACGTCAAATACAATAGAGCTTATGTACATCTTTAGCAATTAAATTATAGGAGGGGCTGCAACACAAGCAAGGAATTTTTGCTAGAAACAAAGAGGGCTGAAGGTTTTTCACCTTGTTCTCCTGCAGGCAACTTTTCTTGAGAATCTTTGGCAACAGGAGCCACTTCTACTGGCTTATCTTCTTTCACATACTTGGACTCCATGGTCCCTTCAGCGACATCAGGAATTGGTGTAGCCTTCTTATCTGAAGAACTGACATCAATATTTGTAGCTTGTGCTCCATTGAGGCTCTCAGCATCTGGAGACTCATCGACAGGGGTGACTGCTTTAACCTCCTCCTTTGAAGCAGCAGAAACAGCAGGAGATCTAACCTTATGTTGTACAGGCAGAGCTGACTCCATGTCTACAAAAAGATACAGAATCAGTTTGGAACTGTCATCAAAACAAATTATCCGTGTGACAAGCAAATAGATGAACATACCCTGTACTTGGACCATGCTTCCCACATTTTCCGTGCTGCTAGTTGGTGGTGCCTCTAATATGCGGCTGATGGTTTCTCTTAGAGTTTTATTGGGGAGAAGATCATCAGCTAGTATGCTTGTGGCACCACAGACACACACTGATTTGTTAATTATGTAGTCCCTGATGCCTGCCAGCACAATACACAAGCAGCATTAATTCTCTAAATAGCGTGATTTTTTTAGAAGTTATAGGCATTGAGAAAAAGAGAAAGGAAATACTGCTATATATATACATAAAGAAAGAACAAGGCCAATTATATTATATGCAGAATCAATACTAACAACGTAAATCACAATAAAAAAAAGTCATCTTACATTTATCACAGAAACTCCTAAAGCAGCATTTACTAGTTAGAACAGCATCCTTCATTACTTCTTTGCACAATGGGCAGCGTAGCTCTGGTGGTAGATCGCCAACAGGGCGGGTGGTGGGTAGGCCCTCTATCTCCTTCTCAAAAGCAGCTCTAACAAAAATATATATATATATATAAGGTTTAGCTTTTTGCCAAAAATCCATGCATGCTACTATTATTACAAAATCATCTCAAGAAATTTTTGTACTCACTCATTGGGCTTCAAAACAGCACCAGCCCCACTTGGCAGTGCGTATGAACCATCCGGAGTTTGCATCAGCATTGATTTTGGAATGCCAGTTGGGGGTTTCATCCTTCTCACATCATATCTAGCATCGCCATTTGTTGGGCAATGTTGAATGAAATGACCTGCAAAACAAGGTCAACTGAGCAAAAGAGGAGCGAATGAAACATACTCCTCCGTCCCAAAATAAGAGTAGTTTGGCAACCATGTTTACCTCACAAACACGGTTCCCAAACTACTCTTTTTTTGGGACAGAGGGAGTATAATGCTAAGATTTTACAAGCCACCGACATACCTGGTACTTTACATCTGTGACAAACATACCCTGGAGGAGGTGTTTTGCGTTCCAGCCCACGTCCTTCGGAATAGAAAAGGAAGAGATATAAGAAATACAGTTTTTTCTATTAGAAAAAAAACATGGGGTAAAAAATTAGATTGCGTATGAAAGAACATACAATCTATTATCTACGTGCCGGTCTCAAGTAACACAAAGTATATAAAAACTTCCACACACATAAGGAAAAGATATACAAATAGTATTTCCTCAACAAAGATATACACTTCTTATACGTTATACCCTAAGCTCTAATTCCTTAATACTGTTAATTATAAAAAAATCTTTAATATTGGAAAAAGAGTCATTACCAAAGCCACGGCCAGCCATCATTCTACCACCCATCCCTCTACCATAGCCTCTTCCAGAACCATAACCATCAGGGATTTGGCTGAAAGCATACATCATCCAGTTAAATGATTAGAAAAAAACAATATTTTATAAGCATTACAGTGCATGGCAAGAACAATAAAACTATCAGTTGCCAAGCTATCCAAATAGGGGGTGTATAATTCAGCAGGTTACTCACCTATAGTCAAGCACAGATGTATCAATAAGTGCTTTTATTTTACTATCTTCATCAACTTTATTTTCAGAAGCATCGACTGCCTGGCTAGCAGGCTGAGAAAGGACCGAATCAGAAACATATAATTCATTGCCAAACTCATCATCCCATTCAGATTCTTCAGGCTGCAGTTTTAATATATTGAATATCAGCTCCCCAAAATACAATTATAGTTGGTCAAACATCCTATGTAATTCCAATTAACAATTTTGACAAGAGTAAGCCAAACAAGAAGTTATCGTCCTTACATATTTCATAGATGAATCGCCAAGAAAAGCACTAGCAGCAGGCGTGACTTCTACCACATCTTCTGCAACTTTAGACCTGCATAATTGCATAAATGTCTCAATATATCTGTTCTAATAAACTAATTTAACTACTGACCATTCTCATTGACATAATACAACTAAACAATCAAAATCAAAGTTCATAGTCACAAGGTGTTAACTCTGAATGAATCACTTAAAGGAATTGAGAAAAGTGTGTTGCCTAGTGTGCGAGTGTATATAATCAAAGATCAAGACAGTACTCTTCAGGTTCAGTGACAATAGGCTTCCTTGGCCGTCCTGGTATCCGCCGAATCAATACTGATGTGTTCTTTGGTATCATAGTAGCCTCATCAGCATACTCTGAAAGTGAAAATATCGCCAGGAAACAATTTTAAGTAATGTCTCCATGGCTAGAGTTTATCCAAAATTCACAAAATAAAAGCACAATTCAAACTAAATTCGAAACAAGACAACTCGAGTACTCAGCAGGATATGATTCTTAAGGCATCGTCCTACAGCACTAAACAATCTTACTCCTTGTTTGAACACTAATATGAATTACATCAACACCCGGGTCATGCTCTCAGCATCTTAAAACAAATTCGACTCATTAGAAGATTATCTATAAATAACTCCCCTCAATGTCTGAGTTCAGATTGTAGCTAATCCTTCACATCAAACCCGCTCAGCGGGCTGAGTACAATGAAAAGCCAGGCAAGGTTAAAACAAGCATAAGCATTGAACATGTTTGGCTTAGGCGAAGCAGACCATAACCCGTCGATTTACCATGACAAACAAGCAGTTCTACAGCCTGGTTTATCACATTATTTTTACCAGGACCTATCAACTTACATGTATTCAACAAGAAATCAAACAAAGGGCTCACTGAAAAAGAACCAACCTTCATCAGTTTGAGCATTTGAGATCATGAGGTCGAAATCTGTGCCCCTACCAAGATGCTTGGACTCAAAAATCCGCTCCTTCAAGTTGGCAACAGAGATGAATTGCCCCTCAATTGGAATCGAGTCAAAGTCTCGGGCACTCTTGAATTTGTAATACACAGCCATTTGCCTGTCCACTCAATTTTTTTCCCCTTTCTTTTCTTCTGGTTTTATCTTTTTTGTTTTTTATTTTTTTTCCTTTACCACTCTTCTTCTGTAATAAAGAGATTATTCGATAGAAACCAGAAAGTAACAACAACAAATAAAACTGTCTTTGCCCTTAATTTGAGCGGAAAAATTGATGCTTTTAGCCAGGACAAATCGCAGGAACAAATGAACACATAAACAAGTGTACAAGCAAAGTTTTTTTTATCTCCACTGCCTCGTCGGCTCGGGCGCTCCACTCCTACACCGTGGCGGAAGTAGCCAAGCCGCACACCGCAGGACAAATCCGATCATCCGCCTCCGCCGAAGGGGCGGACCTTTCCTCTTTTGCTAGCTGGAAAAGGCTCCGAATTGGGGGGCTACCACGGCTGGATCGCCGTGTCCATCGCCTTCCTCTCCCAGATCGCCGCGGATCCGGGCTCGGGACACCACGAAACCGCCCGAGGGAAGGCCTCCGAGACCGAGAACCCCCGGAGGCGAGGGGTCTGCTCGAGCGCAGCCACGACCCCGCCCCCGCCGCTGCCGCCGCTGCAGTTGCCGCCGGGGAGAGGTGGAGCCCTAGGCCAACGGCTACGGGAGCCGAGTCAGGGCCGGGCACCGGAGGAATCAGCGGCTCCGGGCTCGGATTTGGGAGCTAGGGTTTCGAACTCCGGTGGGATTGCGTCGCCTCCTCGCGTCGCCGAGTGGGGAGGGGGGAGAGGAAGTCGAGCCGCGGATGGGGAAAGGGATCGGATGAGGTCACGGCGGACTAACGGGGACAAGGGGGAACGAACCTATTGGAAATGTTTGAGCTGGGCTTGGGCATTATGTGGGCTCAACTGTTACTGTGCGTGTAGGCTGGGCTCCTCAGTTTGGGAATGGGCCTTTCCTATCGAGAACACACACAGCAAGCAGTGTACAAAAGGCATCAGATGTCAAATTATCGAATGGCCTAGCCGCAGGCGGCGACTAGGAGTTGGCGGCCACTATGCGGGCGATTGCCGGCTACTAGGGGTGCAGGCGGGGCGGGTTGTTACCGCAACCCACCAGTCCGCTCCGCAAAATTAACCTTCACGACTGGTGCGGACGAGAGGCAACTTTGATGTGGACGAAAGATCATTGGCGCGCTAAGACTAACTGCAGCAGTAGCCTCTATATTTCACCCCCTAAATCAATATTTGGAGGTTCCTGAAAAAAAAATCACCCCCTAAATTGCATTTTGCTGCAACAGTAACCTCTATTTTCCTCCTCTACCGGCCCAAGCCTTTGCCACAAGACCTATTCCCCGTCGTCGCGGCAGCGCGGAGGAAGGGCAGCTCGTCGACGCGTCGGCGGCGGTGGCGCGCGGCCCCAGCAGCGTGAGACATGTGTTCAAGGTGACCATGGCAGCGCCCATGCTGGAGGCCGAATCTGTCGACAGGGAATGATCGGGCCTCCATGCGTTCCTGCGGGTGTTGTGGCATGACCTCGCCGGCAGCTGTGGCGGGAGGCATAAGCTGTTGCAGTGGCCCGTGGAGGAGATCGAGATGCTGCAGAGGAGGCGTGCGGCTCCTCCGGCACGGTCGCCTCGCCAATGGAGGCATGGAGCTCGACTTGTGGCGCCACGCCGTCCCCATAGCCCGCTGGCTTCGCCGTCGTCCCCACCAGCAAGGAAGCAGCTGGAGACGTCGACGGGCGGCACGTCGGTGTCACCGAGGCCCAGGATGCCGCCGCGGTCGTCGAGGAACCGGAGCGCCATCGATGCCGTCGTTGTATGCGCCGTGCACGCGCGTTGCAGCCACCGCAGAGGAATGCCGCAGCCATCGCCGCGCCCGAGGGAGCTCGTCCTGCTGCTCGCGTCGGCCGTCGCCTGTGAGCTCGATGCCGCTCACGCGCTCGAATTGAGCTCATGCCGCGCCCGAATCGATCTCTAAGGCCACGAAATAACATTGCGGTCAAGTAAGAACCCCTAAAAGACCGCTTCTCTTGATCTAAGTGTTCCGATATTGGCGATATAAAAAAAAGCTCCATCGAGTTCCTCACCGCTCGTCCTCCGTTGTCTCTGCTTATCACTATGGATCTGCGCATCCTTGATGATAGCCTCCGCCACTCCCCCCGACAGCCACAACGCAATCCCGGCAGCGGCGGAAGAATCCCGGCGGACGAGGAATCCCCCAGTTGCGGCTAGCGGCAGAATTCCGGTGGTGACTCAGGTAAGGAATCCCCCGGCGGCAGCCAGTGGATCTGGCGAGGAGTCCCCCCGGCTGTGATGAAACACAACAGTGGCCTATCTGACTCTGTTTGTTCGCGAGGATCTTCGCGCACATGGTGGCGGCACTCGACGTTGTTTAATCGCGAGGAGGAAGGAAAGCGGAGCGGAGAGATTCGTCGACCCGGTCGTGGAGCGGACTCCCCTTTTGCTTTCTAATCACCCCGTTCGCTGATCTGTGCCATGCTGCGCTTATCATCACCATCCGATGTGTTCGAAGCTTCCAGAAGTTTAATTAGTCGATGGCACAAAGACCTACTCATTCGGATTCGATGTGTGTAGTTGTGCCTTTGAGGCTGGGAGATCATTCACGGGCACCAACGGTCTTTGAGGGTTAGCAGCAAAACCCACTGGACAGCAACTTGTATTTGCTTGTGGGTTAGTGGCAGCCACAATCGCATTTGAAAACATTTACAGCCAGAGCAGGTGGGTTGCAGCTGTCCACAACCCGCCCCGCCTGCACCCCTACGGTTCCTGGACGCCGGCGACTCCTGGTCTCGTTATCTGTTCGGGTTGACTACGGGGTTACTTTACGCAACTGCCCGGCCTTGGTACATTAACGAACTAGGTTTTCGTTGTGGGCTTATCAAGGGGGAAGCATGGCGATGCTCAAAAAAAAAAAGGGGGGGGGGGGGGGGGGGGGGAGCATGGCGGCGGAGTTCTCCAAGAAGAAATCAGCCAATGACAATGAGGACAATTTGGTCAAGGCAGGCTCGGATCAGGAGGCTCGCTGGGATCAATGAGTTTTCTCAGTTAGAACTGTCATGGATTGGGCAATGTCAAAACACCTAAAGAGCTTCGCGAGCATGCGAAGAAGTTTGCCACGTCTGTGCTTTGTGTTCTAGAAACTCAAGTTCACAAAGCACGTGTGGAATGTCTCAAAAAAAACTCTAGGTTTTGATAATGCTTTCGCTGTTAGTAGTTCAAGTCACAGTGGTGGATTGGGTTTGTTCTGGAATAATAAAACTTGAGTTCAAATTTTGTGGTTTTCCCAATATCCTATTGATGCTATAATTACAAAGAATGGACGTGATTCGTGGAGGTTAACGTGTGTCTATGGAGAGGCACAAGTGGCTGAGCATCAGACCCTAGATGTGTATTGATGATTTCAACGAGGTTATGGATAGATCAGAGCACGATGGAGTTCAGGAGCGTAGCCATGCTCAGATCGACGGGTTTAGAGAGATGGTGGATATTTGTGGTTTCTGCGGTATAGACTATGAAGGTAGAAGCCGGATGTATGCGAAAAGGTGGCTGAGGGGTCTTTCTGTCGGGTTAGGCTGTCTCGCATTGGTGACGGTTGACTAGTGCACATGGTTCCCGATGGCGAAGGTGAGCTACCTTGCGGCGGTTGCATCAGACCACGATCCTATTGTGGTATAATGGGAACAAGAACATGGTGACCACAGACGAAAGCGACGGAGAATGGTGTTTAGGTACGAACTAATGTGGGAGTCTCATGAGGGATTTTTTCCTATGCTGGGACAAACATGAGAGAGCAAGGGTAAAGCATGTACTCCCTCTGTGTCGCTAATACTGGACGTTCTAGCGATTCCTTCAGTTGCGCAAAGGAAGACGCGGCCTCCCCACCAGCGCACCTTTGGACGTCCCTGCCCCTCCTTAATTGTCGTCCGCGCCGCGCCTCGTTTCCCGTTCGTGCCGCCGACCGCGTTCTTGACTCCTCGTTTCCCGTCCGTGCTGGCCTCTTAATCGTTCGAGCGCTGCGATTCCAGTTCGCATCTACTAGTAGCTGCGCCGCTCCCCGTTCAGTTCATCGCCAAGCCATGGAGTCCTCCCGTCCAGATGAGTCGTCGCTAGATGAGTCGGAGGAGGTGCTCGCCCCGTTGTCGCTGGACGACTCGGAGGAGGTGCCGGCGACCCTAGACTCCGAGCTCGTTGCTCCGACGTCCATGGACTTCGACCTCGCCGTGCCGGCGTCGCTGGATTTCGAGGTAATCGTGCCGGTGTCGCAGGAGTCAGAGCTCATCGCACCGGCATCGCTGGACTCCGAGGTCGTCGTGCCGGCGTCGCAGGACTCCGAGCTCATCGCGCCGGCGTCGCAGGACGTGGAGACGATGTTGCCGGCGGACTCCTTGGCACCGGGCGCGTTTCTATGTCGTCGGTGCCATCTCATTCACGAAGACCGTGAATCATGGGACCGTGTTCACTCGCGTTCGAGGCCGTGCTTGCATTGTGGCCTCGTCCACCTGGACTACTGGACACGGTCCAACGTACGCAGCAGCGACCAGCTTGACTGTGCCACGGCCATGGCTCTCAAGCGCGAGATGGATGAAGAGGTGAAGATTGGAGCAAGATGGAAGGAGGAGAAGAGGAGGAAGATGGAGGAACGAAGACATCAATATTTGTAAGAATACATTGGCTTCAGCTAGCTAGCAACGATGGCTAGTTGTTTCATGCATGCAGTGTGCTCATCTAGTAGTAATTGTTTCATGCATGCAGTATGCTCATCTAGTAGTAATTGTTTCATGCATCTAGACTACCAATGGCTTCAGCTATCAACGATGTATCACATGAGATCTGCAACGGCAGCTGATCTTCTCTTTTAAGTCTTTCCTTTTGCATGTGAGGGATTTTGTAATTGTTGCAACCTTTAATCTTCATGACTTCCATCAAAACAGTTTGAAGGGTTACAAATATTCGATTTGCCTTGTGTGGACTGTACTCCATGAAAGACTGCAAAACATGTGTAAATAAAAATACATCAGTGAGTAAAAAGACAAATCAAGAATGTTAAAACACTACAATAGCTTGGAATTTACCTGTTCTACTACTGGAATTAGAGCTTCAACTGTTTTTGCATTTTTCTTGTATTGGATGGCTTGGATAGCTCGGAAGAAACCCAAATCAAGAATGTTAAAATCAGGTGAATTGGGTGGTTGACATATTAGCCGAATATCAAATCCATGTTGCTTAGCGGCCTCACAAAAAACTGGATCATCCAATTTTAAATGGGATGGTGCATTGTCTTGTTGTATGTAAATTGGTTTGCCCACATCCTCTCTTGGCCATTTGGCTCGGATTGCTGGCAAAACCTTGTTGACCATGAAGTCCCTCATCACATCTCTTGTGATCGAAGTTATAGGCTTTACCATCAAATCTCCCCGGACACGCCCCGTTCTCTCATTACCTCTTTGAGCCGGCTCATAAGTCACAAGTGGAAAACATCCAATTTTACCATAAAAAATACACTCTCCATCCCTAAATCTTGGCTGAGCACAAACACATAGAAACATGAGCCTAGGAATGTAATTCTTGTTCTTACAAGTGTTATGAGGCTCATCTTCTTCAGGCAACAAGTAATATTTCTCTGATTTTTGTTTGAGGTAAAACCATTTTTCATCAATGTGCACAATGTCAAACAAATCCTTAAATCTTGGATCACCAATGAACTCCTTGTCTATCATATCAAGACACCACTTCAACCTAGTCTTTTTGTTAGCAGGGGTGAGGTAAGGTTTGATGCTACTAGAATGACGCCTAATCAAACCCTTTCTTAGTAACCGTTGAACCTTCCATTTGCTCATGTTTAGTTTGCTACACACATCTTCTATAGTCATTCTATCTTTGAGAGGAATGGTGCGCAACACTTCCAAATCAATAGGGATTGCTTTACGCCCACATCTACCCTTCTTTCTACCATCAACCACAACAGGAATAAAATTTGCGAGTTGGGTTTTACCTCGCTTCCACAAACGTTGAACTGCCCGGATGCCTAATCCAAAATGATCAGCAACAATTCTTGTATCATTGTTGCCTAGCTTCCCATTCTTGCTTCTTGCTAACAAAGCTTGATAAACTTGTTTTCTATCCTCATCTGTCATCTCTTTTCTTCGGTTGTGTACTTGAACAGGAGGTTCCACAGCAGGTTCTGTATGAACAAAAAAAAATGAATCAAAATCAGCAGGCATGTTGCGCAAAATAAATGAGTAGTGACCAATGTTTTTTAACTTACCAATATTGTTTACTTTAACAGGAGCTTCCACGGCATGATGTTCTGTTAGAAAAAAATTTGAATCCAAATCAGCATGTTGTTTTGAACAAAATCAAAATCAACTGCGCCAAACTCGTCTAGTGGCAGGTTCAAATCAAATCCTACCAAATAGAGATTGGAAAATTAATACTCTAACGGAGAGTGAGTGGACTAGTGAATGAACCAGTGCACAGAGGGAGGAGGCCTTAAATAGGCACGGCAAAAAGACCAGCTGAAGCACACACGGTGAAAAAAAAACCGCGCCACGCCAAAGTCGACGAGGGAAAAAAACGCGCCATGCCGGACTCCTTGCCGCCGGGCGCGACGAGCGAAAAAATATGGCTCCTAAACGATCGAAACAGCGGCGAGCGAAAAAAAAGGGGCGCCCAAACGAAAGTTACGTGCAAAATCACCAAAAAAACGCGCCAGAAGCGATCTACAGTCCCATGCAAAATCGAAAAAAAATTGCCCCCGCATGGAGAATGGGGGTTCGAACCCCAGACCCTGGCAACGAAACAACATAGGCTAACCAGTTGAGACATAGAAGGGTTTGTGCCTACCATGCACCCGCAGAAGTATTTAATGAGGGCAAAGATGGAAAACTCTGGACTCCTTGGTATGCTAACTCTTGTCTTAAACGTCTTGTATTAGCGATACGAAGGGAGTACATTGAAAGAATTGCAGAAGAATCTCTTCGCAGTGTCAGGTCACGTGGGAGTTTGGGAGACACATTCTTTTGGCAATGTGAGGCGTGAGTTGCGGAAGCTCATTGATGAGTTGGAAAGGCTACGCTCTGATCCAGCAAGAATCGGACCGTCGCAAGCCGAGATCAAGATTGTAGACGAGATTGTCGAGCTCAATCATCGCGAGGAAGTAATGTGGAAATAGAGGTCACGCATTATGTGTTGACTGTCGATGAGAAAAATACCAAAAGTTTTTCCATCTCAGGGCTAGTCAAAGAAAGAGGAGAAATAAATTAACCAAACTGAAGAGGGCATATGGAACATACATGGAGGACGAAAAGGAGATGGGAAACATGACATCTGCCTTTTACAAGGAACTTTATAGATTAGAGGGGGCATCAAATATGGCTCAGGTCCTTGAAACAGTGCATGTTTAAGTGTCAGCGGAGATGAATGACGAGCTATTGAAGCCATATCAGAAAGAGGAGGTCAAAGAAGCATTGTCTCAAATGTTCCCGACGAAGGCTCCAAGGCTCGACGGTTATCCAGCGCACTTTTTCTAGCGTCGTTGGGAATTGTGCAGCCATGAAGTGAATGATGTGGTTCTCAGAATGCTTCGGGGAGAAGATGATCCTTCCCTTGTTAACAACATGCGCATCGTGCTAATACCGAAGGTCGAGAGCCTGGAGGAACTTGGTCAGTTCAGACCAATAAGATTATGTAACATAATTTACAAGATGGCTTCAAAAGTGGTTACAAATAGATCGAGGAGAATTTTAATTTACAAGAGCAGTCTGCCTTTGTGCCCGGTCAACTGTAACAGACAATATTATTACAGCTTACGAGTGTATGCACTTTATGAAGAAGAAGTGAGCCAGAGACAACAGATGTTGTGCACTTAAGTTGGATATGAGAAAGGCATATGATCATGTCGAATGGGACTATCTACGTGCAATCATGATTCGTTTGGGATTCCACCATATATGGGTCGAGACGATTATGAGGTTAGTTACTATGGTCTCTTTCTCCATTTTGCTGAATGGGGACTGGTTAGAGAATTTCAAGCCCTCGAGGGCATTCGCCAAGGCGATCCTATCTCGCCGTATCTCTTCTTGTTGGCAGCAGAGGGCGTTTCGTGCCTGCTAAAATCAAGGGTTCCATCATTGCAACTCAATGGTATTAAAGTGGCCCCGTCGACTCCGGTGGTCAGTCACTTACTCTTTGTGGATGATCGCCTGTTGTTTTTCAAGGCAAATAGAGGGAGTGCGGAAGAAATAAATAATGTGTTACAATTTTATTGCCATGATGTAGGGCAGCAAGTAAACTTGGAGAAAAACATCAGTACACTTTGCTAAGGGCTGTCAAGAAAATGTATGAGAAGAAATCAAAAATATTTTAAATGTTCAGGTGAAGCTATAAGGGCAACTCACATACAGCTGCTGTCTTTTAGACTCCACATCAGCAATTTTATCATATGTGGACAACATTAATTGAAGGAAGAGAAGGAGGTCTCCCCCGTCTACGACTCGCGCTCGTGCTCCGAGGGGGACCGACGACCGCTCCGCCCCGTTGTACGCCTCGTCTCCTCGCAGCCGGCGTCGCCAGGATCCGGTGCGCGCGAAGCTGCTCTTCCTTTGCGCGCGTAAATCCTCGCGCACTCCCGAAAGTCCAGTCCAAGCCACCCAGATTCCCCGTTCAACAAACTCTATCGTCCAGGTGTGGCGGCGGCAACCATGCGGCAGTCCCAGGAAGAGAAGCTGGCAGCGGCGTCGGCGCGCGAGCTGGTCAAGGCGGAGGCTGCACGGGAGAAAAAGCTATTCTTGCGCAGTCGAGGAAGGGGGCCTCCGCATCGACGGCGAGGAAAACGGCGGCGTCGCAGAAGGGGAAGGCCACTGGTGGAGCTGCGGGTGGCGGCGTAGAAGGGAACTGGTGGAGCTGCGGCACAGAAGTGAACTGCCTGCATGTATACAGATGGTGTGAACTGAAGTCTGTATGTATTCATACTTGAACTGATGCCTGTGAACTGAAGGGTTGCCTCATTGCCTGTCAATCGAAGGCTCACTGCATGTATAAATAGCACACTGGTGCTTTTTTGTGATGCATGCGTGTGTCTACATCTCTACTCCTAAAAGGACCCTAAGAATAGTTGTGTCAAGGCTTCACCATCGGCTTCACCATCTCACGCCGTCTGCCTCTCCCTCCGCCTCGCATCACCAACGTCGCCCGCCCCCGCACACCCGCAATCGACGGACCTTCCTTCCGTAGCAAAAAAACAATAGTGTATATGACACATTTTTCAATGAACAAAAAAACAAAAATACTTGATTTGACTGCTAATTAACTAGGCATGCATAGTGGACTCGAGTCCCAAATCACTGAATATATAGCTTAAAATATCACATCCAGACACCAATACACCATAGCATGTTTTGTTGGTATGACCAATCTAACATGAAGGGAAAATTAAATTCAGTTTGAAGTCATTATAAAAACACTTCTATAAACATTTAAGATGACTTCTTTAAATCATTGTGGATATTACTTGATTATATCTAAAATTAGTTATTTGAACAACAATCTGGCAAACCATGATTATGACCAATGTACTAATTTAACTATAATTCTTTCAATTTAGATGTACTACTCGGTGGAGCTCTCACCTTCAAGCTTTTGCATCAAACAGTTTGCCACTCTGCCTGCAGGTAAACATTTGCATGCATATCTTGAACAATCTTGATTTAGGCATTTTTTTCGAAAAATATATAGGAAAAGATATGAAATTTAGTTGGTTTGATTTGAATTATATAATGTAGATTAGTAGATAATTTGGTTTAATTGTAACAAAACTATATGCAGTGATGTTGTGATTTAAATCTTTTGCCGATTGGGTTTTATTTGCCGAGCTCTCAGTTCTACTGTTTGTGTCAAGTTGACAATGCATCTGTTCGGATTGTTGATTGAGCGTTGAGTATTGCTCCTTCCCTGTTCTTTAGTTGCTTCCTCTTTTGTTTATCATTTTGCAAGTATCCAACAGGTACATCTTGGCCGGTTTGTTCGATTGTTGTAGACCAACAACAACAACAGCCAAACAGCGGTCAGCAGACATCTTGCCAGCCATCGAGCACAAAATTTACAACCATATTTATGTTTGATACATTTTTGCAAGACAAAAGGTTTGCAAAAATATTCTGAATATAGTAAACCTATTCATGGGACTGATGAACATTTCTTATAATCAGAAGAACTTTAAGTAGGCACAAAATAACAATTGGCAAGCTTTATGTGAATACTGACACACAACCTTAACCATTGAATCAGGTTCCATGGTGGAGAAGAACAAGGTGATGTGTTGCACTGATGCTAACGTGCTGCTTATTTACAGGTATTAGGGTCTTTTTGGTTTAGGATGATGTCTCATTTGTGCATAGGGGCCAATGAATAGTGGCCATGTGTATCCAAGTACTTGAGCAGGATGGTAAGGCACATATAGGTAGCCTGGACGCAGACCTTGATCCTCTATCAAGTGGTGGCACTCTTGGTTGAACGTATTCTTGGTGTGTGGTGGTACTCATTATTTGTTAGCTGGTGAAATATTGGAAAAAAATAAAATAAAATGCATTGTGTGTTAGACATGCTTGTTTGATGTAAAAATGCATAGATGAAAGTATAAGTTTGATTGCAATCATAATTTGCCAATTTAGACGGGAGGTTGTACACTTTTTATTTTAATCATTGTCCAATGTCTTACTAAATTATTGTGACATTTAGAAGCGTACATATCTTTGCAGCATTATTGTTTTGTTTATCTCTCTGTGTTATATTACAGAAGATCTTTTTGCCTCCCGTAGCAACGCACGGGCACAAACCTAGTGTATAAATAACATGCTAGTGTGTGTCGACATGTATAAATAATAGGTTGCTGTTGATCCTGCTCTATCTGATGATGATGCTGAACTGCAAGAATTTGATCTAGCGGAGGTGTACACACTTGATGATTTGCTTGCCGATAGTGAAAAGCTAGATGGTTTCTGTAGGAAGATTGGCGATAAATTGAAAGCCAAAATTAAAGGATCATCTTTTGGCATAATCCGGGCACGTTCGACATATAGAAAACTCAAAAATTATTTGGTTGAGCATCTATGGCAGCATCATAGGCAAAGGGAAAATTAGAGCTACATTTATTCATCGAATTATTACTATGATTATACCATATCATGTATCGTTAAGAACATTTTTCATATGAATATATATTATATATATACTTCACTAATAGACGCATGTGAAATTTGTAATATATCATGTGTTCTTATATGTAAGCAACAAAATAGCTACAAAGATTAAATTGTGTACTAGATCACCAAGCTTTATGAGTCAAAAGATGAATTAAATAGCTTACAGACAACGAAAAAGACAGCAATTATCTAGACTGTTGTACAGGCTGTCTATTTAGCTGTCTGTATATGATAAAAAGACAGCAGCTGTCTACACGGTTTTACTTGCCCTAAGCGAGCGTTATCTAGGAATGCCAACTGATGTTGGAAGTTCTTCCAATGGAGCATTTAAATATTTAAAGGACAAAGTGTGGAAGAAAGTGCAAGGATGGCTGGAACAAGCACTGCCCATAGGAGGGAAAGAAGTCTTAATCAAATTAGTAGTTGATTTCGTGCCTGTCCAATGGAGCTCAGGGGTTTATGTCATCATATTGATAGTTTTCTAAGGAGTTTTTGGTGGGGGAGCAAAGACAACAAGAGAAGAGCATGATGAGTATTATGGGAAGACATGACCAAACTAAAATTTCCTGGAGGTTTGCGAGTGAACTAATCGACCAAACAACGAGCAACTGGGATCATGAGAAGCTGTTGGTGTTGTCACGCCAATGGATAGGGAAGTCATTGCTAATATTCCTTTGAGCGCTATGAGACTGGATGACTTCTGGGTGCGGCATTATGAGCGATTTAGAGTTTTTTTAGTGAGATCAGCATACATGATGCTAGTGCATGTAACACCCCTGGTGTTGAAAAATTTTAAAACCTTTTTGAGCTTGGTTAAGAATAATTAAGATAGTGGATTAAAGAAAAACAATAAAAGTTATCCATAATTCAAACAAATGAGAAAAAGGAAAACATGGGTTGAGCTACAAAAGCTAAAACTACCATGGAACATAGAAATGCGTAGTAAGAAAACTTTCAAGGCAAACAAAACCAAACATTTTTTTTCTTTATGACCTTTATCCAAAAATCAAGGCTAAAGACTCAAATCTCCACCCTAGGTTTGAATTTCAAATTCAAAAATCCAACATAAAAGGGTTGATTTGACACCCAGCTGAAATCTCAAAAATTTTCTACTAAACTTGAAAATCTCCAAAAATAAAAGTTGTTTGTCATCCCAAATGAAGCCTAGTTACTGGTTGAAGCTTTTTCAAATTTTGCAGTTAAGCCCCTCAAAAACCTAAAAAAACCACGGAGAACACCTTTTAATACATGGCTTGTTTGAGCTTGAAACATTCGTAATTTCGAGTTCATCCCAGAAAGAAAGTCGTGTCCCACCTTTTAATCTCCAACTTTCATATTTGTAGTTTTTGGAGTTCAGTTCAAAAATTTGGAGTATTTTCGCTTGAACCGAATCCGCACCTCGGCGCTCACGCAGTGGCCATCATGGCCTCTGCCCGTGAACGCCGGGAACGCCGCCACATGGCCGGCGAGCCCTGCCGCCTTGACCAGCCCGGCCAACCGCTGGAGATCATGTCCCCGGTCCTCGTACAAGCTCCTGACCCCTCCGTCCAGCCTTTTCCCGCGATGCTCGCGCCTGAGCAGCCTCGCCCCGCGCGCTCCACCATCACGACGAGCAGAGCCGTGCCGTTGGCCGTTGCGCCTCACCTGCCCGAGCCTCCTCTAACCTGGATGCTCGACCAACCATGCGCTGCAGCTCGCTCAGGCCATCCCTCGTTCCCCGCGCTCGAATCCTTGGCGCCCAATCGCCGGGCTCCGCCAGGCCGCCTGACCGACCACGCCTCTGCACCACGCCAGCCGCGCCATTGGCGCAGCATCTTTCCCGGACAGGACCTCCTCGCAACTCGGCATCTCTCCCTGTCGCACGCCAGCAGCTCCACTCAAATCCCCTGAGCCCTCTGCAGTTCGTTCCTCCTCTTCTCCCTGTCTTCTTCCCCGCGGAGCCAAGCCGAGCACCGAGCTCCTCGCGAAATTCCACCGCCCGACCCTTCCACTCCCCAAATCCCCCATTGCTGAGCCTCCCTCACCAGCTCAGCTCGCCCCTAGACCCACTCCCATCAAGCCCCGACCGAGTCTCGCCGCGAATCAGAGCTTCCCAGCGCTGCAGGCCACCATTGTTGCCGCCGAACTGAGCTCGCACGTGGCCAGCCACCTCCGCCCACCCACCGGCCAAACCGACCCATGGCGACCTTCCCCGCACTCCACTGATGCTCACGAGCCCCTCCAACCGCAGCTGTCGCCACCGCCCTCGCCGGAGATGAAGCAGAGGCGGCCGCACCCCCGCTGCTCCCGTCGCCGGCCATCTCCGCTCCACCTCCGACCTAGCAGCCGCGATGAGCTTCCTCGGCCCTCAGTGAAGCTTGCAGGCTGTTTCCCCCACCCCGAGCGCCACCCCACCTCGCCGGCGACGAAGCAGAGTAGCAAAGCTCCGCCGCCCGTCGTCGCCGAGCCTCGTCGCTACTTCCCCGACCCCATCTCCGCCTCAAATCGATGCGCGGTGAGCCCCTCGTCGTTTCCCCCCACTTCCCCCGCGCTAGTTCGCTGCCTCCTCGCCGGAATCCGGTCGCCGGCGAGCCGAGGGACCTAGATCCGTTCCCCATTTTAGTTCTAGGGTCCTCCGTGTAAGTTTCAGGGACTTGTTTGCAAGGTTTTAAAAGGTCCAGGGTCCCGGCGTAAAAAGATTCTTTAAACCTAGATCCATTTTCGGAGATCTTGTAAAATCCATTAAAAATCGTAGAAAAATCAGAAAAATTCACAAAAATACTCCCTGGACTCGTGAGATTGTAAACTCCAATCTCATGTTGGCATGTAGACACTTTGGATGAATAGTTTTTGAATTAAAATGCAAACTCAGTTTTTAGAGTTTTGTGCACCATTTCAAATCCTGAACTCTTTTGGAGCTGAACCTTGGATATGTTGTTTGTGTGGTCTGTAGAAGCATTGTATCCAAAGGAGATCTAAAAATATGGCTTGTAACTTCAGTTATGATTTATTTTGTGATTTCTGTTCTAGCTCAGTTCCATTAATTAAAAATACTAGCATAAATTCCCGTGCATTGCTACGGGTCCTTGTTGTTTTCTAAGTCCTAATTGTCTCTTGTTGTCTTAACTTATTTTAACATTTTTTATAAACTTGAATTTAGGGATTCATGTTCGTATTGGGCTAGCAAATGTAATTTGTGACAACTGAACATAAAGTGGAGAGAAAAAAAAAGAGACATCATTGAAATAGATCACTCATATGCAAGCATGCGAGCTTTTCAAGAGTTACACGGAAAGAAACACCTTCTAGCAACATCAACTGCGGTTCTCACACAGCAAGCTAAGGCCAATATCGTCCCAACAGAACACGCATGGTCGGGCCGGGCCGTCATAGGCCTGTGCAGGCTATCGATACATTCCACCGGCCTACTCTCGATTGTCTTGCTGCATATTAGCCTTATCCTCTCCCTCGCCGGTCGCGGGCTCGCCGGCGCCGCTCTTGTTCGTTCTCTCTACACGCACCCGCCGACGACAGTTTGCTCGACTCTGTATTATCCTATTTCTATTTTGCTGAGCCTGCAGGTAATTTCGCTCAGCCGGGTGGTCGAGACACCAGTCTGCTTTCGTCCCCGCGTACGCCGGCCGTCTCAATCCACTGTAGTGTCGTGCGTGCGTGATTCCAGTATTCGACGGCAGCGCTGGGACATGGGTCGCTCCTCCTTCCTCGCCTTCTTGAGGAGCGCAGACTCGCAGACCGAGGGCGTCTTTAGGAGCGCAGGCTGGTGGGTCACTGGGGCGACGACAAGGGCAGCGACGCTTGCTGGTGCCCGGAGCGAGCTGCGGCACGACGGCCTGTTGAGCGGCAAGCTATGGCGCGGCCAGAGGAGTGTTAGTTCATGCCGCCGCCGACGTAACCATAGGTGATGCGGGTGCTGAGCGGTGCATCCCTGCCGCTTCGGCTCCCAATCCCTGGTACTTATCCTAGTACTGCAATTTGAGCTTGGGTGTGGCTCAGGTTATGAATCGCGTGTGCATTATGGCGTGGTTGAAGTTTGATTGGAATCGGTCAAGCTCGAATTTGGTTCGGCACGAACACGAACTCGCGGATCGCGGCAACGGTGCAGTCCGTCGGTCGGAGAGGGGCTGAAGCATCCGACAGATAGGTAGGCCGTCCGTACGACGGACCACGAAAAGAACGTAATCATTGCTTTAGAAATAGGTATAGATATAGATATAGATATAGATTTCATGCAGTAAAAAATCACCAACTTTCACCAGAGGCCTAGAAACTTGTTGTCACATGTTGGAAAAATGTTAAACTTAATTTTGGACCCTGTTTAGGCTAGCAAATAAATAGGAGTTGGTTTTCGGGTAGAAAATTATTGAGGGCTGTCCAAGTATTATTTTTAGCCACCACTTGGTCAGGGGCTTTCTTTTACTCATGTCTAGCTCTGGTAGAGAAATCTTCTGTTTTGGAAGTAGTTTCGATTTAATATGAATTAATCTTGTTTCTTTGAGCAGCAACTTGCACTATTTTTAATAATTTCTGTGTAGCTCGGCTTTAGCTAAATTTTGGAGTGAGCTTAGCTCTTATACTCCAGTAGCTGTCATAAAGTTTGTGGATAAAAAGGATGAACAGAAATAGAGAAACAAAAATGAGAAGAAATTAGAGTAAATTGAGTTTATTAAAAAGATATAGGTTAAGTTGACAATTAATGAAATGTGGTGCATGTAAAGTTGAAATTGCAGAACTAAACACTTGCATAGAAATAATGGTTTGAATTGTTTTATATGTGTACACAATCACCATCATAAAGACATAAAACTTACACTACATGCCTTCTCTAAATTGTGAAGAAAAGAATAGCTCACTAGTATGTCTAGGTGAATATGGCTTTCAAGGCCTTGCCTTTAGATCACATTGGGCAGCCACATTGAAGTTGTGCATCTCATGTAGAAGGCGCTCTCGCTGACGGCACGTACAATCTCGTCCCCGCCAATGAAGAAGAAGCTCCCGAAGGTGGTGCCGACGTCATTGTGATTGACCCGGAGCTTGACACCGGCTTAGCTCAAGAAGGCAAGCCCCAGAGCATAACCTAACTTATAAATTGTGCAACTATGAATTATTTATGCTTGTGCATTTACGTTCAAGGAGTTGTTTGAATACCCTAGTTGCATGATTCTAGTACCATGACTTGAAATACTAGTATGATAGGGTCCGTAGAGCAATGCTTAGGGACCGTTATAAGTCGAGTCATTTTCTGTCACTCGCAAGATATAGGAGTTGCTTGTCTTTACTTATATTGGAATCATAAGGATGGACGGGCGGGATGGTATGTGTAGATCTCTCGTCCATGTATGATAATTGAATTAAGGTCGAAACGTGTGGTTCTGTGTGTCAAGTTTTTGAACGTACCACGCACATGCCAACCTATGGGAATCGGTAAGCCCGGTACCAGATTGAAATAGTTAGGACCGATAGCCATCTCTCCTTGGAAATATTTTGTTTCCCTTGCCGTACATATGTGGGTATATGCGTGATGCCGTGAGTGAAGCGGTAAACCTTTATCCTAAGGGAGTGGACCCGGCGCCGAATTGTGGATTGATGGGAAAGGTTGGGAAGTGCTTGTACCTTTTATAGCAAGCATTATCCGTGTGTGTTGGGTTTCCCTGGCCAGGTAGTCAAATTCGGTTCGAACTGTCCGCTTCTCGCGGTTAATGAGACTGCTTGACCGCTGTGCTGCATTGAGTAACAAGTGGAACTATGAGGATGAAGAACTTGTTGAATGTACTAAATTGTATTGCACCACTTGTATGCTTAGAGATGATGCTAATCTAGAACGGTTAACTCTATTAGAATTTAATGCTAAAATCATGAAAATAAGGATCCACTCTTAGTTGCTTTCTGGCAAAACAAACCCACCAGCCAAAAGCCTCTCATGTCTAGAAGTCGGTGATGTAGTTTTCACCTGACGGGTAAGCCTTGCTGAGTATTAGTATACTCAGCCTTGCTTGTGGCTATTTATTTCAGGTACTACTTTGGATGAGGTGGTGAATTCCTTCGCTTGGCCTGCCCAGGTTCCTCCTGGCTGGCATGTCGAGTGGGTTCCGTTCTCTGCCGAGGATCGGGAGGAGTAGCACCATGGCCAGCTTCATTATGTGTTGCTATGTATCTTCGTTTGTTAATTTCCGCTGCTTTGAACTCTCGCACTTTTATTCAAAATTCAGACTTGGTTTGTAATAACTTGATGAGACTATTTATGTAAGTTGAATTTGTGGAATGTTGTAATTTCTGGGACTCACCTTCGTGTGGGCGCGCGTGTTGTTTCGATCGTGAAAGTAAGTGGTTAATCGGGTGTAATCCGACGGCGCTCCAGCTTATTCCGGATTAAGTGCCTGACTACTTGGTTAGTGGTCCGTGTGTACGGAAACGGGTAAGCTACGCTAGCTAAAACAATTTTAATCTGCCACGTAAACCCAGGAACCTTGCGAGTAGAAGATCAGAGATCGTTACCACTAGACGTGCGGATGCAGCGGAACCGTCTTGGTGTAGGAGAGCGTGTCGATGTGGCCGACAGTGCAGTTGCAACGTCCATCTGGTCCGGCTCGTCCTTGTGCTCCAAACGTAGCACCTCTAAGGTATCCACACGTACGGGGAGGATGCGTCACAGTCTGGACTGCTAGGTCCGCGAGAGCAACGGGAGGCGCAGGCGTGGAGGGCGGCGACAGCGGGCAAAAGGGTTGATCGCACCCCTAGCCCCTCCCATATATAGGGGTAATAATGGGCTTCTATCTAATAGGCCCAATAGAAACCCTAATCCCTCATGGATCAATATCCCTTTGGGCCTTTAGTGGATCCGATCCAATTGGCTTTAGGGCATACATATCCAACAGTCTCCCACTTGCACTAAAGACAATCATATAGGCAAGCGCTTGCCTTTTAACATTCCAACTCCTTAAGTGTGTGACCCTATGGGTTCACATGCGAATAGACATGACCCAAGTACTGCTACTCGGTCCAATAGTTAGCAGCGGCCTCTAGCAAGACGTGCTAACTCCTATAAGCACGTAAAGATCATATCGGACGAACCATCATAGCATATGTACAAGCTCTTCCTATTGCCTCACGATACTTGGTCTAGCTTCAAGCTGACCACTCTTTCTCGATATTGTGAATCAGATCCTTTCACTGGTTAACTTTTAACCATTGCACGGCCATGCTTTTCTTGATCCGATCACTCGAGGGGCCAAGAGGTATCTCTCTCTTACAGAGAGGGGTATATCCCATCTTGACTGTCGAAGCCTCACAGCAAGCTTCACAACGAACCCGAAAACTACCTTTATAACTACCCAGTTACGGCGTCGCGTTTGATAGCCCCTGAGTAAGTCGATTCACATCTTAAGAACAAGCGACAATCTCAGGTCTAAGGACAAAGCATACAAATTGTGCAAAGAGAGAACAATATTACAAAGTCTCATGTTGGGTCAATCCAGCCACATGTCATACATGTGCCCACACTATTAGTTTAACATCTCCATATCCATGACTTGTGAAACATAGTCATCAACTAATAAATGTGCCAGTCATCAACCATGACTAGGGACAATTTTAGAATAACCATATAAGTAAGAGTTCCACAAACAATTCACATAATTGCCAATCAATACAAGTTGCATTTCATGGATATTCATTAAACAATCAACATATCATGGATACAAAGAAATATCATCATGTTATTACAACCTCTACGAATATTTCTAATAGTCTCCCACTTGCATAAGAGCGACTCTAGAAGATATCTAATACCCATAGCTCTTGTCAAAGGATCAGCGACGTTCAAATCCGTATGTATTTTGCATATCTTAATCTCACCTCTTTTAACGAACTCTCGAATAAGGTGAAACTTCTGTAGTACATGTTTGTTCTTCTGGTGATTCCTTGGCTCCTTTGCCTGCGCAATTGCCCCACTATTGTCACAGAATAACTCCAGTGGGCTGAAGCACCAGGGAACACACCAAACTCAATGAGGAACTCCCTCATCCAAACACCTTCCTTCGCAGCTTCAGAAGCCGCAATGTACTCAACTTCTGTTGTAGAATCGGCCACAGCCTCCTGCTTAGAACTCTTCCAGCTAACAACACTCCCGTACAATGTGAACACATAACCTGACTGAGACTTTGAGTCGTCTGGATCAGTTTGGAAGCTAGCATCGGTGTAACCTTTTACAACGAGTTGTTCCTCACCTCCATAGACTAAGAACATATCTTTAGTCCTTCTAAAGTACTTAAGAATGCCCTTCACATGTGTCCAGTGACTCTCACCTAGATCAGACTGATACCTGCTCGCAGCACTAAGAGCAAATGAGATATCTGGACGAGCCATGTGACATAGGCAAGAACCCTTTCTTGGACTGTTCCATGCTAAACCGTTTTAGCATAGTGTCAATATAAGTATCTTGGCTTAATCCTATAAGCCTCTTTGATCTATCTCTATAGATCCTTATGCCCAGAATATATGCTGCTTCCCCTAAATCCTTCATAAAAAAACTATTTTTTAGTGAAGTCTTTACGGACTCCAGCATTTGAATGTCATTTCCAATCAACAATATGTCATCCACTTATAAGATTAGAAAAGCAACAACGCTCCCACTTTCCTTCTTGTAAACACAAGGATCTTTTTCGTTGTGACGAAAACCAAACCCTTTGACCACTTCATCAAAGCGAATATTCCAACTCCGAGATGTTTGCTTCAACCCGTAAATGGATTTTTGAAGTTTGCATATCTTTCCAACATTAGTCGGATCGACAAAACCCTCAGGTTGTATCATATACATGTCCTCTTCTAAATACCCATTTAGAAAAGCTGTTTGACATCCATCTGCCATATCTCATAATCGAAATACGCAGCTATTGCTAGAATGATCCGAATAGATAAGCATCGCTACCGGTGAGAATGTCTCATCGTAGTCAACTCCTTGAACTTGTCGAAAACCCTTTGCAACAAGTCGAGCTTTATATACGTGAACATTTCCGTCCATATCTTTCTTCTTCTTATAGATCCACTTGCACTCTATGGGTCTAACACCCTGAGGCGGATCAACCAAGGTCCAAACTTGGTTGTCTCCCATGGAATCTATCTCAGATCTCATGGCACTCTGCCACTTCTCGGAATCTAGGTCCATCATTGCTTCCATGTAGGTCATAGGTTCATCATTGTCCAACAACAGTATGTCGCGCTCTGTCGTAATTAGGAGATTCATCCTTTTGGTTGCGCGACGTACCCTATCTGACCTTCGTGGTTGTGATGGTGTCTCTCCTGCCACGGGTATATCAACTTGTTGTGCTACATTAGCATCACTTGTCAATTCTTGTCCCATTGACTCATCTTGAACTTCTTCAAGATACACCTTCTCTCTACTTTTCTCATTTTTGAGAAACTTTTTCTCTAAGAAAACACCATTCCGAGCGACAAACACTTTGCCCTCTTCTCGGTTGTAGAAATAATACCCCAAAGTTTCCTTCGGGTACCCCACAAAAACACACTTGTCTGATTTTGGTGTTAACTTATCAGACATAAGTCGCTTGACGTAAGCTTCGCAACCCCAAATTTTCAGAAAAGACAAACTGGAAGTCTTACCAGTCCATATCTCATATGGTGTCTTAACTACAGACTTAGACGGTACCCTATTAAGTGTGAAAGCTGCTGTTTCTAGAGCGTATACCCAAAACGATAACGGTAGGTCCGACTGGCTCATCATAGATCTAACCATGTCCAGCAAGGTTCGATTACGTCGGTTGGATACACCATTTCTTTGTGGCGTTCCAGGCGGCGTAAGCTGTGGAACAATTCCACAACTCTTTAGATGACTGCTAAACTCGTGGTTCAAATATTCACCTCCACGATCAGATCGTAAGGCCTTAATTTTCTTGCCACGCTGATTTTCCACTTCGTTCTGGAACTCTTTGAACTTTTCAAAGTTTTTAACTTATGTTTCATTAAGTAGACATAACCATATCTACTAAAATCATCAGTGAAAGTTATGAAGTATTGGAAACCACCTCTAGCTGTCGTGCTCATTGGTCCGCACACATCAGTATGTATGAGTTCCAACAAGTCTAATGCCCTCTCAGAAAAACCTGTGAAAGGCACCTTGGTCATCTTGCCTAGCAAACAAGCTTCACATGTCTCGTATGATTCAAAATCAAACGAAGTTAGGAGCCCATCAGTGGAGCTTATTCATGCGTTTCTCGCTTATACGACCCAAACGACAATGCCACATATAGGTAGGACTTAAATTATTAGGCCGAGGCCTTTTAGCACTTGCATTACAGATAGACACATCATCAAGATTTATAATAAATAACCCATTCAAAATGGATGCAAAAGCCACAAACATGCCATTCTTAGAGATCACACAACCATTGTCTTCACTCGCAAATGTATAACCATCCTTCATCAAACATGAAGGAGACATAATGTTTCGACTTAAACTAGGGACAAAATAACAATTATTTAACTCCAAAATAAATCTTGACGGGAGGTGAAGTTGCATCGTTCCGACGCTCAATGCAGCAACTCTTGCATTATTGCCCACGCGGAAATCAACCTCTCCTCGTACCACGCTTCTACTTCTTATCATTCCCTACATCGAATTGCAAACATGAGCAATCGATCCGGTATCAAATACCCAAGAATTGATATAAGAATCAGCGAGGAAAATATCTGTAATATAAACATGCAATGTACCTGATTCGGAAGTACCCTTACTTCCTTTCTTCTTCAAAGAAGCCAGGTACGCCTTGCAGTTTCTTTTCCAGTGACCAAGTTCATGACAATGAAAACACGGTTTGTCTGGTTCTGGTCCAGGTTTGGGAGCAGGAATTGGCTTGGAGATCACATCTTTAGCCTTTCCCTTTTTCTTCCAATTGCCCTTCTTCTTAAAGTTGGGCTTGTTTTGGACCGCCAACACATGGCCGCTAGCTCCTTTCTTAATGTCAGCCTCTGCCGTCTTAAGCATACCACACAACTCATTCAAGCCCCTCTCCGTCCTATGCATATGGTAGCTCGAGATGAAGTTCCCATAACTGGGTGGAAGGGATGCAAGAATAAAATCAGTGGCCAACTCTTGGCCAAGTGGGAAGCCTAGCTTCTCCAACCTCTGAGAGTAACCAACCATTTTGATCACGTGTGGTCCAAGGGCCGCACCTTCTGCAAGCTTGCTCTCAACAAAGGCCTTAGAGACATTGAACCTTTCAGTCCTAGCCTAAGTCTGGAACATTTCCTCAAGAGCTATGATCATATCATAGACAGCATAGTTGTCGAACTGCATTTGTAGCTCGGGTTCCATGCACGTAAGCATAAGGCAGCCCACTTCAAGATCAAGATCACGTGCTGCCTTGTAAGCGAGCTTATTGTTGCTAGGTGCATCAGCATCAGGCTCATCGGGTAATGGGGTGTCTAGAACTTCTTCCTTTTTCTCAGCCCTGAGAACAATTCTCAGGTTGCGGATCCAATCCGCATAGTTAGTCCCATTCAGTTTGTCCTTCTCAAGGACCGAACGCAAAGTAAACGGTGTGTTGTTTGGTGCCATTGATCTACAACAAAATATATGCAAAATACTAAGACAACGTATCCATGATGAAGTAAATCAAATTAACTCTTAACTGAATCTACTCCCACTAAAATCAATATCCCTCTATTGATACTTAGTGATTCAGGATCCACAACTAACAAGTCGACTAGTGAGCTTTAGCATCACCGCTAGAAGACATGGTAGATCGGTAAGCAACTCGTTGCTAATCATATCACATATGACTCCTGTTGTTGGGTGACATCTCTTTGTGTCGGCGCCCAACCTTCGTGCCCCAAAGTCCGTAACCGTTAAGATGACTTTGTCTAAGGTAACCAAACCTCATGCGAGTAAGTATCCGATACAAACCCATCTAGTCAAGGAAAACTAGTGGCACCTTAATTTCATAGACCCACAACTATAGGGAAACGGGTAGGCTACGCAAGCTAAAACAATTTTAATCTACCGCGTAAACCCAGGAACCTTGCGAGTAGGAGATAAGAGATCGTTACCACTAGACGTGCGGATGCAGCGGAACCGTCTCGGTGTAGGAGAGCGTGTCGATGTGGCCTGCAGTGCAGTTGCAACGTCCATCTGGTCCGGCTCGTCCTTGTGCTCCAAGCGTAGCACCTCCAAGGTATCCACACGTACGGGGAGGATGCGTCACAGTCTAGACTGCTAGGTCCGCGAGAGCAACGGGAGGCGCGGGCGTGGAGGGTGGTGGCGACGTCCAAAAGGGTTGATCGCACCCCTAGCCCCTCCCACGTATATATAGGGGGTACTAATGGGCTTCTATCTAATAGGCCCAATAGAAACCCTAATCCCTCATGGATCAATATCCCTTTAGGCCTTTAGTGGATCCAATCCAATTGGCTTTAGGGCATACATATCCAACACCGTGGATACTTAACTTGGAATAATTTCGGAGTGGTCCGCCACAGTGCACCAGATCAGCTTGGTTGGAGAAGGAGACGGGAAAGTCTAACACGAAATCTGTGGAGGAGTGGTCCAAAATCTAGAAGGTTAAAGTGCCATAAAAAATCATATGTTTTTGTGGTGGCTCGCTCGCCAATCTATTCCAACTGAAGATATAAGTCACCACTAAAACATGGCGACTAATAGTTGTGGCATCTATGGAGTTGAGGACTCATGGAGACATTCACTACTTGACTGCAACATGTCTAAGTGTGTGTGGGCTTTAGAGAAAGAGGAGATTAGAAAATTGTTGAGTCAAACTCAGGAGCATTGAGCCCGCGATTGGCTAGCGAAGTTAATGAAAGCTTTACTACATGATGATCTTACTCGGATTGTGGGCTATCTGGCTTGCATGTCGTAAGGCGATTCATGAGAATATATTCCAAAGCCCTCTGTCGACTCATTCCTTTGTGGAAAGATTTGTAGCAGAACTTGATGTGATAAAACCAAAGCCGAAGGAGCAGCCACAACAGGTTGGGCAAGGTACAATTCCTTAATAGATCGTGCCCGCGGTAGGTTTCATGAAAATAAATGTTGATGTAGCCATATTGAAGAACTCCAGCATTGCGGTTCTCGCTGCGGTGGCTAGGGATGGCAATGGTGTTTTCTTGGAAGCGTCAGTATTGGTGATGGTCGGGGTTACTGATGCGAAGATAGCTGAAGCACTAGCATAAGAGAAGGAATGACCCTAGCAAATGATCTCTTTTGCAAAATTTTAGATTAGCCGGTGACTCCAGCAATATGGTCAGAAACATCAAAAGAACAGGTATGTGCGCATATGGCCATATCATACAGGAGATAAAAGCTATGAAGGACAACTTCAATTCTGTGGATTTTGTCCATGAAAGTCGTAGGTCTGGCGCACATAGGCTAGCGAAAAGTTCAGTTTACAATGCTATAGGCAAGCATGTGTGGCTTGTATCGCCACCTGAGGGAGTTTGTAACTCTTACTCATTTGATAAAAGGTGATGTAAATGCTAAAAAAAGCAAGCATTGTACGGATTTTGCACAAAGAAAAAAAAACAAGCACCAAGCAGTGTACGACCTCATCCTTTTTTTTATTTTACAAGAAAAAAATCTATCAAAAGTAACTTCCACGCCTTATGTTTTATTCGGTGCAAACAAACCCGTTAACTAACTGAATTAGGGCAACTTTGGAAACTCAAATCCCCTCGAGGACACCAGCATTTTCCCCGGATAGGCACCCCTCGTGGAGACAGGGCACATGGCCAAATCCGTCGCTTTTTGGAAGCCAACGCTGTCGGGGTGGGCGACCTGTTCCTCGAGTTTTCCACCGGGCAGACCCTCCCCACGTCGAGGGTCTAGGTGGTGCTCCCCGGCCCGTGCAGCGCTCTCTCGTGCGACTCCTCATTTTGCCGAGCGATTTGAGGCATGCTGCCGCTTTGTCTCCTCATCCAGATGTTGCCGCATTTGCGTCTCTTCGTTCAGGTGCCATCGCCGCTTTGTCTCCTTGTTGAGGCATCGCCGCCGCTTCGTCTCCTCATCCGGTCATCGTAACCTCTTCCAAATAGTTGATGGGGGAGGGGGCAACTCTGTCCTACCGTGGAGATGGATTTGGAAATCCACAAATTATCCCCGTAGGGTGATTTCTCGGGGGCTAATCAGTCATGTGCTTCTAAAGTACTACCCCTGTTCTAAATTATAATTTGTTTTGTTTTTTGGACCCTATAAATTTGACCACTTATTTATTCAAAACATTTGTGCAAACATTATTAGATTTAGGTCTTTCATGAAGTACTTATAATATAAAGCAAGTGATAACAAAAAAATTGATATTTGGAACAATGATTAACGCCACGAGTCGGCCTCATAATCACCGCACGCCTTCCTTCCCGGCTGATCCCATCGCCACACGAAGAAGAAACGCCACCGCCGCCCGATCCGATCACCAGACAACAGAAACGACGTCGCTGCTCGCCCAATCACCCCGGTCGAGTCAACACTGCCTCCCAAATCGCATCTGCAGTTCGAAATGCCGATTGCCGGATGCAGAGGAGCAGTAGGGGCCTCATTCCCTCATCAACGATGGTCTGCATGGTCTGCCGCAGTGCCGCCCCACACTGCCAATATTGTCAACGGGGCGGTGCCGAGCAATGGCGAGTGCCGTGACCATGGCCTTCAGCCATGGGCTGCCTTCCGTGGCCGCGTTTGGGGTTCGGCGAACACGCCGCCAACGGCGGCTCCATCGTCAACGAAGGATCTGTAGAGGCCGCTGCGGCTGGAAATGGCGTCAAACCACATGTTGTATCCGTCAAACAACGATTGATATATATCTCTTTTTGGTTATCCTACTTCTAACTTCTAAGCAACTAGCGTCAACAAGTATATTTGTTGGTAAGCAAAACTAATTGGCAGATATGCTTATTTTTTAGTTGCCTTTCGACCCTAGCAAAAAAAAAACTTTAACTTCAACCGTGGACAAGCTCTACGCATGTTGCATGGGGAAGAAGCTGTTTGTCGAGGTCAAAGTGAGGGCTGTGCTTTCTTTGGGCTATAACTTTACTACTTTAGCACTGACGAAGTGCTTTCCAATTTAGTATGAACATATAGAATGATCGAAACACACTGCCTGATTCTTCAGGTTTCGAGTGTGACTCTGCAAGTTAGTGGTTTGGTGCTTTTGAGTCCTTCTCTTCTGTTGCTCGTAGTTTCCTCTCTGAAGGAAGGTAGTGGATACAGGGACGTGTGGTTCGTAATGCACATGGATGTTGCTTGCATTGTCTGTGATTTATTTCTCCCCTCTGTCAGGAGTTCATGTAAAGGTTCCTAAACATGTTTTTGGATTCTTAAATGTAGAAAGATCAGTAGATCACCTTCATGCTTATTTTATCATCCTTGATGTGCAAACATGCTAGGCTTAACCTGAATCGACAGTTGAAGATTTTCTATTAGATCAGTTTTGAACTCTGCTTGTCTTTATTATAGGATATTAGTACTCTTTTGATCACAAATTCACATCTCTTAGCAATCATGTTGTTTGTAGCTTTATCCGCAGCTTTAAATATGGCATCCTTGTGCTCTTTTTGATAGGATTATGACTTTTCTTTGACGGAGAAGAGCAGAGCTACGAGGGATATAAGCAACATCATGATAAGAAGGTTAGTTTTTTAAGGAAACATGAGGTGAAGGCCATGGATTATTTGAAGATGGGAAAAAAATAAGATGGAGGTTGAGAGCCTGGAGTGCAAAATGCTGGTCGCCAACAAGCCTATCGAAGCAACCATTTCTGAGATAATCAGCATTACAGATCTGAGCTATTTCCCCAGCGTCTTCAGCTGGTTGCTGGGTTAGTACAAATGTGGTCCCCTTCATCATCATTCACCTGTTTTGACGTAGTTATATGCCTTTGAATGTGATTATTTAGACATTAACAAGCATTCCTGCAGGCTAAAATGGCTGACTTTGTATGATCTGCTGAAGGAACAGTACATCGTTAAGATCAAGACCAATATTGAGTGGCAATTTGTTGCCGGCTTCCCAGTATCCTCTGTTCGATTTTAGGAATCTTGATTCTCTCCCCTGTGAACTCACCAATAATATATCGTTAAGATCAAGATTTTAGGTATCTCTTGTGCATGAAGAGTAGCAATAGTATGGAGTAGGGTAAGGCTAGCAATAGCCTTTTTTTAATCTACAATGTTATTTGTTTTTTTTTAGATCTAATGTCTATTCTTTTGGACAATGATAATATTATTACAACGATTGTTCTTAAATGACTTTCCTTCTCATTTGAAAATTAAAGTTGTTTGACTTATGATTTCTAATAGTTTTCTTCCAACTTACAGTGTTTGATACATTTTCCTAACTTTTGTGGCTTCTTTTGAGGTTGCAAGGTTTAGGCTTAGCTATTAGATGGTGAACTTTAGGGTTGGTTTGTGAGCGTTCATTATTTTTGGATGTACCAGTTTTAACGGCCTATTCATATTCAGATTACACTATTTAGATTATTGACCTACCTTTTTTATTTCTATTTTATAGGATTTCTGGCTTTAATGATATAATGCCATGGTAGATTTAGATTTCTGTTTTATAGGATTTCTGGCTTTAATGATATAATGCCATGGTAGATTTAGATTTCTGTTTTATAGGATTTCTGGCTTTAACGATATGATAGTGTTAGCACGGTCACTATATACTAGTCTGATTAATCGCCGCGTAACTTGCCACATCCGGAGCCGCCAGTCAGCTCTCCACATATTTAGCGCTCTAATCCACCGCCACTTTTCTAAATCCCCCCTCCATTTCCGCGTCTTGTTCGTTCCTACCCCCACCTCCCCTCCCGGCTCCCGATCACATCACCAAGCGAAGAAGAAAAGAGAAGGAAAAAAAAACGAAGCCCAAACCCTAGCAGGGCGCCAGGGCTCGACGCGAACGGGAGCCATGAAGATCCCGTTCGTGTCTAAGCGATCGCACCGGTCGAACGAGGCCGCGGGGCCGTCGAACCCGTCCCCAGCCCCGCCGCAGCAGCAGCCGTCGTCCCCGGCGAGTTCTGCGGCTGCGTCGGCGTCCTCTTCACCCCCCGCAGTGGCGCCGGACGCCGCAGAGGAGGACTTCATTTTGCAGGAGGAGGAGTACCAGATGCAGCTGGCGATGGCGCTGTCGGCGTCGGCCTCGGTGTCTGGCGAAGGGGGCGCCGGGGACCCCGATGGGGAGCAGATCAGGAAGGCAAAGCTGATGAGCCTCGGAAGGGGAGACCCGAGCGCCGCCGGTGATCAGAGCGGAGGAGACACCGCGGAGTCGCTCTCACGACGATACCGGGTGAGCCTACTGAATTCTACTGTTTGGCTATGTTTGTAACTGGTATGCAGTACTGTGAACTACATGATTAGATTAGACTAAGAAATGTCCCTGCTATTTCATACCTAAAAATGATCTTCATGAGCACATTTTGCAACTTCGATACTTTTTAGCCTTAGTTCTTAGCTCAGGATGGATGCACGACATGGGCATAACTGCATAAGCATAATGCTTATATCGTCAATGACTGTAGGGTGGTTCAGATGATAGCCTGATACATTAAAATAGTTTTATCACTTTAACTGATCAATTTCTAACATTTGGCGTGGAAAATTTGGTAAAAAAACATGTAAGTTTCAAAGAGCGAAAAACATCTAGAACTGTTACATGAGACTAATATACTATGGATTCATCGGGAAGATATTACTCTATCATTAATCCATTATCTTTGACTTTTGTTACTGTTTATTTATAATAGTAACGGAGAGTAAAGATTGCTTTCTTCTATGTATGGAGATAGGACAATTACTAGATTGGTCAAAAATTGAATTACTTTTAGCCTTCGTAGTGTTTATAATTGCCAAGTTTACAAATTTCACAAAGTAGATTCCAGGGATGCATTCGACATATTGAAAAAAAGGGAATACACTTAATTCTCACTTGGTTTCATATATTCAATATAGCGGAAAGTATTATGCCACATACATGCATGTTAGTTTAGTCCTTGATCTGATCTGATGTATATGACTAGCGCAAAAACAATGCATGGCAATTACATCACATGCTTGGTATATGTGGTATTTAGCTAATGCAATACTTACTCCATTTATCGAAAGAAACAAGTTAGCACAATTCATGATGGTCTCCTTGGACGGTAGCTCTTTCAATGACTGGCACTGTGCATGGCAAAGTCGTATCCATATATAACCCACATTCCATAGTTTTAATTTGAAAGTGAATAGATGACAGCTGGTTTATGGTACTGTAATTGCCAAGATCATCAATGCCCGGCACTCCGGTAGAACTTTCCTGGTTCCTGCGACTTGCTGACATATCACATTGAAAGAAACAAAATTTAGCAATTCATGTCAGAAAAGCATCTGAGCCAATAACTAATAGTGCCAGCTTGTGGGGTTTCTTCATGGTCAACTTGGTATTTCTAGGGTATTTGATAAGCGGATGCTGTTTAATTCAGTTTTTTTTTCAACGGCCTGTCATTTGATCCTTGTTGATATATCCATTACTGACTCTAGTCTATATTCTAACTTATTTTAGGAATACAACTTTCTTGATTACAATGAGAAAGTTATTGATGGATTTTATGACATATTTGGCCTCTCTGCGGAGTCTTATAGGCAGAAAAAGATTTCTTCTCTTGCTGAGCTTCAGATGAGCATTGGGGATCTTGGATTTGAAGTGATTGTGGTTGATCATAAATTTGACAATGCGTTAAGGGAGATGAAGGACGTAACACAGTGCTGCATGTTGGGTTGTGATGACATTTCAGTATCAGTCCGGCGAATAGCTGAAGTTGTTGCAGAGCATATGGGTGGTCCTGTGATAGATGCAAATGAAATGTTCACTAGGTGGGTGGGCAAAAGCATTGAGCAGAGGACATCACATCAGACAAGTCTGCTGCCAATTGGTCGGATTGAGATAGGCTTATCACGCCATCGGGCACTGCTTTTCAAGGTCAGTTTTTAGTTAAAAAGGAAAAAGGCTTTAAGCATTGGACTTATCTCTCAATATGCAGAGTTTGTTTGGCCATAGTTTGATGAATATGAAGAAAATTTATACCAGCTCTATATGGTAAACAACAAACTGGATTTTATGTTCAATAGGCCATCAACTTGTCTTAAGATATCTACCTGTATGTTCTCAACATTTGTTTTTCACTGCATTGATTATTTGATTTTTATCAATATGTTATTCTAGAACTCGTAAACAATTTTCTTTCGCAACATGTTTGCTCTCCAAGCATCCTGCTCTTTTTTCCAGTAGAGTGGATTAATGGTTTCTTCAGTAGATATGTTGGAAATATACTGGTGTTGACAAGGAGTAATGAATCACGGCACATCTTCCAAATAGGCACATAAAATAAAAATGAGACTACCAAAGTTGTTGAGATAATGTACAATTGCACCAGCTTCAGTAATGAATTCACTTCCAAATACTATTGCAATGAGCAGCTAGAGGCATGCTTTCTATGGTCTCAGTGACACATTCTTTTGTATCCATGTAGATCCTTGCTGATAGTGTTGGTATTCCATGCAAGCTGGTTAAAGGGAGTCATTACACTGGTGTTGAAGATGATGCTATTAGCATCATAAAGATGGATGATGATAGGTACTTGGACTCTTAATCACCATTTATTCATTATGATCATTCATCAACCACACTTCTACTTTCAAACAATCCTTTAATATATTGTTAGTTTGTTATTGTTTACACTGCTTATGCATCTGCTTCTGCTGATTAGTTTCCTGCACTTAACTTTCTCTATAGGGAGTATTTGGTTGACGTTATGGCTGCCCCTGGTACTCTTATTCCAGCAGATGTCTTTAATTCAAAGGCCACTTCATTGAATGCCAATCAAACTGGTCAGAATCAGATGACTGATTCAATAACTAACAGCGATAAAGAACCAGTTGCATTACAATTTGAGCATAATCACAACCAGTTACGTATGCCGAGCAACGACAACTGGATCTCAAATAATCATTCAAGACATGGAGAGACAGCCACACCCTCTGCTCCGAATCCTTGGGCTGACACAGTATCAGTGACTGCTGGAAGTAGTAGCGCACCCTGTGCATTGGTACCTCATAAGCAGTCAGATCAACCATCAACTGCCAGCACACTTTCAAAGCAGAAAGAGGACTTGAAATTACTTTCGAACTCACAAGACAATGAGGAGTCCAAAAGATTATTTTCAGATCTTAATCCTCTGAGAGCTATTGGATCTGGGAAAAGCTCAGTGGCATTAAAGGGATCAGATAATAGAAACAATGAATTCCAAAGACGCAGAGAGAATGTCGCCCCAGTCCCTGCAAGATCACAACAGCCATTGGTTATAAAAAATTGGTCTGCTTTTAATGACATTTCCAACAACAAGCAGTACAACTTTGCTGAGGGGTTAGTTCCTCGAAGAAATGTTATGAACAATGTTGCATCATCATCTCAGCTGGCCTGGTCAGCTGCAAAGCATTACAATTCTAATGCTGTAGAGCGCAACAATTGGTCGAATGCACCCCCTGTTCGTAACTATGACAATGGAACAATTGGTGCCTCAGCTATGACCACAACATCTAACTCTGGAGAGCACCTTGATAAGTCAAACATGGGAGTTGCTTCTGATTATGAGATAATTGGCTCCTCTTCTGCAAACACAGCTTCCTCATATGAAATTGGAAAGGCTGCAGATAAGGGCCCTTCTGATGATTTGGAAAAAGGTTCCATGTATTCTAGGTTCGATGGTCAACTTCGTGTCAATTCACAAGTATTTGTTTTACAAGCGAATGAGAACAAGGAAAACTATGGCAAGCATGAGCACCAAAAGTTATATCCTGATATAAGGAAACCCCCACCTGACAGATTCATGGGTGCACCAAAGCAGCACTCAGGGTCTGTTTCTCCATCCCAAGTTGGTTCAAGCAGGGTTGACATGGTGTTGGAGGATGTATCTGAATGCGAAATCCTCTGGGAAGATCTTGTAATTGGTGAAAGGATTGGACTGGGTACACACTGTTTTACACTTTTTGCTCACCCCCCTCTCATTTGAGTTTAGCGTAGTTCATGGGTCCTTTGTCGTAAATAAATATTCATCTAGCATTTGGGTGGAAAAGTTGTACTTCAAAGTTTTTGCCCTATATATCCAATCATAAGTATGAATATTGTTTATTATGCCATTGGAGTCATTATGTTCCACTAGCATCTCATGTTCTACTATTTAGTGACTAAATGATCTCCTTCAATATTTTAGGTTCATATGGAGAAGTCTACTATGCTGATTGGAATGGAACTGTAAGTAGTTTTCCGTTGCAACTATAACATGAAATTACATTGAGCTCAATACACTAGTATGATTTACACTACATTTTATGTGAAACACCTATTGGACAATTCGAATTACAATAAGTATAGTCTATTTTTGCAACTTTTGATTGAATCTAATCACTATGATGATAGTCTGGTATTATGATTGAATGTAATCACTGATCAGTAATCTCGCTATGATGTCAATCTGATATTCTGTTTATTTGTAGGAAGTAGCTGTAAAGAAATTCTTGGATCAAGACTTCTATGGTGATGCTCTGGATGAGTTCCGTTGTGAAGTAGGTGCAACACTTTCTGTTTTTTTGGCACCGTCAAGTTTAATTTTTCTTGAAATGCTCTACTTTCTTACTACAAATACAACTCTCTTTTAAAACTAGATTATACTCTTTTTAACAGGTGAGGATTATGCGTCGGCTTCGTCATCCAAATATTGTGCTCTTTATGGGTGCTGTTACACGGCCACCTAACTTATCTATAGTATCAGAATATCTTCCAAGGTAAGCTAGTTTTTCCCCCTTTAATGATCTATTAAACAAATATCTTCCCTAACGAATGTGGCTTGGCCGATGCAATATGGTACGGTAGGTGATTGGCTGGTACTTCTGTATGACTTAATGCATGATTAAAGCTTGAAAAGAAATAATGCTAAACATCATACATGTAATAAATGTGATGCAGCTATGGTAAATCTGCGTGAATTTGCTAGTTTGCATGCTACCGTGGGCATACATAGATGTCCTCAATGCTTTCAACGAGATGGTCTATTAGCTAAAGTTAAACATGTTATCATTAACTTTTTTGTGACACTGTTTAATCGGTGCTGGATTAAATAGTCCTTTTTCAACATTGTGTTTTAATATTTGATCTAATTCTTTTTTCAGGGGAAGCTTACATAAGATTATTCATCGTTGTGAACTTGATGAGAAGCGTAGGATTAAGATGGCCCTTGATGTTGTAAGAGTGAAAATTCCGGTGTTGTAGTTTCGTGTGTTTCATTTGTATGTTCATATTTCATAATATGATTTATGTTCTCTCTGTAGGCAAGAGGCATGAACTGCCTCCATACAAGTGTACCAACGATTGTTCACAGAGACCTAAAATCACCAAACTTACTGGTTGATGATAATTGGACTGTTAAGGTATCTAAATCCATTTGAACCCCGAAGCCTGAACTCTTAATGCTTTATTGTATTTAGGAAAAATAGCCATTTTTGTCCCTGAACTTTGCATGAAAGCTCATTTTCGTCTCTCAACTTTCAAACCGGCCAATCTAGTCCTCCAACTTTCAATTGTGGTTCGATTTCGTCCCTGAGCCTACATGGCAGTCCAAACGGGCATGCCACCTCAGCGCCAAGTCATCTGGCGGGCAAGGAGAAGAGCAGCGTGTGGCGTGGTTGAGGGAGGAAGCGCTTCCGGCGCTCAAGCTTTGGATTCTGTTGGCATGGATTTGGAGGTAACGTGTTTCTTCATGATGTAGGGGGGCCAATTTAACATACACCAGATGACTTGGTGCTGAGGTAGCATGCCCGCTTGGACTGCCACTTAGGGTTAGGGATGAAATCGAACCACAATTGAAAGTTGGAGGACTAGATTGGCCGTTTTGAAAGTTGAGGGACGAAAATGAGCTTTCATGCGAAGTTCAGGG
Organism: Digitaria exilis; assembly: GCA_015342445.1. Lineage (NCBI taxonomy): Eukaryota > Viridiplantae > Streptophyta > Magnoliopsida > Poales > Poaceae > Digitaria > Digitaria exilis. The sequence goes on along the minus strand of JACEFO010002219.1, from coordinate 160,779 downwards.
ACGAAAATGGCTATTTTGCCTTGTATTTAGTTGCCAGTTTTTCTTAAAAAGAAACCTGGCTGTTTCCTGGGTTTCTAAAATCCTTTTTTTCTTAATATATTGATACGCGGCTCTCCTGCCGTCCTGCGTGTTCGCAAAAGGAAAAAAAAATATGGCTAACAAATCAAAATATACGCAGGTCTGTGATTTTGGACTTTCACGTTTAAAGCACAGTACATTTTTGTCTTCCAAATCCACTGCTGGAACTGTAAGTACCCTTGATGTTTAGATAGTATTATGGATTTTATTTTAGTTGTGGTGGTCGAAACAAGATGGGTTTTCTTGTAGAATTTATCATTTACTCTTGCTGAACCAGCCGGAATGGATGGCACCAGAAGTACTGCGGAATGAGCAATCTAACGAGAAGTAAGTGATGGTCTACTGTCTAGTACTGTTTTCAAATGCTTTTATTGCCAGGTTAAGTTGAGACGATTTTAGTCTTTTGCTAAGTATTAAGGTAAAATTTGGAGATGATTTGTTCTACAACTACTATGTCACCAACTAGAATTTTATGCCATAGTGTTCTTTTGGAGATTCTGGTGGTGGATTCCAACGTGTTAATTCATTCAAAGAGTGATGGCTGGTGATATATTCATATATCTAAGTTCAGTACATATATACCATGAAGGTCTTTGAACTTTTTAAACTCATCGCTGGTCACTAGTATATATATTTTACATATCTGTACCTTACTGGATGGCTGAGAATGCGATGCCTTAAATTGATATAAAGAGATCAGAATTTCATGTAGCACATAACTATAAGGCTAAACATAAATTAGAAAAATTTGTTATATTATCTTGTAGAAATAAGATTTTTTGTAAGATTTAATGGACGATTGTTCTCTCTCTTTCTGAAGAATCGTGTTTTTCTTGCAGCCTTATCTTTTTCTTTGTGTTGGCACATTACAAGTAAAACATCGGTAGTAATACACATTCATCTCCTGAGTTGCAGGTGTGATGTTTACAGCTTTGGTGTCATCTTGTGGGAACTAGCTACACTGCGGACACCATGGCAAGGAATGAACCCAATGCAAGTTGTGGGTGCAGTTGGCTTCCAGGACCGACGGCTTGATATTCCAAAGGAAGTTGATCCCTTAGTAGCAAAGATCATTCGCGACTGTTGGCAGAAGTGAGTTTTCAGATTTATAAGCTTATTTAACTTGGACAGAAAGGACATGAAAGCTTCTTTTCTAGTACTGCCAATCGAACATTTATATTGAATTAATACGTGTGTCATTTTTGTTTTCAAGGGAGCCAAACTTGCGCCCTTCCTTTAGCCAATTGACGAGCTACCTGAAGACATTGCAAAGGCTTGTGGTTCCTTCTCATCAGGAGGTACCGAGCCCACATGCGCCACAAGAAATATGGGTGAACCACACCCCTTGAGGTTACCATATACCAAATGCGAACAAAGAGTATAGTTCTGTTACCATATATCCGGGTTCACTAGCCTGCGAAGGCATGGCTTTGATTGAGAACCCCCAGTCCCAGATAGCAGTCATCCTTGTTGTTACAAGAAAAAGCTTGGCAGCAGGGTATGTACAGTACAGTATAGGCCCATCAGATATAAATAGTCAAAAGAAGATAAACAAGTGTCTGTTTGGATGAGGGTATTTCACTGGAGGGTTTCTGGATCTCGTTCAAATTCGAAGTAAATACAAAACTTTCCATTGAAACACCCCCAATCCAAGCATGTCCTTGTTGGCAATTGTATGTTGCTTCTTATGTGTCATTTTTCCATACCTTTTTGCCCTTTCCATTTTGAGCGTTGCTGGAAGATCAGCATGCTCGAGCCTCACATCGATTATGGATCTATGGTAATAGTAATAAATAAAAGTAAATGTATAACTGTGTCCGAGTCAATCAAATTCCAGATTTCATGGCGGCAAAGCTTGCCAACAAATCTTATCTATGGTATCTAATTGTTGATTATTTGAGGGAACTATTTTTTTTTTTTTTTTGCGAATGATTATTTGAGGGAACTAGTGGATATACAGGTGCCACAGACAAGTGTTTATAAAAAACCCCAATAAATAAGATATTCATATTATACAAAAGGCATACCAGACAATAATATCCATAATGATTATTTCATCATCAAGAAATAAGCAAAATAAAGTATTTTAATCATGTTTCTCATAATTAGAATTTATTCCTTACTCAGGTAATATATATATTTATTTCAGATCACTTTACATGCGTTGCTTTCACAATAGTAGAGATGTACGCTAATTAGAAGAGACACGAAAATAAGTAAGCACATATGTATATTTATATAGAATTATGCATTATTGTTAATTATAAATATTTCTAGATTTATTCCAGGGATTACCGACGCTATACATTCGATGGTAGGTGACGTCCCCATCGATAGCGAGTCACATGTGTTGACTTCGTGAATCTTAATATCTGCCACTAAGTCTTCCGGAGGTGCTCATAGGGGTAGGATTTGCGTACGTGTGTTCATAAGGGTGAGTGTGCATGCAGGTTGCGTGTCTATGTTGTACCGTGTAATTCTTAAAAAACACCCTTTGTCAGTGCCACATACACCCATGAGATTGTGTACCTTTGAGCTTCTCTTTGCGAGAATCCATGTAGTATAACGAGAAACATCCCGCCCACTAGAAAAAGCTGGCCCACAACACAATTGTACCTTTGAGTGTCTTGAAGGCCTATTTTGCCGTCTCCTCCATGTCGTTGGACAAACGCTGCGAACTAGATTGTTGTGCAAAATAGGTTCAAGTAGCAAAGCATTACTGATTTGATGAGTAAAGGTGCAAGAGAATGAAGCTAATCCAGACTGAGTAAGACAGAACATATATGCACATGAGAAAGATGCTCAAATGGGTACCTTCGATCAAGAACTGTGAATTGAGTAGTCAACCCTATCAAAGAATCATCACTGATTCAGACCTGAGTAAGTCTCCCAACGTTGCCTCCCCATGAACACCGGGGCAATATTGTTTTGTGCCCTCCGACTTGGCAGAACCGAACCATGAGGAAGAAGATGATATGGGAGTGTGGCGGCTAGACGCAAGCGCAGCTGTGAGATTAGTGGGCCAAGATCCATGAAAGCTGAAGGAGGATGGTGACACCATGAAAGGATCTTTGTGATGCCTAGGGGGGATAGACGTTTCTTCGAAATTCCTGAAAAAATACTTGGCAGTGGTAAAGTTCGACGAAACTTCCTACGACCTTAGGAAGTTCCGATAGGAGGAACTTTCGATGACTCACGGTTTCGATAACAGGAATGTTCTTCACGAAATTCAAAATCTAGAGCGAAAACAAATATTCCATATGAATCAAAAGTTGCACAATAATATGAGAAGATAATACAATATGATCTTTTCAAGTAGAACAACTCGTAGAGATAGATCTAGATGAGCAACCAGAACAAATAAGTAAATGGATAAGAGACAAGTATTTGTTCTGGAAGTTCACTCCCACAAAGGAAGCTACGTCTCCTTTGAGGTGCTCACGAAGAGTAAGGTTGTCAACTAACCTTTTCCTCCCTCAAATCGACCAGAAAGAAAGTTTGAGTCATTTACAATGAGTTCCACGAAGGAATATGTAATACAAACTTCCCGGGGAGCTCACAATTCGGAGAGCACTCAACGGGCGACGCCGAAGCGTCTAGGAGCAAATTCCAAGAGTAACAAACGCGAATCAATCATTGGAGATGCTTCAAGTGCTCAAGTGACCAAAGGTTTGTTTTCCTCGACTCAAATGCTCGAGCCACTCAACCCAATCTTGTTCTCTCTCAAGCTCTAGCCCAAATCTTAGCAAGGAATGGCTAAAGGGTGACTTTGGGAGGTTGAAGGAGTGTTTGGAGGTGAGGAGAAGGCTTGAGAGCTATGCTCTTGTGAGTGAGGTCGGCGGCCCAGTGAAGGAAGGGGTATATATACCCGGCCTCCAAAAACTAGCCGTTATAGTGCTGTCAAGGATTTGTCGAAACCTCCGATGCAGGTCAGAACTTTCATTAATTAAATAAAATTTGAGCTGAGAAAACCTAGGCACCCCCTGGTGGAAGTATCCCCAAACTTTCACCAGGCCTAGCGGAACTTCCGACAAGCTTCAAAACTTCCGTCAGGCAGCAGATTTCCAGAACAAGTGCAAGTGTGTGAATCTTTGTGTCTCTCTTAGGTCGTTATCTTTGTGCCTCTCTTAGGTCGTTAGCATCTCAACAAAGCATTTTTGTCATCTCCAGATAATTCTTCACATCCCTCTTAGTAGTACGATGTTTTCTATACTCAATTTGAAAATGGAAAATGATAAAAGATTTTCAATAAAGCATTGTCACCCATCTTTTAAGTGAGGGACTTATTTTGTTCAAATATATTCTCTCAAACAAACCCATTAGATCCTTAATTGCGTATGGCATCAACACCAAAACCCACATAGAGCGCCAAATGCACTTTCACGCTACCACTATCGACACGTTTGCTCGGCCGCCACAACATTGCTGGTAGTGAGGAGCCCATGAAGGCTAGGGCGCAGCTCGCACAAGGAATAGAGGGCCCGTGCCAATGTCCTTGAGCACAATAAGGATGGCCCGTGTCTTCTCAATGGAGATGATCCGCTCAAACACCGCAACGAGAATGGACACCAGCTCCTCGTCAACAATCAGCCCTTGAGCATCGTGTATTTGAAGAGTAAAAGTTTGTCCCATTTCAATAAAAAAAAGAAGGAAATATCATCGATCATGTTACAGGATACAAGGAAACAACCTTCTTGTCAATCACATATTCAGTTTGCACATATACATGAAAACAATCATGTTGATTGGAAGAGGAAATACATGGAAACAATCATATTGATAGGAAAGAAAAAATATAACAAGTTTATGGCAAGCGAAGAAGGAAAGGACGCCAGGAAGGCCGCGGCACAGCTCGTTCATGGAAGGAATGAAGTTCACGTAAGGAAGAAAAGGAGGGTGCCTGAGTCCGTGATTGACGGGCGGGGTTGACTGTGAGTACATACATAGGTAAACAATGTTAGGTAAGAAAAGTTGGGCCAAAACAGTTTTCATCTATTTGTCGCCTTTCGTCCTCCTCCTTCACCTCACATGTATAGTGGGCCCTTTGTAAGGGGTAATGGTGCCCTACTTTGGGTGACATACAAACAGACAGATAGATAGATAGGTAGATAGATAGACAGATAGATAATACATGGTGCACTCATTATATTTTTGATATGTCCATTACTATGTGATCGGGCATATCTTGTTTAACTATCACATAAATAAACCACAAATTATTTGCCATGTCTTGCATTCACTTTCATGCTCTAGAAGTCCAGATTCCAGAATGTACTGGTTCACAACCAGAAATCTTATGTGTAAAAGAAGTATGCCACTGGAAAATAGTAGATTGATTGATAGAGATACAAAGGTGTACAATATATTGGCAAGCACAATGTAGGTCTATAGAACAGACCCAATCAATAGAGATACTTGTCAAAAGAAATGTTGAATCAGTACATCAGGAATGCTAAATCAGTGGAACAAAAATGTTGAATAGGTCCATCGAATCAGTCGATGGTGTTGAGGGCCGTAAATGCGTTCGTCTGTGGTTGGCATCGACTATTTCGACGGGGACCCGTCGAAAGAGTCAACGACACGTAGAAAATGTGCAACGACTATATAATGGCTAGTTCCTTTGGTTGGGGCTATAAATATGGGTTGCCTCGGCCATTTAAAGTGTGCTTGAGCTGAGAGAAGCTATAGCTAAGTGTTCCACACATTCTTAAGTGCTCAATCCACCAAAGTGCTAATTATAATATCTAGGTGATCAGCAAAGTGATTAGTACTGGTCTAGACCCTTTAGCACATCTCTTAGGTGTTTAGCCTAGAGCTTAGCGAGGTTTGCATACCTCTTTACTTACCGGTGCTTGCACGCACCAAGTGTTGTAAATCCGGGGCTTGTAGTCTTTGCGAGACCCTCCAACCGAGTTTGTGGAGTGGAGATGCCCTTGGCGTTTGGCCGAAGCTCTACAAAGTGAAGACGACGAGAAGCATACGGGGAGAGACGAGTGGAGGCCCACTTGCGTGCGGAGAAGTCCCGTGGTCACCCACGTAGTTACTCGACCGAGGAGTTTATGCCCTTACACGGACATTTCCTTTGTGAGGGGCTCCAATAACGAGGATTAGGGGAGAGCTCGTCAGCTTTCCGATACCTCGGTAAAAATCATCATGCCGGGTGTTTGCTATTCTCTACCTATTTAACTTCCGCATTTTATACTTGTACTACTTCCCGCATTTATTTTTTTCTAGACTTGCTATGCCAGTATAAGATTGAACTTATGATGCAAATCTTTGTAGCGGTAGAGATAACAACACATAGAGAAAACATAGAGAGCATTTAGATAGAATTTAAAATAGGTTTTCATATGTACTTTGGAGTCTTAGTTTTTAGCACTCTTAGAGTCCCACGGTGTCCCTTCAAGCATGACAAATGTATGAGTTCAATATTTGAAAGGCAAACTTTCATGCGCAAGAGACCTTGTTCATTGGCTACTGGAGCATAGTTTGGGTTAAGGTCAATGCCCACACGGGACACAAAAACCACTAGTCACATGGCCGGAAATAGCCTTCATCATCTAGCATTTACAAAAGATTGTGCCATATTTCTATACAAGGGGCCAGTAATCAGTCACCTTCCTAGATTACTTGTTCCTTAGCACGAAAGAGAGCATGAAAGCAACAAGAACACCCAGCAAAGCCATGCATGTCCATCATCGATCAAGATTCTCTTCTTGTCTTCGACCAATGATCCAACCCTTTCATTCATGGTGAAGCAGATTGCCGTTGCAAAGGTTTTGACATGGCGAACCTCTTCTTTCTACATCCCTTATCGCTGCTTCCTTCTCTCTTAGCGCCTCCTCTTCAATGCCTTCGTTCCTCAATCCAGTAGCAAGCAACATCTCCCTCCTTGCCTCCTTCACTTGGCTTGAACCTGCGCACAACATCCCACATGGAAAGTATTGACTCCCTGAACAGGCTTTGGCCATTCATCATCAACCAAGTCCACGAATCGGTACTGCCCCGGCTTATCAGATCCTAGCTACAAAATGAAATGTGTCAATGAGTTTGCATTGAGATCGGGCAAATGGTAACAAAAGTTGTAGACATAGGATTAACTGCTCACACGGAGGGGACATCCAAGGAAGCGACGGCCCATGTTCTCGCCACACCAAGCAATCTTCTTCTTCGGAACCATGAAATGCTCACAGCATTCCACCATATTGGTGGATCCACCACTGCGAACAAGTAGACAATGCTGCATTCCACTGCACTTCTGATCCAACCTTTCATAATGCAGCAAAATTGTCATCAGCACGACGATGATGATGCATGTGACTTCTCCAGCGTGCTCGCAGCTCACTTCGTTTCAGGACAGTCCTAGTGTTTCCTAGGGGATTGTTGCTTTCCTCGTCACCTTCTGGAGAACCGAGTATACAAGCAAGTGAATCCTCCATCAGGTCTCCAAATGGTCTCTGTATAATATAGAAAAAAGTGACATCTTTCATATATTACAACAGCATCTAGAAAATAAGTATACATGTTTCTGACAAATGGTAGACTTAGCAGTAAACTAGTAACTCACATTGTCCGCAGTTATCTCTAGAAACTGATCTGGCCTCATCATCAGAGTTGGTAGCTTCAATTTCTTTCATTCTTTATACAAAGGCACTGTCAGTATAGGAATGGCGTGCGTGCCACCTGAAAAGTGGTTGTTCTTGATGCAGGTCATTGAACAGATGCTCAGCAATTGGAATAACCACACAGATTGGAAATGGCAACTCAACTCGTTTTTGGTTGGACAGATGGTTCATGGGCTGTTGTCTGAAGGATCTAGCACCTGAGGTTGTAGCGGCTGTTCCAGCAAATATACAGGATAGTAGGACTGTGCAGGAGGCATTGAGCAATCGTTCTTGGCCAAGAGATATGCAGGGTGGGCTAACTATGGTCGGCTGGTATGATTTTTTCCACCTCTGGGACGCTCTGTGTGATCTGGATTTGGAGGATGTGGAGGATCAGCACTCTTGGCGGCTTGATATTTCTGGGCAATTCACCACCAAGTCAGCATACCGGTCCTTTTTCAATGGGGCAATAACCTTTGAACCCTGGAAACTGATCTGGAAATCATGGGCGCCCGGAAAATGCAAAGCCTTTCTATGGTTGGCAATCCGCAACAAATGTTGGACTGCTGACCGCCTTCGAAAAAGAGGTCTCCCTCACCCAGCCAAATGTCCCTTATGTGATCACGAGGACGAAACAGCACAGCATATGCTCATCTCGTGTGTGTTTGCTCGAGAATTTTGGTTCAAAATTTTAACCTTATTGGGTTTTGCGGAGAGAGCTCCAAGCCCACAAGAGGACACCTTTGCAATATGGTGGAGGGAGGCAGCATCGCAAGTTATTAAAAGGAAGAAAAAGGGTTTCAATTCGATTGTCATTCTGGGTGCTTGGCTTATCTGGAAACACCGAAATGCCTGTGTTTTCGACGGGGCAAGCCCCAACATCAACACCTTGGTCAAGCAGTTTGAAGATGAGCTCCAGCTCTGGTGTATGGCCGGAGCAAAGGGAGTGGGGGCAATCGGTCATGGTGTGTCGTAGGTCTGCTTAGTGTAGCACCTCCTGGGTCAAGTCCTTTTTTGTGTGTAACCCTTTAGATCCACTTTTTATCTAGGCTCAGCCTCTCACAGCTCGGTCCGGAGTGAGATGGCGTAGTTGTATGGGACCGTTTTTTTCCTCTCTATTAATATAATGATACGCAGCTCTCCTGCGTATTCGAGAAAAAAAAAACAGATGCTCAGCAAAAAAGTGTTTTTTCACAGCTTTGACCAGGAATACATCATCACTGTGCTTAGTAAGTATTCTGGTAATGAGGCAAAGTAAAAACAAGAATGGTGTTAATAAATAACTAATTAGTTGGCCCTGATGCCAAAGAGAAAGAATCGCTGGTTAGCAAACCACACATTTTAGCTACCTCCATCTTCATGCGCCCTTCTTCAGTGTCTAAAAGCACCACAGGACATGCATGCAAGGCTCCACGGTACATGCCCTTTCCCAAGATATAAGCACAGCCTGAGGAGTAGCTTAAATAAATTCGCATTTTCCAATGAGAAGGATTAAAAATTGAAACACCCATGAATGTTGAAGGGACAATGCATCCAAATATTTATGCCAAATGGTTCCATCTACCACTATCTGTTTCTTTTCAACTACAGCAGAAATATATTACATATTCATGAGTGAATGGTGATAAAAATAGAGAAGGCACATGATTTTTTTTGGAACATAAAACCATCTTACAAATTCGAACAAGTAAAATAAATTTAACATTAGTATGTCCCATGCACAACCAGTGGGTTTTTTTCCAGATTAATACTGGATGTTAATAAAAAAAATTTATTACACTATTATGACCAATGAGGTTCTGGAGCCAATGAAGATCATACTGTGTGCAAGATATTTTGCTTTAATATAATGCTTTCCATTACAAATAGGAAAAAAACTATGTATCTAGGACCTACCAGTACAGTATTAGTTAGAAATTAGAGATGTGACTAATCATTTTCCTTGCTATTTGGGTTGATTTCTTTGTAGGTATTTCCTAGTCATATTGACCAATCCATATAAATGAGACATGCCCACATCCACTATCAACCAAGAAAAATTATTTATTTGTCTCCCTCGTCTAAATAAATCTTGACTATGCATGGCTTTGCATGACATTATTGTACAAGATCACTACCAAGTACAATAGCCTAGATATTTACCAGTAGCCGAACAAAACCTTTCAAACGCAGGAGTATAAGGAACCCCAAGCAATTTGCTTCCTGCACAATGGAATTTTGTAAGCAAGTCTTTGGTACCAACAGTGATCACATGAAAGGTAAATTTAACAATAATTGCTTGTAGATTCTTTTTCATATAACAACTTGATTGCATCAACGATACAATGGTAAAAATACCCTGATGACTCAATTTGTCCCTCTCCCTAAAAATTGCATTGAACATTTGTAATGGAGACATGTGTTAGTCATTAAAGAAACAGCAATTCTAAATTATAATGTTCAAATCCTAGTGACCACTAATATTGATAGTATAGCAAAAAAATTTATAAACATAAACTAAGCTAAAATGCTCTGCATGTAACAGATTCATCATGGCTAGTAAGCAAGCATAAGGTAGGCATATACAAAGATCCTTGTACAGTAATAAGAATGGAAGAATGCAAGTGCAAGACTGCAGGGTAAGCATAAAATATCCTTGAAAAGTAATAACAAAGGCAAAACATATCAATAATATTGTTACACTGACATGCACACTCGATAACAGCAAATGCAGCAACATTCATGGCACAAAACCTAGGGAAGGAGCTTACAAAATACCAACCTTAAGAAAGGATCAGTGTTGTTCATCAGGGAACACAAGGTTCTTTAGAAAACAGTCCTCCTTACGTTTGAACTTAAATATCCAATATTTCAATGGCTTGTCTAGAAACAACCCCGTTCCCCTCCTATATGGTTTGCACAAGTATGGCTATTGAATATAGTACAACCGAAACATTAACAAAATGCCACAAACATGCTGCTGGAATGTTTTCAACACAATTTAGTACTCCTAATTACTGACACAATGTTACGCTTTATCAGGATTCACGAATGGCGCCCCACTACTTGGTGGTAGGCATATTTTTTTTTTGTTTCTTAACTGAATGTTCCTTGGTTAAAACGACTTCAAAACAGTACATCAGATAACATAATCAAATATCAATTGAGTGAGTGAGGGAGGAACCTAGGCCAAGAGCGAACCACCCCACATAACTGCCCAATCCTCCACGAAGAACGCAGTTGTACTCTAATTGGCGTCCCGAAGCATGGTATCCTCATATCGGGTCAAGCCGCCCTACATCATGAACCGCAGCAACCAACTCAGGAAGGAGGATTTTTCATTTTGGGGTTTGTGGTATGTCATGCAAAGGGGAATTCACGCAGGGGAGCTTACCTTGGTCCGCAAGGCGTACTCCAAATCTTGTATCAGTCCTTGACACATGAGGGGCACAAAACCCTATCAATCTCTTGCCCAAGAAGAAGCGAAAAAGAAACGATTGGGAGAAATTTGCAATAGCAAATGAGAATTCAGAGCCAGGAGACCAAAATTCTCGTGTTGGTTTCATGGGAGTGGAAATTCTCGTGGGATGTTTTTATATTATTTATTTTCTGAATTTTCAAAAATATATATTTACTAAAAAAATTGCATTAATGTCATCCTGGATGAACCACCGGAATGTCACTGTAGCAAAACATATAGCCAGATGAATCGGCAGAGTTTTGTACATCTAGACACCTTATTTTTCAAAATTCATAGCTAATACATATGAACTCGGATGGAGATAAACTTTACATAAAAGTTGTAGATCTCGACGAGATCTAAAACTTTGTAGTTAAATATTTTCTCATGTGGAGTCATCTTGATACTCAAATAATCGATAAAAGCTTCAGATCTAAAATTCAATTTATAGGACTGAAGGTTTTATCAATTATTTGAGTACCAATATGGCTCCAAATGAGAAAATTTTGAACTACAAAGTTTTAGAACTCGTCGAGATCTACAACTTCCATGCAAAGTTCATCTCCATCCGAGTTCATATAAATTATTTACAATTTTTTGAAAATAGGGTGTCTAGAAGTACCAAATTCCGCCGGTTTATCTGGTTATATATTTTGCTACCGTAACATTTCGCCGGTTCATCTGGCGATAAGTTGTTCTTGCCAGATGAACCGGCGGTAGGATGATATTTGTGCGAAATAAGATTTGAGGAATATATTTTTGTAAATAATATAAAAATAAAAAAGCTCGTAGGTGAGGGTGAGGAGGACGAACTAGAGACGAGTCCTGTGTTTTGGGCCTTTTTTCTCTCTTTCACGACTTTTTTTTTACGTTATTGGGCTTAACTGGTTCTGCTCCGCGAGAGAAAAAATAAAAACGGAAAGAGGACCCGCAGGCCTCAAGTGGTCAATGGGATATGGTGGTCGACGAGAACACTTTATATCAAATTTTCCTTATCGGCAGTCTTTTTCCGTACTGGTTAAAATTTTCCTTCAAATATATACGCATTAGAGCGTCTTTTGCTAAAAAAAATCCACTTCATAAGCATTGTTGCACACATTTGCAAGAAAACAATAGCACTTAATCATTGAGCCAATAATGTACATATCATTGTGTTGGCGCAAATTCAGGACCAATACACGAGAGTACTAGCACATGCAACGAGCAGGGACGCACATTGCATCACCGTCGCTCAAAACCGGTAGGCCTGGTTTCCGTCGGGACACCGGCAAGAATCTAACGAACGCTCGCCCGGAAGGGACCCGTCAGGGCAGGCGCACCTTGGGTTGTTCTATTGTCGGCACGTCACCTAGAGCGCCCTCAATCGTCATAGAGACGAAGAAAGAACAATAAGTATGGGGTTGTAAAAGCTAGGACAAACCGGCAAAGAGAGAAAAGAAAGAAACAAGTGTCCACAACCCCCTTAATCTCTTACATAAGTGTAGGTTACCCCTTGTACTCTGTACTCATGTATTTTTAACCTTCAACTGTCCAAACCGTGGAGATTACCCCTGCTAGGCTTTAAGACCGGCTCAAAGCTATTTTTTTCTTCCCGCACGCACTGCCTGCACAGTTCATATCATGTACTCGTATGAATCTGCCCTCGTCGTCACCAAATCCGACTATCTTGTGCTTTCAATCTTAAGTCATTCTTGACTGGGGGAAACCAATGAAACCGATTGTTCTCCACTTTCTGGCAGTGCTCCTCCTTGAATCTTCCCTTAACTTCAAAAAATGACATGATATCTCGCTTGATGAAAGAAATTTCTGAAATCCTACCAAAATAACACACATGCTGCAACGTTCAGGAACTTGCCATATTAGTGAAATTGCACCGCCAACATCCCTTCTGGAAACATTTCTACCTTACACGAAAAAAAACATACACAAATATGCATATTTGAGAAGAATTGTCCTGCTTTAACCTGCACGTGCTCATTTGTTTGCTTCCAATTGCACTACCGCCAACAAAGCACTACTGTGTCCACGAGAGAAAAATTAAGATTAATCTGCCTTCAACTCGTCTTGATGCCTAGCAGGGGTAGTATCCTTGTTTTAAAGACTTCAAGGTTAAAAGTACACGATTTAAGAGTATAACGGGGTAATCTACACATTGTAAGGGTTTGGGGGGGGGGGGGGTTAATATACACTTTTTCCTAAAAGAAAAGGTAAAAGTAATAGATGTATTCATGTTTTGACAATCGGATCCCCTCAGTCGGTCGTGACTCTTAGGATGGTGAGGTCTTGCCCCACAAGGAATCGTATACTATACAAAATATTTCCCTGCCATTGTGAATGTTCACATCCTGGATACAGGATTTTTCAAGGAATTCAGAGGTATATGAACCTATCTTGCATTCTTTTGTACTTGCAAGCCAACAGGGTTCTATAGGGCTGATATCTACCAGCAGTCAGCAGATATGACGAATCGTGATCCATAGATTGGCGAAACCCCAAGTTAGACGTTGCAGTCAAAATGGAATTTGCAAAAACTATCATCTAAATATATATGCCAATTAACGTTCTTGCCCATACGACTGTCAGCTTTTCATTTGTCGAGTGAAAAATGCTAAGGTCATGAGATACCCCCTCTGGTGTTTACGTGTCATATTTGGTTTATCCGAAGTCAAACATATTCTAACTTTATACAAAAAAAACATAACAATATGAAATTTATTTAATTAAATTCCCTATGAAATATATGTTTGGTAGTATAGTTGTTATATTTCTCTACAACCTCGGTCAAAGTTATACCAGTTTGACTTAAGGCAGACCAAATGTAACATGTAAGAAAAACACGGAGGGAGCACTTGTCGCATCAGGATACATTCCAAATGTCTCAACAGGTATTGCTCACACAACAATATCATGGCCTACAAGTTTTGATCTGGTACAGCACTTCAGTGAGCATGCTTGCACGCATGAACATCTTGTCCCATCGTTCTTAATTTCTTACCACACAAAGTACAACTAAAATACTGCATTCCACTGGACTTGATCCAACATTTCATAATGCAACAAAACTGTCATCAGCGTGACGATGATGATGCCTGTGTCTTCTCCTGCGGGCTCGCAGCTCACTTCGTTTCAGGACAGTCCTGGTGTTTCCTGGGGGATTGCTGCTTTCTATGTCACCTCCTGGAGAACCAAGTATACAAGAAAGTGGGTCCTCCATCAGGTCTCCAAATGGTCTCTGCATAATACATGAAAAAAGTGTCATCTTGCAGTGTAATATTCAGAAACTTAGATAGACAACTGCATCTTGAAAATAAGTATGCATGTTTCTGACAAAATGTAGACTTAGTAGTTAGTAGTAAACTAGTAACTCACATTGTCCACAGTTGTCTCTCTAGAAACTGATCTGGCCTCATCATCAGAGTTGGTATCTTCAATTTCCTTCATTCTTTCTACAAAGGCACTGTCGGTATATGAACGACGTAGGTGCCAACTGAGAAGTGGTTGATCTTGATGCAGGTCATTGAACAGATGCTCAGCAAAAAAGTGCCTTTTGACAGCTTTGACCAGGAATACATCATCACTGTGCTTAGTAAGTATTCTGTTAACGAGGCAAAGTAAAAACAAGAATGATGTTAATAAATAAGTAATTAGTTGGAACACCTGATGCCAAAGAGAATGAATCACTGGTTAGTAAAAACAGACATGTTAGCTAGCTCCATCTTCATGCGTCCTTCTTCAATACCTAAAAGTGCTGCAGGACATACATGCAAGGTTCCACGGTACATGGCATTTCCCATGATATAAGCGCAGCCTGAGGAGTAGCTTCAATAACTTCACATTTCCAGTGAAAAGGATGAAAATTGAAACATCACATGAATGTTTAAGGGACAATGCATCCAATATTTATGCCAAATGGTTCCATCTACAGCTATGTGTTTCCTTTCAACTACAACACAGATATATTACAACTTCATGAGTGAATGGTGATAAAAATAGAAGGCACATGATTTTGGAAAATAAAAACATCTTACAAATTCGAACAAGTAACATGTATTTAACATTAGTATGTTTTATGCACGACCAGTGGGCGTTGTTTAAGATTAGAACTGGATGTTAACAAAAATTGTATTACGCTCTTATGATCAATGAGGCTCTGGAGACCACTGTGCAACAGTCTTTTGCTTCAATATAATGCATTACAAAAAGAAAAGAAAAAACTATTCATCTGGGACCTACCAGCACAGTATTAGTTAGAAATTACACTGAATATTTTCCTTGCAATTTGGGTTTATTTCATTGTTGGTGTTTCCTAGTCATGTTGATCCATCCATATAAATGAGACACATGCCCACATCCACTATCAATGCAGTAAAAATTATTGATTGTCCTCCTTGTCTAAATAAAGCATGACTCTGCCTTTGAATGGCATTATTGTACAAAATCACTACCAGGTACAGCAGCCCAGAGATTTACCAGTAGCTGAACAAAACTTTGCAAATGCAGGAGTATAAGGAAGCCCAAGCAATTTGTTTCCTGCACAATGGAATTTTGTAAGAACATCTTTGTTACCAACAGTGATCATAAGCAAGGTAAATCTACCAATAATCGCTTGCAGATTTTTTTTCATATAACACTTAATTGCATCAACGATACAGTGGTAAACAAAATCTGATGACTCACTTCGTCCCTCTCAAGTTCTCTCAACCAATAATTACATTGAACATATGTAATGGAGACACATGTTAGGAATTAAAGAATTAGGAATTAAAGAAACAGATTATAATGTTCAAGTCCAAGTGACCTATATTAACAGCATAGTGAAATTTATCATAAACATATACTAAGCCAGTGCTCCACATGTAACAGATTCATCATGGCTAGTAAGCAAGCATAGGGTAGGCATATACAAAGATCCTTGTACAGTAATAAGAAGGGAAGAATGCTAGTGCAGGGTAAGAATACAAATATGCTTGAAAAGTAATAACAAAGGCAACATATATAAATATTATTAGGGAAAAGACTAATTTTTCACCCTCCAACTATAACAAAAGTCTTATTTTCGACCCATGACTACAAAACAGGACATAAAGGACCATCCAACTTTCGAAACTGGGCAAATTATCCCCTTTGAGTTGTTTCAATGGCCATTTTCCATTTTTAAAAATTGTTAAAAAATAATCTAATCTAAAAAAAATCAGAACTAATTGATCTTAAGTAAAAAATATGAAACCAGTGTCAATTATCTTCTAAAAATATAAACTATATGTTGGTACACCATTTGAAATTATTTGCATCTGATTTATTTCTATTCCTAGTATTTTTAGAAAAAGAATAAAAGACTAGCAACATGAATATAAGATACCCAAATAACTTTAAATAGTGTACCAATAGGTTGTTTACATTTTTAGAAAAATGTTGACATTGGTTTCATAATTTTTTTTATTTAAAATGAATTACTTCTGAATTTTTAGGTTTACACTATTCTTTTATACTTCAAAAAATGGAAAACCACTTTGAACCACCCAAAGGGCTAAATTTGCCTGGTTTTAATAGTTGGATGGCCTCTAGTGTCTGGTTTTGTAGTCACAGGTAGAAAATCACACATTTGTTATAGTTGGAGAGTGTAAAGCGGACTTTTCCCATAACATTATTACGCTGATGTGCACAAAAGCAATAACATTCATGGCACAAAACCTAGGGAAGGAGCTTACAAAATACCAACCATAAGAAAGAAACAGTGTTGTTCATCAGGGGACACAAGGTTCTTTAAAAAACAGTCCTCCCTATGTTTGAACTTTAACATCCAATATTTCAACTTTCAATAGCTTGTCTAGCAACAATCTCCTTCCCCTCCTGTATGGTTTGCACAAGTATAGCTATTGAATACTACAACTGAAATATTAACAAAATGCCACAAACTGGCTGCTGGCATGTTTTCAATACAATTTAGTGCTCCTAATTATTGATACAAGGTTACGCCTTATGAGGATTCAGGAATGGTGCCCACTACTTGGTGGTAGGCATATTTTTTTGTTTATTAACTGACTACCTTTATTTAAAAAAAACGACTCAAAGCAGCTCATCAGATAACATCATCATATATCAAACGAGAGAGAGAAAGAGAGAGAGGAACCTAGGCCAACAGCGAACCATCCCACATAACTGCCCAATCCTCCGAACAAAACGAAGGACGCTTTTGGAATTAAATTAGCAGCCCGAAGCATGGCGTCTTCATCTCGGGTCAAGCCGCCCTGCATCATCAGCCGCAACATCCAACTCAGCAAGGGCGATTTTCATTTGGGGATTGTGGGTGAGTCATGGAAGGGGGATTCACGCAGGAGAGCTTACTTTGGTCCGCAAGGAGTACTCCAGATCTTGTATCAGTCCCTGCCGCATCACATTAGCAACACAAAACCCCATCAATCGCCACCCCGAGAAGAAGCGAAAACAAAAGATTTGGGGGAAATTGTTGAGGAGAAAAACATTTAGGGAGGAATTGTTTCGCACAAAAGAAGGGATTTCGGGAACGGCAGTCAAGCCCTTTCGGGAGCGATCCGGGCGAACCTTGGCAGGCGGCGGGCCGAAATAAAGCTCCTTCATGGCCTGCAGTAACCCCGCCATCACTTCTCTCTCCTCTTGCTCGTAGGGTTTTCCTGCACGGTGAGGAAGACGAAGAAGCCGTCCCTCTCTCTCACGGCTCGTCTTTGATGCTACTGGGCTCAACGGGTTTCTGCTCTGTTGTTGGACCAGTTGGGCATGTTGGGCCACGAGAAAGTTGGGCCTCAAGTTGTCATCAAATGGATTGGTGGTCGAGGATGATGACTGTACAAAATCTCTCTTTTTCTGTACTGGTTAAAGTTTTCCTGAAAACAGGGCGTCTTTTGTCATAAAAAAATAATCCACTTCATAAGCCTTGTTGCATAAATTTGCAAGAAAATGCAAGTGCACTTAGTCATCGAGCCAATAACGTTCAATCATTGTGTACATGACATCAGATAAAACACTTCAATTAGCTCATGCACATGAACTTACCATCCCCAGCAAACATGTCAACAACTCATTGCTCCAGTTGGCGGCCGAAATGCTAAGATTTACACAGTATATCACACCCACCTTGATGCAACCATCAGTCCATCACGAGGCAGCAACTAAATTGTCAGCATTCTGATGGCGGTGGTGATGGTGAGTTCTCTTGCGGTTTCGTGGCTCTCTTCTCTTCAGGACTGCTCTCGTGTGTTCAGCGGGGTTGTGGCTTTCCGTGTCCCTTACCGAAGAACCGAGCACACACGCCAGCGGGTCATCCATGAGGTCTCCAAATCTCTTCAAGAGTATACATACAGATAAAGAAACGAAGAAGAGTTATGACGCTACACCAATTACTCTGAATTTGGAACAGACAAAATGAATAGAGAAAATATAGTGAAATGGGTGCTGCCAAGCTAGGGTCTGAGGAACTGTTAAAATTAGTAGAACTCACAAAGTTCACTATTGTCTGCATAGAGCATGATCCAGTCTCATTGACAGAGCTTTTACGGTCAGCTTCTGTTTCCTTCAGCCTTTCCACAAAAGTGCTGTCAACATACCAACTGCGTGGGTGCCACCTGAAAAGTGGACTATCTTGATGCAGGTCACTGAACAGATGTTCTGCAAAGAATTGCTTTCTTACAGCTTCAACCAGTGGTTTGTCACCGCTATGCTTAGTAAGTATTCTGTGAATAAAGCGAGCAAAGGTATTATATTAATCAAACATGTAGTTAACTGAGACATCTAATGCTAAAAAGTGAATCATTTTTGACAAACCACACATGTTAGCGAGTTGCATCTTCATGCGGTCTTCTGGATCGTTGTCTTCCAAAATGACTTGAGCACACATACGCAAGGCTATATAATATACCAACTTTCCTGTCAGAAAAGCACAACCTGAAATACAGCTTCAGTAATAAGCATTTCCAGTGAAAATATGAAATTTTGCATGAGCACCATATGAACAACAAAGAGTCAAAGCATCCAATTATTATAAGGTTCCCAAGGTTTGCTTTCTCTTGAATGATCTTCTGGTCCAGACCAGAAGACAAATACTAACTTTTTTATTTAAATCTAAAACTTAATAAAGCTATCTAATATAACCATTTCTGGATATACGTCCTTCCAATTACAAGGTCAACATTAGACATGTCTATAACTCAATGCCTAGATGGTGAGAACTGTGGACAAATATAAGTTATGATTGATATAGATATTCTTAGGGGAGAAAGCGAATGAGTTTCCCTAAATTGTTTTTTAATATCAAAGCAGATTATATGCAATTATCACCAGAGTATTTGTTGGACACTAGACATAAGAGTAACTTATTATCAATTAGGTTAGTTTCCTAAGTGATCTTGTGGAATGATGGAGAAAAACTAGCCATTACATAGAACTGTGACCTAACTCCTAAGTTACATTACATAAAGTTTCCTAAGTTACAAAAATAGGTTTTTATGGGTCTACTCGAGTCATCCATGGCAACTACAAATAATGTTCACACCAAACTACTGTGACCTAGAACTGAGCTGACAATGAAGAATTGGACAGTTTAATGAGTCAGGTTCTGATACCCATTCTCAGGTCCAAGCAACATATACTGTGTTCCAAACTTCCAAGTAAAATGAAGATATCTTTTATTCAATTTCTTTTCTTGATAAATTGGGCGTCTGAAACTCTGAATCGAAGTCGGATTCCAACACCTCTGTTCATATCAAAGAAACATAGAAACAAACTAGCACATATGGATATTCTCACAACACACTTTGCATGCTTTATTAGTATATATAAAGGGGATGTCTCCCACCACAGCATCCTCATCTTCGGCCCATCGCGTCTTTTGGCATGGAGGGCCAAATCCCACGTTCCACCCTGAGGATGGGTTGGTGGGAACACATCGTGGGCTGCAGACTGACTAGAACAATGGGAATTTCCTCACCCAGAGCAGTGTGTATTATGTGATCAAGAGGATGAAACGGTGCAGCATATCTCACTACTTTGTTTTTGCTTGGCAGTTTTGGTTTAATCTGTTAGCCTCCCTAGGATTGGAGCTCACCGTGCCAAGATGTAATGAACGAAGCTTCGTGGAATGATGGAGAAAACCTATCCGAAAGATGATGAGGATTCAAAGAAAAGGGTTTAATTCTATTGTGATCTAGGCATCTGAACTTTGTGGAATCACAGGAACAAATGTGTTATTGATGGTACCACTCCTTCCTTGCCGACTGCCCTAAATTTCTTCAAGGAGGAGGCAAGAATTTGTTGTATGGCTGGCGATACAACACTCCAGGACCTGGTTATGAGTCAATTATAGGGTCTGGGTCATGTAGATGATCTAGTGTGAGACCTCTACATAGGCCGTTCTTTCTTATGTCAATATAATAGGTGATTGTCTTCTATATGTACTGCAACCTCCTTTCAGGAGAGGTCTGGGGTTTGCTCTGTATGTGGCTCTTCATTCCCTTGTTTTCTCTCTACAATATAAAGATGCACGGCTAGTGTTCGAGAAAAAAAGTATAAAGGACACCAGTACAGGTTGAATAGCATTCATATTACCAGAAACTCCACCGTACCTAACCAATCCAGGCAAAGGAAGAACTGGAATCCTAAGGATAGGTATTGCATTTCCTGCACAGAAAAATATATGTAAGTACTTGGGAAAACCCTTCAAAACCCTTCAAAGCAAAGTTAACAATTACAGTTTTGAACTTTATTTGGTACAGTATTTGATCGTACGGAAGGAGTTCAAATGCGATAACACCCCTGCAAGATCCCAGTGACAGATAATATTACTAGTACAGTGCACTGTCACATATTGCAACAAAAATGCTCTACTTGTAACATATTAAGGGGATTGATGAGTAGGCATGCAAATAACTTTGAAGAAATAACATGGCAGCAAATAACTTTTTTTGCACAGAGCACACTTTATACAAAAATACATAATCAATGACACAATGCATAGTAAAAACTTTGCTAATTAGGAGAAAGGGGCAAGGATTTGTCTTCCGTTTTAGCTATAACTACTGTTCATTAATTGACGATCGTTTTTATAGATAGTGCGAAAGGGATGCTTTTTTCCTCAAATTTCTAAATTCTAATAATGATGTGTGCCAACATTCGCAGTATAGTTTGAACTTGACACATCCTCAAAGACATCTTGTATTTTGTTATACAGAAATTTACAACATAAGGTAACAATGCCTAATAAGGATCCGCAACCACACATCATCAACTTGAGTGTTAAATTCAAACTAGCCACCCACATGATTTGAAAGGTAAACCCAGAAATCACAAGTGTCAAAGTAAAGGTTTAATCTATGAAGAGGTGGTTATAGCAAGTTTTCACTTCCTCTCTATACAAAGTTTTATGAAACATACTCAATATCAAATTTCTCCTAATTTTTGCACAGGATGCGGCACGGCATTAATAGAACCACCAGTACTGATTAAAAAAGTCCGTGTTGCATTAGCCAAAGAGAGATCCAGGGCACATAGTTTCCATAAAAGATGTGCTGTCTAGCCAGATACACCAGTTCTTTGTGCTATGTGATGCAAGTTGCTTCCCAGCCCTTTGGCCTACTCGGCCTAGACTTAGCGTAAGGTATTTGGTTAGCCGGAAGGCTTCCATGAGTAAGGTTAACATAATGTCACAACCATGGTGCTGCATGAACCTTAAGCACTATTACCAGTACACACAATCAACATACCCCGTGCGTGTAGCATGTACTTATCAACACAATTAATGTCCATCAGACAGGTCCTTGTAGACACACAAAGAGCAGATATGGACCAGGAAAATATCATAATTCATAAACTAAATTAACAGCAAAACAGTATAATTCACATGATCTGCCCAACAGAATACTTCATGGTATAATCGAGGAATACCCCCACTTTTTTTCTTGGTTTCCTGGTGTACAGTAGGTTTCAATCGTTTCAATCAATGCATCACATCCCTGTTTCAAGAACAAAGGGGAAGGGAGAGGCACCTACTGCCAATCATGAACCACCCCAAAAAGCTGTAAATTCCGGCACCCGTGACAAATCCTTTTGTTGCAAGCCGGTTGCAAGCCTGGAGCCTCGCCTCCTCCAATCGGGTTAACTCTCCCTACAATATCAGAAGTACACGCGAATCAATCAAGAAACGGCCGCCGCCGCCACCGCCACCGCCACAACGGGCAAGAACAAAACAGCAATCTTGGATTGGGGGTGACGCAATTCCTCGCGGGGGAGGTTACCTTAGTACGCATGGAGTACTCCAAATCTTGCATCACCTCCCCCTGCCACATTAGCAACACAAAGTCACAGAATCAAAACCCAGTCGGCGAGCCACGGCAACCAGAACGAGGGGAGTAGAGTTTGGGAAGTCAGGAGACGGTTATTGGGAACGAGCTATCAGGCGAACCTTGCCAAGTAAGGAGCCGACGACATACTTCAAGTCCCGTAGGATTGCGACAGCCATATGTGTCTCCCGCTTCGTTGTAGGAGGAAAATCGAAATGGAGCGGAGAGGAGAGGACAGAGGACGAGTGGACGACTGAGTGAGGACTGGAGGAAGACGGGAATGCAGCAGAGAGTTTTCCTTTTCCATGGACCGCTTGGGCTAGAATTTATCTGTTATTGGGCCTCAGTTGTTGGCTTGCCGAGGACCGAGGCTAACATGAAGTGTTGGACCAGGAGATCACTAGCCAACAAGGCAACAAGCAAGAGCGGCGCATTTTAGAATGGCTATTGTTTTCATGAAAATAGATGCTCCAACGTATATGCTCACTCTAGTATAAGGAGTGCAATTTATTTTGAGTTTGGTAGGCAAGTTTGTTTATTAAATCCGGCTTATAGCGTGTGTAACTCATATAGCTATATGGATAAATAAAGAGTTGTGCTCCCTAAAAAAAGCAGCATGCATCATGCAGACTCACGGCCGGACTCTAGCTCTTTCTATAACGAGATGGCTCGGCTTGTTATATAAACGATATGAAAACACAACTCGGCATGGCTCGTCGGCAGCTCGAGCTAGCTCATTTTGGTTCACGAGCTGGAACGAGAAAGAGGCCTAAGGGAGGGGTGATCCCATCTTAGTGTCTAGAGTGAATCGACTGGTTGGACGCCACCCATGCATCCCTTCTCCTCTTGCCTGCGGACAAAAGCGCAAAGCGCCGCCTTGCTGCTCCGCCCACCCTCCCCTGTGTCTTCTTCCCCGCCCTTTGCATCGCACACTTGTTGCTCCACCCACCGTCCATCGAGATCGCCGCCTCCACTGAACAATGTCGCACCCTGTAATACCTCAGCCCAGGGCTTTATAGGATTGATAAGGATACTTATACCAACAAGTTGTAACTTCTTTTCTGAAGGCCTATCCTGAAAGAACTCTGAGGTTAAGCGTGCTTGGTCCGGAGCAATTCAGGATAGGTGACCGACCGGGAAGTCCTTCCTGGGTGCGCATGAGTAGACCTGGGCATTTTTGGCCTGGCCCGTGGGCCCGGCCCAAGCCCGGTGGGTTTTGGCCCGTCCATGCCTTCTAATGGGATGGGACTGGCCAACGAAATCCAAGCCCAAAAAAAAAATTCGGGCTGGCCCGAACCCGCCCAGATGAATAATTTTATTTATTTTTCAACTAAAAAAGGATGGGAAGCCCGAGCCCGCCCACGGCCCGACCCAAAAACTCAGCCCGAACTTGCCCATGGGATGGGCGTGGGCACAAATTTTCGGCCTGAAATAAACCAGGCTTTTTCTCGACCCAGCCTGAATTAGGCCCGACCCGCAAAATGCTCAGGTCTACGCATGAGTGAGGACAAAATGCGTAGAAAGACATGTGTTGGTCTGTGAGGGCATTATTGGGATTCTAGAGAGCTGTCAGGGTAAGCGTGGCCCAACCAGGAGTGGCGGGACGTTACACACCCCTGCCCTGGCACAGAACAATCGTTGCCCCGTTGGCGTCTAGTATTGTCTCGCCTCTCCTCTCATTGACCGCCATCCCCAACGGCCCATCCTTTCCCCTGGCGATTCTAGGTCCAGTGAGCCCACAACCTTCCCAACCCTTGAACCCTAAGGCACTCCTACACTGGCCACGGAAGCGGCAGCAGTAGCAGTGGAGGCGAGGAGGAAAAAAGTTAAGGGAGATGATAATGCGAGGCCCACTAGTAAGCGACATAGAGGGTGAGTTGGGGTGGCCGAAGGAGGCTCATGGTCCTGGTAACCTGACCATAGCATTTGGGTAGGTACGGATAGGAGGCTCTGCACCATGAGCGACAGAGCAAGGCCAAAGGCCAAAGGCCATATGCCACGCAATGGGTGTTGAAGAAATGTTTTCATGAATAGGCACAGTATGCAAGTAATTACAGTTATTTGAATCTTGCAAATAAGAAAGGAAACTTGAAGAATCAAAATAAAACCGGTGGTGCGGAGTCACAAAGGGGATAGAGAAGGTGTGGAGTGGTGCGGACGTGGTGCAGTGAGTCATGAAAGAATTAATCAAGTATGCTTAATCAACAACTTAATAACAAGTATAGCAAACACACATGAAACTAGGGATGGCAATGAGGATCTAATCCCCGATCCCCCTCAGGGAATTCCTCTATTAGGGGATGGGAATGGGGGAATTTGGATCCCCACGGGAATCTAAATGGGGGAAAATCTGCTCCCTATCGGGTCTGGCTAGGGCGAGGGTGTGGTTTCCCGCATTCCCGTTAAACTAATGAAGTCTGCAAATCTAGCCCAACAACCCATCAGGATCAATGCAACTGAATATAACCAAGGAACCGGTCCAAACTATTTGCGAAACCATTTGCTAGGCCATGCTAAACAGAGCCGGTGAACAGGAGCATTGGATTTGGGGTACATGCTCAAAGCGCCAAACACTCTCAGCTCCCTCTCCCTCCTGTGTCTCTCCATCTCCTTCAACTCCGGCCCCCTTCCTCTCGTTCTTTGATAGCTTAGGCCCTATTTAGTTGGGCAATTTTTGAAAAATAATTCTACATCGGTAAGCATGCTCCGAAGCAATTTTTTGCGAAGTTTGCCAACAAGGAAGGCCTTGGGCATAGGCCAATGTGCCAACCGTAGAAAGCATTAAGCGTGAGACCCGCTGCAGGCTATAACTAAGTTCAAGTGCACAATGGTAAAAGCTCTGCAAGGAAATAAAGAACGCCTTGGGCAAGGCCACCTGCGAGTGCAGCAAAAACCCACCCACAGGCAGATTTCTGCACCCGTGCCCGCACTCGCGGGTTTGCAGGCACCCGTAGATTTGTGAACATGACATTGCATAAACAACATGTAGTCACGTACAGAGGTCTATGAGCTTCAGCATGGGGGCAGATAAACTAGCAATGCACAATAACATTCCTTTAGAGAGTTGTAAAGAACTGTCAAACGTAGCCATTCAACATACAGGCAAAGAGCAAGAAAAAAATTGAAATAAAAAAGAAAAGGGAGAATATATAAAAAAAAAAGCAAGCATGTGACTACATCATTCAGATAAAAAAAATCCAGCATCCAGTGGTTCTGACGTGCATATACCAATGATGACTCTGTCTTTCCCTCCTTGGTCCTTGCCTCACAGGCTCGAAGCAAGTAAGCAGATCAAGGGACCCATAGTTAGAAGGGGTTGTTGTGGCCAATGGGATGGAGTGCAGGAAGCACGTTGCACTAACAAGTGATTTGCCACCGTCGGCCCACCGGCCACCACTGATGGTTCATGCGTGGGCATGTGCCTGCCACTGCTAATGTGCTGGCTGCTGGGCTAGGCACTAGTGCTTGGAGTGGTGGCGTGGTAGTGCAGACAGGGAGGACGCAGGGCGTGGGGCGGCCTGTGGCCAGGCCAGCAGCACTGCAGTGTCTTGAGGTGAGGGGAGGGGAAAGGGGAATTGGTGGCTAGGGTTTCTTGACTTCAGGCTTGCATGGGAATGTTTGCTATGTTCAGTTGGGCCTTGGGTTCTAAATTGGGCTACAAACTAATGTGGGCTGGGCCTTTTTTTACATTACGTAGGTAGGTGCTGGTGCACCCGCGGGTAAAATTCTAAATCCGCGCCCGCACCCATGAGTCTTGGGCGCGGGTGCATCCGTGGGTGTAATTTTGAAACCCGCACCAGCCGGATCAAAAACCTACGGGTGCGCACACCCACGGGACGAATTGTCATCCCTAGTCTCCTTCACCAAAGAGTACCAAGTGCCTAGTTGATGTAGCTTCAATGTTCTTGGGCATCGCATGACCCTCATTCTTCTCAGTGTCCACCTAAAACGGTTAGCGACAAAAAATACCCGAAGGTGCATACTATTCTAAAGCATCCTCTTGTTTTTATTACTTGAGAGAAAGGAGGCGATAAACTAGGATATCCCCTGGTAGTGCTTTATTTATTGTCACAAGCTTAGCCATGCACTTGCAATTATTATGGGTGAGGATGTTCCCATATCACCACCAATTGAAAATATATCGTCAAAGCTTTGAGAGCAAGATTAATGCCACAATGTATGCATGATTTTTGGAGTGAACATGTATCTACAACCATCCTCCTAAATGACTTGCAAGTAAGGACTTGAGAGATGGTTGTGGTCCATGAATGTATTTGTGGTGCAAACTGTGGCTGACTTTTGAGGAGAGTTGGACGCACATAGTCTTGATGGTGTTTCAAAAATGAAGTTTCCATACTCGTTTTTGGAATTCTCTTCAATCTCAAGAGTCTATGACTCATTAAGTTCCATAGTCCATGGATTCTCCATAAGAGAGTCATCATGGAGGATCAAGACAGAGAGAGGAGGCTTAACCTGAATCAAGGGTTATTATGGCCGTTCATCTTCTTTTGAGCCATCCTCTTTGGGGCAGAAGGTTCTGCACCCTTAGAACCTAATTTCTATGATATGAACTGAGATATATGCATCACCGTCTCGAGCATGTTTTTGCTTGGGATGAGGCTCTACAATTGGATTTTCTAATCAAAATGTAGTGGCAAAAGCAATCTCCCAAAGCTCTTGATTCAAGCTCCCTTTATGATGCGCCAAGGAATTCCTTTGAGTAGCTTAGCAAAAGATCGAAATGGATGATATACATGGCTTGTAAGCACATCTCGGTTTCATCTCTGATGATTAGCACAACTGTTGTGATCCCACAATATTTCTAGATAAGTCCCAAGGGACTTGGGAAGTGTTTGTCAGTCGAAGTTAGCCCCTCAACCCTCATGCCTTTTCTCCCCTCTATGGGTCCTATTGAATACTTCTAGGAGTCGCGTATGCCATTCCTTAGATTCGATATCCTAGGTTTCACCCCCCTGGTGAAGAGCTACATCAGTCTCTGTGCGCATGTAGAGTTATTCGTATAGGATAAGGAGTGGCAACAATGGGCAAACTATAGGCTCGAACACAACTATAAAAACTGTTTCCCGTAATGGCGCCACTAAATGCTTGTTGTGTTTCTGAACTCTTACAAAATAATCTGCAAGCGTATATAAATACTATTGTAGCACATCTTCGTGAGTATTCAGGGTATCATATTTTCAAAGGGAACAAAGTATAATTATCTTCTAGCAAGAATATCTTGGTCCATTTTAAGTATCAGATAGTAACCAACATTTCCCTAACGTTTGACATTTTTTAAAAAGTCAAATTCTAAATCTAAATAAAATATTATATAAAAGAGAAATTCATGGTCTCCGGTGGCCACCTTATCTATCTTAATGATGATTTCATATCTGGCAAGGTCCAATTCGGGTTAGGGTGTGGAGGTTAAGGCTGGGTTTTATGTTAGGATGGAGATATGTTTTTCCCAGATCTAAAGAGATACCAGTGTTTGGGTATATAAGAATTTCTCATAAGATTTCTAGAAAAACTTTTTCAGAAAAGTTTATAGAGAACTTAGTATACTTTTATGAGAACATTTTATTGAATGAAAATATATTAAACCAACAAAATGTCCAAATAGTTCCTACGGTCAATAACAAAACCTACATATATATACATATATATATACATATATATATATACATATATATATATATACATATATATATGTATATACATATATATATATACATATATATATGTATACATGTATATATATACATATATATGTATACATATATACATATATATATACATATATACATATACATATATACATATACATATATACATATACACATATATATATACACATATATATATACACATATATATATATACATATATATATATAGGGCGCGTCTATTTGGCTCCCTGTGCGCGTTGAATAATATTCAACGCGACAGCCGGAGTTGGCACAAGCTCCGACGTGGTAATCTGCCATGGGTATTTACTCCGTTTTTCCTCTGGGGTAGTAAATACGGAATTACAGCTGTATAACAGATCCGTCATCTGTTCGCTGGTAGTAAAAACCGACAGTCATTGGCCGATTTTACTGCGGAATTAATTTTGTGGCCGAGGCTACCGTCCAAGAAGAACCATGGCCACGACGGCGCACCGTCGAACTACGACCGATGCCGCGAGCGAGATCACCACCGTCCTCCTCCCCGCGGCGGCGTCGTGCACATGCTGTAGCCCGAAGTCGCGCTTGGGCTCGGCATCTCGCAGCCGTAAAACCTCCGTAGTCACCGGCACTGGGACGACCGGGCTAGGAGGCAGCACCGCCCATGGGAGGCAGCACGGCCTTGAGGCAGCATCGTCCATGGAAGCAGCACCTGGACGACCTGGAGGCTGGAGCAGAACAGGGTAAAGCCCTCCGGCATGCCGAGCACTGGAGGCCGGAGCGGCAGCAGCAGCACCGATGCGATCAATACAGAAGGGATTCGTGATTTTCTCCAACTAATTAGCTGTGGAGATAAGGATGGAAGGTTCTTAGGCAGCATGCATCATCCAGTTTGCCAAATTTTTATTATTCTCCATGCAGATCCCCCATGCATGCATGATTAGCTGTCGATGTGTGATTGCTGGACGCGCAAATCATTCCTTAAATAATATGCAGGCATCCAGCATGCATGCAAGCATGAACTCTCCATATATGGTGCATGCAGCATGCTGCATATTGAAACTCAAGGAAGTAAAAGCTTCATGCTTGAGGCGGTGATCAAACTGAGAACGCAGGAATATGTTTTCTAATGTTATCAGGATTCACGAGTAATTTCCCAGAGCAGGGAGTTATTTATATTTCAAAAGGAGTATTTCAAATTAGATTTAGATGTTTTTTAATGTTATCAGGAGTAACATATTGGAGTAGTATTTTTAGTGTTATGGGAGTAATTTTTTGAAGAAGTAATTATTATTACAAGTTATTTCTAATTTGACTATTAATTCTGTTTATTCAGGAAAAATACTCTTTCCTATGGCTGAATATTTCTTGGCAAAAATACTCATTGAGGATATAAAGTTCTCTTTTGGCAATATTACTAGAGTTTTTTTGTTCAATGTTTCCATCAAATATTATCCGAGGTAATTACTACTAGTTATCTCAAAAAATAATAGTAGTCCAAT
This sequence comes from Digitaria exilis, assembly GCA_015342445.1. Classification (NCBI taxonomy): domain Eukaryota; kingdom Viridiplantae; phylum Streptophyta; class Magnoliopsida; order Poales; family Poaceae; genus Digitaria; species Digitaria exilis. The sequence continues at coordinate 131,185 of JACEFO010002219.1, read as the reverse complement.
TGCGGAAATAATTACTACTGATTATGTCAAAGCGTAATTTAAAAGATATTTGGTTCACATGGAAAAATCCCCAAATGTAAAATAGAAAAATATGTAGAACGATCCAGAAAACAAGTTTGCTTGCTTTGTCAATCTTCTGCTCAAAGGCTGCAGACATGAGCTGATCACCGGAATCTTGGCAAATGTATATATGCAGCGCGGTGGCTATTTTTCCATATGTACAAAAGGATTATTTTTTTATCTGAATGCAAAAGTGCTCCTTTACAGAAAAATATATTTCTGCAAAAGCATTATTGCTAGCTTCTTCATGTGCGATGCATCCCTCCGGTGGTAATTACTCCTGTAACGTGAAAATTATTCCTGCATTGGCAATATTATGTTGCTCAAATGAGTAATTTACAAACATAAAGAAGTATTCATGCAACATAAAGAAGTAACTTTTAAAACATACAACATTTTTGAGTAGTATTTCAATTTGCTAGGAGGACGCACGAGTAGTATTTCAACTAAAAAAGAAGTAATTAGTCATCGAAACAAGTAGTAATAATTTGCAAAACCAAAGAGTAATTTTTGGTACATTTTGTTTACCCACATGGAGTAACAAAACGATGACTAGATAGGACTTGAAACAGAGTAATTTTCAAATGAAGAAGTAAATTTTTATTCAGTTTGTTTGCCCTAGGAAGTAATTAGTCATATATCATGTAGTAATTACACAAAGTTATACATGTTCTGCGGCAGGAGTAAATTTAGACGAGTAATTTTCTAGGAGTAATTCATAGATGCTTTGAAAAAGTATCTGTCCATCATACATTAACAAGATATCCAATCAAACAGTAACGCTTCTCCATGTATTGAATGATAATACTTAACATCAGAATATGTTGAACCAATAAACTTACAAACATTCAGTCCTACTGATAAGTGTCACAAATCATAAGCACGAAGTAATTTGTTAACACAGTAGTTTTGACAGTGAGTATAACGAAGGGTTTTTCAGAATTCAGAGTCATCATAGGGGTCTACAATCTTCATGAAAGATGAGAAAGTTCATTATAATATGAGAAGTAACAAACCAACAAACTGGTATGTGATGGTATCAAGCATGATTTGATCTGATATGATCAGGACAAGCTTGGGCTCAGACAAAATAGATCTACATTAATAATAATAAAAATATACCAATACTAAATAAATAATTCTGTGCAAGATGTATGCATTACTTCGCAGGACACCTAAAATTACTTTTAGACAATTGACATACTCATCTTATATGCAAGATTAGACCTCTCTTTTTATAAAAATAGTGATCTATTACTACAAAATTACTCCTCGAAACACAAAGTTGTGAATTACACCTCAAATAAATTAAAATTACCACATTTAAAATTACTTCTGGACATTTGACATTACTCATCTTATATGCAAGATTACACCTATAATGTTATAAAAAATACTGATCCAAATACAAAATTACTCCTAAAACATTCAGTTGTGAATTACTCCTCAGAGAAATTAAAATTACTCTCGGTCACAGGATTGTATGCCTTACTTCGTTAGAAATTTAAAATTACTTCTGCAGATTTGGCATAGTCATCTTATATGCAAGATTACACCGCTACTGTTATAAAAATACTGATCTAATACTACAAAATTACTCCTGGAAATACTAAGTTGTGAATTACTCCTGAGAGAAGTTAAAATTACTCTTGGTCACACAATGATCATGAAATGTATCAAACGCAGCCCAAAAAAAATATTTCTCTAATATGCGAATACTTCTTTAAACATTTAAAAATACTGATAGACATGCCGGATGATGCAGAAGACATCACAAGCCTAAGTCAAAATAGCAGGGTGAAATTAAATGGTGTGAGGCAAGGAAATCTTCTAGATTTTCTAAAAAAAACAAATGAAAATGGTGTCTTTCTGGAGGCTAAGCTATCTAAACATCCATATTTTTTTAATCTTATATGCATTGGATCACGAGAGGGGGACAGAACAGAATCATTTCTTTGATAATACATAACAAGCATTACCTAAAATCGTGTGGATTAGACGACAACTTGCACCATGAATCGCATAGCTGCGACCAATAGAGACAGTAGTCATGGAAAAATAATTTTTTTATGCCTTAAAGGATGCATCGATTCTGCCCTCCAGATCCTACAACAAAGCTATACGTATACATAGTATTAGTTGACTACCTCGAAGTGGATAGATCCGAATGGAATACAAGGGCAACAGGGGCATGAAATCAATTGAAAACGAATAATCACGAAAGGTAATTAGGGGATCTAGAAGTCAGACCTCGTACTATCACCAATAAGCAACTGGATGCAGAGGGAGGGGCCACCGGTGAACCGGATTGATTTGGGATGCGCTGCACCTGGGGAGGGGGCCCAAAGCTCTAGCACCGCCCATCGCCGGTGGAGTCCATCCAGGTTGCGACGGTCGACGGGTAGGAGCCGCCCATCACCGGCCACCACCATGCTCGGGTCCTGGATCTCGACTGACCAGAGAGAGAGAATGAGGGGAGATAAATGACGGAGACATGGAGGAGGTGCGGACTATTACGTTCCGTACGGAGGAGTAAATTTGAGAGTTATGTTAGGGTTCAGCTATCAACTTTTACGGATGTGGAATGATTGCCGGGATTTGGTTCCGCCACCGGTGCTCCGCCGGCGCGTTGAATATTATTCAGCGCGCTGGGAGACAAATATACATTACCTATATACATAGGACGAGGTTTTCCTACTCTCAGGTATAGCTACTCCCAAATGTGTATCTCACAAATCAAAATGTATTATTTCATACTTGAGGTTTCTAAAAAAAAGTATATACACATACTTGATTTTTAAAAGTGCTATGTGAAAATAATTTTTTTATATATGAAGTATATGGACATACTTATTTTTATATACAGGAAATGTAACATATCACAAGGTGCAAAAAAAAATATGAGTTCCACTCAGAAATTTTCAAGGTTATCATTTTAAAAAATCAAGTATGTATACATACTTCTTTTTAGAAACCTTAAGTATGAAAAGATACTCTCTAATATGTGAGATATAGACATGGGAGTAGCTACACTTCGGAGTAGAAATGATTTTCCATATATATATATACATATATATATACATATACATATATATATATATACATATATACATACATATATATATATATATTTGTTTTGTCTTGGTGCAATGTTGTGTAACTCTTGTGCACTCATAGTGAGTAACCTAAAGAATTTATATAATAAAAATGGCATAGAACTCCAGGTAAATCTGATTGTCGAGTCCATAACTAATCAGAATACTTACTTCAATATGTCACAAACATCAATATTCTCATTACAATACAACCATCAATGTAATGCTTATCTAGTTTCGGAAATACTCAAACACATACATGGACATACCCACACATTATTACGAACTAACGCATACACAGTTACACACACATATAGAAATGAAGCCATTTAGTGCATATACTTCTACAAGCAGATACATAAATAGCTTAGATAGTTAAGAAACCGACATACCAAACAATATTTCACAAAATGCCATTTAATTATAGATACACTATATTTATATGTCCCATTGCATTTCCTTCCCTCTTCACTCCTTTAGTATTTTCAGGTGCCATCGATATCTATGGTGAATAGGAACTCCAGGGGTGCAGATGCCATTGATGAAATCTTGGTGGCGTTGTTCTGGTCAGAGTTTATCCCAATATCCTTTTGTGAAACCACTGATGGAGTTTCATTCTTTAAAGCAGCAATGAACTCACATGTTCTTGCTGCCCCCATTCCTATCTGGTGGTAGGACATCGATGGTGCCATGACCATTGAGTTCCCAAACATGGTGTTGTTCATCTCAATATCTATGTTGCCCATGCCTACCGTAGAAGGCAACATAGGTGTCATCGGAGAGGAGCTTCTGTCAGTGTTGGAGTAGTAGGACATAGCTGGGCCCATTGTGAAGTCTGGTAGCATTGGAAATGGTAGCGGTACAGGTATGGGTATGTTGCTCTGATCTATCCCATTGCTAGCCAAGGCCAGATTGTTAGGTGGCTGTGTTGGTGCCCTATTTGTCCCATTTGGCTTGTGGAACACACGGCACACCACCCACTCGTTCTGTGTGAATAAGATATATGTAAAATTAGTTTAAGTTAAGTAATATGTAGTATGGATGCATGTATTCTATTGTTACTACCACCCCAGGAGCAGAAGATTTCTTGGTGGTGGTGGAGGTTGAACTCGATGTAGGGCTGGAGAGCTTGCCGGTTATTTCGAGCCTGAACTCATGCATGATCCAGTCAGTCTTTTCTCCTTGGGGTGCCCTACCCTTGTAGAATACAAGCGTCTTCTTCATGCCAATAAGTTGCGGCATCTCTTCCTCTCTCGTGACCCTATAGATCTCCCTGTCTCTACCGGTGGCCTTCCAATATCCGTGCTCCATGGCTCGGTTCGTCCTTATCCCTGTTGGGTACTTGCGGTCCTTCTGGCAAAAGAAGTACCACTCTTTCTCCCCCATCTTTGCCTTATCTACACAATGCAATTCAAGTGCTAACTCACAAGCATGCGTCTATGGACATTATAAATAAGATGTATAAGTGCAAATAGTGAGTACCAGGTAGTTCCCATGGCTCGGTCTTGTTAAAATTGATCTCTCCAAGGATAGTGCAAGCGAAGTTCCTTTGGTGAACCTTAGGGATGAGGTAGAAGGTGATTATCTCATCATCGTTGGGGTGGAAGCGGAACCCTGGAAGCAGGTTGAGGCCACCAACAACACTCCTATGTTGCTCTTGATGGTCACCCATGGTTGTTGTGCTTCATAAAGATTAAAAAATCACCAACAAGCTTAGCAAACAACCCTAATAAGCAACAAATGATCTATAACAACAACAAAAAGAGATAAAGAACTCTACATGTGTAAAAACTTCTTGATCTGACAATCAATCTTGATCTCTCAAGTCGAGCTCAAGTTAAGGTTGACTAGGCTAAGTTATTGTGATGCAATTAGCTGAGACTACGATGGCTTAATAGGCAAGAGGTGTGCATCATCAAGCAACTTGTGGTAGAAGGCTCTCACCAACTTGCCTCTTTTGGTTTTGTTGGTTTCCATTCACCCTTGGATGCTTGCTCTTTCCAACTGTACCACCCTTTTCCTGACCCACATGGCCTCTTTTGCGACGGGACTATGGGTGCTAGTGACAAATACGTTGGCATGTAGACGCAATTCGCATGCGTGCTTACTGCAGTCCTCCTCCGGATTGCCTGCCTCATCAGTTTGTGATTCTAGTGGACATATGTGTCACGCATGCATGCCGCCTCTACCATCGATATGCATGAATGTAGACCTATGCCATGTCTACATGGCTGGTTATGGTCCACCTGTCAAAGATCCCTGGGCATCAATGGATGTTCTGGATGTTGTGATGCATTCATGATGCCAGAATAGATAGTCTAGTGCGGGTTCTCGTTGCTCTTGGTGGGGGTCTGTGGCCTTGTGGGCGTGCATCTATCTGGACAAAGCTAGTGACAGATCATCATGACGTGGTCAAAGATCATTGTAGTGTGCCGTGCTCTTGCCTAATTCAGTTACATGTGCATCAATGGCCGGCAATGATCCACTTGTCAACGATTTCCGGACATCAATGGGTGTTCTAGCTGTTGTGATGCCTTCAAGATACTAGAATAGTTAGTCTAGTGTGGGTTTCATGTTGCCCTTGGTGGGGTCTATGGGCATCCATCTATGACAAAGCTAGTGGCAGATCATCATGATGTGGTTGAAGATCATTGCATGGTGCTGTTTTTTTTCCTAGTTCAGTTTATTTGTAAAGAGAATAATGTGTGCATTGAATTGTTCCTATGTGGTTTAATATGTGTATGATATATGTCTTGTTTTTTTATTGATTTATCTATCTACCAGTTCATGTTTAGATCACGTTTATCAACACAGAAAGACTGTCAAACTAACGTGTATATCTATGAAAAATGTTCAAACTGCCTACACATGAGCCTTGAATATATTTGGCACTTTTGCTATTAGTAACTTAGGGATAAGCGACGACAACTTCTTGATTTGTGCATCAATCAATGGAATATTTCCCTTTTTTGTTTTTATTTTAGAAATGAATTGAATAAAGACTTCCGCTAATCTATAAATGGACATTGCAATTGTATATACATGACTATTTGCTTTCTTGGTTGAGTGAAATAACAAGGAATGCTAGCTCTCCCAAGAAATGTTGCAATGTTTGTCCTTGGGTCTTATCCCATCAAAGAGCATATGGACGTGCAATACAGGAAATGATCATGCTGCTCATCAATTCTATTGTGGTTTTATAGTGGCCCAACTTAAAACCACGACCTAGTATCCATCTCTCTACTATATCGTTCCACTATCAAATCCTCGACTTCATCTTTTATCTTTGGTGGGATGCCTCAGTTTTGCCCTCTTGTTTTGTGTCTGACGACTCCTTACCGCCAATTGTCATTGTCCTAACATGCCTTCGGTGTTCGATCACTGTGTCTTTGATGCCCAAGCCTTGATCCTGCCTAATGGATGTCGCTCACTACCCTAACGATGGCTCATTGTTGTCTTACCTCTCCGCCAACGTTCACCGACACCATTGGGCTGATCATTCATCACCTCAGTCCTCCCTATAGATTTGTCGGGGAATGGAAGTCCTCATTGACCCGTAACCTTAAAATGGATTCTTATTATGGCGGAGAAGCGAGTTGTGGCGGCGTAAGAATGATGGCATCGTCACATCGGTGGATTGAGGAGCAGCACACGCGGGTACTAGGCTAAGAATGAGTGAGACAGAGAAGGAAGATGGTGGTGGAGCCCTAGACGAGGACAATTGCATGAATCTCAAATTAATATTGGAAGTTACCCTATGTTTTTCTTTATAAGGCACATAGGATATAAATAGTCAAACTTTACAATCTATGACTAATAATTCGATTCATAATTTTTTGAACTTTTTATATCTTAATCTTGTATTTGTAATCAAATATAGTCTCCAACAATAGTAAGCTTATAATCATACTTGTTGACATCTCTTAACATTATCTCTAAGTTACTTACTGGCGCACAAGGCTTAGAAAATAACATCAAGAGACAACCCTGGTAAATGATTAGCTTACTGAAATATGACGGCGACTAAATAATTGTCCGCAAGTGCACAATTATACCATTGTAGCATTTCAACTAGGAGAAAACCAGGTTATCGTTATTTATTTTTATCTCATGGAAACATGTTATAAACTATAAGACTCTCATCTACATAACTAATTATCCAATTCATAGGTCATAGTCAACTGCTCATTATAATAGAGATGAGTTTTCACAAGATAAAGATAATCATGATAATCAATAGGTAGTGATAAAATAAAGATAAAAGATAAATGACAAAACCATCTCACAAAATAATAATCTAGAATCATCGTTGGAGCAAGTATAAGAGAATGTCCGAAGAACATATGAATGATAGTAAAAGTCAAATCAATAATATGATCAAACCAGAGTTTAGAAGCCTAGCATAAAAGGGAGAATACTCAGTCCAACTCATTGACCCAAGTATCTATAAAACTCCTACTTTAAAATCTAGCAGGGTGGATTGCACAAACCTTATTAGTAAGTAAGACAAATAAGTTTGTCACACCTATTTGCATACCCCATAGGTCTGGTAGAGATTGGATATATCCAAAGGAATTCTTATATCTAGACACTACGCTTGCATACCGGGAAACTGTTCTAATCCCACTAGTGACTCCCACCCTATGGATGGTCAAGCTAAGGACTAGAATTAAGCATAAAGAAGTCCAGAGCATTATAACAGCATAGATGGCTTATCTAAGCATAGAGTAGATATATGACTTATGAAAGCATAAGATATGAAGAGAGATATCATAAATATAGCACAAACTTTATATAGCATATCTGAATAATTGATAAAGATCTAATAGAAAGGATACAGAGTCATTACCCAAGAACAATGAAGATCTTGAAGAACAATTCAATCAAGATGATGAACTAGACTTGGCTCCCTAATATAAATCTAGAATTACAAGGAGAACTAGAGACTAGCTTGTTTGATCCTAATTGAGAGGAATGTGGAATGAATGGATAAAGGGGCCTGCCTATGCTTATATAGGCCTCCTAGGTCAGTTCACAGGGGTTCGGTGTGTAGCTGGTATAAACAACATTAGGAACCGACATTTAACCACCTCGCCACAGGGGGGCGCGAACCGCCACAACAGTGGGCTAGCCAGCCCAGAGGGCAGGTCGGTCGCCTGTCACCGTCTCTTAGCCACTGCCTTCACGTGGTTAGTTTTGGTGAGGGCCCATTCCCTTCTATATTGACTATAGCTTCTGTTGGACTTGTATGGTAGGCCTTCCATCAACTTTGGGGACTTCAAGAATGGAATATTTTTTATTCTTTTGTTTCTTTTCACAATTGTCACCCTGGGTTCCTGAAATCATACAAAGACAAAATACAAGTGGAACAATTCATACTAAAGAAATTATGATAGCAAACTAGTATTTTTCTTGAGATGTCTATGGTAATGCTTAGCACTTAAGAACCGTCAACTATACTCTATCAAATATACAATAAATGAATGGTCAAAGAGTAAGTTAGGAGATTGTACCAAGTTAGATTTCGCCTTATGAACAAAAAACAATGGAGGGAGTACAATAGCTACATATGTACTACAAAATGTATATATAAGATTTGAGGGATGGGCTCTATCGAAGGTTTGGGCTCACAGGCCATCTGCTGTGAGCCCATGACCCATCCATCATATGGTGACTCTTTCGCATCGTGCTGCGCTTCACGTCCACAACCTTGTGAGCAAGTGGCTAGAATTGTTACTAGAAAAGCTTGCGGTGTTACCACAGATAGCAAATGGATATGCATGTGGTCGTATAAATATATTTTTAAAATTAATTGTCTATGCAAGTTGAATTTAGAAAATCAATCCATGGAAAGATTTTAGATTTTGGAATGTGGAGTACCTTTTCTTTCAAAGTCTATCTTCTATTGAAATGACAATTTGTTCAAGGGAATTACAAAGGAGCTTTGAATTTTAAAATTTACTATGTATAAAATGTTTTGGAATTTGGAGCAACATTATGTTGAAAATTTTTTTATATGAAGGTGTTTTGATGTTCAAATGTTAGGTTTAATGTGTGAATTGGAAAGAGCTTTGGATTTTAAAGTCTGTACCAAATTGATGGATTTTGAAATTTTGAGCTACTTTAATATTCAATATTTTTTTAATGTGAAAAGTTTTTGGTGTCTGAATCAAAGAGGCAACTGATCACATATAAACATCATAAGAACAAATTTTAAAAACTCTTTGAATTTGAAATTTTGTTGTGTACCAAAGATTTGGGTTTTCAAATTTGGGTGGTTTTTTTAATGGAACACTTTTTAATTTGAAGGCATTTTGGTGCCGAATGGAGGGTGTAGGATCAAGGAGGCCGACTAGAGGGGGGGTGAATAGTCGGTTCTAAAAATATTTAGCAAACATAACTGATAAAGATGCGGAATTAAAATAATCGACTAAAACACAACTACACCCCCAATATATGATTCTCAACTAAGTGCACCAACACCCTATGTCTAGATCAAGGTTTGCAAACCTAGGGTGACAAGCAAGCAACAAATATTTCTAAGAATGTAAACTTGCTTGAATATAAATTGCACAAAGTAAATGAGCTCAAGAAAGCAAACCACAATGGAGGCACCAATTTTTTTCCGTGGTCTCGGTGACTTGCCGGTCAACCCTAATCCACGTTGAGGTGGATTCAAAGCTCCAACTGCTCCTCTACCAAAAATCCGCTTGGTCTATAACCCGGCTTGGAATCAATGAACCTCTTCACACCTTGATTCCACTAGAGTTGCTTTTTACCGCTCCAGCGAGGCAAAGCACATGAACCTCTCACAAGCACACCGGGCCTTCTTACAAGCTTCACTTGAGAAGATCACCAGCTCATAGCACCTCCACACTGTCTAGGTGTCAGAAAACACAAAGAGTAACAAGCCAAGACTCACTTGACCCTTCACTAAGTGCCTATAGCTCAATCTCTTATGCAAATTCACTCTAGTCTTGCCTCTCACCCTCTCTTATGTGCAACACATGCACAAACCCATGGGGGGACTTTCTCCAGCTCAAGAATGCTCAAATGGACCCTTAGACTTACTCAAACCTACAGCACATCGGGTATATATAGTCTACTCCTTCAAAACTAGCCGTATGTTAAAACAGCCCGAAATGCTCTGTTTTTGCGGACAGTCCGCCTCACAAGGCTGGACCGTCCGCCGTTTCAAAACCAATGGCTGTATAGTCAAGAAACACTCCTCGGAGTCGACCGTTAGAGGTTTCATGGACCGTCAGCCTCACAAGGCCCGGACGGTCCGTCCTTCACGCAATGTTTACACAGAACGGTCGTCCGATCGGACCAGTCGAAAGTTATAAAGGTGGACAGTCAGCCCCTCAAGGCCGGACCGTCCGCAGTTCATTTTGGGACTTCATCCAGAGCCAAGACCCATTCTGCTTGGGCTCAAACGACTTAAAGGTGGACCGTCTGCCCCCCTAGTGGTGGGCAGTCCGCAGGTCAAATTTCAGCACAACCGACAGTCAGTTAAACACTCATAACCTTTGACTCCGATGTCCAAATTAGGTGATCTTAGACTCTATGGAGAGCTTATTCAGAGAAGCACACATCTTAACTGTATTCTTGACCCATAACACTTTGGGTTCAAAGCAGCATTGCAATCCAAGATCCAGAACAACCATCACCATCAACTATCGGTTAAGCAATTTTTGCAAACTATCGTTTTCTTGCCAATGTTAGTATGCATATGCAAGATTGAACTTTTCAACACCTAGCAAAGACTCAAGCATCATCAAGACCCCTCTTAATAGTACGACATTCTATCTTATCAATACGGTCTTTTCTCCATTAATCACCAAGACCGGCAAAAAGAAATGCCCTACATTTCATACCTTTGCCTTGCGCAAATCAATTTTGCATTGGGTCTTTCTTGATGCTTATATGCATAGAATATCCATCACCATCATTTCTTGAAGGTACTTGATATTCATCAACATATGAAATCCATTCTTTGCATTTTACCAATATGCTTGATATCATCACCTCATTATTTCCATCTTCTCACTTGGTGACACTCGTCAACACATTTCCATTTTCATTTCTATTCCTCAAAGCAATGCAACGTCCTTCAAGACATGAAGTATACCATTTGCTTTGACTTCATATATTTCTTCATTCTTCATAAAATAGATACAAATAATCCATAGCTTCATAAAGCCTCTCATGGTCCATCGATGCAAGCCTTTATTCGATCTTCAACGTTGCCTTGGTCCATCGGCGCCAAGTCCTTTGCTTGCCCTTCACCCTTGCATGGTCCATCGTAGCCGAGTCTTTCTTACCCTTCACCGTGTTGCCATACAAAACCACTTTGTATCACGCATCATCCATATATTCATTTTTTCATTTTGATCACCATGGTTGTTGATCACCAACTCAACATTTTCTTCCTCCATGGTTGTTAATCCCCAACTCATCATGTTCTTCCTTTGATCTTCATTATCAACTCATGATGTTCATTTCATTCACATTCTCAAATTGTAGATCAACTAATGGAGTATCAACCTTTTCATTTTGATGCTGGAACTCAACCTACCACACAATCTCATGGAAATAGTTAGTCCCACAAATCCGGTTGTCATTAATCACAAAAACTCACCATAGCACAATGCTAGGGGCCTAGATCCTTCAAAGGGTATGATGGATCGAATGGAAATATTTGTGCCAATGAATTGTGAAAGGGATTTGAACTTAAAAATATATTTTATAATAAAGTCATAGATTTTGAAATTTCAAGCAAATATGAGATTGGACAACTTTTAATGAAGATGTAAATTTTGAAATGTTGTAAGTGCATTGCTTACGCCGTTAACAAAAACATTTAGTATAAGTTATATAAAAAACCAAAGATAATTTAGTTATAAATAATTGTATTAGATAATTCAAGGTCAAGTTAATTTGAAGGCTCAAATTCAAAAATACTTCAGATAAAATAGTATAATATAAATTGAAGAAATAACATATAAACCACTATGACATAACATCTTGGTAAAGCCTTTCAATATTATTCATAGATTCTTTTTTAAACTGCCCTCGGTCTCTGTTGACGCTCCTTAGATGCATCAATAACGAACCACGAGCACACGGATCATGAGTAGCTTTTCCCTTAGAGTATTCCCCCAAGTTTTATCAATCCACGAAAACAAGGGACCACTACGCTTAACTAGGTACTAACAATGTTGGTGAAAGGATCTTTTATCAAGTGAAGGTGTATAAAAATAGATATAATCTGACCAAGTCTAGAACAAAATAGAGATGATAAGATGTGCACAAGATATGAGGAACATGTGGCCATAGGATCTAGGATCACTTCAAGATGCAACCACTAAGCAAGAAAGAACCAATCTAATCTACCAAAGGTAAGGGTGTGCTCCAAGTTCAATACTTTTTCCTCCCGCATACTGTCACCATACGAGGATAATCTGCTATCGAACATGAGGACCATAAACATTGATGTGATCTAAGCATACAAGGCAAAAGCGATGTAAACGTATGACAATGTCGCACAACTACTCGGATGAAAAGCACCATCAACTAGAGACACGATAGATTGATCTCAGAAAAGGATTCGGCCATTACAAGTCAAGATCTCCTTACAACCCTATGGACAACAAAGACTTTAGCCCATGAAGCTAAGCATGGCGTTGCAGTTCATGGTGTGGAAGCCTCCGTCGAAGGGTGAATCCTCGCCGTCCTCCAACTTGCGGTGGCCGTCGGTGTCTCCCTCTTTGCGTCGACTTTTGGTGGTTTTTCGATATGTGTTCCTTCACAACGGAAACTTTAAATAGTACGAGAAAACCATAGCTCGATGGGGAGGCCAAACTGCCTCGAAAACACCCTAGGCCGGCCGTCTAGGGGCCTATTAGGTTGAGTGGCCTACCCTCTTTTTGGCCCATCTCGGCCTCATCTTTCGCATGTAGACTCCTTGCACCTTTGGTAGCTTACGTTCTTCACATATGTGGGCCTTTGGACGTCGTTTGCTTCGGGATAAGATGGGATCTTTGATAATTTTCCAAATGTCCGCCTGATTTGATTTTATCCCAAATTAATCTGAGTGTGTTCTTCAAACTCTTGCCCTTGCAAATCCTTGAAGGTCGGTCACGATCTTGTATTCGTCAAAAAATGCTCATTTATAGCTCAAAAACATGATGTAGACCAAAAACCTACAAAAATATGTGCATATGCGAAAATGGGGTTATAATGGATTCAGTGGGATTCACATGTCGATGAGACCGACTTGTGGGTTCCTTGCTCCGCAATAGGGCCCACTTGTGGGGGCCACATCACCCGATCCGATGGCTGAGAGATTGTGGTTCATTTGGTGGCCCGACTTGGATCGAAGATTCATGTTATAAAGTTTCCTTTGTGAAAAATTGTTCTGCGTGTCTAGTTCCGGAGGTGCAGGGATCGAGCATGCTTAGCAAAATCGGTCCCAAATGTACCATAGTTTGTGCATTATTTTTTATTCAATTTGGCCGCCTACTCTGCTCCATATGGTGCTCAAGTTTCATACTGCGGTGGACATTGTTGCGGCCCCTCGTGCGTGCTCTATGCAGTCTATAGTACGACGCTGGTCTACCCGGTCTCACTCATCCCACCACGATGGGACTCGGTGTTCTTGATTGGCTACATATGGCGTGCTCCTCTTCTTGCTCTTGTTCTCCATCTTCATGCTCGACTCCAAGCAGTAGCTGCTACTCATACTGCTACATGTTCAGTAAGTCCTCAAGATCAGCTACGTCAACGGCCCTAGAGTTTGTTGCTAACCACGGTGGGGATTCATCGAGCCAACTTTCCACCCTTCAGCGTTATTGTTCAACCTTATCCGCCTCGCTACAGATGCTCGTTGTTGATGGTCCTTATATCATGAAATTCACCATCAACTTCTAAAGAAAAATACTACTGTACTAAAGTCGACAATGAAGAGAAATGAGCATAAAAGAATAAAGAATACTCCATCGTAGAAATGCTCGATTAAGTGTGTCGGTGAGTTATGCTGACTAGGCTCTCGAGGGGATGCCTCGAGAGGGGTTTGAGGAGAAGTCGTCGAGAATCTAGAACCGAAGGTGACAAAAAATGATTTAGACAGGTTTGGGCCGCAATACGCGTAATACCCTACGTCCTGTATGGTGTATCTTGTATAGATGAGATGTTTTGAGGGGGGTCCCTGTCTCCCCTTATATACGCCGGAGGACAGGGTTACATGGAAACCGTATAGGATCAGGAGACTTTTACAAGTTAATCGCTAATTTCCTAATACAACTTATCCTAACCGACTAGGACAAATCCTTGTCTTGTGCGTCATGTCTTGTACTTAGGCCGACCCATAGGGTAGCCTGCCAGGGTTGTTTAGTCCATCAGGACTCTACACCGTCAAGCCCCCGAGCACCTTATCTCCTGAAGAACAGCGTTCTTGAAAATACAGGGTTCTTTGAGACCCACCAGGGTTGTTTGGAGCCCACAGGGTTCTTTGCTCTTGGAAGTTGCAACCATGCTGTTCAATAGGCAATGAAGTGCTCATAAATCTTTCTGAAGTTCGGATTGGTGCGCACTGAATAGGTGCACCCAATTGGGCAGCCCCCGAGCCTCGTCTATCTTTGAAGAAGAAATTCGAGGCTCTTTCGAAGTCCGAATCTGAAGAGAATCAATTTCCGAAGAAGTCCGAGTTCTTTTAGAACTCCTTTTGAATTTATCAATTGAAACCAAAAATTTCAGAAATATATTTCCTGAAAATATGCCCGCAGCCCCTGAGCCTAAATTTGAACGAATTCAAATATAGGATCAAGGAAGGACCAAAGTTGAAACAGATCTAGGGTTAGCGACAGTTGCTCCGTTAGCAATCCACAGACTGTGCAAACACTTTTCGCAACCTCCTCGAGCCCTAATCCCACCCACACCAAGCCTCAAGAAACCACAATGACCGGTGGTGAAGGATCCAGCCGAAGCAAGAGCGCGAAGAGGAAAGCAGAAGCAATGAAGGAAATTGCTGCATGTGATGAGGCGGCGCCCGCTGGAGAAAGCGATTGTCTGGAAGATCCAATTAGTGAGTGGCCAACCAGTACACTAAAAGAGAAGTATATCAAGAATCTTGAAGCTGATGGCTTCGTCGTAGCCAAAGAGATCAGTCGGTGGAGGAGTGCTCATAGGCATGAATACCCCACAGAAGAGACAGTAGAAATTACGGTATGAAAGGCATCTTATGAAGTTGGATTTGGCATGCCTACCTGTGATTTCTTCCGTCACATCCTACGTTTTTACGGAATTGAACTGTGCCACTTGAACCCCAATTCCATCCTCAATTTGTCCATATACATTCATCTGTGTGAGGCATTCCTAGGAATAGACCCACATTTTGCCCTGTTCCGCCACATATTCAGAGTCAAGACATCAAGCGGACCATCCCAAGTGGTTGGCAAGGTGGTGATCTAGTTCCTCCAAGGCATGAAGTCATTATATCTGGATTATACCACCAAGGAAAGTCTGAAGGATTGGCAGAAGGAATGGTTTTATGCCTGGAACCATCAACCTCAACTACCCGGCCGCTCAGGGCAACCTCCAGTGATGAAGCCGAACTGGAGTGAATCAGTTGGAGTGAATCAAGCGATGCAGATTCCACAGTTGGTGAACATGATCCGAAATCTTAAATCTCAAGGATTGACAGGAGCTGGCGTCTATAAATCTTTCTTGATGAGGAGGATCCAGCCTTGCAAACAACGCTGTAACCTAGGGTACTGTACGCTGGGGATACTGACTCATCGCGGAATGCCACAGGGGCCTTTTCAGAAAAGAGAGCCATGCAACTACTGAAGAAGTACATGGCTATCAGTAATGAAAAAATGCCAGAGATCATGGAAATTTCCAAGATTACCATGAATCCCGAGGTAAGAGTTGTACATTGTGTAATATAATTCAATGTAGCTAGTGTATCTTTGTAATTTGCCAACAGATCCTTATTTCAAACCATTTGTGTGATTTTGCGGTATGAAGCCAGGCGTGCGCTATATGTCAGCCTTCCTCCTCTAGATCCAACAAATGCAGAGGAAGCCAATGTGATAGCCCGGTGCCCAGATCCCAGAATCAGGGACCAGATTGGTAAGCGCAATCCGCATTCTGATAATTCAACTTCGACTGAAGAATCTGATGAGCAGCATTCCAATGTTGAGAATCAGGATCCTGAAGAACCCTGTGCCAAAGTAGGGGCAACTTCCTCAAGAAGAGAGAGTTCAAAAAGAGCAGCAGTATCAGATCTGAGTGTTCTGGTGCCCAAGAGAGTACGGACCCTACCCAAGCCTCGGGTGAGAATCATCCCTGAGGAGAAGGAGAAGATATCTCCACAACCAAAGATGCCATCATATGTGGGATAACTATTGGAGAAGTCGGCACTAGCCAGCAGCAGAAGCAGCACCACTCACAAGCCATTATGAGAAGAAGAGATCATACATAATATCTTCAACCTTGCTTCGGCTCCATATACTGGTTCAGTACCAGTTGTTGAAGAAAACAACCCTGCCGGTCCAGTGGCGGTGGTGCAGGAGCCAGAGGAGGAGTTCACACTGGGAGAGCCGAAAATCCAAATGCGGCCCACCATCATGTAAGTAGTTTGAAGATCTTTACTTTGATAATTAAATCTATAGTCGTAAAAATCTATCCTTACTGTGAAGCTTATTAATACAGAGCTGAAGGAATATCACCAGCAGCCATGAAGGCGCGAGAAGCCGCGGTGCCAGAACAACCCAGGGAAGATCCATAAACAACTCTTCCAGAGGTCCAGCCAGCCGCACCAGCGACAAACCCACTAGAGCCAGCAGAAGCGCAAGTAGAAGAAACAATTGCTGAAGTGCTGGCGGATATTGAACAACTGGTAACACAGGCTGTAATAGAAGAAACCAAAGTTGAACACCGTGTCCAGAACAGTGCTAAGCCCTCGAGCGACGTGGGTACGTTCCAAACTGGTGGGGCGGAATCTGTTCCAGAAGCAGAATGCTCGAGGGGTAAACAGATTGAGCAATCAACCCAAGAGCCAATGATCAAAGAAATCCCCCGGGTACCCACAAATGCTGAAGCTGAAGAAGAGATCGGTAACTTCCGCATCGGAAGTTACGATCCAATGCTGAATCCAAATCCGCAAGCGTTCGAATATATCTTGGATGCGGAGGAGGATGAAGAGCACATCGACAGGGGTCTGTACCATGCCGAGAGGGCAGTAACATACTTCAAGGTATTGAAAACAACCCTGTACTTGTTGTTATTGTAAACATGTATCTCATAATTTTATTCTGTAGGCCGTCAGCGAAGCATCAAGGCAGAAGACCGAGTACATCCGAAATATCTCCCTGATGCATGCCAAGGTGGAGCGCCTCCAAAAGGAACTAGAGCGTGAACGCGAAGATCGCAAGGCCCAAGAAACGGAAGATGCCAACATGATCCGCACCCTGCACCTGTGGACTAAGGAACTGTCCGCAGAGAAGGAAGACCTAAAGAAGAAGCTTGCCACGGCCAAGAAAAATTTCAAAGGTACACTGACCCTGACGTTATCTTGCAATAGTTCATCAAGTTGTAGTCGCATTATCAACTCTGTCGTGAATCTTTGGAGCAGATGTGCAACAAAAGCTATCGGCAACTGAAAGCAAGATGATGGATTGGTCTAACTTGGCCAATCGTCATGAACAAATGTTGAAGACCGTCTCTGCTGAGTGTGATAAGTTGAAGGAACAACTTAGAGTGGCTGTGCAACAACGCAAGGATGCTGATACGCAGCTTACTCAAATCATCGAGCAACAAAAGAAGGCTGCCAAGGATCTGGAGGATGCGCATGAAGATAATAGGCAACTATCTGAAGAACTCGTCCAGCTCCGCGAAAATCTTGTGGATAAGAATATGCTGGATGAGAAGCTTGAGCAGACAACCAGGAGGATGACGGAGCTCGAGCAAAGCATGCAGCAAATGAAGAAATTTGATGAAGACCTGACTGAAGCCCTGAAGCGGATTGTGCTGCTGGAGAAGGCGGCGAATCCGGTGGTAAAAGCCTTGGTCCCTGAAGACCCTGCTACTCCATAGTCTTTTCTGGAGCGTCTGAAGGCCATGCCTCGACAATTAAAGGCGTACATCAAGAGATCCTCCAAAGTCTGTCTTGTGCATGTATTAGCCGTAGTCAAACCCAGATACCCTGAAGTAGATATATGTAAACTCGTAGAAAGCGCAGAGCCGAACTGTACAAAAGAGATCTTCAGGGGCCTGAAGCAAGAGGCCGAGCCAATTGCCAAAGTAATTGCGCAGAGCCTGAAATTGTAATCTAAACAATTAGCGATATAATGAGTAGTACTCTTGAAGCTGCATGCACTAAATGTACGTATTCCCTTGTATGAACAACAAACCAAGAGTTTCTAAGAATCCTTGAGTGTCTCTGTATGTAACACCATGACTTAGTTAGAAATTTACGCGTTTTTGTAAATTTCAACTATCAAAAAACAACCCTGTAAAGGACCCAAAGGAACCCAGTGAGATTTCTGTAGCTTAAGCTACTTTGTAAAATAAATGTACCCCAGATGGGGACAATGGGAACAAACTGTATGTGGTTTGCTAAATAAGAACCCAGTAAGACCCACGGAGCGGCAGCTTTAAGCTGAATATGTCGCGATCTAGCGAAAACTTAGGAACAAATCCGTTAGCGGCCCCGAAGGAACCCGGACAGACCTCATGTAATTGCTCCGAATGCATAGCGTAAGAAAACAAACTTTCCAAGTCTCGAAAGAACCCGGATAAGATTTGAACGATGTCACGAAGACAAAGTAAATTGAACATAAACAACCTAGTAAAGGGAGAATTTCATTTATTGAATTATATCTCGTTGCCGAAACAACGGTACAAAAAAGATCTTGTTGCCGAAGCAACGGTACAATGAATAGACTATGCATAGAATTTGCGTAAGTGTTCTATATTCTAGGGGTTTGGTAAGTCGTCGCCATCCTCTGTTTGAAGTCTATACGTGCCTAATTTGAGAACTTTAGATACAATAAATGGACCATCCCAAGGCGAGGTGAGCTTTGTGTGACCAGCTGTGTTCTGGATCCGATGTAGTACCAAATCACCAATTTGGAACGACCTCGTCTTGACATTTTTGTCGTGAAATCGGCGGATACCCTGAAGATACGCAGCGTTATGTAATAAGGCTGCCAGTCGTGCCTCCTCAGCCGTATCAACCTCAATCATCCGTTGTTCATCCGCCATAGCCTCTTGAAATTCTTCGACACGAGGAGCGCCATGCATGACGTCGACAGGTAGGACAGCCTCAGATCCATATACCAGGAAGAAGGGAGATTGCCCTGTAGCTTTGCTGGGTTGAGATTGGAGGCCCCAGACAACCGGGAAGAGTTCTTTCATCCACCGGCCTTCAGCTTTCTTCAAGGTTCGTTCCATTCGAGCTTTAAGTACATCAAGTAACATGCCATTGGCTCTTTCTACTTGACCTTTAGCTCATGGATGAGCAACAGAGGCATAGCACACCTTGATGCTACGATCTTCACAATAAACCCAGAACTTGCTGCCCGTGAAGGTGGTACCTAAATCTGTAATGATTTGATGCGGTATCCCGAAGCGTAAAATCAACTCTTGTAGGAACTGGACTGCTTTCTCATATGTTGGCTTGACAATCGGAAAGACTTCTATCCACTTCGAGAATTTGTCAATTGCAACAAAGCAATACTCAAAGCCCCCAAGTGCTCTGGGTAGTTTCCCAATCATGTCAAGCCCCCAGCATGCGAAGGGCCATGACGGAGGTATCAATTTGATCTTGTGCGCAGGCTGGTGTGAATGATGAGCGAAATACTGACAACCCTTGCAGTGATGAACAAGTTCTTCTGCGTCGTGTAAAGCCGAAGGCCAATAGAACCCGGTGCGGAAGGCTTTGCCCACGATGGTACGAGATGCTGCGTGATTGCCACATTCACCAGCGTGGATTTTTTATAGAATACTGATTCCGTCTTGCTGTGAGACACATTCCATCAGTGCACCACGTCGATATAATGTATCCCCGATGATTACGTAGGACTTGCTGCAGCGAACAATCTGCTGAGCTTCTGCTTTTTCTTTGGGAAGTTTGTCGTGCAAGATATAATCAATAATTGGTGCACTCCAAGTTGTGTTGATAAGCATAATCTCAGGAGCTGGGGTTGTGGCGGCGGGAAGTGTTGCTTCAGGAATAGACGACTTAGAGAGCTCATTAACGAACACGCCACTGGGTACCTCTGCTTGGGAAGAACCCAATTTGGATAGGACATCTGCAGCAACATTGTAATCTCTCTCGACATGATGAAATTCAATGCCGAGAAAGTACTTCTCCAACTTTCGAACTTCTTCACAGTACGCATCCATGTTCTCATGGTTCCGATTCCAGTCCTTATTAACTTGCTTGATGACTAGCATTGAATCCCCATATACCAATAGACGCTTAATACTGAGGGTGATAGCCATCTTCAGCCCGTGAAGAAGAGCTTCGTATTCTGCAGCGGTGTTGGAGACGGCGAATTGAATCTGCAGAACGTACTTAAGTTGATCTCCTCGAGGTGAAATCAACAGAACTCCAGCGTCGCCACCTTCCAACTTGAGGGAACCATCGAAATACATGATCCAGTGCTCAGGCATTGTGGTGGCGACATGAAGGTTATGCTTAGTCCATTCAGATATGAAATCAGTGAGGACTTGAGACTTCATGGCCGTGCGCGATCGAAACTCAATGTTGTAGGTTCCGAGTTCAACAGGCCATTTAGCGATGCGACCTGTAGCATCCTGGTTGTGAAGAATCTCGATGATAGGATATCCAGTAACCACGATGATCTTGTAGGAGTCGAAGTAGTGCCGCGGTTTCCTGGATGTCATTAAGACGGCATATAGGATTTTTTGAACTTGGGGGTACCTTGATTTGGAGTCTGAAAGGACTTCGCTCACAAAGTACACAGGCCTTTGAATCTTCTGGAGATGGCCTTCCTCATCTCGTTCAACAACGATGGTGGCACTGACAACATTAGTGGTTGCTGAGATGTAGAGCAGGAGATCTTCACCCGGAAGTGGCGCAGTGAGCATAGGTGGGGTAGTAAGGAAAACTTTGAGGTTGTCAAAGGCATGTTGAGCCTCCTGTGTCCACTGTAATCTGTCCTACTTCTTGAGGAGTTTGAAGAACTCAGTCCCGCGTTCTCCGAGTTTGGAGATGAAATGGTTGAGTGCAGCCATGCATCTTGTAAGCTTCATGACATCCTTGACAGTGTGCGGTGGCTCCATGTTCATGATAATTGCTATCTTTTCTGGATTAGCTTCGATGCCGCGCTCGCTGACGATGAACCCGAGAAGCTTTCCTGATGGAACGCCGAAGACACAATTGGCGGGATTGAGCTTCCAACGCCACTTGCGTAAATTATCAAACGTCTCGGTGAGATCGGCGATTAAGTCCTCGGGGTTTCTTGTCTTGACGACCACATCATCAACTTATGCTTCAACGTTACGATGGAGTTGATCTTGAAGACAACCCTGTATGGCCCGCTGATATGTGGCACCTGCTTTTTTCAAACTGAAGGGCATGGTTGTATAACAATATGCGCCATATGGCATGATGAATGAAGTTTTAATCTGATCCTCTTCTTTCAGAGATATCTGATGGTTTCCTGAGTAACAATCGAGGAAACAGAGAAGGGTGCACCCTACGGTGTGACTTGATCGATGCGAGGAAGCCCGAAGGGATCCTTTTTGCAATGTTTGTTGAGATTGGTATAATCAACACACATTCTCCATTCATTAGAATTCTTTTTTCTTACAAGAACCGGATTGGCTAACCAATCCGGATAAAAGACTTCTTTAATGAAGCCGGCTGCTAATAACTTAGCTAGCTCTTTCTTGATAGCCTCCCGGCGCTCGGTGGCGAATCTTCGGAGTCGTTGCTTCTTTGGCTTCGTGCTCTCATTGAGGTCCAGCTTGTGCTCGATCAACTCTCTAGGAACCCCAGGCATGTCAGAAGGCTTTGTTGCGAAGATGTCTGCTTGGGCCCGCAGGAAGTTGATGAGCGCGCTTTCCTATGCTGGAGTAAGGGTGGAGCCAATCACCACCGTCTTCATTGGATCTCCTGTCTGGAGATCAACTGTCTTTGTAGCAACTTTGTCTACAGGCTTGATGGCTCGCGTCTTCTTCTGCGTCGGGGCGTCCCCATCTTCATCAGCGATGGTTGCCGCCAGGGGGTGGAGCTCTTGTTGATCAATAGTGGATGCGGCCCTGATGGCGTACTCCACTGCCTCTTTGTCGCAGACGTAGGAGCGTTTAATGTCACCGCGAAGGGAAAGAACACCATGAGGTCCTGGCATCTTTAGTACCAAGTAGGTGTAGTGAGGGATGGCCATGAATTTGGCCAGCGCTGGACGTCCAAAGATGGCGTGGTACGATGTTTCGAAGTCCACGACCTCAAACTTGATGTACTCGGTGCGGTAATTTGATGCAGTACCGAATCTGACGGGCAACGTGATTTGCCCGAGGGGGATTGCAGCCTTCCCGGGTACAATGCCGTCGAAGGGGGAATCACCTGGCTGCAATTTGCTTGAGGGTCTTGGCGAAGATAAGGTTGAGGCCGCTGCCTCCATCAATCAGGACCTTGGTGAGCTTGCTATTTACCACCACGGTTTCTAGGACGAGGGGATATCGCCCCGGACAAGTGATCTCTGCCCATTGGTCTTCTCTGGACCAAGTGATGGGAGGTGTCTGACCACCGCAGAGGTGTGACTACCGCTGGTTCTGCTGCATATGCCTCGCGTCGTGTGTTCTTGCGATTGCGCGAGGTATCACTGACTGCCATGCCTCCGAAGATGACATTGACAGTGTTGTTGACGTTTGGGAAACCTCCGTCTCCCTTGTCCTGCTTGTTGTCACCATCGCCATCCGTCTTCTTTTTCTTGTTGGGCTTGCTGAAGGTTTCCAAGAGAAGCCAGCAGTCGCCCATGGTGTGCTTGCTATCTGGATGGTATGGGCAACGCTTTTTGAGGAGTTTGTTGAATTTCTCCTTTCTTTGTTGCGTAGTCTGAGCGGCGCGGACGGACTGGACGGTTGCGACCGTGTTGTTTGGTCGTTTCCGTGGATTGTTGCCATTGCGCTTGAAGGAGTCGTGCGGCTGGTCCTTGTTGTCGTCTTGATGCCCTCGCCCAGTGTTGGCGGGACGTTTGCCGTAACGCTCCCATTCTTGATCATCGGTGTCTATCCAGTTGGCCACCAATTCACGAAATTCCTCCAGGTCGCGAGGACGATTGTGACCGAAGTCACGGAAGAGACTGCGATCGGTCATCCTTTCTTGAAAGTAGTCGATGACCTCTGAGTCGGGGATGGGCACGCAGGATGCTTTTATGGCGAAGAATCGTCGATTATAGTCGCGCAGGGACTCATCTGGCTTCTGCTTGCAAGCACGGAGTTCATATTTGCTACCGGGGCGCTCGAAAGAACCCTGGTAGTTTGAGATGAAAGCCTTCTTTAGTGCATGCCAGCTGTCGATGGAGTTTGGGCAGAGAGATTCTAGCCAGGTAAGCGGGCCTTGCTCCATTGCGACAGGGAAATACAGCAGTTTAGAGATGTCGTTGCCTCCTGCTGCCTCGATTGCCGAAGAATATCGGCGTAGCCAGATGGTGGGGTCTTGTTTCCCGTCGAAATTAGTAATGCCTGATGGCTTGAATTTTCGGGGGAAAGCGCTGACGCGGATAGCGCGTGTGTAGCATGGTAAGGCGTCTGGATTGGGCGTGTCATGCCCTCCCGCAGAATCTGTAGTGTATGATGTAGCTTGCGTCCTCCCCGCTCGAATCATGTTGATGTGATGGCGCGCATCGGTTGGCGGAGTGCCTTGAGAACGGGCCAGGCGGGGTGGATCCACGCGGGGCCTATTCGTACTCTTTGATTTTTGGGCGGAACTGCCGTAGTGGCTGCTCTGCCGTCTTGATGAAGCCGTACGACGATGGGAAGAACTCTTGCTCTTTGAAGTGTAGCGACTTCCATCCAGACGATCGACCGTGACTGCCACGGCTTCTAGGCGAGCTTTAGCTAGGGAGATGTTGGGAGTGGCTTGAAATCGCTCCAGGACACTTACGGCGAACATAATGTTGGCCGCAGGTGACTTGAAGATCCCTTCGTTGTCGAACTCGCTGTTGAGGTTCTTCATAGTGATATGACGGCGCCTGAGGGCGCGAGAGCGATTACGCTCGATCCGAAGTTCCCTGTCAGCCTGCGTTTCTCCATCGACTATCGGGGTGTCGTCGGAGACAACCTCGCCGTCGCTGTTGTCGCGAATAGTTGCGCAGAATTGGCGAGCTGGGTTGTTTGGCCCGGTTTGTTCGTTATCCGAGATAACAGAAAGTGCTCTGCCTTCCTGGAAGGGAAGCAGAGAGAGAGTACCCTGTACTGTGGAGGGGTCGTTCGCTTCTTGGAGAGCGAGGACAGGATCCATGTCAGGGCAATGGACGATAACCCCCGAGGGAGTTGTGGTCATGACAAGATCTGAGTTGGCCTAGCGAATTTGGTGGAGCTTCCTCATCAGATGGTTCTGGTAGATCGCTGCCGAATTTGTCAACCCGAAGGGAAACTGAGGCACGCGCGATCTACGCGGTGAAGTCTTCGTCCCACGGGAACTTGGATTGAAGCCTGGTGGAAATCAGAGGTGATCTGGAGTCCACCAGGGAGTCGTGGACGCGTGGGTCGAGCCTGCTGCTTGACAGGGGCAGGGTCGTTGTTCTTGTTTGCCCGAGCTTGAGTCTGCTTCGGGCGCCATGTACTTCTCCGAGTAGGATACGATCCGAAGATCGTGTCGGAATTTGGAGTTTTCCGCGATCCTCGCGGCATGACCTGCGCAGGTGGCGGACCTGACGCTACCGTCTCGCCGCGTAGTTCACGTCGGAGCTTGCCGTCCTGGTTTGCGGTGCAAAGCCAGGAACCGAAGATGAATGTTGCGCCTTCTTCGAACTTGGTGACGATGGAGGCGCTGAAGGATGCCATCGACTCTTTTAGCGAGTTCTCGACGAGTAGATCCCACGGATGGAGCCAAATTGTCGGCGAGTTATGCTGACTAGGCTCTCGAGGGGATGCCCCGAGAGAAGGGTTTGAGGAGAAGTCGTCGAGAATCTAGAACCGAAGGTGACAAGAAACGATTTAGACAGGTTCGGACCGCAATACGCGTAATACCCTACGTCCTGTATGGTGTATCTTGTATAGATGAGATGTTTTGAGGGGGTCCCTGTCTCTCCTTATATACGCCGGAGGACAGGGTTACATGAAAACCGTATAGGATCAGAAGACTTTTACAGGTTAATCTCTAATTTCCTAATACAGCTTATCCTAACCGACTAGAACTAATCCTTGTCTTGTGCATCAAGTCTTGTACTTGGGCCGGCGCATAGGGTGGCCTGCCCACCGTCAAAGTGGAGGGGTCCACATGATTCACTGAATAAAGCTATCGTCAACATAAATAGGTTTGGGCTCAGTCCATAACCATCCATGCGAAGGCGGTGGCCGAGTGAGCCGGCCCATGACTAACTTGGGTTCGTTCCTAATCTTTTACTTGGGAGGCTGAGGAACGTCGAAGCGTCGCTGGGAAAGTGGAAACACAAACACTCCGGCAAAGCGTTCATTCCCGCTGCGCGAACATGGCAACCTGTGGTTGTAGAGCTCAGTCTGTTCTGGCGGGTAAGACTCAGACCAGCCAATGTGTTGGGCTGTGCAGATCTCTCACAAGCTGCCGTATGTGCCGCCGCCGTGCGTGTTGGGTGCAGGAACAAATGGATCTCAGTTGCCCGTGACTTCTGCGTCTATCTGCCGTCCACTGCCCAAGTTTTCCAAATCATCGAACATCCATCGAGCGGCTCCCCGATCCATGATGAAGCATCGGGTAGGCAAACTTCAGTCCTTTTCTTAAGTTTTTGACATGGTACAACAATATGAATTTACGTTCCGTTTCCAATTTTTATTTCAGCATCTTGAGTTGGGCATGCTACTCCTCAGATCATATACCATAGCAACACTACACATAATTTTAAAGAAAAACAATATTAAAACTTGAAGAGCAAATGTTAACCACGAGGAACAGATATCTCGGGCTAAACAAAAGCAGAGGTTAACATGCAGAAGGACTGACAGCTGGCTCTAAAAATAGGCAGCTTGAGCAGAAGCAGAGCACCAGTCTCAGGAGTGAAATATTCCGATTTTATATATCTATCTGAGCCTTCGCTTACACAACTTATTAAACAAAAGATTCATTCAGTCAATCGAAACAATCAGCTAAAAACCCTAATTGAGTTAGGGTCCTGGTATACTTGCCAGGTAATGTACATGGAACAACATTGATCAGGCTGGCCAGTAACCAGATGAAGCTTGTGATGCAGGAACTGATCACATACCATACAAAATTTTAAAAATTGCAGAGTAGATTAGCTCAAGAAGCGCACAAAAGGCAAAGGGAGTCCTCCAAGTCTGTCCACTGTTTTTAATCCGCTGCCATGAATGGGTCGATTTCACCAAGATCAGCAATAAGGGGCTCCAAGGCTTCAGGCTCACCTTCTTGCGAGAAATATGTAGGGAATGGTAGCAAAGTCGTGTCAGGTTTCTTGAATATAGAATCCTTAATGAAAAGGAAGCTACCTTGAGGTCCAGGAACCTGCAAAAAGGGTAACAAGAGATGCATAGAATACATATCAGAATTATGCTGGCTCAAAACATATTGTGACACCAGCAATGATAAGTCACCTGGCCCTTCAGATATAGTAAGTTCCTGGCTGGATCTATTTGGTAAACCCATACATTTTTCACTGTGCGTTGCACCCCACCCATGCGTCCAGGCATCTTCCTATTTTTGAAAACCTGAAAGTTTCCAGTTGCTATGTCATTATATATGCAAGGCGAGCTGTCGCAGTATTCCCTATCTGCACATGTTAGGATGTACATTTCTATCATGAAAATTTATATCAAGTACGTTCCGTCGTTCCTGCATGACAGATACTACAACATGGTTTCAACTGAGCAGAAGATTTGAGATGGCCTCATTTCCACCAAGGAAACTTATGAGAAGAGGTTTGTTAGTGCTATCCGTGGAAAGCACCAAGCAAGCACATTGTAATACGAACCATACATGGGGCTAATTGTATAAAGCAGCTTCCCACCATGCAGTGATATGCTCATATCGCTACCACTTCATAACCGATGAGAATTTTTCCTAAGTTCTAACAAGGACCTAACCAATTTCAAGTACCATAAGCCAGGAAGCCAAAATGCACTTTGGCAGCATATAATTTACTAGATGAGGAAGCATTAGTTCATGGGCATTGCAGATGTGAAAAAAAATCTCCATCCTCCAAAGAAAGCCTAGATCTCAATAAAAAAAACATACTTTGGTTTTTATTTAACACTTTTTATGCAACTGTACTCCGCATATCATTATACTAAGGGGAAGAAAAGGTTAAGAGCCCTTGCCCACACCCACAGTGACCAACACATTATGCATAAGGCCTTATCAGCTTACCTACCAAGGAATACTTAAAATCCATTATTTATCTTGTTAAGAGGATGTGTTATTTATAACACAACTTCACTGCTGCCTATCCTAATGGAAAGTGCAACGTCAAGTGAGATGTATTACACCTTTTCAGTATATTAATGTTATACTGTTATATAACATACCCTTCCAGGAGCATCTCTTTGACCAGTAGAACCGATACTGCGATGTGACAAAGATGCACCATGCGATGCAGGCATCCCTTTAAAACCATGTCTTTTCATTCCACCCTACAAGAATCACAGAAGGTCAAGTTGTTGAATATTGATAATGTAGACGTTATTGCTTTGCTCTAGAAGGATCACCATTGCAAAAATAAGCAATAATGTAAGTCATACTTCTGTAACCATAATCTCTCTCTTAATGTGGAATCGACAAGTCATGCTGAGTTCTATACCATTAACCATTTCTTCAAGAAAATTAATATAGGATCTTGAAAATCGGAGAGAACTTGCAATGTCATGCAAAGAAGTACTCGAGAGCTATTATATGGATTGATTATTTACTGTCCTCCTGATATTTTAGACATCAATGCCACTTTTCCTTTGTGGATACTGGCAACAAGCAAGATGCCACAGAAAACAGGGTCACTAATACTGTTATCTCCTCTCACATGCGCAACCAAATTCTGCTCTTTTATGTGCGAAGTTAAGTTTATACAAAAGCTACTCAAGATGTCAAAAGGCACTAGACCTAAAATAACATTCCAAGATGCACACTAATTTGGGCACTATGGCCTTTAACTCTCAGAAAAAAATCAGGATCAGAATATACTGTTTGAAAAAGGGGACATTTTCCTTATCACCTTTGTTCTCTCATATAACACTACTGTGATTTACTGATTTGTAATTGCCACTCGTCATATTTCAACGCTACAGCACTCTGTTTGCATATTCTTCCTACTGTAAGAAGCACATACAGTGTTTGCTTCGTTATTAAAATTGCAAGAGAACACTTTAAATCAATATATGCTTGAAATGGAACAATTAACGCCATGCATATTTCAAAATTCCCTCTATTTCCTTTCAACTAATCAAATAGTGAGTTGTTGATGAAAGAAACACAAGCTAAGACCCTAGTGAATGCTTAGCTGGTGTACAGTAATGTGGCGAACTGTCTCGAGAAATGAAATCACAGGAAATAGATACGGATAGGAAATAATACATACTGCGAAACCTTTGCCCTTCGTGATTCCAGTGACATCAACAAACTGTCCAGGCACAAAATGGCGAACTGTGATAGTTGTCCCAACAGGAAGAAGTGCATCTTCGGTAACAGGAAATTCCCTTAACTTTCTCTTCAGAGGCACTCCCTGTGCTCTAAAGTGGCCAACTTCGGGCTTTGTTAGGTGTTTTTCCTTCTTCTGACCTGCCCCAAGCTAAAGAATACAGGAAGAATTTTGGAAGTTAGCAATATTCTTTTTGCAAACTGCAATGCACAATATGCATAATGGTTACCAAAACCTTATATTCTCTAGATATTGTTACAATTGAGTTTTAGAAGTAAACCAGGCCAAGGCCTTAGTTGATAGGATAACTTGAACACACCGATATTATGTTCCCAAAAAGAGTGAAATGGTGCAAGAACAAAAGAAATTTGGCACCAAAAGGAGCTATAATTATTTTACTTCTTTCTGTACGCAGTGCTGGAAGAGCTGTGGCCAGAATACTGCTACATGGGTTTAGAAATAAACCAAATTACAAATTATCCCTCAACGGCAGGAAACATTGAGATATAGTGAATCAACAACCAGATATTACTGAACCCCAAGAATATTTGACAACATTTTCACTTGAAATTGAGCCACTATAATCTGGGTTTAAGCGATACGATACGATACGATTCCTTTCCATTCGAGCGAGTTAGTTAAACAGAAGGTAGCCCATTACTCGGTGGAACGCCATAGTATTTGGCGATCTCTACCTATCACCGAGCACGATTCGCAGAACAATTAGGGAAACTGTACAGCACCTGTAGGGCGAAGAATCCCTCTTTCTCGGCAGTCTTGACCTGGGTGACGATGTTGTCGTCGACCCAGAGGACGGTGATGGGCACCTTAGCGCCCCACTTGTCCCACATCGCCGACATCCCGCACTTGACGCCGATCAAGCCGGTTCGCCGCGAGGCGGGACCCATAACCCCGGACCGCGCCTCGATGATCCGGCACCCGCCGCCGCCGCCCTCGCCCCCAGCGTCGTCGTCGTCGGAGTGGGAGACGAAGGGCTCCGCGGAGAAGAGGCGGGAAGGAGGCAGCAGCGGGAGGCGCGGGCCACCGCCGGCGGAGAGGGAGAGGCCGCGGAGGCGCGCGAGTAGGCCCCTCGAGGCGGCCGCCATGCCTGCGCCTAGAGACGGGCGGCGGCGAGATGGGGGTGGTGCGGGGTTTACGCGGCGGCGCGGCGAGATGGGTGGGTGCTGCCGTGTGCTGGGCAGTAGGGTTTAGTGAGCTGCGAGCCCGTGAGGGAAATGGCCCAATGGAGCGGAGCGCGGCCTCACTTACAAGTGGGCCTGGCCTCCATCGAGGAGTTTTTTTCGCCTTTCCTTTTTCTCTCTTCCTCTTTTCCAATCTGCGAGAAAAGCAAAAGTGCAAAACGGGCAAACGGCGTCATGCTTAAACACTTGAAGTTAAGCTAAAAACACACATTTTGAATTTGGGCTGCACCAGTTTCAAAGTTTTGAAGGTCAGGTCACAATAATCAAAAGAGTATGAATCTGCTTTAAGATTAGTAGATTACAAGGCTGGGACTGGAAGCAACTCCTACTAGGGATATCACAACCTCATGGAAACGAAAAGGTATGACATGATCTCATGCTAAACCAATAGGGATCGAAGATAGTTGATGACTTGATGCTACAATGGCCAAGGAGAATCGCATAGAAGCATTCGATGAATATATGGTTAATGGTTGTCTCAAAAATAATTATTTTTGTACATCCGAGACACGATCAGAAAACATATATTTCACCAAAAAGAAAAAGTAACATATCCTCACACAAGTTCACCGAAAAAGCTGCACTACTCTAAAATGAAAAAGGTATAACTCGCTCTGTTAACGCTAAGAACAGCAGAAGTTACATAACCTGATGCACAAAACTGATGACCTAGCTAGTAAATGCAGAGGGTCGATTGTGAGCAGAATCAACTGTGTATGATCTGATCTTAGTGACATCATTGATCGGTTATTCAGTGTGACCCTGAAATACTCGAATTATTTTATATGGCATTTCATGGCGAGTGAAGTCCTCAAGATTCGAAGAAACGGAGCTCCACCATGGCTTCCTGGTGCTTGGGGGAATACCATGCTGTGGCCTTTGCAGAACCGAGGACTTTCAGAGCCCAATCAATTGCAAAGATCGAATCATCCACCCGAACAAAATGGTCCTGGCTTCGGGGATCAATGGCAACAGAGGATTCAACACGAAAACTGAAAGGCCCAACCATCTGCAACAAGCACAAGGAAGAGCTTTACATAATATGAACCAAAATTCTAGTAAAATAGCTTTCACATGTTATGACCATCTTGATTATCTGCTCCAAATTTATTGAAGGCAGGAGATCAGAGAAAAGTGGGGAAAAAGAGGTACCAAGCAATAATGGATTTCATGTTCTACTGATACAGTAGGTGAATATTATTGGGCATGTATAGCACATGTTTAGCCCCCTGACACAGTTGAAATCTGTTCCTTAACAATAGAATAATCAATAATTGGTGGTTGATGTCATGAACACTAGGAATTACAACAAATTGTAACTGATAAGCCAGAGTTTATATTATGGCAGAGAAAAGAAAGAGTTACTTTTTCTATATCTAAGCAAAGCCTAGCCTTTGCAAGATAAGATAAGATCCCCTGAAATACATTCATTGGTCTTATTAATATAAAAGAAAGCTTTCCTAAATTGTTGTGGTTAGTCCCAGTACCTCAGTTTTTTCATAATCTTTGTGCACAATAGAATGACACGTAAGAAGTAACTGAAACAATAGGAAACATGCCAATACCAAAAGTGGCAATAAGAATGGTATTCTAGTTAACAGGTATCAGAGTACACACTGAAACAAGAACAGAGAAATAGTTTTACCTGTTGCTGAAGTGAAACAGTCACATCTGGGCAAACATCACAGAATGTCTCTATATTAGGTCGCCTAGAGAAGAAGAAATCTTGTGCAAGTTGAGAAGCACCACATAAGAATAATGATCCCGAGGCAATATCAAATCGGGCACTTGCCTTTGTCAAATCCAGAAAAAGCCTCTGAAAATTCCCATATTGAGCAGTAAAAGTAACAGAAGCAAAGAGGTCTCCAAAGGCAGCAAATTTATTCCTCTCATCAAACATCCTAAAAGCATTACTCCTTCGTGCTTCATCTAGGGTAGACACTCTCCTTGAACAATCCCCCAAATACGCACTGGCTACTGCCCCTGAACAAAGAAAAACAAGAAAAAAAGTGAAATATCTGGCGCATTGCTAATGACCTATAAATCTAATAGATTGCTATATAACTCAAAAGATAATCATTTCACATAGCCATGCAGAGATGCACTAATTGTCTTCTGTCTCGTCACTCATCAGTGGAAAACTAGGCAATACAGCATATAGGGAAACCTTGTTGTTCATGCTACTGTATGCCAGATCCATGAAGTTTCAGGATATTATTGATTTGCAAAGTCTTGAGATACATCACAACAAAAATTTTAAAAAACCACTAGGCACTAGTCAGGCAGCAAAATGTTGTGCTAGGTGTCCCCTAGGCAGTCTTGGTGGCAATTGGTCACTAGAAGGATGTGTCTAGCACCAAGATGACACCACACCTAGGCGAGGGCTAGGTGGCCTACTTTTTAAACAGTGAGCTCAGCAACAGGAATGAGGAAACAAATGAACTAAATTATCATTAAGTTATATTCCGGAGATCTGAATTTGAAATATCACAACATGGTGTGTGATGAAAAGGTCTCCAAACCAGTTTGAGGGGAACAGAACCTCTAGGCAAGTTGATGCAAAGAATTTCCGTTAAAAGGCGCAGGAGC
Source organism: Digitaria exilis (assembly GCA_015342445.1). Classification (NCBI taxonomy): domain Eukaryota; kingdom Viridiplantae; phylum Streptophyta; class Magnoliopsida; order Poales; family Poaceae; genus Digitaria; species Digitaria exilis. The sequence goes on along the minus strand of JACEFO010002219.1, from coordinate 98,419 downwards.
TCAGCAACAGGAAACAGATGAACTAAATTATCATTAGGTTATATTATGGATATTCGAAAATTGAAATATCACAACATAGTGTATGAATGAAAAGGTCTCCAAAGCAGTTTGACGGTCAATAACAGAACCTCTAGGCAAGTGGATGCAAAGAATTTCCATTAAAAGGAGCTGACACAATAATTTGCAACAGCTCAGGATCAGGGGATGCTTTGGCTCGCAAAATGCTGTGGTCAACATCAATGAAAAGTGGATACTTACCAACGATACCAGTAAACGAAACATGTGAATCCGAGAGAAATATGTCATATGGCTGAACGTTTTTTATCTTATCTTCTTTTTTCCTCCAAGCATCAATGCTTTTCTTGATGGAAACAGCTGCTTTAGCACATAAGCCAGGTAGCAGAGCAATAGGAACATCACTTGTTTCATCACCACCAAAACATTTTGGTTCCCCACTATTCTGCTGCAACAATAGATGGTAACTCAATCCAGAACTTGAGCCAACTGAAGCAAGATCAGATGATAATGACAATGGCACATCCCAATACACTCCCTTTTTATCAACAAACAATCCAGGCCAAGATGCTTGGAATGTAACATTGTGACGAGGAAGCTGCAATTGGTAATGTGGCATCCATTTAATTCATATGTTTAGAACGGTAACAACAGAAACTAGTTGAGCAAAGTAAATATCTCAAAAGAAAAAAAAAAAAGAAAGAGAGAGAAAAAAGGGACAAAACTTCCAAAAACCACTATCACAACTAGATTCTCTAATCAACATTATGAAACTTTATTTTTGTTGAGAAAGTGTATTGCAAGCAACAAGAATACCCACAAATAACTAACTGTATACCGAATAGCATAAGAGCATCCAGATTTTTTGCCTTGTGGTGAAATATCGCTTTTCCTCGATCCCCCTTCTTGATATCATATAACTCCAGCAGCAGAGTGGTATCTGGTGTGATCAAGAGTTCCGTGCCTACACCTAGAGACATAACATCATGCAAGTGTTTTTTCAAATCCTTGGTCCAAGAGGCCTCTTCCTGTCGATTTGCTAACTTCTCTTTCACAACAGACACAAGCTTCTTAACATGAATTTGCTCCAAGATGGTAAAAGACCTGAATAGATCAGATAAAGCCTTTAGTTAACATGAGTTTCATCAGATGCCTGTTAAACATTAAGTACAATCACTACTAGATATGTACATTATGCGGACTAATTTGCCCGTTATATTAACTCAGGAGAAAGCAAAAAAATAAGATGGTCCCTTCCCTCGGGATGGTATAATAAACAAGAGAAGGAAATGATAGTCAATTTAAAGCCACTTAAAATCAACTACTAAATAAATATACTCTCATTCCATCCACTGAGATACAATTACTAGAAGTAACATATACTGTATTGATAAGGGACTAATGGAGGTGAATAATCTTTGGAATCGACAGTAGTGGTTCAAAGGAGCCAATGCTAACATAAGGATCCAAACACTAGTCGATCTGAATTCATAAATGTATCAAACGCACTATTATTTCAATCACACTATGCAGACCAAGTCTACATTGTAGTTCACCGCCTAACGCAACAAGATTGAAACATTGCAATCGCCCAGCCATAGCACCCACGGAGCAGCGCATATATGTCATGGGTGAGTGAGTCAGTGAGTGGGTTCGTTACCAGTTGTCCGTGAGGTGGAGGAGGTGGGCGTGGTGAACTGAGACCCCGTCGCGGGCTGCGGAGAAGGTGGGGACGAGCGGGGACGCCATGAACCGGTGGAAGAAGTCGAGCTGCTTGGGGCGGGTGACGCGGGGGCCCCGGGAGAGGCCCAGCGGCAGGGGGTCCCCCGGGACGGGGCGCGCCGTGCCCTCCATCGTCGCCGGCGTCTCCGCATCCAGCTCCCACCGCCCGTCCCCCTCCGACATCCATCGCATCCGCCGCAACAACATCGCCGCCGCCGGGCCGCGTCTTTTCCGGAGAAGGTGGTTTCGCGTCGGCGTCGGCGGAGTCGGAGTCGGAGTGCGCAGCGCACAGTTGGTGGGCGGGGTGAGGTGAGGTGACGGATACGGATGACGTATACCAAAGTGACGTGCCACGCAGGCGCCTGCCTGGCTCCCTCGACGCTCGGCGAGTTGAGTGGCGACTGGCGAGCGGCGAGGTTTCGATTTTGGAACGAGAAATTTAGGTTGTTAAATGGGTTGACTTCAATTTAAGCCCATTTGTATGTATGCATTTTGAAAATCAGAAAAAGAAAAAAGATTTGTGCTAAAAGAAACAGAGAGCGTCGTGGTCCTACGCTCCTACTCCAAGGAAGCAAAAGAAGAATGGAAAGCGTTGGAAGGAAGAAGAAAAAAAAAGACGCGGTAATTGCCTAATTGGAGTACCACGACGTGTTAATGTGTTATCTAACTGGAGCATGCGTGTTTATCCAAGGGCTAACAGGAAGTACTGCCATCCAAGAGACTATTCCTTCCGTGAGCTGCTGAATTCACATAGCATGTCACAACTCACAAACAGATATAAACGTCGTTTTGCCCAGGAGCGCATCATGCACGGTTCGACGGATCTCTTCAAAAAAAAAAAAAGGTTCAGGCGATCAAAGCAGGCACCCAGTTAATTTTTTATTGCAACAAATAAATAAACAAAAGCACTCTGTTTTGCACAGCGTCAAATGATGGGATCCACTGATCTTCACCATACTTCACAATGTACATATGTATACACAAAAACCAGGTCGGTGTGCCTGACCGAACCACAACTTTTTAGCTGGCCATGACAAAACAACTACACGCTTTATTCAGCATATTATGAGCTATTGATTTTACACAATGTTATTCATCATACTACGAGCTAATGACTTTACTCGTACACGCATACAGTTGGGCAAGGTTCACTTGGTCATAGTTCCAAATCGACAACTATTACAGCCTAGCCACCATGGTCATACTCAAAATCATTTCGTTTCTCTTCCATGACCTCTCCACATTGTCTCGAATGGACGGTCATTGAACTCTAATGTTTTCTCCACCAGCATAAGAATGGGCATCATGAGCTAATGTCTGAAATATGTTTCAAGGATTGGCAAATCAATAGTTAAAAAAAGAAATAGTGATCACAAGTTAGTTTGTCAACAGGACACTTGAAAGTGCACCATGTTTGCATGACACACTTGATTTTTACAATAACTAGCGTCCCATGACAAAAGTTAATTTTAGCAATGTGATGCAATCAAATGAACAAAATAATGGTATTCCCTAGTCTAATTTTCCAAATATACGGTCAATCCATAATCAATGCTCACATGCCAGTTTCAGTAATTCAGCTTTCATATCAAACAATTGTACATAACATTATATATACTCTATGTTGATGTAGAGTACTATTTCACTTTTCAACATAACAGAAACACTTTCCGCCCTTACCCATATGTATGTTTGCATCACTCTTTCTAATTCTAACTCTGCTTGGACGATGGATACTTTTAATACCATATCCACCATAATAAAAACTATGACCACATGGGTATGACACCCAGAGGATGGATAGGAAACTCGCTGAAACCAATTCTTAGGCATACCGACATTTTTGTAAGCAGCCCGAATTAGAGCCAGGTAAGAGACAGTGACCTTCACAATGGGAGATAACACCAACCAAGCAATTGCTCGGTTCTCATATCCACCTTAACAGAAAAGGTGTGACCACAATAGTACTACATAGCATGTCTAATATTCTTTTCACAAGCTCCAAGGTACCCACAATAATAATTAGTAAAAATGGCCTTCCCAAACCAATAAACATGACAATAGAAAAATGGCAAAGTTAACAGCACAGAAGATTGTATGTGTATTTACCTGTTCTTGAGATTGGAAATACATGAATGGAGTATAGTGTAGAAAATTTGAAACCCTAGATGTGTATATATCAGCATATCTACAGAAAAGGTATTTAGTTGCATTCAGTTTCAGGTCCATACGATATTTATTCGCCATTACAACAATCATAGCCACTCACTTTTCAATTTGCCTGGTCAGATGACTCTTATCCCATAGGCCAGCACGTGACAGCCAACCCCATCTTTAAGAGGAAAAAGTATTAGATTAGCTTAATTTTCTGACAGTTAAAGAGATGTAGCAGGAGATATATGAACAAGAACAAAAAAACTGATTCCATAGACATGGAAATGTGAATGATACACATTATAAATCAGAAGCAGAAAATAGGTTCAGTGAGGTTTCAAAGTAATTAATTTTGTTTGAAAGCCCTTCCTGCAAGAAATATATCAGATAGCTGAACTGAACGCCCAAATTTGAAGGATTCCTAGCAGAATAAGAATTTAGGTAGCGAATGATATACCTTTTATTAAAAAGTTCTCCATCTGATTCAAGCATAGGTCCAATCTTTTCATCTAATCTTTGCATGACAATGAGCAACTTTTGCATGCTTTCTGTAAGCTCGTGGTCATCCATACAAGTTGCAGCAAGCGTCTGAAAAATGTGTTACAAGTATATCAAGTAACCAAACAAAAATTTGGTTTGGAGAGCTATAAGAAAAATTGTGTATGAAGCTTTGCACACAAAAGAAGATATCTATAACATTATAAAGTCAATAAGGCCTCGTTTGGATCCCTTCATTTTGAGGAATTGGAATCTATTTAATAGAGTAGAGTATTTTTTCCTTGGAATGTGACATTCCACAGCTTTTCCAAAGTACATATATATATAAATATATATAGGCTTATCTTAAATTCATGGGGGTGGGAGATGGAAATTAATTATATTGATACTTATGCTATGTTTCTAATGTACAACTTATAACACACTCTTCGACTCACTTCCCTATAACATACATAAGTATCTCTCTCATATGGCCAACAGTAATATACAAATATATTCTACATACAAATATATTAGCTTAATTAAGTTATTCCTAAATTACGATTTTAGAATGAAATTCATTTCTAAGGATCTGAATGGGGCCTAATGGAAATGGCTGCTTATCTTCCTTGAGACCTGAATAAATAAGCCAAAACTACAGGAGTATATCGATTCTTGGCTAACATTAGAAAATTTCATACATACAAAGGTTACAATTTTTTTAGCATATGAAAAGAAAGAAATTGAACGTGCTGGATCTCACTAAAGTTAGGCTTCACTTTATTACCTGTGCAGGACGTGAATTAGAGCGTCTCTGCTGAGCCAGGCGAAGCTGGTTAAAAAGATCCCCCACAATTTCTTTTTGCTGTATAAGCGTGACAAGCTTTTCTTTCTGACCGTGGCTTTGGACCAGTGCATCAAACTGCAAAAAGAGAAGAAGAAATTGGTTAGTAAACAAGGAAATTAAAATAGTGAGAAAAAGTTAAGCAGACAAACCTCATCTTCTAGTTCTCTGCATATCAATGCTGTTCTCCATCGTAAATGGACTTTTGATTGGCTTACGTCTGTGTAAATATGGTCTCCGACATATAATATCTCATCCCCATGAATATCTAGTGACTTCTCAACCATCTGAGCGCTGCCACCAGAGTACAGGCCACCTAAAATACCCAATTGATAAAAGGGGTAGCAAGTGAGCCACAGGACATCAATTTTATCGTTCAAGCTGGCATTGAAAAATAGATAAGAACATACAGAGAAAAATCAAGATAGCAGGATAAGTGACAAACATAGAAGGGCTGCAAAGAAAAGATCTCTCTGTTTTTTTCAATCCAAACACCCCCCTTCTCCATCTCGTCATAACAAATCAGGTTTGCAAAAGCTGGAAGACAAGGGGAGCTGGAGATTGGGGCAGAGGAGCTGAAGAAGGCAGCTCTTTACTTCCATCCAGCAGAGGTGCATGCCAGAAGATCATGGAATGGTGCTGATAAACAGATAAACCGAAACAAAAAGAGGAAGAAAGCAAATCGACAAGGAGTAGGCTGGGAAACATTTTAACTAATGTTGTGAGTTCGCAAAGTCAGAATCATGTGTTCCATTTCATTTTGGGTGTTTAGTGACGCTGATATGCCGGTGGACTGGTGGTTTTAGGCAGTTAAAAGTCGGAGCAACCGGTTGATGGGCCCTGAGTGCCATATTCACTGGTATGCTGGTGTGAAAATGTTAAAGGGTCGTGTATTTAAAAGAATACTGTGTAATTTCGTTGCTAAATAATAATCAAATTTGGGCTTAGCCTTTAGTGGAAAAAAAGGCAAAAGCGGTGGCTCCCTCTTGATGAGCAATGGAACTACAACTATGTATCATCTTTAGATGTGGAAGCTTTTGCCGTGCATATATCATACAAACATAAAACGTTCCTTCATTATGCATCACATTTTATTTCAACAGTCAAATTTATGATACTAAATAAAAAAAAAGTCCAAACCCATCTGCACATGCATGTGCCTCTTATGCAATCACATGCATGACCGATAGAAGTTATGGCATACATAACATAACCCACCTAAACATCAGGATTAAAATCAGATTCTATACTGTAACATATAGGCGTAGGCAAATAAAAATCAAGACCGAACCCAAATAACCTGAGACCAGGACCGAAAGAACTGAACTTTTGGTTCTCAATCATTATCTAGGTTTCTGTTGGCTGAAAACTGAACACCCCCAAACCGAACCGACTTTTCGGCTCCCAAAGCAGCGGTTGTTTGGTTTTCAACTGCATGGTCGGTTCTCATTCTCAGAAAACCAAAATTTTAGAGGAAAAAAAAAACAAATTCCCACCCCTAGCAAGATGGTAGATGATAGCTATGAAATCATAAACTACTAAAGTAGTGCAGTAGAAATTGATATGCAAAATACTTCTTTATTCCTCATGAAAGAATAGAGATCCTGCCCTTTCTCCCGAAAGTTTGTCTCACGGATATATTCTGATTTCCATCTATTGAAGTCTTGAACAATAGTAAACATATAGCTAGAGCATCATACATATTTGCAAATTCAAAGGAACATGCTTATTCACAGCAACAAAAAGAAGTACTAGAAATTTTATTGGTTCACAAATCACAATAGTAAAAGAGTGAAGAGCTCAACCTGAAGTTGCTTTAAAACAGGGCCGCATCAATCCGTCATCTGTTACAACCTCATACAATGGATGTGAAAGTTGGAAAAACTCTGGCTTCCTTGCAGAGACTATAACCTACAGCAAGAAAGAATCAAATGATTTTAATGAAATTGCCAGTATATTCAGTAAGCAACTACTGACAAACAGTCACTACTACATAGCTGGCTTAACGGAGAGACACAACTTACCATCTCAAAAAGATCTCTCCATCCTACGTCATTAGGAAGAAACCGATTGAATGCATGATTCATCATTTTGTTTGTATAGTGGTAATCTGAATTAGTAATAAGAAGTAACTTTTTTCCAGCCTGATAGATTTGAAAGAGGGGAAAAGTCAGCATAGCAGTACAATAGTTCTATTACTTCTAGTTGATCATAAGCTCATAAGGTGGCACTGGCTAACCTCTTTTTGATCAAGAAGAGCTAAAGGCAGTTCTGGATCAGGTTCGACAAACCGCTCAGGTTCAGCCATTATTTCTCTCTACAAATCAACCAGCTAAAGAATTTTTTAGAAACTATATAAACAATATAGTCATATATCATACATAATAAACCAAATAGTACCTTAAGTTGGCCTTCTACATGTGCTCGAAAAAGTGCTTTGGAAACAGCCTGGAAAAAAAGGACTCCAAACTTTATATGTAGCAGAAGTGGTCAATAATAGAAGTTCCACGACAGGTCAGCAAAGACATGGCTTGGTGTATGGATTAAGGCACTTTTATTCATTTCCTTTTTTTTAATACTACTAACAACATGTTTCTACCCTGATGTATTCCCTTCAAAAAGAAAAGAAAAAGAGGCAGCAGTACTCATTACATTGTACAGTCCTTTGTAATCCAATGGTCCAAGTTCAGCTGGCACCAACCCCTGATCTAACTTGTCGACCATCTGAAGAAAAGGCCAATATAAATATTAAGCTGGTACAATTCAAACTTGAGAAAATTTTTATCTTGAGAGATCACATTTAAGAATTAGAAGGTCTACATAATCATTTAAAAAACGCTGCAACTATTCCCTGAATGAATCAGAACAGGGTTCATTGTGTTAGTGCATATGGAATTATAAATAATCAGACGTCTGATCAAATAACATGTTTGTTAGATGACCTTTTCGGTCATGATTTATTCTGCTCGGGACAAGCCAAATGCCAGTGTACCACCAAGTACTCCAATTTGACGCTACTACAAACCTCGCTACAACCAAACAGAATGATCACAATCTGGTTGTTACATCCTCAATGGACATCATCTCTGCTTTCTAAATTAATATCCAAATCTATGAGGTAAAGTATGAATGGACTTCAAGTCCTTGGAAAGAATAGGCATAGAATTCAAGCATAAAAGAGAAGAGAACATCAAATCACTAGCAGAATTTTCAGCTGGCTTAGCATAGTATTTCATCTGAGCTTTCACCATTTCTGCAACTCTCTTACTATGTTTTTCACTAATATGAACAAAACATTACCCCAATCACATAGAAATATAAATCAACAGAGAAACCATTATCCCCCACCACTACCACCACAAACACACCCACCACCAGATACACTTAAAATATTAGATACTAAGTGACCTGCGCATTAAAATGACTATCATATGAAAGGAAAAGCCAAAAAGGTAAAAAACCTGCATGAACATAACAGCTTCTGAAACAGAGAAAAAGGTATTAAGGAACTCCCATCGACTTTCTTTGCGCAGGTCCACCAATTCTCTTCCATATATTTCACTATTCAAAGACATCGATTAGAATTATCATCTCTGGAGTGTAGAAACTTTGACAAAATGTGTTACCTCTACCTCACGGAAGGAGTGGAAAGCATCTGGGTACCATGCATGGCTCTCTTAATGTAGCCAAAACGATCAGCTTTGACCAGGTTCCCTTTTTCTTTATCCATAATAAGACCTCTTATGACCTGTCATAGAGTAATTGTATGACTAGGGGTCGTGTATGTGCTACGAAGTATGACGGATGAACTACATAGCAGAGCACTACCAGATCAGGATCAAATTTAAGGTCATCAACTGGGAAGCCCATGCTCTTAAGGTTGTCCATCCCATAATCATATGCACGCCCTTCCCAGGCCTGCATAAATATAGTGTCACTACATAGTAATTGTAGTGAAAACGTTACATTTATATTCAAATAAATCTACAGTGTAGTGAAAACATTATAAGTGAGGGTTTTTTTTTTTTTTGTGTGTGTGTGTATTTCTCAATTTAATGATATGCAGCTATCCTGCATGTTCAAGAAAAAGAACTACAGAAAGATAAAGAACAAAAGATAAAGAAAGATCAACTCTAATCAATACTTGAGAATTAGGATCATAGATTTATTATCACTTGGAGTAACCAGACATATCTGTTCAACATATTGACAGAAGTGCAACACCTAATATTAGAACAGTTTATAGGTGAATCAAGAAAAATGGATAATGAAGTACCATCACATTGTAATGAATTAATGTATAATCCATATCATAGCCAATCACACTGATAGATCGAAGATTTAGTGTCCTGGTGCAGAAAATTCCACGAGGAGAGTGTCTCACTGAAAATGGGTCCTGCATTTTAGGAAATTGAAATTAGTCTTGTTTGAATGCTGACTGGTTTTGCACCATGTTGATACTTAACTAAAGTATATAACTGGAAAAGAGGCAACCACACTACCACAGAATGGGTGTTGCAGGGCAAAATGTTAGGCTGCTAGGAGACACAACATAACCACAAAATTATTCTGCTTTTTACAATCTATGAAACTGTATGTGGAAGTTTCATTATAGCTTGTCTTGGAACATATTATGCTTGTTTTCTATTCCTCATTTCCATGGAATGTTTTGCCATTTCCATGAATATCCACTAAAGTTACATATGGATGTCGGAGCTTATGTTGCTAGAGGCATGCAATTTGTATGTTATTCACAAAAAAGGAAATGCCTTGTCAAGAACCATCACGCAAAAACTTTTATTAAACCATTTTACCACAGTTATGCTTGTTGCTGGGATGTATTTTACAGTAAATGAGGAGATTGCCTCAAAATTGCCAAAAAAAAAAAGCCTAAAAGTCCTTTTTAGATCCTTTACACAAAAAAACAAAAATAATTTCAATGCTATGGTGCAACTATTGGTTTTGAAAACTTTGTCAACAGCCATCAAGAAAACTTTTATCAAGACATATAAAACAGTTATGTTGGGATGCAATTTGCAGTAAATGATATTTGCTAAAAAATAGTACAAAAACCTAACAGTCTTGTTTGGGTCCTTTACCAAGAAAAAGAAAAGCACAAAAGAATTTCAAAGCTATGAATCAACTATTGATATTGTAAGCTGAAAGATCAATGCAAGAGAAAAAATTCCTTTCACCAATAGGAGAACCCTCATTCCCTCTTCTGCCAGCAAACAAAAACAATATGGTCGTTGCTTCATAACTTTTCTATAAACATATTTCTCCTTTTGCCATTACTTGATTGTCAAACATCGTCAAACTAAACTAGCATGTTAGTTTTTTGGTAAATAATAAAGGACCCATGTTTGGCTGAGTGTGAAACTACGGACTGTAGATGGGTTCATGATGACTGCTTCTGCAAAAAAACCGACTCTTTAGTTTTTGCCCAACAGAGATAAGTACTGCCAACAAGAGAGGAGGTTACTCAGGCATGAAAGAGAGTAGTGATTGGACAGAAGTCTAGAGCCATGGTTGATCAGACATCATTGGCTCATGGAATTCTTGTGGACATTGCAAAAAGAAACACGTGCCACAGACTGTGGGTCAAAAGCTATTACTGCAACAGTATAAGAGGGCACACTGATTGCTTAAGTGGAAAATCTTAACATTTCTCTAACGTCAATCACATAATTGTGGGTCATGTTGGAATCAAACTGAAGGTGAGTACTAATTTAAATTGGACAGTGGACACAACGTCCGGGGTTGCTCTAGAATAACATGAATAGAAACAAAAGATAAAAACAAACATAAACAAGGAATAATTCGTGCTAAAAAAAAAGCTAGAATCTTACTGCAATTCCCAAGTCATGAAGCAATGTTTCAGCTTCTCCCGCTTCTTTCCAAGCAATCTCCTCAATAGGGCCATGCAGTGTTAACTCACCATTCCCACCTAAAATCAAAGCACCCAGGACCAATTACAAAAGATGATGCTATGATATAGTAATTTTGATGCTGTTGCAGTATATTCAATTAGCGATTACAAAAAAGGCGTTTACTTAATCACATACTAAGAATATTCAGTGGCTGATACTTTTATCGCACATTGCACTACTATTCAAAAATTGAGCAGTGGTGTCATCCACAAACCAACATCAGGAACCGTACGAACTCAAAATTAATGAGATTGGGGAGCTCACCAAGCGCCTCGAGGCGCTCCCTTCGAACGGTCAAATCACCCCTGGTGCTCTGCCCGAGGTAGTCCACCTGCGAGAGCCCCGACGAGGTGACCGAGAAGTAGGACTCCTCCTCGTCCTCGAAATCGTCCTCCTCTGCCCGCTCCCCCTCCACCGCCGCCGGCCTGCTGGCGTCGAGCGCGCGGCACCGGAGCGAGAGGGGAGAGCGGGGGCGGGGAAGAGCTCCGAGAACGCGATGTGGCCGCGGGGACGCCCCGGCACGCTGCGGAGGCGACGGCCGCAGCGCGACCTGGAGGCGGAGGAGGCGCACGAGCTCCGCGGCGTCCGCCATTGCTCGCTGCGTGCGCGGCGGCGGCTCTAGCCGTTTGGTGAGGACGAGAGCTTGCGCGAGGACTGGATGGGGAAGTGGGGAGTGGGGCCGGTTAACGACGACGAAAAAGTAAACGGGGTCGCCTAGTCACATGCGTCATGTCTCTCCGAAATTTGTCTCGGATCTTGCCCCAACGACGAAAAGCAAATTACAACCAAATCACAAATTTAAAATTGCTATATTTTATTCTCTTTTCTGTTGTACCATCATATATTTTCTTGTCACTCAATTTTTCACTTTTTTTCTAACTCGGTGAGATTCGACGCCTCTCTCCATCAGGATTGGGCGTCTTCTTGGCATGATAAGGGTATGGCCGTATGGTCTTATGGATACCGATATCAGGCAGGGTTAAAAAATTCGAGGATACCGGTCCGGTATCCGCGGTTTTCGGTCGAACCGCCCCGGACCGGTAGCGGTTCGGGGCGGTTTGAAACCGGCCCAATTCAAAAATTTCAAATTTGAATTCAAAAATTCGAAAAATCGGATAAAAATTCTTAAAAATACTTCATGGTGTGCTGGATCTATTGGTGTCAAAATTTCTCAAATATTTGGTCATTTGCTATTTTTTTCGCTAAATACAAGTTAAATAAAAAAAGAAAAAGAAAAAAACAAGTCGGCCCAACTCGGCCCAACTCGGCCCAACTCGCGTAAACCCTAATAACCCCCCCCTCGCCCCCCTCACCCCCCAGACACCCCCTCGCTCCCCCCCCCCTCCCCCGCGCAGCTGAGGTTCCCCTCGGGCGAAAAAACGCCCCAAGCCGCGCAACTGCCGCGCCCGACCGGATCCCGCGCCGGTACGAGCGGTTACCGCTCGGATTGAGCGGTATACCGCTCCGGTTTGCGGCGCGACGGTTACCGGCTCCACACGTCGGCAAACCGCTCCGGTTTTACCGGTTTCCGCTCGGTTTCGGCGGTTACCGCCCGACCGCGGGTGAGGTATGGATTTGATGATTTTTTCAATGATTTAGGCTATTGTGATCTATGAAATTATGAAATGGATGTGGTGATGGAGATATTTAGGTATATTTTGATTGCATCCAAGTGATTTTAGAATGTATGAAGTGGATCTAGTGATTTGTAGCCATGTATGTACATTTTGATGTAGGGTATTGTGATTTTGGAAATAAGGAAATGGATGTAGGATTTAAGCATTGTGATATAGCTATGTGTTGTCAAGTTGACATTGATATGTTTATGTTCGTTCGATGTTTGCAGGTACGCAATGTCTGGCAGAGATAGAGATGTTGTATGGGAACACGGTGAAAGTCTTCACCCCGGTTGGAGATGCAACTATTGTCATAAGACCAAGGGAGGCGGTGGTGCCACTAGATTGAAACAACATTTGGCAGGCCGGGGGACGGAGGTCGTCCATTGTGAAAAGGTTTCAAAGGAGGTGCGTGAGTACTTTCAGCGTGAGCTTGAAAGGACAAAGAAGCTAACTGCTCAACGTGCTCAAGAGAAGTTGAGAAAGGAGAAGGCTGCAGCGGAAGGTAACTATCCCTGTGGAGGTGAAGCGTATGCTGCGTATGATGAGGAGGCTGAGCTGCAGAGTGCCCTGAACCAATCAAGAGCGGAAGAGGAGTTCCGTCGCGGGGTGCAACAGAGAGGAGGTGCATACGAGCATGGAGGGGGTAGTAGTACGAGGGGAGAGGGCACGTTGCAGAGGATGCTTCGAAGGACAACTTCAGCGAGGCAGACTCCTGGGGTGACGGACTACAACTTAGGTTCGTCGCGTGGATCAACGCAGCCAAGGATTGACACAGGCTCATGGACGCAGAAGGGCAAGAATGCAAAGGAAGCTATTGGGAAAGCTTGGTCAAAGTTTTTCCATACTGCGGGAGTTCCTGGAAGACAAGCTGACAGTCCATACTTTGTCAGTGCGGTCAGAGAGACACAGAAGTGGGGTATGTTTTCTTTGCAGCCGAAATAATAGCTACGCAACTACAGGTTTAGATCTAATCTCATGAGTGCCATATGTTTTGCAGGTGAAGGTATCGCGTCACCCACTGGACGGGATATTGATGGCAAGTACCTGGATCAAAACGAGCGAGACTTGCAGGTTCAGTACGCAAAGTTTCAGGCAGAGTGGCCTATGTTCGGCGTCACGTTGATGTGTGATTCGTGGACTGGGCCGACGAAGATGAGTGTCATTAACTTTTTGATATATTGCAATGGGGTCATGTGGTTCCACAAGTCTATTGATGCGACTGGAAGATCTCAAGATTCTGCATATTTGCGGAAGGTAACCCCGTACCTAGTTCATTTCGATCCGAATATAATTTGGATATTGCTAAAGAATATGTGTATTTGCAGGAAATTATGAAGGTGGTGGACGAAATTGGACCAGAGCATGTCGTTCATGTGATCACGGACAACGGCTCCAACTACAAGAAAGCCTGCAAGGGGATTCGAGAAACATACGAACACATTAGTTGGACACCTTGTCTAGCACACACTGTCAACTTGATGTTAAAGGATATCGGTGAAAGGTACGAACATCAAGATTTGATCGCAATCGGTTGTCACACAAAAAACTGAACAAGCTTGTCTATGTGAACTACAACCTGCGCCTGCGACTTGCGGATGTTGCCGATCCTCCACGGGATCAAGAAGATTTCATTGACCAGCTAGCCCATCTTTCATTCTATGAGCCTAAAAATGCAGTGCGGGAATGGATGGAATATGGAAGGTCAAACAAAGCTCCTGTTCTAGACGAGGACGACGATGAAGGTGACACGCCGCTTCCATCTAATATTGTCGCTGATAAAATAAATCCGGCGGACCTCCGTACTTCTACAGGGGAAGATTGCATTAGTGATTGGGCACGGCGACATGTGGGTGACACTCATGTAGGGAAGCGGAAGTACCACATCGCGCCTAGCAAGGTTGTCCCGAAGCGCCAACGAGGCCAGGCAACGGGAAAAGGGAAACAGAAAGAAATAGAAGTCCTGAGCGGTGAAGACACTGATGATGGTGAGGGTGATAAAAGCCCAGAGTATCAGGAGTCTCAGGACAGCAGCTCTGGCGATGATGGTGATGATAGTGATGATGGGGATGGTAGCAATGATGGTGATGATGGCAATGATGGTGGTGGCAGTGGTGGCGGCAGTGGCGGTGCTACTGGCGGTGGCGGGGGCCGAGGCGTGTCACCTTCAAACCCACCTGCTGGTCTCCATTTTACAGGTACGAAGTGTACGTATATATGAACATGTTTTTATTATTTTGACTTATGAGTATTAATTATACTATGTGGTTCATTGCAGGGGAGACTGAGTTCACACATGCAACCCAGGACATTGACCATGGAGCACCGATGTCGCAGAGGAGAACGGTTGGACCGACGGATTACGACTCTCCACAGTTCTCTTCTAGCTCCTCCTACAGGGATTCCTCACAGTCTAGTTACCACTATCCTATACCGGAGTTGAGCATGCAGCCACCGATGAGATGGGTGTACGAATGGCAAGATCCCCATTGGTATAATATGTTACTTCAGGAATGGCAGACGACATCGGCCTGGACGGGCCAAACTTGGCAAGACTTCAAAGCTGAGTTGCTTGTAAGGCAGGGTTTGAATGTGATGTCCACCGCGGAGTATGAAATGTCCTCGCGATGCTACCGTTGAACAATTTTTTGTGTGAGAGGACTACTAAACTAACTATTTGTATTAACAATTATTTGTACCAGAGGACTACTGAACTATTTGCATGGACATTTGTACTATGTTTGTATGTACAATTATATGTATGGATGTTTGTCTATATTTTTAGTTATTTTTTCCTTAATTTACGCATATTTCATGCCAATTTTTGGTTGTCCATCAAACCGTTCCAAACCGGACGGTTACCGGTTCAAACCGGTCGGTTACCGCCCCAAACCGACCGGTTTGGACAACCCACAAAATCGGATGAAACCGGTCGGTATACCGGTCAAACCGGTCGGTTACCGGTCCATTCGAGCGGTATACCGAAAAAAACCGATTACACGGGGGATTTGAATTCAAAATTTGAATTCAACCGGTTTCCACCGGTTACCGGTCAAACCGGTCCGGTATACCGTTACCGCCGGCCGGCGGTACGAACTACCGGACCGGTTTGGGTAACCCTGATATCAGGTGGCAGGGACAGGGCAAGGATTTTAATATTTTGAAGGCTAGGAGAGTAAATTTTACTCTCTTCCAATAGCAAAGCTAATCTTGTCTGCACAAGCCTCGATAGAAGCTTACTCAACATCCACACCAGTAACCTCACTTCGATGGTAGACCCAACATGCCATCGAGAGATAAAGGTCTAGTTATAGGCTCCAATTTAGATGCGTGCGGCAGAATAATTAGTC
Source organism: Digitaria exilis (assembly GCA_015342445.1). Lineage (NCBI taxonomy): Eukaryota > Viridiplantae > Streptophyta > Magnoliopsida > Poales > Poaceae > Digitaria > Digitaria exilis. The sequence goes on along the minus strand of JACEFO010002219.1, from coordinate 82,311 downwards.
GGTTTTTTATGTTTTTCCTAACTTATACTAAACCTTAAATAATCAAATATGATACATATATACACATATACCAATTAGTAGGTGCAGAACCATGGGGTTATCTCTTTATGTAATTTTACTGCTCCTCCGCTTTTCATAAAAATATATACAAATAGTAGCAAAGCCACAAAGCCCTCTTTTTGATACGATTATGGTTGTGTTTGGTCCAGTTGGCTAGGCTAACCAGGCTAAGAATTTGAGCCAGGCCAGAACAAGTCTCCATCATACAATACAATTGGCCTATGTTTGGTTGTTGTGCTAAGTTAAGCCTGGCTAAGAAAGCAATACAATTGACCGGTGAGCTCCTGAGCAGGGTCGGACTCGCGGCGGCGGCGCAGGCGGCCGCGGTGGCTACTAAAACGTGCACAAGCTGGAGCGCAGCCTCGCCAAGTGCAGCCACGAGCTCTCCGGCGCAGCCACGAGCTCTTCGGCGCTGTTGGGGCCCGCGCGACGGCCACCTCCTCCAGTTAGTGGGCACGAGAGGTAAGAGCACAAGCGGTGAAACGATGCGGGCGAGTGCCCGTACGGCAGCTTAGCCAACCACACTCATAACCTGGCTTGCTGGATGCGACTTTTTTTCTCGTTTCCAGTAAGCCACCCTCCGTCCCGCTTTTGGCTTGCTAGGGCCTGCCTTAGAACCTCAGCCAGCCATCCAAACAGCTCGAGGGTGCATTGCGGTAGCCTGGCTGGCCCCTAGGCTAGGTAACCAAATAGCCCCTATACAAACACACAAGCAGAAAGAAAGTCCCAAATGTTATAATAATTGGGTTAAATTTCTTAAGCTGGAACTTACCTCATTTTTAATTTTTTTTATTTAAACATCCCGGTTTCAAAAAGCATTACTCAACCTTGCAGGTTTTTTTTTTCTTTTGTCTCAGGACCGGGCCGGGCATCGAATAGTTTGCAAATGATAACTGTTGAAGTAACTGTTGAAGCCGAACACTCGACCAAAATTTGAATAAAGCACGTGGCATATGCTCCACTCTAGAAATCCAGTCGCCACAAGAGTATCAAAAGATGCAGCCGAAGTGTCGAGCGCTAGAAAGGTATCAAATGATTAGGATCGGGCACGCGCGCGCAGGCGCAGCTCCAGCCGATCGCGGAGCGTTGGTAGAAGCTACGTTCGCGCCTACCGTGCAGGTTGGTTCGGGTCGAGGGTACTTTTCACGCACGAGGAACATATGTCATGCTGCGTTTTTTAATGTTCAGTGTCTCAAGCATATTCTTTTTATCTCTTCCCTCTTGAGAATTGAGATGACACGGATAGGCTAATCCTGCTTGTACGTATCTGATCGAGCGATCGTAACATGTGAGGCCTAGGTAAGGCTTAGGTGTCGCAGCAACCGGTTATAGCAGTAGTATTCAGTTTCTTTTCCAGGCAGGTCAGTAGCTAATTTACTGTGGTAGCGCATCTATATATGTTTCGAAGAGGGCAAAGTTGCCAAACCATAAAGGAGAAGCATACATAGATAGGATTTTCCATCTCTCATATGCATTCATACTACATAGATAAGGTCTAAGCTCCAGGACAAGTAAATTCGTGCATAGTCACGAGTCTTGTGCGCATATGTAAGTCAAGATCTACGTCTTACTTTGACTATAGCTGTTTCCTGAGTCGTAGGTGCTAACGGACCTAATTATTGTACCCAATTAGGTGCACCGGGGCAAAATCGGCACCGGCTAATAAACAAAACCAAAAGAAAAGGAACACGAGCTTCATGTCGTTGCTAGAAGATCACAAAAGTAATTAAAAAAAACAAAAAAAAAAGTTACATCGAGCCCGGCCCGGGCCACAGGCCCGTTGCTTCCCGGCCAGCTTTACGACCGGAACGGACCGGCCACCTTCCCGTACACGGACGCGAAGAACTGGGCGAGCCACGCCGCTCCCCCGACGCCGCCGCCGTCGGACGCCGGTGCCACCACCACCTGCCCCGCGGCGTCCCCTCCGTCGCCCCTGGACAGACCTCGCTGGACGCGCGGCGGCACCGAGACCGGCAGCTCCTCGTAGCCGTCGTCGACGCAGTCCGCGCGCAGCGGCGGCGGCGCCACCGCGCCGGGCGGCGGGCAGAACAAGATGTTGCGCAGGCACAGCACGTGATCCATCGATCGCTGCTTGCTCGCTAGCGGGTGCGCCGCAGGACGGACGTACGGCGTCGCGCTGGAGGATTCAGGAGTCTCGGGAGACGACCACGGTACAAAGTTTAAGGAACCATATTGTCGTCGTATACCGGACTATATTTTCCGCAACTAATGTAGTTGTAACCGGTTACCGGTCTCAGATGCAAATTCTTGCTCCAACTACAATTGTAGCCCGAGACGACACGGGCTCGCGCCTTGATTCAGATTATTGTCCATATGTACGTTTTCTTCGTCAGAACGAGACAGACAATGCGACCACTTTCAATCATAATTAGTATGAACTAGTAAGTATGCCCGTACGTTGCTACAACGAAGATATTAAGCATTTGCACATTTGGACTCTGATCTATTGAGATTTTGCTTATGCTCATCACAAAATTGGAGTACCAAGCACTCAACGTGGACAATCCTGACCCCACTGGTTGCGCACATCCAGTATCCACTCTGCTCTGTGTGGTTCTGCTGTATAACTGTATAGTGAGGAAATATAGTACATAACCATGTGTGTCTGCCACGCACTGTTAGTGCCACGCCTGGACCATAAGTTGTGGGGCATAATTTCGACAATATTAATGTATATGAAAACCCTTCTTTTTTTAAGGATCCAACAATATTAATGCATATGAAAACACAACTTTACTAAAGGAGAGGGGTTGACGGATCTCTCCATGAAATCATCAAACTTACACCTTTATAACCAATTCAAAATAGTGATGTTGCATACAACAGCAGACTGCAGAGAATAACACAACGAAGCGCAACAATGAATCAAAGATGCATGGCATGGACGTAGACGGCAGCATGACCAGTCCGACGAGCAGAGAAGTGCAGAACGCCTTCGACTTTCATGAGCCTTGATTATCGTTGTTTTTCTCCCATGTGCACCTATTTCGCGGCGGTCAAACCCACACCTTACTTTTGCGGCCATGTCCAGTTGTCCACGCCAATATACAGTACTATGCTACAATGCAACTGCAACCAGCCCAGTTGCTACTCCCATATCCCTTAGCAGTTCATCGATGACCTATTCACCTGGAGTGTGCCTCCTGATGGTGGCCTCTACCGTTCTACATGGACCTCGCGGGCGCCATGGAGCCACGCCAACGCTTCGACCTGGGCTGCTCCATGCTATAGCCATCGAGGGCAGGCTCCTCGTCGTCGGCAGCACCTATACCTCAATGTGTGAGGATACGACCGATGGGCCCTGGCTGAGATTCGGATATCGAAGCGCACCATTTAAATGAATGCAGATGCACACAGAACCGAAGGGAAGCTGGTCCATATCTGCGTTGAGGCACCATGGGACAATCGATCTCCTAACATTAAATTTCAGCAGCACAAAACTTCACTTGCTGGATAGCCCTCATCGACAACCCTGAAAGCTAGCAAGTAATCGGCCATGTTGCCGATTACGTCTGTTGTTAATTACAATCGGCCTCCCAGGCAGCAAGGGAGGGACCAAACCCGCTTCAGATAGCCTCTCTCTCCTCTTCTACCTTTCGTGGTTCCCACTCGGCCCCGCGCGTGGCGTCGATTGCCGCTTTGGCCATGAGTAGCGATTATATATCGGAGGAAAGAGGGAAGGTGGAAGTCGTGATGGTTGCGAACTCTTGCCGTGTTCCAAGCGAACACGGAGCAGGAAGTGGTACAATTCTTAGGCGCGCTGCAGGGTTTGCCTCTGGTTTCTCCCGTGCGGACGAAACGCGGACGAAACGGAGAGCTCGGGTTTCTCCCGTGCGGCCCGTCAAGCGGGTGACGGACCAAATCCACGGGGCAGAAACCTTACGTGCTTTAGGAGTAGGTAAAGATATAAGGAGGGACAACATGATTATTTCTCACCACTACTAATGTGTCTAAAATCTGATAGATGGACACTTGTTTTAGATCAGAGAGAGTATATCGGGTAATTGTGCCAATTTGAAGCGGAATGTTAACGTTTAGATTGTTCCAGCGCAGGAGCGGACCCAACACAGAATCTGAGATAGGGAACTCCTTTAGAAATTAGTAGATTGATGAACATTGTTCATGGTTGTAGTTTATGTTTTGCCTTGACATCAAACTTTGAGTGAGGGCCTGTGCCCTCACTAGTCTCTACATGGGTCCACTCCTGCCAACGCGGTTATGATGTAATTAATTAAGCTTCAGGATGCGGAGGGCTTGCCAGAATGCCAGCATAGGGTTGACGTGTGCCTTGTCCGGCGAGCTCGAAGCTCATTCCTGGGATGCATGGTTTGTTTTCAGAGATACTGTTGTTCCTTTCTCATGCCCTCTCCGAATGATCTCTGCAACATGTATACGGAGTAAATATAAAAACAAAAAGGTTAAGTCATCTTGATGTGAAACATTCTGAAATTTGGACGAGGAAATGCAGGCTGATTTACTGCCAGGTTCTATTCTAAACAAACTGCAAAATGAGGAACACAATCAAGATGTTTACAGTTGCATGCTTAATCAACCTAACCTCAGACTCCTTGAGTTCAGCTTCTATTTCATTCTCTCTTTCGATATGCTTCTATTTCCTCAGATGTTCTAATGAATAAATTAATAAAGAAGAATTATCAGGCTTAACAAACTATGATGTTAGCAAGCTCCATCTTCCAGCATTCTTCCTCAGCACACAAGACCAACACTGCAGATATGTGCAAGCTGTCCTACACATTTTCTCAAAAAAAAAAAAAAGAAAGAAAGAAAAGCTGTCTAAACACTATGCCAAATATACCCGTTTTAGAGGTAACCCGGAGGCACCACAGCATGTTTTGATCTCCGCAACCGGTTGCGATCGCTCCCATTTGTCTACTTGTCTCACCTCTGTATTTCTGTACCTATGTCAACGCTTGGTTTTCCAGTAGTGTAATGCAAGTGGACTTCGTTTCTGTAATCCTATTTAGTAGTACTGTTGGTTGCACAATTGCAGGTTGTTAGGATAATGAAATAGTACTGCTCAAAGTTCGAACCCGGTCCTGACCAGTTTTTTCCAACCATTGAAAAACATGAAAGATATAACTTTTGAAGAACTTTAATGTCAAACCCCTTTATTTGGAAGGTGACTAGTAACACATTGCATGTATAACAAAAACTGTATCTCTAGGTATCCAAGTATATGGAAAGGAAATTGACAGCAAAACCAATATACTCTATTCCTTCCAAATTGTAGGTCATTTTGATATATTTATATATATTATAGTTAGTAGTATGTACTTAGATATATAGTGTATGACTAAATCATACCACTAACTATATATATATATCTAAATATTCTAAAATGACCTATAATTTGGAACAGAGGGAGTAATACAAATTACTTGGAGGGAGTAAGCTTAAGCAACATCATCCTGGTCATGATTTCTTTCTTGTGGACAGAGTTGCGGAAGTCCAAGCATGTCTTCTTCAGTCCTTGGCAGTTGTGTTGCTCAGCCAGCGCAAGGATGCTCAGCACTGTGGTTGCTTCAATGTATTCGCATAAATTTTCCTCGCATATCAGCTTCAACTTCTGCAGATCGTAAATATCTGCCGCCACGAGCAAGTGTTGCCACAATATCATTATATCATTGTCGTCGTAGTCAACCTCCTCGTCATCGTCGTCGTCACCATGATCATTGATCAATGGCACAGAGTCACTGTAGATGAAAGTAAGCAATAACCTGAACACTTCTGGTTCCATGTCATCTATGCGAATGGCGCTCCTAGCTGTTCCCTCCTTCATAGGGCCAAACAGCTCAGCCCTAAAGACAGGAGACCGTGCTGCGAGGACGCAGCGATGCGCCATGAATGTCTCGCCGCCGACCTCAAACGCCACGTCGGTGCCCTCGCCGGGCAGGAGGAGACTGCTGATGAGATCCTGTTGAATACTTGGCGGCGGTGACACCACAACCGAAGATGACGACGAGCGATCAGTGTTTGATGCATTCTTCGTGGTGACGACGACATCGCACCTTACCGTGAAGCTGTCGTTCTTAAGATGCGTCGATGATAGCTCGAAGACGCTTCTATTCACGAAGCCTGAGTAGCCCCAACAGCAGTCACTTTCGAGCTTCCAACCCCGCATTGCACGGATGCGTGACGCATCTTGCCTGTCAACCTGATCAATGAAGCTGAACTCAAACTGCAACGTCGCGTGCTCGCCGGTGTGGCCATCATCGTCGAGAGAGAGGTAGAAACAGATGCAGTCTGTGTGATCGTCGTCGCAGCCATTAGGGAAGTACTCGATGTGCCAACGATACCCTCCGACTCTGAACTGCTGAGAGTCTATGCACTTGCCATTGGGCGTGTCTTTGGTGCGCGAGTACCGGCGGACCACGAACAGGTGGTACCCGATGTCGGAGGAATCGGCGGCGGTGTCCCAGGTGGAAGTGGAACGCGATGCCTCGCCGTCGTCGCCGATGAGAGATACACCAGCAAACGACATGGGCGAGGAGAAACCGCCCGTGGCTGCGCCGGCGGTGACGTGCCAATTTTTGTTAGCTAGTTGCGGGCAGCTCGGCGAAGAGGAGAATAAAAGTACGGAAGGGCCATGAGATTTAAGATCGTATAGTCGTGTGTATGCCTTTTTGTGTTGAAATATTTATTTCCATACATAAATAACAAGGGTTGGTTTGATCTGACCAATCTTGCAGCTAGAGTCTGAAGATATAGGAGTCTTACAGAAAGGCGCCGGACAGATGGTCCCACATCAGAATCTAACACCACATCAGAATCCAACAATATTAATTTACGTCTAGCTTCAATTCTTTCAATAACACATTACAGCTCAAAGAGGAAAATTTTTTCTCTGCATCGCCACTGAAAACTGACCTGAAAGCCAACATGCTCACCTGATAACTTAATATATGCACAATAAAAATAAATTAATATAATTGGAGTTTAGAGTTGGCACTAATATTTTGGTCATACGTACGTACTCAAGATATCCAAATAAACTGATTTAGAGTTGGCACTAATATTTGGGTCACACGTACGTGTCTAGTAGTCTTGTTAGGATTGACTCTAAGTAGAGCAAACTCTATATATGCGTTGGAGTTTTACACTAGATTAACCATATGTATATATCTAAATAGCATGATCTAGTTGGGGAAGATTATATGTCACACCCGAATGTTGGGAGACCTCCCAATAATCAAATTTTTGGACCTTCAACAATGACCTTTGCATGCTTCGCCCGCGCCTCTATCCAAGAAGCTTGAGATGGGATTTTTTTTTTAGGTGTACATTTCAGCCAGCGTATAAGTTATTTAGTTGGATACTCTAAACATTGATAGAGGTTGAGACTACATGGAAACATCGACAGAGATGAGACTTCATTGTGTTTACTTTATCCATGTTTGGTTTGGAGTTCTAATCATTTTATGCATTTGGACCTTTCATACAGTTTAAATTAATTTTATATCAGAAGTTGAATTTAGTATTTCAATTTTTGCTGATTTGTGAGATGTTGACATAATATTTTCAATTATTTAGATGCAAAAGATGGAATAACTATATTGTTCATGTACATGTACATAGAGAAATAGAAGATACGTGATTATTATTGGGCAAATTTTTGTTAGGATGCTACAAAAGCAAGCCTACCAATAATCCTAAAACTTGCATTAGGACTTCTCACAATAACAGTTATTGAGAAATGATTATTGAAAGGCCGGTGGGGATGCCCTTGCTCCATTGCCCTGGGTTTCATTAATTCTATATGCCATCCTGAAAGGATCAAGATGCCTAAGAGGAGTAGGGTGAATTAGGCTTCTAAAAATTTAATTGCAATAAAAACCTAGCAAGAAAGTCAATTCATCCAATGTGCCTAGAAGTGATCTTGTGTGACTATTCTAGTGCAAAGGAGTTATGCAACGTATGTCCAATCTTACCCCATGTATCTCTATGGATCCAACATATATGTTAAGGAAACTGACAACAAAATAAAGCAGACAGAATGAATGTTAGAAGGTGTCGAAAGACTACAACGAAAAAGTGCATAATAGCAAAATATAGGCTTCTAGAAAGCTCTAGAATGTTCTGGATATAATGAATGCAGCTGAATGGACAATGGAGAGAGAGAGAGGAAAAGGGAAAATCAAGTCCAAGACTCGCCACGATGTCATCTTGGTTGCTTCTGTCGGCTTCTTTTGTACTCCATGTCACAAGCCCGTTATGGGCCAAGGTAAGCTCATTCCATGTAGCAGTTCCAGGACATTTCTTGTCTACATGACATTATAATACAAAATTACTTAGAGGGATTGAGCTTAAGCAACAGAATCCTGGTCATGATTTCTTCCTTGCGGCGGGAGAGAGTTGCGAAAGTCCAAGCATGCGTTCCTCAGCCACTGACAGCTATGTTGCTCAGGCAGCGAAAGGATGCCCGCAACCGTGGTTGGTTCAATGCATCGGCATAAGTTTTCTTCGCATACCATCCTCAACTTCTGCAGATCGTAAATATCTGCCGCCACGAGCAATTTCTTCCACAATGCCATTACACCGTCGTCGTCGCCATGGCCATTATCATAATTAATCTCCGGCACAGAGTCACTGTAGATGAAACTAAGCAATAACCTGAACACTTTTGGTTCCATGTCATCTATGCTTATGGCGTTCCTAGTTGTGCCCTCCTTCATGGGGCCAAACAGCTCAGCCCTGAAGACAGGAGACCGGGCTGCGAGGACGCAGCGATGCGCCATGAATGTCTCGCCGCCGACCTCAAACGTAACGTCGGTGCCCTCGCCGGACACGAGGAGACTACTGAGATGCTGTTGAATGCTTGGTGGCGGTGGCGCCGGAACCGTAGAAGAAGAACGCTCGGTGTTTGCATTCGTCGCGAGGACAGCGATGTCGCACCTTACAGTGAAACTATCGTTCTTGAGATGCCTTGATCCCTCGAGGACACTTCTCCGAATGAAGCACGGGTAGCCCCAAGAACAGTCATGGCGTATTTTGCAAGATTTCATGTCGCGGATGCGTGATGGCTCCTGCCTATCAACCTGATCTATGAAGCTGAGCTCAAACTGAATCGTCACATCCTTGACAACATGATCGTCGAGCCGGAGATAGAAGGACATGTGGTCTTTGTCATTGGCTTTGAGGCCACTAGGGTAGTACCCTATGTGCCAACGGTATCCTCCGACTCTGAATTGCTGAGAGTTTATGCACTTGCCATTGGGGGTTTCTTTCGTGCGGGAGTACCCGCGGACAACGAACAGGTGGTACCAACTGTCGGAGGAGTCGGCGGTGGCGTCCCAGGTGGAACGCGACGCCTCGCCGTCGTCGCCGACGAGAGATACACCAGCAAACGACATGGACGGAGCGATGGAGAGAACGGAGGAGAACCGCCCGTGTGTCTCCGCCGGCGGGGACGTGCGGGTGTTTGTTAGCTTAGGTGCGGGCAGCTCGGCGAAGAGGAGAATAGAAGTACGGAAGGGCCATCAGATTAATATATCCCTCGTATAGTCGTATCGTATGTATCCTTTTTTTCTGTTGAAATATTTATTTCCGTACTTCAATATAGCTTGTTTACAATTTTACCCCAAGCAATCTCCTATGTAAAAAAAAGAGTTAGTTCGATCGATCGATCGATCTTGTAGCTGGAGTCTGAAGATATAGGAGTCGTATAGAAAGGGGCCGAAGTATATACATGTAAACAGACGGTCCCACATCAGCATCCAACAATATTAATTTACGTCTAGCTTCAATTCCTTCAATAACACATTGCAGGTTAGAGAAGAAATTTTCTCTCTACATCGGCACTGAAAACTGACCTGATAGCAAACATCCTCTGCTGATAACTTAATATAATAATATCACCGGAGTTTAGAATTGGCCCTAATATTTTGGTCATACGTTCGCACTTAAGGTGAACTTTTTTAAGAATGATTGGCAAATAACCGCAAGTACTTGTAGATATTTGCGGGACTCGTGGGTATTTTGAATAGAAATTTTAGAAACTTAATTAATATCCTATGTCCACTAATTAAGTTTCAGAACTTAATTAATATCCTATGTCCACTAATTAAGTTTCTGAAATTTTGGTATTTCTAAGTACCCACAAGAAATTACATACCAGGTCCACTAATTTGGTACTTGGTCCCATAATTTAGGTAGTTTTTCATACTTTTGCCTTGGTCCTTTTAGGTACTTAATATATTTTTTTTAAAAAAAATCCATCGCACAATTCTTACATTTTGGCACTTGTAGGTACTTGCCAGTTATTCTAAAAAATCTCACTCAAGATATGCAAGGAAACTAGAGCGTATTAGCGCTAGAGGTCACCGGAGAGTTCAAGACACATCAAAGCAATATATGTGCTAAAAAATTGATAATTCAAGGCATCTGGCATAAGTTTAGAGAGCGATTAGTGCTAAATTAAGTTATTTAGAGAGTGATGCGTCCCACCAACCTTTGTGGCTCCTCAGCATGTCTTCAACCCTCCAGTTTGATGGGCAGTGACGACTGTGTGCTGGGGACAAGGAGAACCTATGTGCACTGACCAAGAGGCGGTGGCGGCCCAAGCATGGATCTAGGAAGCACGAGAAGGAAAGGGAAGGCCGGGAGGAAGAGGGATGTTGCTCAGGCCATGGCTATGACTCCTGGTCCGCTCGGTACGTCGCCACGAGCTAGATGCGCGAGGCAGCGACAAAAGTCGATTGGGCTCAGCGGGTCGTTGATGCACTCGACAGGTTCATCGATGGGTTTTTCTTTATTCTTTTTTATTTTATTAACCGAAGCAGGAGCAAATCACCTCAGAAAAAATAGGTCATTTACGGTGGACCTTTGATCCGAGGCGGTTGCAAAACCGCTTCAATTAATCATTTTTCCCCGCTTGGGTAAAGAACTAAAGATCATTGTAGTAGCGGTGTGAGCTTTGTGGCGAGTCACGACAAGCATATTGTTGACGCACTTTTGGTCAACACACGAAAGCGCTAGATCGCGCGGTCGTCAAGATTCTCCTCGCCGGAGCTTCTGGACGCAGCCGGCCAGACCGCCTGTAAGGGCCGGTCAGACCGCCTGTAGTAGAGGCACCGCGAAAGCCTATGATCACAACCTCAGGAGGGACCCTGTCGAAGGCTGCGAACCTAGGGTTGTTCTAAGGTCGGCAAGGCCACTTAGAACGTCCTAAAACGCCGTAGAGACGAAGAAGGAAAGCAAAGGGGTTGGAAAAGTTAGGGTTTGGAGATAAAAAGTAGAACAATGATTTATACAATTGGGTATAGGTCCTCAATCGGCCCTTTATATTTATAGGGTGGGGAGGTCTTGCTCCGTACGGAAGTCCTTGTACAGATCCTAAAAACGTGTAAAACCCTGTTTCTACTCGGACTCGGGGACAGACGGTCAGACCGCTTGGCGCATTTGCCAGATCGGCTACAGGGCCTAGCCGGTCTAACCGCGTGTACAAGCGGTCTACACCGGCTGTCCCAGCCTGATCGGCTTTAAGCCATTTTTAGTCATCAACATATGTCCTCCTGTTTTTTGGTAAAATTTTGTTTACCACAGAACATTTAATCAGACTAAGGGCGACCCTCTATTGTCGGCCATTTTTTCTCTAAGGGCGATATCATATATCGGCCATATCCTTTCAAGCATGTTGCCAAACACTTGGATAATATTTCTTCAAGTACTTTCCATTAAGCGTCTTTGGCAACTGAAATCCTTGCAAAGTCTCTACCATATAGGAATTCCCAGAACAAACCTTCATAATGCGATATGGTCCTTCCCAATTCGGCGACCATTTACCAAATTTGTTGCTCTTTGTTCCTATAGGTAAAATAGTCTTCCAAACTAAATCACCAACTTGAAAGGATTTGAGTTTTACCTTCTTGTTATATGCTCGAGCTACTCTCCTTTTATCTTTTTCAATTTCCTCTAAGGCCTCTAAACGCTTGTCGGTCACATCATCAATATTATCCACCATCAAAGCACAATATGTGCTAGCATCAAGATCTATAAGCAGCCAGATTCACCTCAACGGGCAAAACGACCTTCTGACCATAGACAAGCTCAAACGGAGTAACCTTGGTAGCCCCATGTCTAGAAATACGATACGCCCATAATGCCTCACATAAAACCTCGTACCACCGCTTAGGATGATCTTCAATCTTCTTCTTTATGAGCTTGATCAAAATCTTATTGCTAGACTCGGCTTGACCATTGGCTTGAGCATAATATGGACATGAATTGAGCAATTTAATACCATAAGATTCAACAAACTTACGTATCTCCTTAGAAATAAACGACGTCCCTTGATCTGTCGTCAATGTTTGTGGAATCCCAAATCTATGAATAATATGCTCAGTAATAAACTCAATCACCTCTCCGTGTGTCATGTTCTTGAGGGGAATTGCTTCAGTCCACTTGGTAAAATAATCAGTAGCCACAATCACAAAACAATGACCCTTGGATGAAGGAGAATGAATTTTACCAACAAAATCTAAACCTCATCCTCTAAAAGGCCATGGTTTAATGATCGGATGCATCAACGCAGCAGGTGCAATCTGAATATCCCCGAACTTTTGACACTCTTCACATCCTCTATAGTAACGAAAACAATCGGCTATCATTGTAGGCCAATAAAAGCAAGCCCACCTAAGGAGCCACTTCATCATCCGAGCCGATTGATGTGTACCACAAATTCCTTCATGAACCTCTGCCATAGCCAATCTAGCTTGATCGGGATCTAAGCATTTCAAAAGCAATCCATCCATGGTCCAACGATATAGTTCACCATCAATCAAAGTAAACTTGAAAGCCCATCGTCGGACTTTTCGATCTACTGACCTGCTAGTATCCTGCAAATACTCCACGAGAGGCTTCCTCCAATCACCAGCATCGACCACAATAGATTGAAAATCATCAACAGCCGAATCAGTGTTTTCAGAGGCGCAGGCGGTCAGACCGCCTGTACTGGTGGTTAGACCGGCCGTACCGGTCGGGCCGGCTGTAACAGGCGGTCGAACCGCCTGTTCCAGAGCAGAAACGTCGGCTTCACGAAACATCAGACTCTTTTCATAAATTTTTTTTTTCTGAACATTATAGCCTGATGCTTGCTGAGCCAACGCATTAGCTCTAGGATTCTCTTCTCTTGGTACATGATAGATAACAAATTTATCAAAGTAAAATATAATATCTAAACACTTATCAAGATATGCATTTAAAAATACATCTAAGCATTGATAAACCTTAGATACTTGCTGTACCACCAATAAAGAATCACCATATGCTTCCACATGCTTTACTCCCATATCATGTAAAATTTCCATCCTGAATAATAAAGCTTCATATTCGGTTTGGTTATTAGTGCATTTATGATCTAATCGGTTAAGAGCCTAAAAAACAACACCATTTGGTGATATAAGAATAACACCAACTCCGCAACCACTTTTGCAAACCGATCCATCAAAATGCAATCTCCATGGGGTAAAAGTAATATAGCCGACATTTAAATCAAGATGTTCACTAATCCTATGTTCAACAATAAAATCGGCAACGATTTGTCCTTTAATAGATTTCAATGGCTCAAAGACTAAATCATATTCAATCAAAGCATAAGCCCATTTGCCGATTCTACCACTTAATATAGGTCTATGCAACATGTATTTAATTATGTCGGCTTGACTAGCAACTATGCAAGTATTTAGCAACAAATAATGCCTCAACTTTTTACAAGCATTATATAATGATAAGCATAACTTTTCAATGAAAGTATACCTTGTTTCGGTGTCCAATAATTTTCTACTTACATATGCAATAATATATTCCTTCCCTTCGGTCTCTTGGATCAAAACAGCCCCAATAACATTTTCTTCGGCCACGATATATAACTTGAAAGGAATCCCTCTCTTAGGTGCCCGAAGAACCGGAGGCGAAGAAAAATAATGCTTGATCTCATCAAACGCCTCTTGCTGTTTTGCCCCCCAAGTGAATTCAGCATCATCTTCCAACCGAAGCAAAAGAGTAAAAGCATTCACCTTTCCCGACAAATTGCAAATAAACCTACTCAAATAATTCACCTTGCCCAAAAATTTTTGCAACTCTTTCTTAGAGCTAGGCGCCTGCAACTTGCCAATAGTGTTGGCGTTCTTTGGATCAATCTCTATGCCATTCTCATGAACTATGATACCCAAAAACTTCCCGGCCGACACACCAAAAGCACATTTGAGCGGATTCGTCTTCAAACCATACCGACGCATTCTTTCAAATGCAAGTCTGAAATCGGCCAAATGAGAACCACTTCCAGCCGATTTAACAACAATATCATCCAAAGATAATACCAAGCAAATCATGGAAGATCAAATTCATTGCCCTTTGATAAGTAGCACCGACATTCTTTAAACCAAAAGTCATAACAATCAACTCAAACAAACCAACAAAGTCTGGACATACAAAAGCCGTTTTTGGATATATCCTCTTCGTCCATAAATATTTGATTGTAACCAGCATTACCATCAAGAAAGCTAATCATTCTATGTCCAAACACAGCATCGATAAGCAATCGGCTATTGGCATAGGATATTCATCTTTAGGAGTAGCACGATTAAGATTTCTAAAATCAATGCATACTCTAATCTTACCCGTTCCTTTCTTCTCCACGGGCACAATATTAGAAATCCATTAAGCATATCGACAAGGTCTAATAAACTTTGCTTGTAATAACCGATTTATTTCCTCTTTAACTCGGTCATAAATATCAGGATTAAAACGCCTAGTTGGTTGTTTATAAGGCCCAAAACCAGACTTAATAGGAAACCGATGCTCAACAAGCTCTCGACTTAAACCAGGCATTTCATGATAATTCTAAGCAAAGCAATCGACATACTCCTTTAATAACTTTATTAATTCAGATTTAAAAGCAGGATTTAAATTCTTATTTACAAACGTCGGTCTGGGCAAAGAACCATCACCAATGTCTACCTCCTCAAGAGGATCGGCCGACGTAAAACCACATCCTAGCTTGCTTATATAATCAAAGTCTTCAATGGCTTCACACATATCGTTCTGATGCGACCGATAGTGTTCAAGTCTCTATTGCAACCACTCTCTATTATCCATTAAATCATATGAGATGATTCAGCCGATTATTCATCGGCTTTATGACAGCAGGGATGAAGTCATTCTTAGTACAGCTGATAAACTCAAATTCAGAAAGATCTAAGCCTAACAAACATCTAACATCATCATGAATGCCAATCAAAGAGCTATCAGCTATAGCAACACAAGCAGAAGTATCACCATGCACAACTTCTACATCATCATCTACCCATTGAATTAAACATTGATGCAAAGTAGAAGGAATGCATTGATTTGCATGAATCCAATCACGACCCAAGATTAAACTGAAGTTACCTTGAGTCTCAGCGACGAAGAAAGTAGTGGCCAAGGTCTTGCTCCCAATAGTAAGCTCCATAGAAATCACCCCTTGGCACCAATAGGCACTCCTCGTCCAATGCCGCTGATGGTCATGTTGGTCTTGATCAACTCCGAATCTGAACCACCAAGCTTCTTGTACAAAGAATAGGGCATTAAATTCACAATAGCCTCTCAATCGACCAACATCCACGAGATTGGCTTCCCATTGATATGTCCCTTCAGAAATAAAGCCTTTAAGTGATTGTCTTCAGCTTTAGGCTTCTGGAATATAGCTTCCTTAGGACCAAAATTGAGATGAGCAACCTCCTCCTCCGAAAGCATGTCCCCATCCATGGACATATGAAGCACATTCACATCGAGATTCATACGCTCCGGAGAAGAACTGTAATCAACAAGCTCTTCATCGTCCTCAGCAGTGGGAACCGATGTTAACTTGATGTCACAAGCCGAAGAACTAGAAGAAGAAACACCGGGCGCTTCTGCGTCACCCGGTCTGACCGCCTGTACAGGCGGTCTGACCGCCTAGGTTGTTGACTCTGAATGATAGGCTGTCTGGACCGCCTGTACAGCCGGTTGGACCGCCCGTAGGTCTTTCTTCGGCTTCCACTCTTTCTTCTGAGGAATCATAGGCCTGCTCTGGTTGAATAATTCATCTCTCTGTTTCTCCAACTCTTGTTCCTGCTTCTCCAAAAAATGAAGTCTCTGAAGCTTCCTCTTCTGTGTACAAGTCAAACCCTCGGGACACCACTTCGGAAGAAAGCGTTGTTGAGTCTTGTTGACACTAGATCCCTGATCCTCCACCGTCTTTCTGCTGGAAGTCGGCTTTGAAGCCAGACTTTTCTCAATAGGGACATCCATAGTCCCAACTTGAATAATATCGAACTCAGTAGTCCTCTCTGAGTCCACCTTCACGCTCTGCACCTGCTCTATCTTCTTGGGCCGATAAACCTGCTTCAGAGGAGCTTTAGGAAGTTGACCGTGACGAGCGGTCTGACCGCCTTTAGCAGGCGGTCTAACCGCCTATGACCAGTGCTCTCGACCAGATTGACGGAAAGCTGATCGACCATGTCTGAGATATACAATCCTGTCCTGTACGCGTCTTCTCGGACCTTCCCAGCCAGGATGAAACAAAGGCTACATTGTCGAATGATATGGCACCCACATCACTCCATTGTCATCCCACACAAGATCCAAGTTCATGTGAGAAGGCGAAGAAATCCTCTCATGCTGAATCAGTGATCTCATTCTTTTTTTAACGGTCGATCGCTCGGAACGGCCTTTTGTTTGGTGTACTTGTCATAAAGCATATCAAACGTGACTTTGGGCTTCTGAACACCCTGCTCCTTTGCCACGTTCATCTTCCAAGTACCAACTTCTGGACGCTTCGGATCAGCATCTTTGGGCGTCCATGGGGAGAGGCGGTCTGACCGCCTAGCGCAGCCAGTCTGACCGCCTGTAGCAGACCAGACTCGGGCACCCGTGGTCCAGGAACAACGACCGATCCTTGCCCCCCTTGTCCAGAAGACTTCAAAGTAACCTTGAACAATTCTTTGCCATCAGCCGTCTTCTCATAAGTCACTTCTCTAACCTACTCTTTTGAAGACGGTCTTTCCTCTCCAATCACCACGTTCTTCCCTTTGGTAGATTCGGCTTGATGCGGCCGAACAAAGACCTTGGACTGCTGCAATTCCATGGTGTTGAACGGAAAAGGAGTTTCATCAATTTGCATCTCATGAAACTTCAAACGGCTCTCATTAATAGCCGATTGAACCTGCCGACAAAAGACATTGCAATCATTAGTAGCATGCGAAAAAGAATTATGAAACTTACAATAAGCACGCTTCCTCAATTCTTCCGTAGGTGGTATAACATGAGAAATCTTGATGTAACCAAATTTGTGCAATTCATCAAGTATACAATCACATTTGGACACATCAAAAGTAAACTTTATGTCTTCTTACTGATTCTTATGAATCGGCTTAAGAGATGAGCATGACATAGTTTTCTTATTAGCAGGCCATACAAACTCTGCTGAATAAATATCATTATCATCATCGGTCGAATCATCGGATTCATAATCAACTATATGAACATTGGACCGACGTGTCTTAAAACTCTCCTTCTCTTTATTCATTCGGCCTTCAGCTACCTCAGCTCTAATATGTACTTGTGCGACCGAATAATAATCATAATTGTCTATTTTTCTCTAATGGAGGATTTTAAACCTTTAAAGCATAGCCCAGCAAGATCAACCTCAGAAATAGATAAATTAACGCAACGGTTTTTAATGTCTTTAAATCTTCTCATAAATTGAGAGACAGTTTCATCCCGACCCTGTCTAACCGATGCCAAATCTGCTAATTTCATCTCATGATTGCCACTATAAAAATGATCATGAAACTTACACTCTAGTTGATCCCAACTCATAATAGAACCAGGGGCTAATGAAGAAAACTAAGCAAAATCAGTACCAGTAAGTGACAATGAGAACAAACGTACTCTAATTGCTTCATAATTTTCAGCCTCCTCTAGTTGAGCTACGTATTGACTAATATGTTCCCAAGTGGTGCGCTCATCATCTCCACTAAATTTTACAAAATCAGGCAAGCGCCACCCATTGGGAAAAGAAACAGTATCAAAGCTAGCATGATAAGGTTTCTGATGTACTCTAGTATTGCAAAAATCAACGCCTAGCTTATTTCTCATCACATCAGACAATTCGTTTCTGAATCTAGTAAATTCGGCCCATTGGGGGTCTTGTTGGGCCGAAGATTGCATAGCATTCATATAATTCAAGTGAGGTGCTTGTCTGTTCTGCATATCCCTATGTGCATTGAAAACATTATCGGGAATACCACCCGAATGCGCAGTATGCATGGTCGTGGAATAGGTAGCGCCTGCTGTAGCTACTGGACCAGCACGGCCAGGAGAGACCGAGTTTGAAATAGTAGACAACGGCAAAGGTTGCTCCGGTACGAATACCATAGCATTAGTAGAATTCATCTGACCACCAGAACCAGCGGTCTGACCACTACACACGGTCCGACCGCCTGTCGTGGTCCAACCGGCTGTGCTGGTGGTTTGACCGGCTGTAGATCCAACCGCTGCTGGCCCATTTGTATTGACCGTTTTCGGTCTGAGCATATTGGGTGGTGGTGGAGTCTGTCCAGCAAAGTAATTCGATGGCATACCATAAAAAATATTACGCTCAGGTAATTCATGAGTATCTAAAGATTTACCCTCTAGTTTTTTGAGTCGTTCTAATAATTATTCAATTAATGCATCACGATCCGAAAAACCTGAAGCCATAGGGGTAGATGTAGAGGGCAAAGGTGCAGAAGTGCTTACATTGTCAATTACCTCAATTTGCCCCTTACTCATCTTGAAGAAAGGCATTACGAAGTCTTGAACACTTTTCACCGAACGATCTTCGCGACCTTTCCGAAACGTCTTCAAGAACTCCGCCTCGAGATGCTTCTGGAGCGCCATAAACCTCTCATGATCTTCAACAATAAGATCTTCAAGCGAAGCTGTCACGATGTTGTCTTCCCCAACGTCGAAGGCCATAGTGTTAGGGATAGTAGATCGGTCTTCAAAAACCAGATTTCTTTCCCCAGCGGAGTCGCCAAAATATGTTGACGTACTTTTGGTCAACACACGAAAGCGCTAGATCGCGCGGTCGTCAAGATTCTCCTCGCCGGAGCTTCTGGACGCAGCCGGTCAGACCGCCTGTAAGGGCCGGTCAGACCGCCTGTAGTAGAGGTGCCGCGAAAGCCTACGATCACAACCTCGGGAGGGACCCCGTCGGAGGCTGCGAACCTAGGGTTGTTCTAAGGTCGGCAAGGCCACTTAGAACGTCCTAAAACGCCATAGAGACGAAGAAGGAAAGCAAAGGGGTTGAAAAAGTTAGGGTTTGGAGATAAAATGTAGAATAATGATTTGGACGATTGGGTAGAGGTCCTCAATCGGCGACGGCCTTTTATATTTATAGGGTGGGGAGGTCTTGCCCCGCAAGGAAGTCCTTGTACAGATCTATAAACGTGTAAAACCCTGTTTCTACTCGGACTCGGGGACAGACGGTCAGACCTCCTGTGACAGACGGTTAGACCGCCTGGCACATTGCCAGATCGGCTACAGGGCCCAGCCGGTCTAACCGCGTGTACAGGCAGTCTAGACCGGCTGTCCCAGCCTGATCGGCTTTAAGCCATTTTTGGTCATCAACACATATCCTTTGTGAAGCTCTAACATAGTGTAGGGGTGGCACTTGCGTTCCGATATCACGGTAAATTGCATGCCAATTTTAATTTCTTTCTAACCTACTACTTTAGGTTTTCGTATTCCACACTGCAACTTGAGTGCCTTTAATATTTTTTCTTATTATTGACTCTGAGTTGCAAAACTCTTTATGGGTGGGAGTTTTACACTAGATCAACCATAGGTACATATCTAGATAGTATGATCTTGTTTATGCTTGAGAGAACAGCGAAAGTCATAAGCTAAGGCTTTTGAGTTTGCCTAATTCACACGACCATGTTAGCCCATAAGACCATTGATTCCTTTTAACGCTCTCGACTAGAGTCCTCATTTTGGGTAGCCTACCAAATCACCCCTCCACCCTCCATTCCTGGGATTCTCTAGGGAGATCTTTATCCATGGCCCTACCAAATCACCCCTCCACCCTCCATTCCTGGGATTCTCTAGGGAGATCTTTATCCATGGCCCCCTCGGTTCCTCCTCTCTTCCTCCCACCTGACATTACTTGTGCCTATGATTTGTCCCAATACTTCTCTCCACCCCCCCTTCCCACACCTTATGTGTTCAGACGATTCCTCCATAAACATGTACCAATGCTTTTTCTTAGAATTTTTCAATCAGCAATTAGTCTTTTTCTTAGAGTATCCCAATAGTTTTTTTTTAGTGTTGTCTTACCGGTGCTTTGCACTTGCTACTTTTTAAATGTTCCATTGAAAGTTGTGTACAAATATATATGGAGATGTTGCGGTCTAGTATTATGTGTTACTGCTAGTTCTTTTTGGCAGATAGTGGAAATATGGAGATTGTGAAAATTTTGGCAGATAGAAATGAAATTGGTTGCTGATATTTACTCAAATTATTTGCACATTGACCTCCTAGCGTACATCTATCTATAAAAGAATGAGCAGAATTAAAAATGTTTCTCACCCAATTTGCGTCCACTATACCTCTCACGCTGGACCCACCTGTAAGGGTCAATAGAGGTGGGGAGGTCAAACCCACCAAAATTGATATTTAGAAAATGTTTCTGCCAAAAACAAAATTATTTTGTCACCCACCGTCTCTACCCGCCGCGTACCCGCACTCCGTGATTTTTTCCTATCTCCCGCTCCGGCTCGAGGGCCTGGACCTGAAGGCCCCGCAGCTCCTGCCACTGGTGATGCTGAACCGTGCGGGCCTCCTGTTGGAATAAACCAAGCCACTGTGTGTGCATGGCGTGGGTGCGTGTGTTTGCATCATGAACGTGGTGTCTGTGCGTGCGTTCATGGTACGTAGCTTGTTAGGGTCTACGTGTTTGAGTCTGTTAGGTCTGTAGGGTTCAATCAAGTCTGTAACTAGTGTGTTTGCTGGTGCACGAGTTCGTCCTCGTGTTCGGGTCCGGCGCCAAGAAGACTGCTGAGTTGAGTTGGATGCTGGAGTAGCCGTGTTCTATAGTGTGCAGAGCATGGCGTACGTCGCATGCTGGACACGTATGTTAGAAGCAAGGACGACCATAACGGAGAGGGTCGCGGAAGCAGCGTGATGGGCGCCACTTGGCTAGCAGATGAGGATGCAGACCGGTTCTTGGAGTTAGTTTCCCACGAACAGGAAGAAGCCGGGTCTCCAGGAACGTGCGTGCGTGGGCGCCGTGCTCGTCGGAGTGTGGTGGCGTGGGCGCTGTCACTACAGGAAAACAGCACATTCCTCCCATGTTCGTTAGTACCGGTTGTGTTACCAGCCGGTACTAACGGGCAAATCAGCCTCGGTAGTCGGGGCCGTGTCCATTTGGTACCGGTTGGTAACACCAACCGGTACCAAATGGCTCATAGGGACCCGCGGGCAACGGCTACAGCCGCCCGTGATGCTATTTGGTACCGGTTGGTAACACCAGTCGGTACTGAATGGAAGCAAACAGTACCGGCTGGCCGTTGGTACCGGCTTGTAACACCAGCCGGTACAGAATGCAAGCAATCAGTACCGGCTGGTGTTACCAACCGGCACCAACTCGTCGGATATAAAAAGGGCGTCTTCCTCTTCCCGACCAGCACAGACACAGAGGCTGCTTTTCCTCGTTTGCTCCGAGAGCAATGGCGTCCTAGGGAGGTCATACCCATTTTTTTCTTCATTTTGTGGCCATTTTCGTGCATCTAAGTGTATCTAAGGTTAGTATCTTGATTCTCCTCTCTTTGATGGTTAGTAGATTGCATTTGATGCTTTAAACTTAGAGAAATTCTTGGATTAAGGTTGAGTAGAGAAAAATTCACCTCTCTTTTTTTATTTGTTCATCTTTTTTGTTAGATAAATCAATATGTGGTTATAGAATATTATTTGATTAGTACAATTGAAGGGAGAAATAGTAACTTAGTGAAATCTTTAGTAAAATTTTTTATTTTAGCTAGGAAGAATATTACTTGACCATCCATTATTGAAATAATTATTTTAGGTAAAGAAAATAATTAGAGAGTAATGGGTACTTCGTATATTATCTCTAGACGATTACATATTATCTAATGCATGATAATATTATCTTGTTAATGGCTATAATTCATATATTAGGTTATAGAAATTTATTTGATTAGTGTAATTTAAGGTGGAAATAGAAAATATTACTTCACCATGCATTATTGAAATAATTATTTTATCTAGAGAAAATAATTAGAGAGTAACGAGTACTTCATATATTATGTCTAGATAATTATATATTATTATTTGATTCAATTCTTTTATTTCAATATGACTATGAATGGATATAATCCGTTATATAATATGATCCAAAGTATTGTCCAAAGAAATATTTAATAATTCCTTCTCTTGTTACAGATGGACCGACAATGGATGTACGACGATCGTTGCTGCATTGCGTGGATCAATGGCTTAAAGGAATTTCTCGATGCTGCAGAGGCCAACCGTTCAGCAAAGGGTTTCATGAGTTGTCCTTGCAGAATTTGCCAGAATTGCAAGGAATACTCAAAGCAAAGCACTCTTCACGCCCATATTTTTAGCGAAGGTTTCATACCAAACTACTGTCTCTGGACCAAGCACGGTGAACCTGGAGTCTTGATGGGAGATGATGATGATGATGATGAAGAAGAAGAAGAAGAAGAAGAAGAAGAAGAAGAAGAAGAAGAAGAAGAAGAAGAAGAAGAAGAAGAAGAAGAAGAAGAAGAAGAAGAAGAAGAAGAAGAAGAAGAAGAAGAAGAAGAAGAAGAAGAACTTCCAGACTGGGTTCACATGCATGAAGCCGGTGCCTTTCAGGATGACGACCAAATGGACGAGACTGAGGAAAATGTCCAAGAAGAGGAAACACCCGACGAGCTTCGTAAGGTTTTGCTAGAAGCCCAAAGAGAAAGTACATCTGCATTGGATGAAAAGAAGTTTAAAAAGATGTTGGAGGATCACAAGAAATTGTTGTACCCGGGATGCCAGAAGGGTCACCAGAAACTTCGTAGCACACTTGAATTGTTGCAATGGAAGGCAACCAATGGGGTTAGCGACAAAGGATTTGGGGAGCTACTGACTATTGTAAAAGATATGCTCCCCGCAGATAATGTTCTGCCTTCAACAACATACGAGGCTAAGAATATTGTTTGCCCTCTTGGACTAGAGGTTCATAAGATCCACACATGCTTTAACGACTGTATCTTGTACTGCGGTGAATATGAGAACCTGGATGCTTGCCTTGTTTGTGGCGCACTACGGTATAAGATTCGGAGAGATGACTCTGGTGATGTTGATGGGGAACTTGTAAAGAAGAGAGTTCCTGCTAAGGTCATGTGGTATTTTCCAATAATTCCACGTCTGAAGCGTTTGTTCAGAAGCAAGGAAAACGCTAAGTTGATAAGGTGACACAAAGAGGAACGTAAGCAAGACGGGTTGCTTAGACACCCCGCAGATGGGTCCCAGTGGAGGAACATTGACAGGGAGTATCCAGCCTTCGATGCGGAAGCGAGGAACATAAGGTTTGGCCTAAGTACAGACGGAATGAACCCATTTGGTGATATGAGTAGCAGCCACAGCACATGGCCTGTCACCCTATGTATATTCAACCTACCTCCATGGATTTGCTTGAAACGCAAGTTCATCATGATGCCCGTACTTATCCAAGGCCCAAAAGAACCTGGCAACGACATTGACGTGTACCTAAGGCCGTTGGTTGATGATCTTTTAAAACTTTGGAATGAAGGAGAAATTATGTGGGACGAGGACCAACAGGAGGATTTTGTCCTTCGAGCTTTGCTTTTCATAACAATCAATGATTGGCCTGCACTAAGTAACCTGTCGGGTCAGAGTAACAAGGGATACAAGGCTTGCACCCACTGCTTAGATGATACCGACAGCATATATTTAAAATATGGGCGGAAGAACGTGTATATGGGCCATCATCGGTTTCTTCCCGCAAACCACCCGCTAAGAAAGGATGGGAAACATTTTGGAGGGGAGCGTGAAACGCGTACTAAGCCCTTGCATCGAAGTGGAAAGCATGTGCACTCCATGTTACGGGAAGTTGAACTAGTACATGGCAAGGGTCCTGGTAGCACGCCTGTTCCTAAAGATAACGACGGTCAAGCACCAATGTGGAAGAAGAAGTCTATATTTTGGGAGTTTCCTTATTGGGAAGTCTTAGAAGTTCGCAACTGTATAGATGTTATGCACCTGACAAAAAATTTATGTGTTAACTTGCTTGGTTTTCTTGGTGTCTATGGAAAAGCAAAAGATACATGGCAAGCACGGTAGGACCTCAAACATATGGGGCTGCGAAAAGAAATACATCCAGAAAAGAGAGATAACGGACGACACTACTTACGTCCTGCTAGCTACATTCTTAGCAAAGAGGAAAAGCAGAGCATGTTTGATTGCTTGAATACTATTAAGGTCCCATCCGGGTACTCTTCCAATGTTAAGGGAATAATTCAGATGAAAGAAAAGAAATTCACAAATCTCAAGTCACACGACTATCATGTCCTAATGACACAATTGCTTCCAGTTGCATTGAGGGGTATCCTACCAGAGAATTTGAGACTGGCAATTGTAAAGCTTTGTGCGTTCCTCAATGAAATCTCTCAGAAGGTCATTGATCCAAGAAAACTCATGAGGTTGCAAAACGATGTAGTCCAATGTTTTGTCAGCTTTGAGATGGTCTTTCCTCCTTCATTCTTTAATATTATGATGCATCTTCTCGTTCACCTGGTAAAAGAGATCTCAATCTTAGGTCCCGTGTTCTTACACAACATGTTTCCTTTTGAGAGATACTTGTCAGTCCTAAAGAAGTACGTTCGCAATCGCTTCCACCCCGAAGGATCCATCACCAAGGGCTACGCAACTGAGGAGGTCATAGAGTTTTGTGTTGGCTTTATTGATGACATTGATCTGATCGGACATCCTATTTCACGCCACGAGGGCCGCCTAAAAGGAAAGGGAACACTTGGCAAAAAATCTAATATGCATATCCCTGAGTGTGATATCCGTCAAGCCAACTTAACAGTTCTGCAAAATGCCTCTGTTGTTGCTCCATATATGGAAGAACACAAGCATATTGTTTGATCAGAAAATCCAGACAAGAGTGAAACATGGATCACACGTCATCACAGGGAAAATTTCGCCAGATGGCTTCGACGTTGTCTTATGGGTAACGACACAGTTGACAAACAACTTCAATGGTTGGCTAAAGGACCATCTATCACAGTGTTGCAATACCAAGGCTACGATATCAATGGGAACACATACTATACGAGAAAACAAGATGAAAAAAGTACCAACCAAAACAGTGGTGTACGTATAGATGCACTTGACAATAACAGACGAAAAGAGACGTATTACGGTGTTATCGAAGAGATTTGGGAACTTGACTACGGACCTTTGAAGGTTCCTCTATTTCGCTGCCAATGGGTGAACAATGCTGGAGGAGGCGTAACGGTGGATCGGTATGGAATGACAATAGTTGACCTAGCCAAGATTGGATACAGAAGTGAACCATTTGTTCTAGCTAAATATGTGACCCAAGTTTTCTATGTGATGGATATGTCAAGCAAACCAAAGAAGGGCAAGTCAAAAGGTGGTCAGCCAAAACGCCACATAGTTCTTCCTGGCAAAACGAAAGTCATCGGGGTTGAGGACATTACGGACAAGTCAGAAGATTTTGATCAGCTTGATGACGTACCTCCATTTTCAGTTTCGGTTGACCCTAGCATCCTGTTATCAAGAGAAAATGCTCCATACTTACGACTCGATCACAACCAAGGGACATTCGTGAAGAAAAAGATTACAAATGTTCAGCTTCAATTAAGTGATGACGATGACGTGTAACTTTTCTTAAAACTGTCACTTCATTGTATGTAATTTGTATCCTAACTTTTTATTGGATTATGTATGTTTTGTATTTTATTTTATGGAATCAATGTTCACATGATTCAGTATAGTCCAGAAAAATAGGAAAAAACATACCCATTTATTGAATTATATTATCAAGATATCAATTTATTATATTCAAGTAATATAAACAAATGCCTCATAACAATATTGGAAACATAGGGTAGATCATTTCACCTAATATTAATCAATATTTTTGCATGTTTGAAATAAGACAATTATCTATTTTTAGTGAATTAATTACATATAATGGAAATTCTATAAATCAATGTAGAATTGAAAATAAAAAAAGAATGGAAGAGAACTTGGCGGGAAATGAAAACGGGGGCCCATTTAATACCGGCTAGACACCCCAGCCGGTACCAAATGGGCCAAAACCCATTTTCCCGCATGCAAGGCCCATCTGTACCGGCTAGGGTTACCAGCCGGTACCGATCGGCGCCATTGATACCGGCTGGTAACACTAGCCGGTACAGATGGGCGCAATCGGTATCGACTCGTAACACCAGCCGGTATAGACTGCGCAGTCTGTACCGGCTGTTGTTACCAGCCGGTACCGATTGCCCAACCCTATATAAGGAACAGTTCCTCCTTTCTTCTTCCTCCTCCTTCTCCGCCGCAGCGCCGCCTCGTCCTCCTCTGCCGCTCCGCCGCGCCGTCTCGTACTTCGTCGCTCCGCCTTCGCCTCCTCCATCGTCGTCGCCGCCTTTTCCTCCTCGTCGTCATCGCCGGCCTCCACCGCGCCCTCCGCCTCCGCCTCGTCCTTGTCGACGCCGGCCTCCACCGCCTCTGATCCTCGTCGCCGGACGCCGCCGGCCTCCACCGCGCGACGTCGTCGTCGTCGGCGGCCGCCAAGTCCTCCGCCTCATCGTCACGCGTCGTCGTCGGCCGGCAAGTCGCTGCACGCCGTCCGGCCGCCTCCCTGCCATTGTTAACGTTAGCATCGCACTGTGCTGACGTCAGCAAGGGTTTGGGAGGTTTTGTAATATTTACAATGTAGCCCCTGAAATCTATAGTTAATAACACATTAGTCCTTGTTTTCTTATAAACTAGCCCGTGAAATGTTGTATAGTATATATCTTGTATAGTTTTATGAAATAGCCCCTTAACTTTATAGTTAATTACATTTAAGTCCTTCTTTTCTTACAAATTAGCTCCTAAAGGCCGTATAGTATATATCATGTATAGTGTTATGAAATAGCCCCTGAACTTTATAGTTAATTACATTTTAGTCCTTCTTTTCTTACAAATTAGCTCCTAAATGTTGTATAGTATATATCTTGTATAGTTTTATGAAATAGCCCCTGAACTTTATAGTTAATTACATTTTAGTCCTTGTTTTCTTATAGTGTAGTATATATCCTGTATAGTTTTATGAAATAGCCCCTGAACTTTATAGTTAATTACATTTTAGTCCTTGTTTTCTTACAAATTAGCACATAAAATGCTTGTATTATTATAAATTACCCCCTATCACCTTGTATTAATTGTTAGCAACACTTTACTTAGTAAAATTATTACTCAGATTTTTTAAACTAGTATAGTATATATCCTGTATAGTTTTATGAAATAGCCCCTAAACTTTATAGTTAATTACATTTTAGTCCTTGTTTTCTTATAAACTAGCCCCTGAAATGTTGTATAGTATATATCTTGTATAGTTTTATGAAATAGCCCCTTAACTTTATAGTTAATTACATTTAAGTCCTTCTTTTCTTACAAATTAGCTCCTAAAGGCCGTATAGTATATATCATGTATAGTGTTATGAAATAGCCCCTGAACTTTATAGTTAATTACATTTTAGTCCTTCTTTTCTTACAAATTAGCTCCTAAATGTTGTATAGTATATATCTTGTATAGTTTTATGAAATAGCCCCTGAACTTTATAGTTAATTACATTTTAGTCCTTGTTTTCTTATAGTGTAGTATATATCCTGTATAGTTTTATGAAATAGCCCCTGAACTTTATAGTTAATTACATTTTAGTCCTTGTTTTCTTACAAATTAGCACATAAAATGCTTGTATTATTATAAATTACCCCCTATCACCTTGTATTAATTGTTAGCAACACTTTACTTAGTAAAATTATTACTCAGATTTTTTAAACTAGTATAGTATATATCCTGTATAGTTTTATGAAATAGCCCCTAAACTTTATAGTTAATTACATTTTAGTCCTTGTTTTCTTACACATTAGCTCCTAAAATGGCTGGTGAGGATGATCCCATGAATGAGTTCTTGGATAATTTGATGGGTAATGGCGAACCCCGCTTCCAATTACCTCCAGAAGATTTTGGTGGTGATGGGAGTCAGTATTTAAACATGACTGGTGATGGTGACGATGCCAGTAATGAAAACAACCAAGATCAGGAGGAAGACATCCCTGTATCTCAGGTTATTAAACACATACTATATATGAGCCACGATGCACTATACACGTCTAAGAACCACATCATAACATTGCTTGTATAACTTTGGCAGGCATCTAGATCGAGGAAGCGTAAACGGAGCACGAAAGCAAAGATGCACGGGCGTTCAATTATAACAGAGATAGACGATGAGGGCGAGCCAAAGGCTCCGGGTGACGTTAAGGTCAAGTTTGTGAATCAACTTGGATACTATGTTAGAGAAAATATTCCCATCAGCTTTGCTAAATGGAAAGCCCCAAAGGGTACACCTGAAGGATACACTCCACCAGATGTGGTTCCTCAGCGTGAGAAAGAAATGTGCTAGGAACAGATGCTCGAACACTTCAGACTCCCCGAAGGTGAAGGCGTACAACAGAAAGTCAAGGAATATGCTTTCAAAAAGATGGCAATTAGTTTCCAGACTTTCATGAAAAACCTGAAAAAAGACTTCATTAAGAGGGGTCTCACCCCGGACTTTGAGACCAAGTACCAGAAGCTCCGTGATCATTGGGATGTGTTTGTTCAGAACACCCTCGCAGAGGAGAGGCAGCAGTTAGTTGCAAGGAACACCGAAAACTCTCACAGGAAGGTCCACTTCCATCGTCTAGGCCCAACAGGGTACATCGGGGCGATTCCTAAATGGGAGAAGTGGAAGTCAGACCTAATTGCGAAGGGCCGAGTACCGGCTACCCTTGAGTGGCCAACAAGGGCAAAACACTTCTTCTTTGCTTATGGTGGGACACTTGATCCAGAAACTGGAGCCTTGATTACTTCAGACCAATTGCGAGAGGAAGCAGATAGGATGGAGGAGGCTTTAAGGCTTGTTGCAGCAGGAAGGTTGAAGCCTAATTGAGAGAAAGACGAGCTGACCTACGCCCTCGGGACCCCTGAGCACACTGGTCGTGCTCGAGGCATAGGAATAGGAATATATCCATGGAAGAAAGCATTCTCTGCATACAGCGACACTTACAGGAGCCGAAGGAGAAAAAAAAGAAGAAATAGACGAAACGATTCATATGCTCCAAGAGCAAGTTGCCGGATATAGTGAGACCATACAAGAAGAAGTTAGGCGGCAAGTCGCCCTGGCACTTGGGCATGATCAAGTCACCAGTCCCTCATCAGTGCAACCGAGCAGTGCAGCATCCATAGAGCACCAACAAGCCACACCAGGAAGTGAAGAACGGTACAATGTCGACAATATAACCGTCAGGACTCCATGCACGCTTCACACTCCAGTGGGTAGAAAGACAAAGAAAGTGGCTCATGGTGTTGTCGAGCCGCCAGTCCAAGGTGGTACAATACATGGAGTATCAATACCTAAAGGATATGCACGGGTTCAGGTAGACATGGTGCTAGATGGCTGGAGGGACCTTGATCTGGAGATCCCAGGGGGAGATGGAGAATCAGAGCTAGGACAATGTGTCTACACTTGGATCTGCTGGAACAAGAAGTACATCAAGCTTGATGGCCCTATACTGTCATCGTCGGCGTTGATGAGTTCTATGGGCCAAACCGTGAATCCACCACCACCTCAGCATGACCCTCCAAGGGATCCAACACCACCCCCAGGTCCTGAGACTCCCATGGATCCAACCCCCCACCTCTTGAGCCTCCAAGCGATCCGACTCCACCACCTCCTCCTCAAAAGCAGAGAAAGGGGAAGGCTCCGAGGAAGGAACCACCACCTCCTAAGGACCTTCCAACTTGTGTTACTCGACAACAGCTGAGGGATTTTGTAGCTGCCAGAACTCAAAAACCGCGCAAAGAGCCATTGACTGATTACGACCGCTCGATTAGAAAGTCCACACTTAGCATGAAGCGAGGAAAGGCCATCCCACAGCTTGGCACACAGGCGAAGCAGTCGATCCCAGCACTAGTGGTGCTTTCTGAAGAGCAGCAGAATATGGCAGACTTTGTCAAGGAAACCGGCTTAACAAAGGCCCAACTACGAGGGGAGGATCATGTGATAGGCGATGTCGACCATCCTGTCGGCCCAATCAAATGGGAATTAGGAAAACCTTTGGTCTGGCCGCAGCTGCTGAAACGCCTGCCAATAAAGATGTTCAAGCTACATGAATGGTATATGCAGGAATCTGCACGAGATTTTACAATACTTGGTTTGCGGATCCAAGACGAGCATTACTTTCGAGGGAATGATCACATATTCTTTTATTTCGAGGACTTCTGGTATTTATTCAATCAGGATGCCCTAGACAAGTCACTCATCAGTGCATGGTGCCTGTAAGTTTATTTTCTCGACGTGATTTTATGTCCAACAAACTATATACTATTTTCCCACATCACATTCCCATCTTGTTTATGTAGAATGGAGATGCAGATCTTCAAGAGAAAAGGATGGAATACCGTTGGCTTCATGGACCCATATGTGATTCACGAGGGTACTTTCAACGACAAACCAAAACGTACCACAAAAAATATATACACCTTTTTGGATAAACATGAAGACAAGAAGTTTATACTGTTGCCGTACCTCTTTCAGTGAGTACTATCAACCATTCTTATCCATCTCTTAAGCTATGCAGTAACAAGTAAATCTAACATTACGTGCAAATATATATCTACAGCTTCCACTGGATACTCCTAGTGATAATGCCCGATCGAAGCAGGGTCTTAGTGCTAGACAGTTTGAGAAAGGAGCAGAAAGAATTTCAACCCATAATCGACCTACTAAACAAGGCATGGGGTCGCTACATCACACAGCACCCCGGATCCTACGAACCGACACTGGATATAAAGTTAAACTTTCCGGTACGAGCTCGTTTATATATATATATATATAATACAATATATAGTATTATCTAGCTTGATATTGCGTAACATGCATGTTATTACACAGTGTGCGAGACAGAAGCAAGGGAACAACCTATGTGGCTACTACGCGTGCGAGTTCATACACATGTTGGTAGGGTCCAACGAACTGACGCAAGCCGAATTTGAAGTAAGTGAACGTGTATATATTATTTGGCTATTGAATACGAGCAAGACATGTATATAGCTGATGCATTTAATATATCTATTTATATTTGAAACTCTGTCACAGGTTCTGAAAATGAAAGAAAACCTCCTCCCAACGTACAGGCTAAAGGCGGTTTAGGAGCAGCTCTCTGGGTTTTTGTTGGATGAAGTAATCACTCCTGGCGCAGAGTTCTACGATGACGCAAACTATAATCCGCCCAACGTTGCGGATGAGGACGACGATGAAGATTGGTAGGATCGATCTAAAAGTTTGCAGAAATTGTATAGGATACTTCTATGTATATACGCATATCTTGTACTTAAATATATCTAGCTATTGTGTATATATATGGATATATGTGCATATCTAGTGCTTAATTAATTCTATCTAGCTAGCTATTATTTCATGTACTTAATTCTATCAAAATAAAAAAAATAAATACATAATATAGGCCTATAGCACGGATACGAGTACGGATACAAATTAAAATACGTATATATACGATGTAGAAAAAAAGAAAATAATAATAATAAAAGAAAAAACAGAAAATGAAACAATTAAAACAGAAAAAACAGTTAGTACCGGTTGGTATTACCAACGGTACTAACCGCGCCCACCCTAAGCGCAGGGGTGGGCGTCATTCTGTACCAACCGGTACAAATGACGCGCATCAGTACCGGCTCCTCTAGCTGGTACTGATGGGCGTGCCCATCAGTACCGGAAACCCAGTGTCGGTTGCGTAACCGGCACCGATTGGTGCCTACGAACCGGCACTGGGGGCGTTTTCCTGTAGTGTGTGTAGTCGAGGCAATGGTCGTGTACTGCTTGTGTTCAGGGTTGAGTCGAGTCCATTTTATCAATCAAAGTGCCAACATACAGGCCGTTCGTCGTCATTCTTCTGTGTGTTCACTATTCATCTTCCTCCTTGTGTCTGAACGCGAGAGAGTAGAGTTCTAGGGCTCGATTTCTAACACCTCCATCCAGCTGGGACTCGACATCGATGACGGCACGCTGGCACAGGCGCTGGCAGCGCGGTGCAAGAGGCTCGCCAACGCCACGGTGCCGAGGACCACCATGCATGAACTCGGGCGCGCCCTACTCGGAGCCGGCGGCGCGGGGTGGTGCCGCTGCACACGACGCTGACCTAGCGGGGATGCTCTGGGTGGACCACTTCTGGTGCCAGTTGAGGAGCGGCCTGGAGGAGGCTCGGGTAACAAGAGCGTCGCTGGCGGCGGCAACGGTACGGTGCAAGGACGAGGTCTGCGTTGCCACTGCAGAACCCCTTGAACCAAGGTCCTTCATCGATCAATCTACTGTCCTAATCGCCACGGAAGCAAATCAAGCAATGAAGACACGCACTGCAATGCTGCACAGACAGCTTGGGTCATGGGGTGTACACTCTCAATTTCTGCAGCGACGTGCCAATATAATATAATGTATGCAGGTATTAGAACGGATGTGCAAAAGCAATACCTTGGCAAAATTCATAATTGTAAATGGGAGTACAATCACTATTGGCAGTCATTCCTATTGAGAAGTTCTCCATTTTAAGGTTCTAGAGAGATGGTAAAGACGTAGATTAACAGATGTGCAAGTCGTGTGTTTAGTGTATTTTGTATAAGCAACCTATCTAGCATGTCGATTGTGGTAAAATTCATTCACCTTGTGGTTATTTCAAATCTATATTTTAATGATTCTTATTTCTAATGTTAGATTCGATTATCCCTTGGTTCCATAACTACTGGAATAAATTTGAAACTACAACTTAAATTTTGCAATGTTAGATTAAATGTTTTCAACATGCAAGGTAAATACTCGCTTCATTCCAAAACACTGTTCATTTTGACTTTTGTAGATACATAGGTTTTGATATGTATCTAGATATATATATTTATATCTATATCCATAGTAAAAGTTATATTTCTAAAAAAACGAAAATGAATAGTATTTTAGAACTAAGTGATATCTTTTACCAAAGTAGAAATTGTTTACATTTATTCAGATAATCCTAAAATAATTATTAACATCATGTTATGAAAGATATTTTTTTACTCATTCACAATTTGAGGTGACCATAGCATCTTATATTAAATTTTTAATTATAACATATCAATGAACGGCACGCGTGTGCCGTGCGGGCCACTTACTAGTTTTCTAAATGGTATTGTGTAATCTTGGACTTCCATGTGCCTCCCGTTCTATGTTTCACGTAATTCTGGCACATGTGGTCGTATTAAATAGTTTTGAGGCTGACATAGACCGGTTTTGATCCGCCGCGCTGCCGAGAACCATCAGGTCGGATGCGGGCTAGGTTTAAGTCGCCGCCAGCTCTCCCTTTCTCTCCTTGGTTCTTCTTTCTTCGGCAAAGTCGAGGCGCAGCAGCGCCCCAATCCCCTGCCGGTGCCACTCCCACGCCAAGGTCCTCCTCGCACAACCGCGTCGTCGCTGAGCGATGCCCAACGGCCAAACCCACATTCGTCCAACTCCCGTCTGTACTGATTGCTTACCAACCAGTACTAATATTAATTTAGTACCGGTTGATAAGCACAGTACCCTCGGGGACTATTTAGTACCGGCTCGTAACACGACCCGCTACTAAATGATGGCATTCAGTACCGGTTAGTGTTACGAGCCGGTACTTAATGGTCCGGAGGGTTCCCGACTTCCCTTTTGCATTTGGTACCGGTTGGTAACACCAACCGGTACTGAATGGTGGCGTTCAGTACCAGTTGGTGTTACCAACCGGTACGAAATGCACCACCCAGAGTTAGTTTAAAAAGATAGCATCCTTCTCTCAACCACAAGTGCTCTATAGGTGGGATGGTTAAGGAAGAATCACGCGAGGGGGGAGGTCGTGAGTTCGAGTCCCACGGACCGTGGAGGTCGTGAGTTTGAGTCCCACGGACCGCACATGCGTATTTGCGCGTGAAAAATCACATGACTTGTAACTAAATGGTGTTGCGCGTGTGCGGGCCCCTCCACGAGTTCAAAAAAAATTCTCTTTTTTTTTCTCAAATTCATTTGGTACCGGTTGGTGTTACGAACCGATACCGATGGACGCCCACCGGTACCGGTTGTAACAACCGGTACTAATGTTTGCCAGTACTGGTTGCATAACCGACACCAATAGGTAACTAGCAACCGGCACTGGGAGCTCTTTTTTTAGCAGCGCTCGACAACGACGCCACGCTCCAAGCCCCTGTGCACTGCTGGTGTTTGCCCCCATGCGTGCCTCAGCTTGCCACCACCGCCTCCACCCTCTGCACGCCAAGCCCCTACTCCAAGATCGGTCTGAACCTAATTTTTAAATATGTTAAGCCATATTTAACATATGGAGAAATTTTTTTTGAACTCGTGGAGGGGCCCGCACACGCGCAACACCATTTAGTTACAAGTCATGCGATTTTTCACGCGCAAATACGCATGTGCGGTCCGATACTGATGGACGCCCACCGGTACCGGTTGTAACAACCGGTACTATAGTTTGCCAGTACCGGTTGCATAACCGACACCAATAGGTAACTAGCAACCGGCACTGGGAGCTCTTTTTTTAGCAGCGCTCGACAACGACGCCACGCTCCAAGCCCCTGTGCACTGCTGGTGTTTGCCCCCATGCGTGCCTCAGCTTGCCACCACCGCCTCCACCCTCTGCACGCCAAGCCCCTACTCCAAGATCGGTCTGAACCTAATTTTTAAATATGTTAAGCCATATATTGAATTTGAACGTCAAATTTTATGCATAAACAAAACATACCACTAGCTATAGTGTGAAAGGGTTAAATTTTATTTCAAAAGTTTGAGCTTATAATTGGCAGTAGTCTTTCTCACTTTCCGAAAAAATACTATGGCCAATTATATAAAAATATGATACAATATAAACATCATTAGATAGATATTTAGATCTAGGCTTTTTATAAAAAAAATATTTAGAGATTTAAATATTGAACGAATTTTCTACTAATCTAGTCAAACTTGTGGTACGGACACCAAAACGACTATAATTTTGGGACGGAAGGAGGAATAATAACTCATAAACATTGCATAACAATAGCGAGGGTATTTCAGTATGACTACATACCAACATGACTATTTGAACACGATCCGTCTATCACTCATCATCAGCTATATATCGTCTTATCGTGCTTAAGCGACTCAAGCTTGGCAATGAGATCTATCAGGACAGAGGGGCAGCTGCTCCCCAGATAGTTCAGGCCGCCTGCAGCAAACACTTCTTGCAGATTAGCAGGGATGTCAAGGAAATCTAAGCATGCCTCCTTTAGCCCTCTGCAATGATGATGCTCGGCAAGCTCAAGGAAGGTTGCAACGGTGGTCACCTTGATGTATCCGCAAAGCTTCTCTTCGCACATCAGCCTCAGCCTCTGGATATCATATCTATCTGCTGCCACAAGCAAGTGCTGCAATATCACCTCTTCATCATTGGCGTTGTCCTCCTCATCAATAATGTCTGGCATCAAGTCACTGTAAATGAAACTAAGCAATAACCTGAACACTTTGGCCTCCATGTCGTCAATGTGTATGGCACTGGTGGTTGTGCCCTCCTTCATGTGGCCAAAAAGCTCAGCCCTGAAGACTGCCGATCTGGCTGCGAGCACACACCGATGTGCGTTTATCGTCTCGCCGCTGACCTCAAACGTCACATCTGTGCCCTCTCCAGACTTGAGGAGGCCAGTGAAATGCCGGTGCATATCAGATTCTGGCACCATCACAACGAAAGACGCAATTGTCGCACTGATATTGACGTCCCTGGTGACGATGATGTCACATTTTATTGTGAGACTGTCGTCCTTGAGATCCGTTGATTTCTCCAGATTTTCTCTTTTCGTGAAACTGCCGTAGCCCCAACTGCTACTCTGGTTCTTGAAGTCGCGCACTTTGCTTGCACGGATATCTGACGACAGCACATGCTTCTGATCCTTATTATCGACAAAATTGAATCCGAATTGCACCTTGACAGTTTCAGTAACACTGTCGTCATCCATGAAGAGGAAAAGGGACACGTAGTCAGCGTAGTCGGAGATGTCGCCGTTAGGGAAGTATGTGATGCGCCAGCGATAGCCAGCGACTCTGAAAGGGCGAGATTCTAGGAACTCTCCAGTGGGGGTGATGTCCTTGGTGTGCGAGTACCCGTCGACTACGAGCAGGTGGTACCCGCTGTCGCTGACGGTGGTGGTGGCTGATGCCGATCGCGTCGACGACCTGCCGCCGCCGATGAAAGATACGCCGGCGAACGACATATCGGATCGCCAAATCAAGCGTGATACGATGCGGGGCTACTTGCAGATGTGATGCTAATTTATTTGTAAAGAAAAAAAAGGAATGCTAGGTGCGAGGATATGTATAGAAGCTGGAACGTAAGTCGTATAGAAGCTGGAACGTAACTCGTGCAGTTTCTACTTAATCATGAAGCATTATTCTCACGAACGGGCTCCTCTTCTTCGATACGTTGTTAATACGAGTAGCATTAAAGGTCCTGCTTAGTCTGTCAACCTTTTTCATTGCCATAGTAAAATCGAATATTTGGATATGAATTATGAGTATTAAATACGGATAACTGACAAAACTCATTCCATAACCCCCAGGTGTAATTGCGAGACGAATCTATTAAGACTAATTTGACCACATTAGATAATGATGTGCTACCGTATCTAATGATGAATTAATTGTGCTCAATAGATTAGTCTCATGATTTTCATGTCTAGCCATTTAATTAATTTTATAATAAGATCATATTTATTCCTCTAATCTTCGGTTTAAAATTTCTACAATAAAAAATGCTAACTTTTTCACCAAACAAAACAAGATGGCGAAGGTGGGCGCAATGGCTCGATTGCGGGAGGGCGAGGGTGAGGGCGACAGGATGGTGGTATGGCGTGGCCGTGAGGGCCAGACGGGAAGACGAGGCGCGGGAGCGCATGGGCGGGGCCACGGGAGACCGTGCGAGAGGGATGCCAAGTCGGAGCGTCTCGGTAAAGAAAGCGAGGACGGGATCTGGGATGTCGAGAGGGATAGGGAGGGTAGGGGTATGGAGAAACTGTTGGATGTTCATTTTAGGGGAATTTATCTATTTTTATCTATTAAATCTTTTTACACAGTGTCTTAGAGATGCTCTAACCATGCATGTCACGTTTAGGTAGTTAGTAAAATAATAGTTCACGTTAACTAGACCAATGACACGTTAGTTTTCTTTTTTTTTTCCTTCTTATGTTTCAAATTAATTATAGGTCATTTGACTTTTCTACCTCAAGTTAACCACTCGTCTTATTGACACATTATGCAAAATATTATATTTTTTATTGCTTGCTTTAGTAATAAAATCTTCAGGAATGACTTAAATTTGGCTATGTTTATATAATTTTTTTAATAAAACGGACTTGTTAAATTTGTAAGTCATATGGACAATTTGGAAGGAAGGTAGTAACTCCTCGTGTTATGTTAGATCTGATACATATTGCAGGCAAGTTAGATCTGATAAACAAAAATACTTTCCATGTTATTTTTATTTTTGTAATTAAAAATGCACATATAAACTATTACTTTCCAGGAGGTAATAATTTATTCTAACTACCTGGATATTCAGTGTACCTTAGCAAAACCCATCATGTTTCTGAGCTTCTAGCTGCACGGAGCAACGTTTCCCACCTGGCGTGAACAATAAAAAAAACTCACAGAGGTTTCGTTCTTAGCTTTTCCTCACGCTTCAGGCCAGAGGCCAGTTTTCAAACTTCAATTCTGCACAGCCGAGACAGGTGAGGGGTAGCTCAAGGACATTGCTGGCACACAGCAACTACACTCAAATTTGCCAACAGCCCAAGAAACCAGAACATGCCTTAATGTACTCGCACATTTCACATTCACCAAGTTGTGGGGCTTACTATTGTTAGCTAGTTGTTCTGTGTTTTCCTGCTTATTTACCGTGCGTTGCTTTTTCCTGTTAGGCCAGTCTTAGTGGAAGGGTCATGAAGGAGTGTCATAGCATTAAATATCATATCACATCAGTATATTTGCTTATATGACAGAGTTATTTACGAGGAGAGAGGAGGGAGAGGGTCATGGGATGAGAGGGGAGGGTCATCACCATGACTCTTGGCTGGCACGGGTCTCCAAGTTTGCAGTCTTGGTAACTGTGTGATGACCCTCCCACTGAGACTGGCCTCATGGACCATGCAAGAATATCCTTTCAAAATTGTTGAGCTTGAGTATCTTGTTGATTTCATCAAGTCTCTTCGCCCTGGCTTTCCTTGCAGTCCCGTGTCACTATTAGGAAAGAGATAATGCAAATATTTTTAGAAGAGAAGGAAACATTGTATAAATACTTGAAAACTATGCAATGCCGCTTTAGTGCAACAATGGATATGTGGACCTCATGCCAAAACAAAGGATACATGTGTGTTACTATTCATTGGATAGATGATGATTGGCGTATGCAAAAGAGAATTATTGGTTTCTTCCATCTTAAAGGAAGGCATACAGGTGCAAAGTTATCTGAAACATTCACTGAAGTTATGGTTAAATGGTACATTGAGAATAGACTATTTGCTTTGACTTTGGATAATGCTAGTTCAAATGAAGTGGCTGTCTACAGTATAGTTTCAGATATGAAAGAGAAAGGTAATGGTTCTCTTGTTTGTGATGGGTTGTTTTTTCATGTTAGATGTGCCTGCCATATACTCAATTAGGTTGCTAAAGATGGGCCGAAAGTAATTTCAGGAACAATTTCCAAAGTTAAATCACTTGTATTAGCTGTGAAAGGGCCTCTATTGCAATGGGATGCACTCATGAAGTGTGCCACTGAATTTGGTTTGGATACAGAGAGAGGTATAGCAATGGATGTATCAACTAGGTGGAATTCCATCTACCTTAGGGCACCCGCAGTGTAGCGAGGCCAGATTTTGCAGGGGAGGTGTCCACGCAGGAACGTTGCTCCGATTCAATTTTGGTCGCAGCGTGCGTGGTCGATGCTCAAAGCGGTCGTGGGGTCCACTCGTGAATAAAAATACCCCTTCGCCTCAAGTGCCGCCCGCATCTTCTCCTTCCTCCCGCGAGCCGCGAGAAAATATCTTGCCTCCCTTTCCTTGTCCGTTCTCCAACGAGACAAAAAAAACAAGAGTTTCCAATTAATCTGGGCCCATCGGCGCCGACGCGACGACGTAGACGCTGTGGGGACGAACCTGTTCTGGCGGAGGTGGAAGAAGCCGAGGGCGAGGAGGTAGACGAACCTGCCGGTCGCTCATGGTGCAAGCAGCCGGTGCGGCGGCGGTCGCGGCAGCAGCTGCGGTGGCCGTTGTGGAGGTAAATCCAAGGAACGAGGCGCAGTCTGTCTGGTGAACGCCATGGCCTTCGCGAGCTCTTCCTACATGCTCCTGGGTGGTTCTTCCTCTCCTGGTGTCGGGTTCGGTGGTGGTGGGAATATTTTAATCGTGACAAAAACAGGCACCGAGGATAGTACTGGCCTCGATGCCAGATTTTTGGAACTCGGCATCGCCCCCTGCAATGGCAAAACCGATGCTGGGATTCCTGTTTTACTAACTCAGCATCGGTAAAATACCACACTGCGGGTGCCCTTATGCTGAGAGATGCCTTATAATACAAGGATGCTTTTATGAGGCTTTAAGTCTTCAAATCGCCGTAGGTATACCAAGATCTCTCCATCTCCT
The DNA here is from genome assembly GCA_015342445.1 of Digitaria exilis. NCBI lineage: Eukaryota > Viridiplantae > Streptophyta > Magnoliopsida > Poales > Poaceae > Digitaria > Digitaria exilis. The sequence continues at coordinate 42,137 of JACEFO010002219.1, read as the reverse complement.
GCTGAATGGGAAAAGGCATCAACAATGTAACACCCCTGGTGTTAATTAACACTAAACCAATGTTTAAGCTAAGCTAAGCATGATTCAAAAGTCAAATCAAAGAAAATGAGGAAATTTATTCAAATTTGAGTCAAAAACCCTTTGAAAGGAGCAATAAAGAAACTTGAAAAATTTCCTACAAACTTAAAAAAGTGCAAATGTGAAAGTTGGAGAATAAGTCAAACCAAGAATCTTTCCTTTTCAAACCATAGCCTAAAAATGCTTGGAAGCATCTCAAAATTCAAACCCAAACCTTGGAATTTGAAATGTCCAATTCAAATTCAAAGCTGAAATGGAATCTTAGCCAAATCTCAAGATTTTACCACAGAACATCAAAATCTCCAAAAAGCAAAGTTGCACATCTTCACATTTCTGAACTTTGCCTCTTTGGACACTTTGGCCAATTTTGCCTTTTAGCCCCTCGAATTTCAGAAATTCAGTTCAAAACAGGGAATTACCCCTTTTTGAATTACGGCCAAATTTTCAACTATTTCTCCAAATCTCCTGTGCAGGGACGTGTCTCATGAAATTCTAAACAACTTTCATGTTGGAAGATTTTCGAGCTACGTTCAAAATTTTAGAATTTGAGCCATGCCAATCAGTTGACCTTTTGCCCGCTCACGGCGCGCTCACGGGTTGCCAGCGCCGCGCCCGCGCGTGCCGCGCTCGCCGCCGGCAAGCGCCTGCCGCCGTCCGGCCTCGACTGCTCCGACCAATGCCACCGTTGCATGTCCCCGCTCACGCTGCACGCCTCTGGCAAGGTCTCATGGCCGGAGACGCACTGTAGCTCTGACTCCGCGCTCGCCGTCGCGTCGCCGCCGCGGACCGCCGGATTTTGCCGTCGCCGCCGTTGCCCGCCGGTCCAAAGCGCGACTTTTGCGCCCCGCGTGCTCCTTTTTCCTTCCCCGCGCTGTCTTCTCGCTCGCCCACGCGCGCCTGCGGCTGCAGCACGCCTGCGCGCCGCGTTGACGCCGCGCACGGCGCCACCACGGCCGCGACAAGCCGCTGCCGCCGCAACAGCTCGCCGAGCTGTCCCAGCCCTCATCTCGTGCTTCCCGAGCACCCTTCCACTCCCCTCTCGCTCCTACTTAAGCCCTCAACAGTTCCCCTCGCTCAGCACGCCGGAAAATCCTCACCGGAGCTCGCAGAGCCGCCGCCGAGCTTCCTCTCGTGGGCAGCCCTCGCCATTGCTTCCCCGGCCAAACCGAGTCTCTCTCGAGTTTCCCCATCCTCCACTGTCACTCCCCGACCCATCCCCGAACCGTTTCCCCCACCACAGACGCCGGCGTAGCTCGCCGGAGTTGACCGAGCTCTCCGCCGCCGCCCGCGCACGTGCACAGCCCGCTACACTCCTCCTCCGGCCGAACCGAGGGCACCAACAGCTTCCTCGTACCGCACTTGTGCTCACCGGCCACTTCCCCGACCTTCTCCGACCCCGACGCCGCCGGTCGCCGCTCGCCGGAGCAAGCCGAGCCGCCACCGCCGTCGTTGACCTCGATTCCGGCCATCCCCGACCTCGAGACCTAGTTCAAACGAATCACGGTGAGCCCCTCTCCATTTCCCCCCACTTCCCCGGCCCGGTCTCGCCGCCGTTTGGCCGGCGTAACCACGCCGGCGAGCCCAGGGACCCCTGTGTGTCTTCAACCTCTTTCCAGGGGGCCGAGCGCAAAATGCAGGGACCGGTTTGTAAGGCATTCAAAAGTTCTAGGGTTCCTCGCGTAAAATAGATTCTATATTTTAGGTTTAATTCGCTGAGATGTTCAAAAATTCGTAGAAAATCGTAGAAAAACCAGACAAATGTCAAACCAATTTTGTAGTGACCAGTGAATCTAGAAGAACAACTTCTTCCATTGCACCTCACTCAGCTGAGCTGTAGATTTTGAATTATAAATTCATTTCAGTTTGAGCCCTTTTCATCATAGTTCAAAATCTACACATGCACTGGAGCTGATCTTGGGATATGTTGTTAGGATGGTTATCATTAGCCTAATGCGCAAAGGGTGCACAAAAATTCTCAGTGTATTTAGGGTTATGATTTTCCAAACATATACCCTGCTGTTTTGGCAAATAAATCACAGAAAATAAATTACTCAGGGAAAAATCACCTCCTTCACACAGAAATTAAGTAAGGACATTAGAAACTTTAGAAAAATGAATATGGTAATTTTTGGACACTGGAAAATGGCTAAATGATTTTTGGTAGTTTAAACATGGTGAAATTCCACAAAAATACTCATATTTCAAAATCACATACAAACTTGCAGAGGTGTCACTCTTGGCATCCTAAGCCACTGTGCCAGGTGGTTTGGACAAAAACCTTGTAATTATTTTTGTAGGATTTTAGTTTTATTTTAGGCAAAAAGATAAGAATAATTTTTATAAATTATAGAAAAATTTTCTTGAGCCAAATTTTGGGGTAAGCTCCTGCCTTGGCATGAGCAAGCCTCTGGCCAAATGGTACATGAAAATAAATTTCCTAAGTTCACCTTTTGAATAATAGAAAAAGGACTTAAATAGTGGAAAAGAGAAGAAAAAGAAGAGAAAAGAGAAGAAAAAGAAAAGAAAAGAGAAGAAAAAGAAAAGAAAAGAGAAAAACCTAAAACTCTAAAATCAAAGTAAAGGTTCAAAATGAAAAGGGTATATTCACTTTTAATTAATGATTATCCTTTCCAATTCATTAACCAAGATTTAAATAAACCCTAACTATTTAAATCTCGATACTTAAGCATTCATGCATTTCGTGTAGATTCGGGTCTCGCCGACGGAGTCTACGAGCTAGTCCCCGCTGCCGAGGAGATCGCCCAGGAGTCCGAGGTGAACGTTGTGCACGTGGATCCGAGCCCCGAGCAGGAGTACCGCTTCGAACCGGAAGGCAAGCCCCGGAGCATAACCTAACTTTACTTACGCGATTTAATTGATTATATGTTTGTGCATTTAAGTTTCAAGGAGTTGAATGAAACCCTAGATTGCATGATCATAGGTTCCGTTGATTGAAAACTAGTATGTTAGGTCCGATAGTTGCTATGCTTAAGACCGATAGAAGTCGAGTGTTTTGCGACACTCGCGAGATATACGAGTTGTATGTCTACTCATATCAGAAACACTAGAGATGGTGGATGGATGATTGTAGATACCCGTCTATCGATGTTTTAAGTGGAAACATGTGGTACTTTTGTGTCAAGCGTTTGAACGTACCACACATATGCACGGTTTATGGGACCGGTAAGTCCCGGTATCCGATGGATGCGAGCAGGTCCAACAGCTCTCTGTCTTGGAAACGTTATCCCATGGGCACATGAGGGTAGTTGCGTGAGTCCCAGTAGTGGTAAACCTTTACCCTGAGGCAGTGGGACTCGGGAGCCACTCGCAGACAGAGGAGAAAGGATTGGGGTGTGTTGGCATTTCCAACCATTCCGTATGTTTGGGTTTCCCCTGGCCAGGTAGTAAATTCGGTTCGAACTGTCCGCTTCTCGCGGTTAATGAGACTGCTTGACCGATGTATGACATATTATGAGGTGAAACTTGGAAGGATGAAATCTTTGGATGGAATAATTGTATTGCAAGACTTGATTGTTTAGCTAGGCTCACCTAGAATGGATAGACTAAAGAAGTTAAAATCAAAATAAAGAAAGTAGAAAACAGCTTAGTCGCTTTTGGCAAAAGAACCCCACTAGCCAAACAGCCTCTCATTTTAGGAGTCGGTGATGTAGTGATCACCAGTCGGTTAAGTCTTGTTGAGTATAACTAGTATACTCAGCCTTGCTTGTGGCTTAAATTTTCAGGACCGTCCCCTCAGGAGATAGCTGCCTCTATGGCTTGGGCCTCCCAGCTTCCTCCTGGTTACAGCATCGAGTGGGAGCCGGCCTCTTCCGAGGATCGTGAGGAGTAGCGTCACGGCTGACTTCATCGTGGCGATGCTATGGATCGTCGCTAGTATCTCGTTTATTTTCCGCTGCATGAATTCAAACTACTTTACTTATCATTTCAATTTGGTTGTAATAACTCTGAACCTTGTCGTAATTTGAATTGTGGAATGATGTGATCTTTGGAAACTCACCTTCGAGTGGGCGTATGGACGGACGATCTTCAGTAGCAGTTAGTCGAGCTTGACTCGACGGTCGAATCCACACTTGGGAACATTTTCGTGTATTAGCACCAATGGAAGGTGAAATATACTTAAGTGGGCCCATTTCTCGGGTGAGATCGCTACAAACAATTTTTCATTGCTTGAATAGATTTTATGATCTCACTGAAGTTCTTTCTGGCACTTCATATCCAACTGCCAACTTATTTTATAAAGGTTTCTATGACATAAAGGTCTTGCTTGATGACTGGTGCATGTTTAGTGATGATCCCACCATTAAAAACATAGCTGCTGCCATGAATGAGAAATTCGAGAAATATTGGCAGCAGTCCAACATTGCTCTAGCTATTGCATGTTTCCTTGATCCTAGGTATAAGAAAAGGCTGATTGAATACTACATGAAGAAATTCTATGGTGATACATACCAACTTGAACTAGATGAGTTTGTTAGTGTGGTAAAGAAGTTGTACCAGTTCTATGCTAGTTCTGCTCCTGCCCCAAAGAAAAACATTGCAAAATCTAGACCTAGTAGTACATCAGATGTATTAATGGGAGGTGTAGATCAGGACCTTGAGGCCTTCTTATGATGGAACCGAACATCCTATGTTGGAGTCAAATGAGTTGGAGAGGTACATTGCAGAACCTCCTATAAAACTTGATGGTGATTTTGACATCCTAGCTAGCATGGTGGAAAAATAAGAGAGAAGATTATCCTATTCTTACACGAATTGTCCGTGATGTAATGGCCGTACAAGTATCGACGGTAGCTTCCGAGTCCTCTTTTAGTGCTGCTGGTTGTGTGGTTGATCCCTATCGCAGTCGTCTTGATCTAGAGATGGTGGAGGCATTAATTTGCACAAAGGATTGGGTGGCTGCTGCTAGAAAAGGTGATGATCTAGTTTTTTTTTAAAGTTACATACTTATAATTGCACCATTAAAAATGAAATCGTTATGGTCATGTCTTTCTTTTTTCAGATTCTAAATTTGTTGGTTCCATTGTGAGTGACCTTGAGGTTAAGGCTTTGGCTGCTGCCATGATCAGTAAACTTAAAGTTGAGGTTTGTGTTCATATCTTTACTTGGTGGCTGCTTGTTAATTCAGTTGGTCTTTGTTGTTGTACTAATATTTCTTAACTATGAAAACTTGCAGGAACAAAACACGGAGGAGGAAGAGAAGGAGGAAGAGGAAGATGAGTTACCACAAGACATGGAAAGTGATCCAGACATCATGGACGATGCTGCTGATCGAGCTGTAGCCTGTTGACCGGCTTAGGCCTACAAATAATTCATGTTCTTCCTATGTTATGCTGCTGAGTTGTAGTTGCACCTTATTGACTTTTGTGCTTGCTGTCATGCTGTGTGTTTCAAAAGAGTGTTATTGTGATGCCTCTTTAAGACTTGTTGGTTGTTATACACTTGTTATTTTGTTAAGGACGGATGCTTATTCACGTGTCAATGACTGATGCTTATGCACTTGTTAATAACTTGTTAATTTAAGACTTGTTGGTTATTCATGTGTATCCTATATGACTGCATGTTTATCGCGAATGATTGTGTCGGTGTCGACTTGGGTCGGTGTTCCCGTTTTGATGTTATGTTTTCCGATCGTTTTCGACACGTTCCCGCTCGAATTTGTTCGTTTTCGATATCCCGCATGTTCTCTTTCGTTTTCGTTTCCGACGTTCCCGATTTCGATTTTGTTTTCATATGAAAATGTGAAAATAAAACCAATACTGGGGTTTTTATGACCGATTCCGACCGATTTCATCCCTACTTATGGTCCTGGCAATTCTCTATTGAGTTTCACAAGATGTATATATGGCTTGGCTTTGTGCTGTGTGAATATAAAGCTGGATAAGGGAAGTGTATACGTGACCGGTGTATCCTACATCTCACATGTATCAGTATATATATACTAGCACTCACAGCAACCAAAGCACTACAGTGAGGGAAATTCAAGGGTTTAAATCAGTTTGGGTTCGAACCAAGCAATCTGACGAAATATATTTGAATCCAGACAATGTGAGAAACCCATGCTACTAGGCTATTTCCTCCACACATGAAACGCAACTCACACAGTCACACTAGCTAGCAACGGAAACAAACTCAGGCACTATAGCTATTTCCTCCCCACAAAACGCAACTCACACCAGCGACGGAAACAGTCTCAGCCACAACTAGGCTATTTCCTCCACACAAAACGCAACTAACACTAACAACGGAATCAGACTCGGGCACTACTAGGCTATTTCCTCCACATAAAACGCAACTCACACTAGCAACGGAAATAGACTCAGCCCCTACCTTACTAAGAATGCTTTAATATCACTCGAAAAATATATAACAATAAGATGGAGCAAATATACATGCATGCAGTCAACTGTAATTGAGTACTTAACAATAATGTAATACAATGATTACCACTCCAGAGAAAAAAGAGCTTTTGCAGTTCCTATACCTAGCAGCATACCATTATCATTCATCAAGCTTAAGCGACGATGCAAGTTTGCCAATCAGCTCTACGGAGGGAGTGGGGTTGCTGCTACTGTCCAAGCTGCCAGATGCCATTACGTCCTGCAGATATGCTGGGGATTTGATGAAATACAAGCATGCTTCCTTCAGCCCTTGGCAATTGTGCTGCACAGCAAGATCATGGATAGTTTCCACTGTGCCCGCATTGATGTATGCGCACAACTTATGTTCACAGATCAATCTCAACCTCTGGAGATCATATTTATCCGCCGCCACAAGCAGGTGCTGCCACATATGTTCTTCCTCATCCTCATCCATCTCTGGCACTGAATCACAGTAAATGTAACAGAGCAACAACCTGGATACTTTTGCTTCCATGTCATCGATGTGCACGGTGTCTGTTGTCCCCTCCGCCATGGGGCCAAAGAGTTCGGCCTTGAAAACAGCAGAACGGGCCGCAAACACACACCGGTGTGCGGCAAACTTCTCGCCACCAACCTGGAATGTCACATCCGTGCCCTCTTGTGACTGGAGGAGACTAGAGGTGTTGGTGAATATCAGTAAGGGGCAGCTTCACAAAGTGCATGGTGGCACCCAGCTCGCCGATGTTGACAACCTTGGTGAGGACGACGTGGCACGTTATAGTGAAACTGTCATTCTTCAGATGTATTGATTTCTCGAACCTCTGCCTGTCCATGAAACAGCCTGGGCTCCAAAAATTATTACTAACGAACTCGTGAGTTCCGCTTGGGCTCACGAGCAATGGTGACTCTTGCCTCTGTGTCTGATAACCAGGGAAGCTGAATCCGTAGCTTACAGTTACAGGATCCGCAAAGTTAATTTCGTCAAGGACGAGGTAAAAGAATATGCAGCCGGCATCCTCTTCCTCTTGTCGATAGCCATTAGGGTAGTACTCAATAAACCAGCGATGGCCTCCGATCTTGAAAGATTTAGAGCGCATGCACTTGCCATTGGGGGTGTTGTTCTTGGTGCGTGAGTAGCCGTTCACCACGAGCAGATGGTACCCACCCACCGTCATGGGGACGGTTAACGAGGCGGTAGGCGAGAGACTGCTGTCTCCAACGAAGGATACACCAGCGAATGTCATGGCCCTGACATCGAAGATTTTCACAAGGGGATGACTATTGCTATTACTGAGGACGCACTTCAAAGAGGAAAACCATGCAATGTTGAAATCAAAGCGTGGATGAACGATAAATTTTAGAGATCGCTTCATAGGCATACGCTACATGTATGCCCTTTATGTTGCACATATAAGGATTAATAGTGATGAATAAGGAACTATTAATTACAAGTAGCAATGGAGATTCACAAACGCAGAGAAGGGATAATAGCATCAACTGGAGTATTATTATTAAATCTATACCTCAGCGCCTTTGGGAAGTTGGTGACAGGAGGTGATGGATTGGCAATCTGAAGCCTGAAGCTTCTACCTGCTACCTCTGCTGCGCTCTGCAGAGCTGCGCTTGGCGTCGCGCGGCTCTGTTGGTTTCGGCGGCTGCGGTCGATTTCACGTAGGCGACGATGACGCTGGCCGCCACAAGCCGCGCGACGCTAGGGCTTTAGAGAGAGGACGAGATGGGTTTTGGATTGTTCGGAAAACTGGGCTTGTCTGTTTCGGAGGCCATGAGTCGGTGCTGCTGGTGCTGGCCCATTATGGATCAATCTATATCTCGCTCCACGACTCCCTGTCCGGATTTCCTATTAACTAGAAAAGTTCACGGCGTTGCCGCGTAGAGTAATCTGTAAAAATATTTTTCAAATAAACTGTCAAAGCACGTTAATTTAAAAATTCACTTTGTAGCTATGTTTAGATTTTGAAATGTGTTTTTTTTCCTTTTGTAGTGTATCTTATGTTCAAATTTGAAGGTGCTTCGGCGTTCGGATGTTACTTTCGGAAAAATTGGAAAGTGTTCTGGATTTAAACTGTGATCTATTGCAAATATATAGATTTTAAAGTTTTTAGCAATTTTAGAATTTAATATTTTTAAATTTGAAGTTGCTTCGGTGTTTGGATGTTGGGTTTAATGGGTGAATTGGAAAGCGTTTTGGATTTGAAGTGTGATCTGTAATAACTTTATAGATGTTGAAGTATTTAGGTACTTTAAAAATCAATATTTTTAATTTAAAGCTGTTTCAGTTTCCGAATCATAAGGGCAACGGGCCGCATATAAACATTATGCGAACGAATTAAACGCTTAGAATATTTGTTATTTAATGAACTTCAGCTTTTCAAATTTTAAGCTATTATTGTATTAAACAATTTTTAATTTAGAAGCATTTTGATATCAAATTATATATATATATGACGGATCACATATAAACATTTGTGAGAATGGATTATACATAGCAAATTTCAAAATTCAAAGCTCCTTTCGAATTTTCTTGCATACATTTCTATATTTTACTAAAAAATATATTTCAAAAGGAAAAACATACTAAATCTAAAACCTTTCCATAGAGATAATTCTTAAATTCCGCGTGCTTTGATAATTCTTTCAAGAAAAACATTTACAAAACCATGTTTATAATAAAGTTATATGTTATAGATTGTGATATTTTGACTAAATTTGATATTGAACACCTTTTAATAAAGTTATATATTTTAAAATGTTGCAATTATATTGTTGAACACCATCCCCAAAAATGTTTTGTATATGTTATAAAAAAATAAAAGATAGTAACGGTCATAATGGTATTAGATCACTCAAAAACTGTATTAAAAGTTATATTAGATCATTCAAAATTATGTTGGTTTAAATAAACAAATTCAGAAATTATTCAAACAAAATAGCATGATGTTATATTGAATAAACAAAATAAGAACTACTATAAATAACAATTTTAAAAAATATTTAAATATTTTTGTAAAGCAAGTAAGTTGGGTCTCGCTTGTGGGCCCGTGGTCTACGGTGGGGGGACCCACTTGTGGGCCCATGGTCTACAGTGGGGACCACTGTGGGACTCACATCACGTGGGTCCAGTGGGCCCACGTCGGGGCCCACTTGCGGGACCCAGATCACACGGGGCCGTGGGGCCCATAGCGGGACCCACTTATGGGACCCACATTAGCGGGTCCCATGTGTGGGGTCGCGTGCCCTAGGATTGCTCGGGCCGATCTAAACCGTGATGTGGCACGATGAGGTTACCCGGCTTGGGTCCAGGATTCTTATTATAGAGATCTCTTTAAGTATATCTTCGCTTCCTCATCTTTTAATGTTTAAAATTTATGCAATTCAGTCACAACTTTAGATGGACACTAAACTCTAGCTGCCCTCATCTCTCACACCCCCATGTGCCCACGCCGCTGCCCTGCCTGCCGCCCGACTTCTGTGCCCATGCCATCGCCCCTCGTCCCATGCAGACCGCATGTGGCTGCGCATCCACCCGGCCATGCCAGATGCACCACTGCTGCAGCTCCACCGAGGCCTTGTGTCGCGTCCGCCTTGCCTCGCGTGGGAGCGCTATCGCCAGAGCCCTGCTATCGTCACCCACAAGCTCGACGATCAGTGCGACTGTTGCGCCACCGCTGCCGGAGCTCCACCGTCATTGCCCACGGGGCCAGGGCCAGTGGCCTGCGCAAGCACTGTGCACTACCGCCCGTCCACCTACGCCAGTTGTTCAACATTCGGATTTGGGCATTTCAACGTTTGTATCTTAGGATTTCAATATTTTAAATTCTAAATGTTGAACGTGTTCGTGCTAAATGTTGAAAATGACATGTTAAATGTTGAAATGTTTCATCCAAATTGTTGAACTAGCACATTTGATTTGAACATAGTGGTTAAACATGCCTTCATTAACTAGGTTTTGGTAGATGGATGGGAGGAAACTTCATTTGAGTCGTGATATGGAAAAACAGAAAAACATAAAGGCACGAACTAATTCGGTGGTGCCTATGGCCAGACACCAAATCAATATGTGGACAGTCAATACCCAAGGCTGACTTATTATCATTAGTCAATGACACTAGGCATTGACTAATTCAGTGTGGTTAGTTGAGCACCACTGAATTTGTCAGTGCTACCTCAGTAGATCTTATTAGTGCCTATAGCCTTAATGTATAGAAAACACCGATTGATTCGGTGGGTTCACTGTGTCTACATGAGTTGAACTTGTTTGTCATGGGTCTTTCTAGGTAAGAACAACGATGGATTCTATGAAAAATATGCAAACTACCCCAACTGCTTCTCTGCAACTGGTGATCCTCACGAGCCAAAGCCATACATCGCAAGTACGTGACAAAGAGCTATTTGTACTCTTGCGCTGATCAATGAAGACGATCATAGGAATCCCAAAATTGAGACGGACAGAATGGGATAAATTGAATAGCATCCCCAAGTACGGCCGGTTTCAATTCATGAGAGACCATCACAGCCCTCACATTTACCGACGATCTGATAATTTAGCTTTATCCTCAATTCCTCTAGCTATCAGCGCAACAGGTGGAAGCTGATAGATCTAGGGATGGCAATTCCACCCGTGGATGCGGGCACCCGCGGGTTTTACACCCAATGGGTGCGGGTGCGGGTTCAACATCGCACCCACGGGTGCACCCGCATCCGCACCCGAGATTCGCGGGCGTGGGCCCAGCTGGCCAGAAAGGCCCACCCAGCCCAAAACACACTATAAACCTAGAGGTCTTCACGCAGCACTCTTGGTCTCCAGCCGTCCCAGGCTCCCAGCCGCCACCCTCCTCACGGAAGGACCGAGAGTCCGCGACCCCAGAGGTCGCGAGGTGCCGCGCCGCCCCGGCGATTTCCTACTCCGGCTGTCGCCATCCAGCGCTCCACAAGCCACTGCTCCAGGTTGCAGCCTCAAGGCGCCGGCTCAAGGGTGCACGGTGGTGGCGGCGGCGGCGCAAGGGCACACAGTGCACCAGCACCCGGCGGCGGCGGCGATGCTCCAGCGCCCGACGACGGAGCACGAGCGCGTCATGCGCACGAGCACGGCGTACGGCGCGGCGCAAGAGCACGGCAACACCGGCGACACCATGCTCCAGCTTTTGCTCTCGCACCCGCGGGCACCCGAAACCCGCCCGAAACCCGGCGGGTGCGGGCGCAGAAATCCACCCGCGGGTTTTCTGTGGGTGGGTTTTCTTCTCCTCCACGGGTTTGGCCTCGGGCGGGTTTTTCTGCACCCGCATCCACACCCGCGGGTGCCATCCCTAGATAGATCACGTAACATTGACTCAAAGCATCCAAAATAGTAGATGAAGATGAAATCAAGAGAGGATAATCAAACGGCAGGATTGCGATGAAACTGACAGCTTAAACGCGACAGATACCTTACTAATATAGCTACTCCATCCATTCCAAAAAGAATGCAATTGTGGGAATCGTACCAGTCAAAGTGTTTAATGTTTGACCAACTTTATATTAAACAGTATTTGCATTTATGCTTCTAAATAATTTTATTATGAAAATATATTCTATAACTAATCTAATGATACTTATTTTGTACTATGAATGTATTTTTTATATAAATTTGATCAAAGTTCAAATCGTTTGACTCCTCGGAAAGCTAGAATTGCGTACAAGAGACTGGTGAGTAGCCGTAACTAGCCAACGAAGTAGTAGACCACAAGCTTAAAGTTTAGTAATCATATATATGCTTCATTCCATAGCATTTCGGTTTGTCGCTGCTAGCTTCTGTCCTGAAAAGCCAAAAGAAAAAAAGAACAGTTAATAAATCATAACACTGCAGCAAAATAACGGCATTCTATAGGATCAGCATATTAAGAGAACTACTATAACTTAAGTACATACCAATTAATGAGGCAATGAGTACCATCACTTGTCAGTGATCATGTTAACTGTGCAAGTTTGGCAATGAGATCTATCAAGACAGAAGGACAGCTGCTTCTAAGATGGTCCAAGCCGCCAGCCTCCATAACGTCCTTCAGATTAGCAGGGAAGTCAAGGAAGTCCAAGCAGCCCTCCTTCAGCTCTCTGCAATGGTGCTCTTCAGCGAGCGCAAGAATGGTAGCCACAGTGCGCGCGTTGATGTATCTGCACAACGTCATTTCACACATCTGTTTCAGCCTCTCGAGACCATATCTATCTGCTGCCACGAGCAACTGCTGCCACATCACATCGTCATCGTCCTCATTTTTCTCTTCTTCCTCCATATTTGGCACAGAGTCATCGTAAATGAAGGTAAGTAGTAACTTGAATACTTTTGCTTCCATTCCATCTATCCGTATGACACTGGTGACTGCATCCTTCATCGGCCCAAAAAGCTCAGCTCTGAAGAGACTGCGGATCTGGCAGCGAGCACACACCGGTGTGCAAAGAATGTCTCACCACCGACCTCAAATGTTACATCCGTTCTCTCTTCGGATTCGAGGAGACTAGAGAAATGCTCATGCAGATCAGATTCTGGTACCTCAAGCAACGATGGAGTGGATGTGCTGGTGTTCCAAGGATTGACATCAAACTTCAGTGAAGCAAGCTTCACAATGAGTTCTTTCAGAACAGAGGGGCAACTGTTAATCACATGATCCAGCCCGTCCGCGACCATTACATCATGGAGATTGGCAGGAGAGTTGAGGAAATCCAGGCACGCCTCCTTCAGAACTCGGCTTTGGTGCTGCTCAGCTAGCGCAAGGATAGTTGCCACCGTGCTCGTGTTGATGTGGTTTTCACACAACTCTTCTTCACAGATAAACCACAGCCTTGGGAGATCATATCTATCTGCCGCTACAAGCAAGTGCTGCCACATAATTGCTTCTTCCTCTGCTTCAACAATTGGTACTGAATCACTGTAGATGAAGTCGAGTAAGAGCCTAAACACCCGTTCATCCATGTCACTCACATGTATGACACCGGCAGTTGTTCCCTCCTTCATGGGGCCAAAGAGCTGAGCCTTGAAGACAGCAGACCGGGCGGCGAGAACACACCGGTGAGCGGCAAATGTCTCGCCGCCGACCTGAAACGTGACATCGGCACCCACACCGGACTGGAGAAGATGAGCGAGATGCTGTCGAATATCAGGTGCCAGCATGTCACGGTTGGATGGAACAGATGCGGCATCGGCGTTCGTGATGGCAACATCCTTTGTCATGACGATGTCGCACCTTATGGTGAAGCTGTCATTCTTGATGAGATGTTTAGACGTCTCAAAGAAATCTCTATTGATTAAACAAGAGGAACTATAAGGATCACTGCTAGAGAATTTAAAAGTGTTCTTTGCACGAACGAGGCATGACGAGTCGTTGTTCTGAACCTGATGATCAACGACGATGCTGAACTCGTACTGCACCATCACAGGATCGACAACATTACCTTGATCAAGGAAGAGATAAAAGGCTGTGTGACCAATATGATACGGTCTGTAGCCACGGGGGTAGCACTGGATGATCCAACGGTAGCCTCCGACTCTGAAACGGCGAGATGCGATGTGCTCCTGCTTCTCCTTGATGCGAGAGTACCCATTGACCACTAGCAGGTGGTACCCGCTGTACTTGACACTGACAACGGTGGTGGCCGAGGCAGGCGGCGGCGGACGGCCATCTCCGACGACAGATACGCCGGCGAATAACGACATGGCCGTGGCCGTGACTCTCCAGAAGTGAGGATACGATACGATATGGTGTTGCTGCTGCTCGGGAGGTCAGGGGGTGGCACTTGCTAGAGAGAGGAAGTGAGGAACTGGAACGATCGCATATTGCACTGGCACATGCCCCAATATCATTCACAGCTCGTCGTCTTCGATACTCATTTACGAGTCGACTAGTCGAGGATTCCCAAGCGACGCCGTTACAAATGAATGTGTGGAGGGAAAAAGAGAAGGCACGACCCTCCGTCTCCGCCTCCTCGAGAGCTGAAGCTGTGTAACTGCTTGGACCAGTACGACGAGGTCTTTTACGAATTGAGGTGGACAAGCACACAAGAACCGCCTGGAATTCCAGAGTACATGTACTGACCGTATATCACTGCCAGAAAAAGGCTCTTTACCATGTGTCCGACTCTTTGCCGTGAGCATTTTACCAGGCACATGGCAAAGAGAGATTATTTGCCGTGTGCCGTCTAAAAACACCTAGCAAAGAAAAACACACGGCACATGTCTTTTGAGGCACACAACAAAGAGTGTTTTTGCCGTGTGTTTCTTTGGCATGGGGCAAAAAGTCTCTTTGCCATGTGTTTTTATTTTTTTTGGCTCACAACAAAGAGTTTTTTTTGGCTCACAGCAAAGAGTCTCTTTGCCGTGTGTTTTTTTTCTCACGACAAAGATAAATTCAAATCATATTTTTTGAAGCCCTAAATGAATTCAAACTAAAAAGTTTTGAATTACAAAGTTCTATAGCTATTTAAGATGTACAACTTTTATTATGGCCGTTTCTTCATTCGAAAAGTGATAATAATGTTGTGTACAAATCATATACGTCTCTTATATAGTTTCATGGAACTAGAAATGAGATGTATAAGATTTGTGCACAATGTAACTACCACTATTTATGCCAAGTGCAGGTGCAACATGAAGAGGGAGAGGAATGGGAAGATGAAATCCAAGTGAAACTGAAACAAAATGTGCTAGAGGAGGAAGGAGAAGAGGAAGACGAAGAAGGGGAGGAACTGGAGGTCGATTGGCTACATTGTTAGGAATAGATGCATCAATGTGATGCATCCATCGACCATGTAGTATACTAATTGCTTTTGTTGGATACCTATATAAGGATGTGATCTAGTAGTGTTTCTCTTTTGGATATGAGACATATGCGTGATGAGGATGTGATCTAATAGTAATCTCTTTTGGATATGTATGATGGGATATTATCTCTCTCTATATATATGCATGTGGCTTGAACTTACTTTTGTATCATGATTCTGTCAAAATTCTATCAAATTCTTACTGAAATGCTACTGAAATGTATGTCAAACAAGGGTATATTCACAAAGTTTTTTAAAAAGTTGGGGTATATTTTACAAGGGCAAAATTGTCATCTTTAACACCATTATGTCTGTGTCGTTCATGCAGTAGTGGTAAAATGAGCCTTTGTTCTAAATAGTGGGGTAAAAATGCAAAGTCATGAAAAGTAGAGGTAAAAACACAATTGAGTTTTTGAGTGGATATAAAAAAAATTAGCTGTATATGGGTTTTTTCTTTGAATATACATAGAAAACTACCCATATATTGTATCAGTACCAGTGAAAACGTATTTACAATACAGTGTAATTGTTCAATAATATATGTCATACCGTTGTTTACTGCAATGGCATGGAAAAGGATGAGAAGCCATAAAATTGATTCATTCCATCTAAGGGTAGGATTGTCTTTTCAACCTCTACTTAACAATAGATTAACTAGAAAGTGACAGTAAATAAGCGAGAAGAGATTAGTATTGATGGCAGTGAATGAAAGTTTTAAATTTTCATGGCAGTGAAAGAATCGTTACAGAATCAAGTGGCATAAAGGAATTTTTCTCAAATCCTAAAATCCAATGGCTGGGTCAACCATTTTCTTTTTTCAACCAAAAAACAAAAACTTGCTCCTGAGCTAAGGCTTCATTTTCCAGCTAAGACCTCGCGGGGAGGGTCAGGCCATGCATATGTACAGCCTGTAATGCTCACAAATAATTCTAAAGAAAAATCCGCCCAACAAGTTCGTCCAAAAAAATATGACGAATGTACAGCAATACCGAGTCATCTCGTGCATACACGCGCATATATACAGTCCATACCATCAACTGAAACTTAAATGCTCACCTCTGACATAACATCTGAAAATGCATCCATCGCACACGCACAAGGCCTCCCCTGCGGGCGAGCCTCTGCTGCTAATGGTATCAGAGTCGTCGTCCTCCCTCAAGCGCAAGCGCAATGATGGATCAGCTGGGCCGTCGGTCTCTGGAGCTGTGTTCAACGTCTCCACCAGTATCGTGGGTGCGGGCATCATGTCCATCCCGGCAGCCATGCGGGTGCTCGGAGTAATCCCGTGTGTCCTCCTCATCGCCGCCGTCGCCGCGCTGGCCAACTCTTCCGTCGAATTCTTGCTGCGCTACACTAGGTGCTCCGGCGGCTCTTACGCTGGGGTCATGGGCGACGCGTTCGGCCGTGCCGGCGCCGTAGTCCTCAACGTCTGCGTCGTCTTCACCACAATGGGCACCCTCATCGTCTACCTCATCATCATTGGTAAGTGCTGTACGCAACATCCCAACCTTCAAGACGCTCGTCTTCGTGAGTGCGTGCTTCCCACCCGGGTCCGATCGAAGTTATGGCGGCCAAGTTTAGGAGTATTAGCTAATCTCCCGGTGATTGAGCAACTAATGCAGGTGACGTGATGTCTGGGAGCGCGGTGGGAAAGGATGCGCACGTCGGGGTATTGCAGGAGCTATTCGGCGAGCGATGGTGGACGACTCGAGTGGCCGTGCTGCTGGTAATTGCTGTCGCTACCGGATTCAGCCGGTTTGCCGTGAGCCCCAATGCTCACGGCAAAGGGGCTAAAGCTCACGGCAAACCCTTTGCCGTGAGCCGGCTCACGGCAAAGCCCTCACGGTAAAAAACCTATCGGTAAAGGGGCCTTTGCCGTGAGCCGTATATAACCCTCTTGGCAAACCTTTGCCGTGAGCCAAAAAACCCCTTCGGCAGACCAAATTTGACAATGACGGCGAGGAACGGCGTTAGTGGGGCCCGCACGGATATTTGCCGTGAGCCAGCGGACAAGCTCGCGGCAAAGATGGACTCTTTGCCGTGAGCCAAAGGAAAGGCTCACGGCAAAGGAGAGATGTTTGCCGTGAGCCAAAGCCACGGCTCACGGCAAACTAGCCAGCTTTGCCGTGAGCTTTTCCAGCAGCTCACGGCAAATGGGCCACCTTTGCCGTGAGCCCGTGCGTATGGCTCACGGCAAAGTACCGCGCGGGGCCCACCTGGCAATAAACTACGTCGGCTGCCTGGGAGCCTGTTTGCCGTGAGCCAGGGCCCCGGCTCACGGCAAACAGGCCCCTTTGCCGTGAGCCGTTGCCCTGGCTCACGGCAAACAGGCCCCTTTGCCGTGAGCCGTTGCCCTGGCTCACGGCAAACAGGCCCCTTTGCCGTGAGCCGTTGCCCTGGCTCACGACAAACAGGCCGGAAATGCCCAGAAATGACTCTTTTGCCGTGAGCCTAGGTCATTTGCTCACGGCAAAGAATGCCACCTGAGCCTATTTTTTTTCTATTTTTTTGGTATATGCTCCCCAATCAAAAAAGTATCACACAGACAGTTTATATAGATATTGCACAACCTCATATTCATCACAATGAGCATTACAGGCAGTTTATATAGATATTGCACAACCACACATAGTTAATAGTTATTACACAACGAGAAATGTAAACTAGAAGTTCAACGGCAAACAATAGAGTTCGAAGACATCCAAATCAAATTCAACCACAACATTATCAAGTTCAATCAAACGGCAACAAGTTCACTATATAGTAATACGGCCTTCGTTCCCAAGGGTTAGAGGGGGAGGGTGTGGATAGATCCTGATCCTGTGGGTTTGCCTCCGGCGGCGGAGACGGCTGAGAGCCCCAATGCCCCCAAGGTGACACGGTAGCAGGTGGGCCTCGTGGCGTCGGCTGAGATCCCCAAGTCCCCCAAGGCGACACAGTAGCACCAGGCGACACATTAGCAGCAGGATCATTCGATGCTGCCGATAGACCCTGCACAAAGAATAATATATTACACATGTGGGGAAAGAATTAAGTTACCAACATACAAACTAAAGCATTCATATATACTCACAGGTGTGTGTTGACGAGGCGCTGGGTACAATTGAATATGTGGCGGAGGTATAGAGATCTGAGCACCCACATTCTGCATCCAAAGGTACATCTGACTCATGGAGGCCTCTATTTGCTCCCGTTGGCTCCTCTTTTCTAGTAGCTGGGCCTGCAACGTAATATATGTTAGAATTCAAATTAATAGGGTTAGAAGTTAAAAAAGGCCGAAGCAAACAGAAATAACATGTAGACTCGCTATCTGCATCTGGTCAACGGTTTGTCTTGGGCGTATCGTATCGCATCGCTTCCGCTCGACGCCCTTGATCGAATCTCAGAGAGTCTTGGTGTCGAGGCCGAGTCGATCGTGCCGTTACCCATCCAGTAACGCCCATGCTTTTTGCCTCCTCCTATCTCCATGACGATTCGTCCATCAAAGTTCTGGGTGCTTGGATCGTACTCTGGCCCATGGACCTCCCTTGCCCTCTGTGTGTATGCACAAAGCCGTGGGGCGATTGTCGGATTGGTGTATGTTGTGGCCGGTGTCTCCATGCTGAAGTCAGTGTCTGCCGTCGCCTTGCCCATGTGAGCTAAAGCGTACGCCTTCACCTCGCCACAAGGCTGGCCACCATGTGAATCAGACTGCGGATAATGAGTGTAAGGTTGTTAGATATTTATCACTATGTTTTACATCAAAGCAAAGAAAATGTAGAGAGGTGGGGTTTAATGTTAGATATTTCGAACCGTATCTCTTCCGAACGGGAGACGCCTAACTCGGTTACGTGAACTACAAACATGAAAATGTAGAGAGGTGGGGTTTAATGTCTCACCTCACCGTCGTGCAAGGTCGCGAGTCAGAAGCGGCCTCTACCTATACATAAAAAAATAACAATGTCACAAGCAAATTTTTGCAGCATCTCCCCTGCATGGTGAGTTATCTAAGACCCGCAACAATCAACATACAAACCAAGGGCACGACGGCCGACAATGAACACACAAACAAAGGGCCGATAATTCATCATCAATTCTTACAAAATTAACTCACATGCTTTATGAATTCTAACAATTTCAAATCCAATACTATATCAATACTATAATTTCTAATTCACAAGAGTTTATTGCAAATTCACCATCAATTCTCACACAATTAGCATATATATGAATACATTTCTTTGAACAGCATTGCGAGAAGCAATCTTCACCTCGAGTGCGGCGTTAGGAGTGAGCCGAGGCTGCGAGGCGAGGCGGCGAGCCGGCGAGTCAAGGCTGCGAGCTGCCGGCCTGGCGCCTGGCTGGCTGGTTGGCCGGCGCGGCTGGCGGCCTGCCGGCGTGGCGCGGCTGGCGGCCTGCCGTGGTGCGGCTACCGGCCTGGTGCCTAGCCCGCGCGGCGCGGCTGGCGGCCTGCCGCGGCCTGGCCCGCAGGGCGCGGCTGGCGGCCTGGCCCGCGCGCTGGCTGGGGACGACGGGGAGGCGCAGCTGCGCCCTGCCGCGGTGCGGCTGCCGGCCTGGTGCCTGGCCCGCGCGGCGCGGCTGGCGGCTTGCCGCGGCCTGGCCCGCGCGCTGGCTGGGGAGGCGGCCGACGGGGAGGCGCCGACGCGGCTGGCGGCGACGGCTGGCGGTGAAGGGAAGTGTGTGTGCGTGGGTGTGAAGTGTGGAGTGTGTGTGTGGAGCGTGTGGCGGTACATAATTAAAAGCCTGCTGAGTCTTTGCCATGAGCCCCCAGATCTGGCTCACGGCAAAGGGGCCTGTTTGCCGTGAGCCAGATCTGGGGGCTCACGGCAAAGAGGCCTTTGCCGTGGGCCAGATCCTGCTCACGGCAAAGCCCCCACGTGTCAAGCTTTTTTTTTCTCCCACTAAATTTTTTTTCTATTTTTTTTACTTTTTCCACCCAAAGCTAGCCACGTGGTCTGTTCTTTGCCGTGAGCCATGGCTGGCTCACGGCAAACATGGTCTTTGCCGTGAGCCGCCAGATCTGGCTCACGGCAAAGAGGCCTGTTAACCGTGAGCCAGATCTGGCGGCTCACGGCAAAGAAGCCTTTGCCGTGGGCCAGATCCCGCTCACGGCAAAGCCCCCACGTGTCAAGTTTTTTTTTTCTCCCACTAAATTTTGCCACGTGGTCTGTTCTTTGCCGTGAGCCATGGCTGGCTCACGGCAAACATGGCCTTTGCCGTGAGCAATACTTTGGCTCACGGCAAAGCCCCCACGTGTCAATTGTTCTATTTTTCCTCCCACTATATTTTATTTTTTCCCTATTTTTTGAACACCGAGGAGTAACCCACGTGGTCTATTATTTGCCGTGAGCATCCTCTGGGGCTCACGGCAAACATGGCCTTTGCCGTGAGCATCCTCTGGGGCTCACGGCAAACATGGCCTTTGCCGTGAGCATCCTCCGAGGCTCACGGCAAACATGGCCCTTGCCGTGAGCCTTTCGGTATGCTCACGGCAAACTAGCAAAATTTATTTTAGTTTCACAAATAATTATCAATTATATCTAAAAAATTACTAACCTTTAACAAAGACCATATTATAGTGTCTATATCATATACACAATGTTTTCAAACTCAAACTCAAACTTAAACTTTACTTTGACTTCCAAAACTAGAAATCACTTGACATGTTTATGAAACTTCTAAGGACATCTTCAATTTTGTGCATCGTACGAAACAAACTTATGCGAAACCATGTCGAACCTTCTCCACAACCTATGTGTTTGATACCAGTAGACATCCATAAATTTTATAATTTTTAGACTTTGTTTTGCTATTTTTAAATAATTATGAAACATAATATTTGCCGTGAGCTTCGTAAATGCCCACGGCAAACACGACCTTTGCCGTGAGCATATACAATGCTCACGGCAAACATCCTCTTTGCCGTGAGCATTTGGAAGGCCCACGGCAAACAACCTCTTTGTCGTGCGCCTAAAAGTGCTCACGGCAAACTGTGGCCCTAACGGCCGTTACTGCCGTCACGTGAGGAATAATTTTAAATAATTTATAATTATTTTGCCGAGAGTCGTGTTATTTTAGCCCACGGCAAAGGAAGCTTTTGCCGTGAGTCCCTTTTTGCCGTGAGCTTCTCTTGTCTAGCTCACGGCAAAGAGAGCTCTTTTGCCGGGTGCGCTTCTTTGCCGTGAGCTTGTCTTTTGAGGCGCACGGCAAAGAGTGATTTTGCCGTGAGCTTTTCTTTGCCGTGAGCTTCCTGTTTTAGGCTCACGGCAAAATGGTGTTTGCCGTGAGCCCGATTTTTAGCTCACGGCAAATATTTTGGCTCACGGCAAACTACGATTTTCCGGTAGTGTGTGGTCATTCTGCTACCGCTTGTACTCCGCCGCCGAGTGGGTAAGATCGATTATTTGTTATTTGGCATATGTTAGATTAATAAACTGTACCACAAATATGACAACTCGGTAAAAAAATACTCCTCCATCTTGAAATATATTTTTATTTTGAATAAACAATTAATTTATTTTTCCTAAATATCATATATTTATGGACGGTCATCAGGTGTTAATTACTATTAGTTCACGCGACTAGCTTAATATACTTTGCCGGTTGCGTCCTACTAACTGATAAGCAAGCCTGCGGTAACTACTTTCGTAATCATACATGTTGACGAGATGTGGCGTATATGACGTGCTGTTGCTGTACATAAATTTGATTGGGTATGAGTACAAAGTCTTTATTTTTTTTTTGTTTAAGATTGGATCTGAATACGAATCTGATAGATGATGGAACTGCCAGCTACTATATGTAATAAATATGCCCGAGGCCTCAAAGAATATTAATCAGACATGTGGGCTATGGGACAAGAATCACTGAAATAATAGCGACACTCCATCACATTCGTCTCTGCAGTCTGCACAGTATCATTTGTTTAATATATCGGATAACAATATTTTGGGCAAACAGCAACAACGCTAGATTTAAGCAGAAAGCTGAACCGTAGATGCAGGTAAATCCAAAAGTAAATTTAGTAGTCATACCTCCAACCATAACTAAAAGATCTCCGAAGGGCTTAGTATACTAATGCTACTATTAGTATAGAGTCTTTATATGGGTGAATGTATAATATTTTTTAATATAGGTGATGCTAATGTTACAAAAATAGAAGGACAATGATATGTTTACAATTTTGTCGATTCAATTATTCCACTTGAAAAAATTGGCAGCGCGGCATTCTAACTTCGATGGCAAATCTATGTGATACTAACTTGGCATTGCATCATACATATATATACTAACTTGATCAACATTGGAAAGTATGCTCATATTTGTGTGAATGGTTGTAACAACTATGCAGATTCCTTGAGGTACACATCAGCTGTGTCCATCCTACTGGCTGTTGTGTTCATCATAATTAGCCTTGGGATAGCAGTTTACACAATCTTCACGGGTACAGTTAACATGCCACGGATGTTTCCAGACTTCTCCCGTCTCTCCTCACCATTCGAGCTCTTCACAGCTGTTCCTGTCATCGTTGTTGCCTTCACCTTCCATTTTAACGGTATTGTATTAGTACAATTCTTACAAGGCAATAAATTTTGTGCTGGTGATGCTTAAAAAATGTCTATCTATGCTTTCATGCATGTTTTACAATTTGATGCCTTTTTTCGTCTCTATAGTTACTATTGTGCATATGAATAACGAACATCTGTGCAGTTCACCCTATTCGTGCTGAGCTGAAAAGCTCATCGGACATGAAGGCTGCGGTGCGCATCTCCCTGGTCCTCTGTTCTGCCATCTATGTGTTAGTTGGCTTCTTCGGTTTCCTCCTGTTTGGGGAGGCGACCATGGCTGATGTGCTGGTCAACTTCGACCGCAGCTCTGGTGCTGGTGTCCCACAGGCGCTCAATGATCTAGCACGGCTCAGCTACGCGCTGCACCTTGTGCTCGTGTTTCCACTCCTAAACTTTTCTCTCCGCATCAACGTGGACGAGCTTCTGTTTCAGGGCAAGCGCTCACCGCTGGCGACTGACACCCCTCGGTTCATGTTTCTCACTGCTGCACTTATGGTGCTGCTATACGCATTGGCCATTGTGATCCCAAGTATTTGGACCCTGATTCAGTACGGTGGGTCGGTGTTCCCGGTCTCCTTGTCGTTGATCTTTCCTGGCGCCATTGTTCTTAGGTATAGGTGATTATTTGTTGTGCATTATTGATGCTTTTTTTTCCCAATGCATCAATTTCCAAAGTTGACGGTTTTTCATTTGTGCAGAGACATTGACGGAACTGCAAAGAAGAAGGACAAAGCCGTGGCACTGACAATGATCATGCTTGCTGTTATTTCAAGCAGCATTGCGATTACAGCCAACATCATGAGCTCCAACCGGAACTAAGGATCTAGAGGCCACCTTTCACGTATTCATGGCGCAGTACGTGCGGCTTTGAAGTGTGATGCCCCATATATTGTTTATGAGGATCCTAGGAGTTCACTCCGAATCTGTAAATTACGAGATTGTGCGTAAGCTTCGGCCCGGCTGATGTTTCACGTGACTGGTTGGGTAGGCCAGTGAAACTCTATTTCTGCCAAATACTCTTTTATGACCTATTTTTTTATCTTCGCAACCGTAGTTGCGAATGTTAGTGTAATTGAAAGCTAACAATACTTAGAACTTAACTAAACATGATCACCTAGCCTATACAAGATCACATCTAGCTTAGATCTAATGCAGAATAAATGAAGTCCGGATCCGGCCTTATACCAGCGGTGGTGTTGTCCATCGCGACGGGGAAGGCTGGAGAGGCGGTGTTCGAGTCGATGTTGAGGGCGACGTCAGGCTTGTAGCGAAGTCTCTCCTTCAGAGACTTCGGTGGATGACGGCGGCCTTCTGGACGCCAACGGGATTGGCTTGAGACGGGAGGAACTCGAGCTTCCAGGCCTTCCAGTGTATCTGATTGATCGGTGTAGGGTGGATGGTTCCAGGGAACCTTGGGAAGCGTGAAGGGTACCTTTTGGGGTGGTACGACCTCATCTTATATAGCACTATAGGCCCGGGGCCGATCCCTAGGTTTTCTTAGCGTTGCCTCACGATCACGGCAACAGATTAGGCTCTGTTGGAGCCTATCCCGAGATCTGGGAATAAAGATTACTCCCCCTTATCTCGGGCATATTTGTTGACCTGACGGTCACAAAATATCCAACATTCTCCCCCTTGACCAAAGGTCAAACAACTTAAACTTAAAACTTAATTTCAACTTATACTTAATCTAAAACCCTTCCTCAGTAATACAGCTAGTACCAGACCAATGTGTCGTCAGCAGAGCCTCCTCATATTGGGACAACATTACCCATAGTCTTCACTGAAAACTTTGTCAGGATTCTTAATCTTATTTTGGGGAAAACTAATGGCCCTGAATTAGGACCTTTTCAAAGGTATCAACCAAACCCATGTAATATACATGTTTATCAAATAGCAATGGTGAGATGCCTTTAGTGAGCGGATCCGCTATATTTTCCTTAGTGCTTATATGCTCAAGCTTAAGTGTTTGGTCTTGATTTCGTACTTTTACGATACGATACTTAAGCTCAATATGCTTACCAGCTCTAGTTATTTTATCGTTTTCGCAAAAGAATATTGCGGCTTTATTGTCGCAATACATTGTGATAGGTCTCGAGATACTATCAACAACTCTTAGTGCCGGAATAAAACTCTTAAGCCACAACGCCTGCCCAACAACATCATAACATGCTACAAATTCAGCTTGCATTGTTGATGCAGCCGTTACACCTTGTTTAGCGCTCCTCCATGAAATTGCTCCCCCTGCTAGCATGTAGATATATCCAGAAGTGGATTTTCTATCATCCTCATCGCCAGCAAGATCGGCATCAGTGTAACATTCAACCTGAAGGTTGTCTGATCTTCTATATGTAAGCATGTAATCTTTAGTGCCTTTGCAATATCTTAATGCCTTCTTGACACCTACCCAGTGAGCCCATCCTGGCTTATCCTGATATCTTGTAAAGACGCTGATTGCAAATGCTAAGTCTGGACGCGTACAGACTAGCGCATACATCAAGCTTCCGACTGCTGATGCATAGGGAACGTTCCTCATTTTCTCTCTTTCTAAATCATTCTTAGGGCATTGTCCTAAATTAAACTTATCGCCCTTTTGAATTGGAACAGGTGATGTGCTACTCTTATCCATCTTATATCTTTTAAGCATTTTCTCAATATATGCTTTCTGAGATAATCCTAATATTCCTTGGGCTATATCCCAGTGTATCTCAATGCCAAGTACATACGAGGCTTCACCGAGATCCTTCATATCGAAATGTGACGATAAGAAGTTCTTAGTCTCATGCAACATGTTCTTATCGTTGCAAGCTAACAGTATGTCATCTACATACAGTACTAGGATCATCAACTTTCCACCCTTTTCTTTGACATAGATGCATTTGTCTACCTGAGTTTCCCTAAATCCGAATCTCTTAATGACTTCATCGAATTTACGGTTCCACTGCCTGGATGCTTGCTTAAGTCCATAAATGGACTTTCTTAATCTGCATCCCATGTGTTCCTTATCCTTAATGGTAAAACCTTCCCGTTGAGCCATGTAAATAGTCTCATCTATGTCACCATTAAGGAATGCAGTCTTAACATCCATCTAATGTAACTCCATATCAAAATGGGCTACAAGTGCCATGACAATTCTGAATGAATCTTTGGTAGACACAGGAGAGAAGGTCTCTTTGTAATCGATCCCTTCCTTCTGTGTAAACCCTTTTGCTACAAGTCTAGCTTTGAATCGTTCGACATTCCCTTTGGAATCACGTTTAGTCTTGTAGACCCACTTACAGCCTACTGGTTTGACTCCATTAGGAATTTCTACTAAATCCCATACCTTATTGGAACTCATAGACTTTAGCTCTTCTTCCATGGCTTCTATCCATTTAGTGGAATTCTCACTTTGTACTGCCTCTTTGAAAGTGGCAGGGTCATCAATTTTCCCAACATTATACAAGTCCTCAATTAAATAAGTCTTGTATGACAAGTCCTCAGTTAAATAAGTCTCATATAAGTCAGGATTGATTGCAGGCTTCCTTGGTCGTTGTGGTCTTACTGTTGGCTCATTCACAACTGGTTCAGGAACTGCAGGAGGTACCTGCTGCGGAATTTCTCCCGCCTGATTATCATCTGCATGTGCCTGAGCAATAGCAGCAACTGGGGCCTGAAGAACAGGGTCAGCTGGCACTGGTACAGCAGGAGCCTGCGCCACGTGTTCCCGCTGAATGTTAGCAGTAGGCGTGGTGCTGCTAATTTGAGGTATCACAGGTGGTACAAATTGATATGCCTCTGTGAATTCAGGGATTTCTAAAGCGGGTAACTCAACGTGCAACTTATCAAGACTTATATCCCTCTTCGAAAAACCTCCACTAATCTCTGAGTCCTCTAGGAACACAACATGTCTGGTTTCTATAAACTTAGTGAAGCGACCAGGACAATAAAATCTGTATCCCTTTGACTTATCTGGATATCCTATGAAATGACAACTTACTGTTTTAGAATCCAGTTTCTTTTGTTGTGGATCAAACAACTTTGCCTCAGCAGGACAGCCCCATACCTTTAATTAATTTAAAGATGGTTTACTCCCATTCCACAGTTCAAACGGTGTTTTGGGAACTGACTTAGATGGAACCTGATTTAATATGTGAGCAGCTGTTTTAAGTGCTTCCATCCACAATTCCACAGGCAAGCTAGAATGACTAAGCATGCTACGTACCATGTCCATTAGCGTACGGTTGCGACGCTCAGCAACTCCATTTTGCTGTGGTTCACCTGGCATAGCGTACTGAGCTTTAATGCTATTTTCTTCTAAGTACTTAGCAAATGGTCCTTTAAATTGACCATATTAAGCATGTTTGCGATAATACTCATCTCCCCTGTCTGATCTTACTATTTTGATAGAAGTATTGTGCTGTTTCTCAACTTCTAACTTATAAATCTTAAATATTTCTAGCGCATCTGAACACTTGCGAATAGGGTAGATGTGTCCATAGCGTGAATAATCATCAGTAAATGTTTTAAAAGAATCATAACCATCTACCGATGTAACAGAAAGAGGGCCACAGATATCTGTGTGAATAATTTCTAACACGCCCGTACTTCGTTGTACCTTTCTTAATTTTCTTAGCATATTTCCCCTTTGATGCAATCAATGCATTGATCTAAGTATGAAAAGTCTAAGTGTTCTATAATCTCTTCTTTAATGAGACAATTCATTCTCCCCCTCAAAATGTGACTAAGGTGATAGTGCCACAATTTCGAAGAAGTCTCACTAAAGCGCTTATGCTTATTTGAAACATTAGCAACATTACAGACATTCATCACAGAATCATCATTAAGAGAGAGCATATAAAGTTTGCCTTGCCGACTAGCAAGGCCAACACTTATTGAATTAAATTTAATCTCACACTTGTCTTTATCAAAAACACAAATATGTCCTGAATCTGCTAAAGCTGAAACTGAAATGAGGTTTCTCTTAAGACTAGGAACATAAGGACTTCATCTAATTTAAGCTGGAAGCCGCCTGGCAACTCAAGGACGAAGCTTCCAACGCCTTCGACTTCAACGCCGTTGCCGTCAGCCACTCTTAGGTTTCTGTCCCCCCTTCTTATAGTTTGGATTGTAAGGAATGCTTGCAATGAATTAGAAATGTGCACAGTGGCACCATAGTCAATCCACCAAGTATTAGGGGAAAAATCAGCTAAGAATAATTCATCTATAAAGGAGACAGAGTCAAACTTAATATTACCTTGCTGCTTCAACCATTCCTTGAAGCCAACGCAGTTCTTCTGAAGGTGCTTGGGAGACTCACAGAATGAGCACAACATCTTGCCCCCTGAGGTGTGGCTGCTTTTCTTGAACTTGTTCTCATGCTTTGGAGCGAAGTTCTTGTTCTTGTTCTTCTTAAAGTTTTTCTTAGCGCCTTGCTTGCT
This sequence comes from Digitaria exilis, assembly GCA_015342445.1. NCBI lineage: Eukaryota > Viridiplantae > Streptophyta > Magnoliopsida > Poales > Poaceae > Digitaria > Digitaria exilis. The sequence goes on along the minus strand of JACEFO010002219.1, from coordinate 13,883 downwards.
GCTACCAGACTCATGCTGGTTCTTAGGAGTGTCACTGAGGGAGAGGTTTCCAACCATATTGACCACGTCCTTCATCTTCTCAGTTTTGAGTCTTTCCTCCTCCTCAACACAGTAGCTGATTAAATCACTGAGAGTCCAAATTGCTTTGGTAGTGTTGTAGTTGATCTTAAAGGTAGCGTACTGCGGTGATGGTAAAGAGGTCAGAATGAAATGCACAAGAAAACCATCAGAGATCACCATCTACATCTCCTTGAGTTTGTTGGCCATATCGCACATGCTGAGGATGTGCTCCCTGATGCCTGTCTTACCATTATACTGAGAGGAGACGAGCTTCATGATCAATATGCTCGCATAAGTCTTGGGGGAGCTCTTCAAGTTTTCCTCAATCTTAGTCAAGAGCTCCTTAGCAGAGTACTCAACACCTTGGGCATTCTTGAGGGGAATGGCCCCCTTGATGCCTGGGCTGATAGTCTGACACATCACCATGGTAGCCATGCGATTAGACCTCTCCCACTTGTCAAAAGCAGGAGAAGTCTGTCCTTCAGCTGGAGCAGCCGGCCTGTCCTCTCTGAAAGCTACATCAAGATCATTCCATGCGAGGCACGTCATGACCTTGCCCTTCCAGTCCAGAAAGTTCGCTCCATTGAGCGGCTGAATGTTGTTCAGGGACGAAGCCACTTGGTTCACGTTGTTCACTGAAATAAGACAAGTGAAATTTGCTTAGTAATAATATACTTGAAATGCGAATAAAAGCATGAAAATAACCCTACGGTGGTCTGATTAATCATGCATGAAAATCAAGTTGCATCACCGGTGGGGAAAACAATCGAAATTCATCTTATTACTCATGATCAATCAACGGTGGTCAGAAATAATCACAAGTTTACTCTAAATAAACTTCTCGGTGGTTCCATTTATTTAGAGGCATCTCAAAATATATTGGTGGATTCAAACTTAAATTTCAATGAATAAACATGAATAAATCTTAATTTACAACACCATAATTCTTAATAAAATACTTATGCAAGCATTAATCAAAGCTTAAAACAATATTAAAATGCATCTTAAATAATACAGTAATTAAACTAAGCTTAAAACTGTAGTTAAAAGGGAATTTAAACTTAAAATGCACTGAAATTTGAAAATACACCGAAAATTCGAATAAAATCTAAAGCTAAATTGGCCCAGAATCCAAATCGGACCGCAAACAGCCCAACGGCCGCGCACGCAACCCTTAACTCGCACGGCCCAGCTTACGGCCCATTACGCAGCGCGCGTGGCCCAGCATCGCACAGAAGCTCGCGGCCCAATGGCACGAAGCGCTCGTACGGCTCGGCTCGGAGGCTCGGCTCTGTAGCACGGCTCGGCTCGGCTCACAGCTCCGCGGCTCGGCTCTGTCGGCACGGCTCGGGAATGAGGCCCAGCCCTTAGCAGGCCTAAAGCCCAGGGGCGAACGGGAGCTGGCCGGCTAAGAAACGACCCAGCCCGCCGCCCTCGCTCCCCACGTTAATCTGAGCCATCCATCTGATCGGACGGCTCAGCGCGCGGATAGGGGGTATATAACCCCGAAATCTGGCCGGGAGGGGGGGGGAACCCTAACATTCCTTCCTCCCCCGCGCGTCGGTGCGCTTACCGCGGCGGCGGCCGGCGACACGCGCATGCGCCACCACACGCTGTCACTGCTCTTCCCTCTTCCCTTCCCACCAGATCCGGCGAGGAGAGAAACGGAGGGACTCCGTCCGCGCTTTCGAAGCCGCTCGCCGGAGCTCCGCGAGTGTCCTCGCCGGCGCTGCGTGCGTATGGCACGCAGCACGTCGAGGTGTCTCGTCGGAGCTCAACGGTGGCGGTTCGGTACTCCCGGCACAAGGCGCGAGGAGGGCGGAGGCGCACACCACGAAGGTGCGCGCGCGGCCGAGGAAGGCCTACTCGTCGCCGCCAACACATGGTGCAACCGAGCAGCCTTCTTCGCCGGAGCTGAAGGCGGCGGTCGCGCACGCAGATCTGCTACGCACGGCCGCCATGACTAGGTAGGCCATCTGATCTGATTCTTAGGGTTAGGGTTTGTGTAGATCTAGGGTTTGACTCGGGGTTGGGGTTTCGGATCTGAGATTTGCTAGGGTTGGCATGCTTGAATCGGTGTTTTGCTATCCCCTTCTTCTATTTTCTTATGCTTTGTGTGCGACATGGCTAATGCGAAACTAAAACAAAGTCTAAAACATGAATCCGAAACCCTAACTGATAGATCTTAGGCTAAAACTTGAAAATAGCTTACGAAATGAGTAGATCTACACATGCAGTAACTAAAACTTGATAAAATAATGCTTAATCTCATCTTTTCCTTCACTGATCTAACATAAAAGCATGAAATAAACTTAACTTTTCTTCTCTGATCTATTCTAATATCATCTTATGCTACTCAAACCTCCTCTGTAACACTAGATCGATTCAAAGAAAGCCTAATCATGCATGGATCTAGTGTAACCGAACCCAAAGGCTTATGTTTTGGAGTGCTAGGGATCTAGTAGGCTAGATCTAGGCGACTGATACCAATTGTTAGTGTAATTGAAGGCTAACAATACTTAGAACTTAACTAAACAGGATCACCTAGCCTATACAAGATCACATCTAGCTTAGATCTAATGCGGAAATAAATTAAGTCCGGATCCAGCCTTATACCAGCGGTGGTGTTGTCCATCGCGACGAAGAAGGCCGGAGAGGCGGTGTTCGAGTCGATGTTGAGGGCGACGTCAGGCTTGTAGCGAAGTCTCTCCTTCAGAGACTTCGGTGGATGACGGCGGCCTTCTGGACGCCAACAGGATTGGCCTGAGACGGGAGGAACTCGAGCTTCCACGCCTTCCAGTGCATCTGATTGATCGGTGTAGGGTAGATGGTTCTAGGGAACCTTGGGAAGCGTGAAGGGTACCTTTTGGGGTGGTACGACCTCAGCTTATATAGCACTGTAGGCCTGGGGCCGAGCCCTAGGTTTCCTTAGCGTTGCCTCATGATCACGGCAACAGATTATGCTCTGTTGAAGCCTATCCCGAGATCTGGGGGATAAAGATTACTCCCTTTATCTCGGGCATATTTGTTGACCTTACGGTCACAAAATATCCAACAGCGAAAACATCTCCTACCTTACTATTACTAACTGGAGGCTCTTTTTGAAACCTCCAGGTAATGCCACCTAGGATCCTAGGTAGACAATCTAAAAAATAGAGAAACCCTATGAATTCTCATAAAAATCAGAATCATCGAGCCATCAATTCATTAATTCTAATCATAATAGTCATTGGATCTATTATGTTTTCTAATAAATTACCCGCCTTTGCCATTATGAAAATAGACTAAAGAAACCTCCTAATATGTATCCAAATTACCCACTTCATCATTGTAAAAATAATATAGAGTACCCTATTCTTCATTTAAAAAACCCACCTCTAGCATTATAAAAAAGTAAATTACGCTCACCATACAACAACTTTGAAACCTTGTATCATTTTAGTCATTTAAGTTGCGAAACGTGCAACCACGTGCCAGAAGTAGTTCAGGGTGCACATATACAGTCTCAGAAACGCCATGTCATCCTATTATGCCACGGTGGCAGTACGAGGTGGGTTGTTGGATGGTTCACTGTTTTTTTTTGCAAATAACTCCCTAGAGTTGGCCGTCGGTTTTTATTAGACGATGAAGTGTTAGACTTCCACTAGAAAGCTAACTAATTGGCCCAGTACGAGAGCTAATAGTTGAACGTACTTGTGTTCAAAAGAACCAAAAGAACGAGACAAGAATGTGCAAAAAAAAAAAGGAATAAATCCACAAAAAAATATTGGTAATCTAGAGTTGAATGGAATTGCATTAAAAAGTGTGACAATCCCTCAAAATAATTTTGGCACGTCATTATTGATTCTTACTGCAAGCTGATGCTTATCCTATTACAGGCACGAAATTAACATGTAATTATTCTTGACCTTTTTGTTGACTGAGGTAAGCTGGTGAATCTACAACGTGTTAAGGGCATGTACAACGGTGTCTACGGCTGCTGTCTGTTCGGCATAAATAGACAGTTTGGACAGACAGTGTCTGCAGGATATTTAATTCATCATTTGACACATAAATCATGGTGATCCAGTGCATACTTGATCTTTGTAGCCATTTTGTTGCATACATAAGACAATGCACAATACATTCAAATATTCCGCGTCAAATGTAAAATAAACATGTATATAATAATTATTGTAACAACCCGGATGTTAATCTCTTTTTTGTCCTCCTATATTTTTCTTTCTTATTTTTTCTGTTTTCTTCTTTTTTATCTTTTTCTTTTTTCTCTTTTATTTTTCCTCTTCTGTTTTTCCCCGACGCCTTGAAAGGATCAAGATGCCTAAGAGGGAGGGTGAATTAGGCTTCTACAAAAATTTAAGCGATAAAACAATGCTATGCAATAAGCCAATTCACCCCATGTGCCTACAAGTTTGGTTTGTGCCTAGCTAGTGTTGAAAGGAGTTAAGCAACCTAGTTCCAATCCTACTATAACATGGCAATTCTAGGAATAGAAATGCGGAAAGTAAACTTGCTCAAAGTAAAGAAAAGAGTAGGAAGCCGTTTTTCCCGAGGTATCGAGGAGTCGGCAACTCCCCCCTAGTCCTCGTTGGAGCACCCGCGCAAGGGTATAGCTCCCCCTTGATCCACGCAAAGATCAAGTGCTCTCGTAGGGGATATTCATTTCCCACTCCGAGACGGCGGATTCCAAACCGTGTACACCTTCTTGGGGCTTCACACAATCTCCACGTGAGCTCCCAAGATCAACACCACCAAGCCGTCTAGGTGATGCCGAATCACTAAGAGTAACAAGCCAAAGATCTTCACTTGACCTAGACTAGACCAAGAGCTAGATGGATGCACACTTGCTACTCCCAAGCACTAAAGAGAGTCATTAATCTTCTCAAGATCAAGAACACCAATGAATCCAAGTGCCTCTCTTGCCCTCAAACACTCCCCAACAGTAGCTGGATGAAAAGTGAAACCGTGTGGCAAGAGAGCTTCCAAGTAGGAGAAGAGTGGCTATAAATAGCCCACTCAAAAGCTCCTAGCCGTTAGTGCTGACGCAGAGGAACCGACTGATTCGGTGCCCTCCAAAGATGGCCACCGAAACAGTCGGTGCCTCCTTTGATTTGAACTTCCAACGGCTAGCCAGTGACCACCGACTGATTCGGTGGCCACTCTCCGTGCAGCACCGAAACAGTCGGTGCGCACCAGTACCGAACTGGTACTTCTAGCCATAATGACCGACTGATTCGGTGCTGCCCACCGAATTAGCCGGCCCCCATGGGGACATGGACATGAACTGGATCTCGAGGACCACCGACTCATCCGGTGGGTCTTTATGGGGTTCACCGAACCATTCGGTCCCCCTCCATTTTCACTCAGTACGTAACAGCCATTTCTAGCCAGAATGACCGACTGATTCGGTGCTGCCCACCGAACCAGTCGGTCCCCTCTGGGACTTAGGCTACCAAATGGCTAAGGGCACCGACTGATTCGATGAGCCCTGCTGATAGGGACCGAAGAGGTCGGTGCCTCTGTTTGCCTCGCAAAGCAAACAGAGCACCGACTAATTCGGTCACTGTCCCAGTGAGCACCGAAATAGTCGGTCCTACTGAGCACACTGCTTCAAACTTCTTAAGGCTGAAACTCGTCAATTCAAACTATTTGAGTTACCAACCTTCTCAAGGGCTTTGACATAGCTACCTAGCACTAGGTTTCACAAGTGTGCACCACACCTAAACTCTAGATTTATCTAGGTCAAGCTACCAATCCTTAACCCCCCTTTATAGTACAGCCAAAGGAAAAACAAAGACCTAAACTACTCTAAGTGCCTCTCATCATCCAAACGGCACTTAGAACTAGCTTATCCTTAATCTTCGATCATATCCTTTGCACCAATACAATCATTCGCGAATGATGGGGGCCAAGAATACCGTGAAAGCCCATCATTGCACTAACTTAACTTAGTTTATGCAAAACACTTGTTAGTCGCAATGATAATGTTGTCATTAATCGCCAAAACCGAATTAGGGGCCTAGATGCTCTTTCACGCCTCTAGATTTCTCTGCATCTCTCGTCCTTGTCTCTCTCGGTGTCCGCGCGCATATATTTCTCTCTTCCTCTCGCACCTTCCAGGGTCCGTCTCTCTCCAGCTGCTGCAGCGACAGAGCAGCGCTCGAGGCGGCCTCCGGCTACGGTGGCGCGGAGGACAGATGCGAGCTCCGCCTCATTCTCGTCATCTCCGCGTGGGGGAGCCATCTCTCTCCTATCCGCGCGCTCGATAGGCCTGTCTCCGGTGGCCTCGAGCTCGGGAAGCGGATCTCGGGGTCGAGCTCGTGCTGCTGTGCGAGGCGAGGCAAGAACAGCGGGAGCGCTGACGTGAGGTGAGCTGCGGGCGTCAGGCGCGTAGGGCATCGGGCGCGCGAGATGTGGATTTCGTGATTGTGGATTTCTTGATTTCGTGATCTCGGGGTCGCATCTTTGTTATTCGATTCAGTTTTCGTGATTGTGGATTTGGCTTGTTGGAACTCGATTTGAGTATCCTTTTCTTCGATTTGTACTTGCTAGAACTCGATTTAAGTTTTTTTTTTCTTTGATTCGGCCGCCTGGAGTCTCTTCTCGTTCAGGGTGGCTGCTGCTCCCTCCGTTCTTGAGGGGCAGCGAGCTCGATTTGGGAGGGGGCGGCAAATCAATCCTTCCCACGCGCGCAAGGGATCCTCGCCGCCGCCGTCTCCCCACAGCGGCTGCTACAACGAGCGACGAGTCGCCATTCGGTCCTTGGAGCACGAGCTACGGTCCTAGACGAACGAGACGCCGACCAGGCCTCATCGACGCTCACGCGGGTTTTTTTTTTTGCAAAAGTTCCTTGCATGGCGACCGCAATCGACGGCTGTTGTACGTGCCCTAACCTCCTCGATCCTTGTCTTGTAGCCCTTTTTCCGTCACAGTTGCTGAAGAATAAATAGGTGCTGAATTCTATGTGATCGAGCCGCACTTGCCTCTGGTTGTCTACTGCCCCGCGGCCGCCGCTTATGTCTTGTTCATCACGATCAAACGATTAGAGAAGGCCTCGTGTCGTGTGAAACAATGGAACAAATGTAGGGGGTTATGTGTGTTAATGGAAAAAAAATATTGCCAGCTTAATCATCACACGTCATCGACCAGAGTGTGCATGTAATCGCCACCGTGGCATAATATGTTGACGCGGTCTATCCGATACCGTATACGCACACCCCAAACTACTTGTAGCACCTAATTGCATGATTTGCAACTTAAATGACTAAAGTGATACAAAGTTACAAGTTGTTGTATGATAGATGCAATTTACTCATTATAAAAATATTAAATACCCACCTCTGCCATTATAAAAATAAAATAATGTAAAGTAATACCTAATCTTCATGAAAATTACCCACCTATGTCATTAAAAAATAATATCAAATAACCTCCTAATTTACATTTAAACTATCAAATGATATATTATTAAAGTTAAAGTGACTCCTAAATATCAATCTAAATTATATATTAAATTTTTTAAAGCCACCAATGTATAAATCTAAAGTTACCTAAAAAATGTGTAAACTCTAAATTAATATTTCTATGTTTATTAATATATTAGTTATATTATCTTTTATATAGAATACAACCCATAATATGTGTCGCCATATATTCATGTATGAGGGAAGGAATAGGAATATAATTTTTATATTTTTCACATAGCTCAACTAAATACATATATCAAGCACACATGAAAGTGTGATGCAAAGTGAAAAATAAACTTATGAAAACATTACAATTATATAAGATAATATTATCTGTATTGTAAAGATGAAAAATAGCGTGTAAGATAGAGAATTTTAATTACTGACTTTTTTAACTAGCCCGTGCGGGAGCATGGTTTCATAGGCTAGTAGGTCTAACAACTGCGTCAACTATCTGCAGTTAACCCAATCAGGGAATGGTGACAGTTTTGACACAGATTCATCACAAAAGAGATATCCAAGATAAAAGCTTATACTGTGACAACTAAAAGTAATAAAAAGCCTATACTACACTACAATACACGAGAGGCACTTTTGTCTAGCCGTTTTATGGCTTGTTGTTTCTTCATGCCATAATGTATTGAAAGAAAAATTTTTTGTGACCTTAGAAGGTGTTCCTCTTATCGAGACACCAGATGAACAATTCTAAACCGTAGGGATATTTAGAAAATGTAATATAGACATTTTTGAGAGACTCTATAAATACATAATTTGAGTCATTCATTTAATATTCTTGAGACACTATTTGGATTATTGAGCTACATAATAACTACTCTTAAGAATAATTATAACTAAGTACATATGCAATAATTGGTGTGTGGTTGCCTTAGCTATCAAATTGAATATTACAAATTAGAGTAAATTGCATTGAGGGTACACAAACTTGTAAGGTGGGTGCCAAAACAGCCATAGAACTTGGCTGGTGCTCAAATATGTCACATAATTTGCTTCGGTGAGCACTGAAATTGCAAAAAAGGGTATTGGCCTATTGAATCACACCTGCTGCCACGGTGGCATCCAACATGGGACTCTTTTTTTTTAAAAAAAAAAGGCTTACACTGCTTTTATAGAAAGCACATAGAGAGTTTGATACAAGCATACAGAACTTCTGGGTGGGGTGTATGCTGCCCGGGAATATTAGGGAGAGTTTGGCGCGTCTTTGGTGCTAAGAAACCAAAGTTGGGCCATTGCATTGCGCATGGTTTCGTCCTGTTTTCGAAGCATCCAGACGTTTCTCCCTGGCCCCTGTTGTGTCTCATTCGTGCCTGCAATGGCGTCCACGACCAGCCACACAGAGGCCACCGGTGGCCGGCTACGGCCGGTCAATGCCGGCTGTAGCCGCCCAGGGAGCGGCCGCGGCCGGCCGTGGTTGGCTACGGCCGGCCAAGGCGGGCTGTAGCCGGCCTGGGCCTGGCTACAGCTGGCCAAGGTCGCTGCTTGTGGGATAAACAAAGTCGGTCAAAACGGAGGTCCAAAGGCATGAGTTCGTGACAAAACATGCGAAAAAAAGACAAGAACGGTAAAAAAAAACATCCGGGTGGCTTCGGAATGAAGTCGGTAGAAACCGGAGGCCCAAAGACATGGGTTTCAGGACCGAACATGCGAAACAAGACAATAAGGGGCAAAAAACGACAACCGGGCCATTTGGGGGAGTTTACGACATTCGCGTGACAAAAGACCTCAAAACATCCAGCTTTTGGTGGAAAACTGCTAGTGCTGACTAACGGAGGCCTCCCAGGCAAGTCCAAAACAGTGATCCCAGAAATACCTGGAACTTCTGGGTGGAGTGTATCCTCCCCGGGTATATTAGGGAGAGCTGGCGCGTCTCGGGGGCTAAGAAACCAAACTTCGGCCATTGCATTGCTCATAGCTTCGGCCTGTTTTCGAAGCATCCGGACATTCTCCTTGGCACCTGTTGTGTCTGGTTCACTCTGCATTGGCGGCCATGATTGGCCACTCGGAGGCCACAGGTGGCCGGCTACGGCCGGGCAATGCCGGCGGTAGCTGACCAGGGAGCGGCCGTGCCCGGCCGTGGTTGGCTACAGCCGGCCAAGGCGGCTGTAGGCGGCCTGGGCCTGGCTACAGCAGACTGAAGTCGCTGCTTTGTGGGATTAACGAAGTAGGACAAAAACGGAGGCCCAATGGCATGAGTTCGTGACCAAACGTGCGAAAACAATACAAGAACGGGCAAAAAAATGACATCCGGGTGGCTCCGAAACAAAGTCGGTAGAACCAGAGGCCCAAACATGAGTTCAGGACCGAAACATGTGGAAACGAGACAAGAACGGGCAAAAAAATGAACATCCAGGCCACTTGGGGGAGTTTACGACTTTCGCGTGACCCAGACCTCAAAAGAGCCAGCTTTTGGTGGAAAACTCCATAGCGCTGACTAAACGGAGGCCTACCAGGCAAGTCCCAAAAGAGTGGTCCCAGCAGACCCATAATCCCCAGAACTTCTTGGTGGATTGGTATCCTCCCCGGGTATATTAGGGAGAGCTGGCGCGTCAACGGGTGCTAAGAAACCAAAGTTCGGCCATTGCAATTGCGCATTACTTCGGCCTGTTTTTGAAGCATGCGGAGCTCTCCATGGCCTCTGTAGTGTCCCAGTTCATCCAGTATTGGTGTCCACGACCGGCCACACCGGTGGCCTGCCAATGCCGACCTGTAGCTGCCTGGGGAGAGGCCGCGGCCGGCCGTGGATGGCTACGGCTGGCCAAGGCGGGCTGTAGGTGGCCTGGGCCTGGCTACAGGCGATTGAACTCACTGCTATGTGGGATTAGCGAAGTCAGTCAAAAGCGGAGGCCAAAGGCATTGGTTTGTCACCAAACGTGCTAAAACAATACAAGAACGGGCAAAAAATGGCATCCGGGTGGCTTCGGAACAAAGTCGGTAGAAACCGGAGGCCCAAAGACATGGGTTCTGGACCCGAACGTGTGGAAACGAGACAAGAACGGCCAAAAAATGACATCCGGGCCACTTCTGGGAGTTTACGACCTTCCGCGTGACCCCAGACCTAAAAAACAGCCAAGCCTTTTGGGTGGAAAACTGCTTAGTTGCTGACTAAAACAGAGGACCTCCCAGGAAACTCCCAAAACAGTGGTCCCAGGAGACCCAGAATTCCCCTGAACTTCTTGGTGGAGTGTATCCTCCCGGGGTATATTAGGGAGAGCTGGCGCGTCTCAGGTGCTAAGAAACCAAAGTTCGGCCATCGCATTGCACATGGCTTCAGTCTGTTTTCAAAGCATCCGGATGTTCTCACCTAGCCCATGTTGTGTTCGCTCATTCCTGCATCGGCGGCCACGACCGGCCACTCGGAGGCCACCGGTGGCCGGCTACGGCGGCCCAATGCCGTCTGGAGCCGCCCGGGGAGCGACCGCGGGCCAACTGTGGTTGGGCTACGGCCGGCCAAGGCGGGCTGTAGCCGGCCTGGGCTTGGCTACAGCTGGCCAAAGGCGCTGCTATGTGGAATAAATGAAGTCAGTCAAAAGCGGAGGGCCAAAGGTATGGGTTCGTGACCAAACGTTCGAAAACAAGACTAAAACAGCAAAAAACGACATCCGGGTGGTTTCGAAAAACTGGGTAAAAACCGGAGGCCCAAAGGCATGGGTTCAGGAACAGACGTGCGAAAACAAGACCAAGAACGGGCAAAAAACGACAACCGGGCCACATGGGGGAGTTTATGAACTTTCGCGTGACCCAGACCTCAAAAACAACCAGCTTTTGGTGGAAAACTGCTTAGTGCTTGACTAAACGGAGGCGTTCCGGGCAAGTCCAAAAAACAGTGGTCCCAGGAGACCTAGAAATTCCCAGAACTTCTGGGTGGAAGTGTATCCTCCCCGGGTGTAATAGGGAGAGCTGGTGCGTCTCAGGGTGCTAAGAAACCAAAGTTCGGCCATTGCATTGCGCATGACTTTGGCCTGTTTTCGAAGCATCCAGACGTTCTCCCTGGCCCCTGTTGTGTCTGGTTCATTCCTGCATTGGCGGCCATGACTGGCCACTCGTAGGCCCACCGGTGGCCGGGCTACGGCCGGCCAATGGCCGGCCGTAGCGGCCAGGGAGCGGCCACGCCCAGCCGTAGTTGGCTACGTCGCCAAGGCGTGCTGTAGGTGGCCTGGGCCTGGCTACGGCCAACTGAAGTCGCTGCTATGTGGGATTAGCAAAGTCAGTCAAAAGCGGAGCGCCAAAGGCATGGGTTTGTCACCAAAACATGCGAAAACAATACAAGAATGGGCAAAAAATGGCATCCGGGTGGCTTCGGAACGAAGTTTGGTAGAAACCGGAGGCCCAAAGACATGGGTTCCGGACTGAACGTGTGGAAACGAGACAAGAACAGGCAAAAAATGACATCCGGGCCACTTGGGGGAGTTTTCGACCTCCGCGTGACGCAGACCTCAAAAACAACCAGCTTTTGGTGGAAAACTGCTTAGCGCTGACTAAACGGAGGCCTCCCCAGGCAAGACACAAAACAGTACTCCCAGGAGACCTAGAAATCCCCAGAACTTCTGGGTGTAGTGTATCCTCCCCAGGTATATTAGGGGAGAGCCGGTGCGTCTCGGGTGCTAAGAAAACAAAGTTCGGCCATTGCATTGTGCATTGGTTTTGGCCTATTTTCGAAGCATCCGGACGTTCTCCCTGGCCCCTGTTGTGCCAGGTTCGTGCCTGCATTGGCGCCATGACTGGCCACTCGGAGGCCACCGGTGGCCGGCTACGGCTGGCCAATGCCGGCTTTAATTAACCTAATAGTAGATTATCGCCTTCCAAAATCCGTCCTCCCGCTGACTGTGCCATGACGCCCCTCCTCCTCTCGGCGTCGCTGAGATGCCCCGACGATCCACCTCTCGCTGATCGCCATTGCCTTCCCCAACCACTCGGTGGCCGCGCCGCCTTCCCCAATCGCCGTCCCTCTCCCGGCGTCCGTCCGCCCTGCCGATCCCTCGCCGGTTTCATTGTTTCATTGCCAGACGCTATCGTGTCGTCCGCCCGGCAGATCCTGTGCTTGGTCACGAAGCCGCCACGGCCGCCGTTGCCGAGTCCACCAGTTGCTCACCGCAGACGTAGGTGCAAGTGGATGGCTTTACTTCGCTGCCGACCTCGCCCCAGTTGTTTTGCGTCCGTGCCGCCGCGCCTTCAGCCGGTTCTCGCCGCTGACCCTGCCTTCGCTGCTGACCACGACGCCGACTGCCTGGAAGATCCCACCGCGCCGCTCTGCCCTCCTGCGCTGGCTCCGTCTCCTAACCCCGACCTTCTCCGCTGCCATCCCCGTCTCTCTTCGTGATGCCACCGCCACCCGATGGTCGGTCGCCCGCCCGGCCGCCCTCGCACCACCACCTATCTCATCGTGCGACGCCGATTGGCCCCCTCTACTTCCCTCCGCGTGCAATCGCCGCTAACCCCTCCACACCCGAAATTTTCCAGATCTGTTTGATCGAGTTCATGTTGATCAGTAGCATCATGGTAGATCACATTAGTTCGTACATTTTTTTTTCTGAAGGCACATCAATGTGGGCTATAGTTGAGGTGAACTATAGTTAACTTAACAACATGGCATAGGTAAGCCCCTTGTTCTTCAACGAAGTGGAAACACATAAATTTATGGATCACACCAAAATTTCTCTTCTCAGTCAGGTCTCTAATGGAGGAAAATCATTTTTGTTAGGAATGATGGATAATTGACACATAACTTACTATGCCATGTTTTACGTGATTGTTACTAAGTACTTCAATTTGTTCGTTCCAAATGAATCTATGTGCAAAAAAAAAATGCTTAGGATTTCAGGTGAGTAGAGAGTATTAAATTTTATTTCCTTTGACTCCATCCATAGTCCCACTTTTTTATGTGCTGGTACTTTGTCAGAGAAAACAAATTGCTACTTAGCATATCCTGGACAACAGCCATCATCTAAATAGCTTGAGTAAGTCTATGGAAGCTCATGAAACTTAAGCAATATGCTACTACATATCACCTGAATAAACTATGGGGTAGCACATATTGTATCCCATTTTGACGACGAATCATTGCTCTGATTTATTCAAGTAAACACTATATAGATATTTCTTTTCTTGCTTTATTTTAGTTGTCACTTCATGCATACAAAGTAATACTAGCTTATGATTTTAATTCAACTGGTGAAATTTTTTTACTATGTATTGTCTGTATACCATAGTGCCACATGGGAGCCTAAGTGTGCTTTCAACTGACTATATGTGTAGGCTTCGAATGACATGGTGACACATTTTGTATGTAGCCCATAGTGCACATAGAACTGGTGCAAAACTGCTGAGAATTCTCAAATACAT